>BSBM01000101.1:25395000-25995000 GCA_027924585.1 Larix kaempferi | reverse complement strand
CCATATACACTGTATTGATGGTAGCACTATCTCTTTCAAGTTTATCCAACACAACTTGGGTAACTCAAAGCCGAGACACAATAAAACAGGAAGCTCATCCAACAAAGAGGCTATAGTGGGGGAAGGTCCTCCATGCCACTAGTCAAGTAGTAAGTCATGGTAATCAACAAACTAGAAGGTAATGGATGGGTGGAGAAAGAGAATAGTGAGACCAACACTAGCAAGCCAAAAGATGGTGGGAATGATCACCTCTATTCTCCATAAGGAGGGTAAAACCAATGAGTATAGGTCAAGAACTTCTAAGTCTAAGTGAGGACATATATATATATAAGTGATACAACCAGGTCCAAATATCTATATGATCGCCAGATCATGACACTAAGTGCTAAAACATGCCACAAGAAGGGGTATAAAAGCAATAATAACCATAACACAAGATAATACCTGCTTGGTCATATACCTGTGCATAACAATCTGAACCATCATCTGTCCACTGAGAACCTGCTGCTGCAACTCTGGGCAATACATACTGCTTTGTGAATGGCTAAATGGCTACATCAGACATCAAATCTGACTTTCCTGAGACTCAGTCATGTCATGGGAATATATTGTTGTCCATAATAAAATAATAATCCAACATAAATGCTCATCTCGGCATCTCAAATATAAGGGAAATGATTGAAAAATGTATTGGAATCTGGAAAAAAACATATGGTAGCCCGGCTACTATATATGTGATAACATCTGGCTCCAGTTGGGAGAAGGGCTCTACTGAAAAAGAGCACTTGAGAACCTCGAAATCTCTAGTCCTCGCACTCTGCTACTCGTATCCTCGATCCAACACTCTAGCTCTGCAACAGCTACCAAAATGACACCTGCTATCTGCAAAATGTCCAGAGCTATACCAAACTCATAGACCGATCGTCAGAACAATGCATGTATATACATAAATCTCAAAATGAAACAGTACTGAAATATAAAGTGAAGAAAGGAAACTAATCTACTAACATAACTTGAAAATTTTTATTATTATTGTGCAGGAAAAGAAAAATGCAAGTACTCAGGACTAAACTAAGAGCTTCAAAAGTGAGCTTAGAAAAGACAAAAGGTGCCAGACTCAATGGCTGAAAAAACTAACTACGGCCCAAGCATGTTTATTCTGTTCCTACCTACTATAAACTACCAGGCAAGTCATTCAGGAATAATAGGAGGGAAATAATGTTTCAACATCCTCCCATTTACAAGCAATTCAACCTCATCACCATCTAATGTTTCAAGAACAAACGACCCTTTTCCATCCAACCTGTTTATTCTGTAAGGCCCCATCCATAAGTTTTCCATCTTTGCGTGCTTTCCTGGTTTTTCTTTATGCTTATCCCATAATAACACCACATCTCCAACACCGAAAGTCTCATTTCGAGTACATTTGTGCTCTAATTAAAATTTCCAACTCACATTCCCCTTTTAATAATTTATCTCTTTGGTTTCCAATCACTTAGTATGCTCCGTCGACCCTAAAAAGTTGGACTCGTACTCAGAACAGTGATTGGATTTGTTAATCTCATAAGTGATAACCATAATAAAAATTTCACCCCATAACCAACCAATACGGAGTTGATCGATAAGATAAGTTTGGTGGGTAATCTCCTAGTTGGGGGCGTCGGGGTTCCATGTTCAGCCTCTAGTTTGCTGGTTAACATTGCGCGACCTGGCTAGAGCACTGGGTGGCCCGACATGTCCTTGAACAGAGGCACATGATACTATCTTTTCCGGACAGACTTCTAGTACCTCGCATATCGGTTAGAAGTACCCTTAGCCATAATAATAATCAAGATCATTGAAATTTATTTTAAAATTTACAAAGAACACTTGCAAAACGATCTCACGAACACATTGAACTCTTGTATCAAGCATCCAAGCACTCTACTTTTGATTCCTTTGCCCAACGGATAAGGCACTGATTACTTATTTTATTTAAATTATCTATCTAAAGTGCATACTTTGAATTTATTGTAGTGTCTAAATTGTGGATGCTTTGCCTATCAATCAGTTGTGTTTCATTTAAATAATCTTGCAAGTATATCTTTGTGTTACTTAATCTGAAATTATTGTAAAGCTGTGATCTCTCATCATTAAGAAACTCCTAAACAACACCCATCCGCATCACCACATACAAAAAATACTTAAAAACACAGAGCCATAGAAACTCTTTGTTAGGGACAACCCCCCTTGGCTTCGTTAGGAGTTAGCCTAAACGGAGGAGCTGGGATTCAGGTGACAGTACCTGGCTCATTGCTTGCCCCCAAGGCCACACCTCTCCCACTTGTAGTGAGGAGATAGCTTTCGAAAGATTTCCGCTACTGGTGTGCATCTCGGTGGACAACATCTTTGGCGCCGTTGTTGGGGACAAATCTTTTTGTTCTTGGACGACCTTAATTTTTTCTAGTTTGTTTTACCTTTTTGATAGATTCTAATATCTATCTGGCGACTCCACTGCCCTTTTTAGTTTTCCTGTTTGGTAAATTTTTAGTCAAATCAATCTCAGAAATTAGACTTGAATCCACCTGACGACTCCACTGTCAGTAAACACTTCAAGGTATTCAACTAGGAAAAATTCTGAAGGTTTACTCAGTTTCATCTTCGAGCCTGAAAAGGTTTACAAGAGGAGATTGAATAAACTTACTTCTCATAGGATCCTTGAAGAGCTTGCATCTCAGTCTATTTCTGACATCCATAGTCTTTTTGTAGAAACTAACCTTTAAAAACAAATAATACTTGTTTTTTCCGATACAATGGGTGATTTCTATTCTCCCCTTGACATTACTCAGATAGCAGGTCAACCGAACGACATTCTTGACAAAGCTATAGACAAACTTCCTACCTTCACTGGCACTGATGCCATTACTGCTGAGTGTCATCTCAAGACTTTCTCAAAATGTACAAGTGGTTATGTCAGAGACCTTTCCCATAAACATGACGATGTGTATATGAAGTTGTTTTCTTTATCTTTAGACGGGGATGCTGGTGACCGGTTCATCGGCTTGTCAAACAATTCCTTTGCAACTTTTGCTGCTTTCAAGACTGCATTCACCAACAAGTTTAGTGAGAAGAAGGAACCTCGGCATCAACTTGCTGCATTAACCAACATCAAAATAAGTGAGAATGAAACTATAATCACCTAAACTGTAGTTACCCCTATGTATGTATCCATTAATGGATGGCAGTAGGAAAGGGCAACTCAAAAGGTGCAACCACGATCACCTCAACTTCCAATAGATGGTTGTCACGCCAATCGAGGCAACCTTCACTTTATGCTATCTAGCCCAGACAACAAAGGGGGAGACCCAGATCTACTCCCGATAGGAGAGATCAAACCAAAACACCAAAACAAGTTAAGTATAAGTGAAGTATTCTAAGGCGTATGGTGCACCCTAGATCTAAAGATGAAGTCACAAGATAAGTAAGGGGTTCAATGATTATAGATTTGGTTCATTGTTGATGTGAGAGTGACTTATAGTATTTGAAATGAGATCTAGGATTAAAGTACTAGTCAATCGTGAGAAAATCCACTGCCTTGGGAATTGTGTCCTGTGCAGGGTAATTTAAAGATTGAATTGGGGATAACTAGTACAAGAGATAAGCTTGATCATGAGATATGACAACATCAAGGGGTTCAAGCAACCTAAACAAGGATCTAATCACAAGTTAACCCAACAATCTAGGAAAGTCGAATGAGCTTGGAGGAAGATCAATGCCTTGGGAATTGGGACAAATGGAGTCAAAGTGAGGTTAACTTGTAGATCATGACCCCTCTAACATAAGACAAGTGGGCTATTAAAGGTTTGATAGATGGATCTTTCTAGATCTAATAATTCATGGTGTGACCTAAGTGGACCACAATCCCTTGAAACAAGGAATGCTATCCCCAAGGCAAGATTTCACAAAATGACCTACTAGACATAGGTTTCAAGGTATGCTTGTTCCAAATCCACCAAAATCTCAACTACCCATGTCCTACAAGTGGACCAACTCAATCCCTTCAAGAAGTGCGACCTTGCCCAAGGACGGTTAAAAGTGTGATAAATGGGATCAAGACAAGTCCAATGGCATCCAAAATTTAGATCCAAGTAGTTTAAGCAAGTGACAATGTGGATCTTGAAAATCAAGGCATTCCAAGGGTTAGATCTTACTAGATCTGAGTTTTAAGATACCAAGTTGTCCAAAATGGGGTTTTAATCCCTTAAAATGTGGAATAGGGCCCACAAGGTAGAAATCACCAAAGTAACAGTCTAGGGGTAGGTTATAGGATGTGTAGATTGCAAATCAAGAGGAATCTCAACTACCCACGTACTAGATCTAGGTTAACTCACCCAAACCAAGGAGTGCGACCTCACTTGAAGAGGCTAAGTTGCCTTGGGAAGGGGGTCAAATTGAGGCCAATCCTCACCAAACTATAGATTCGGGATGCCGTGGATACTATAGAGGTGGGTTTTAAATGTCTTACCCAAGAAGCAACTAGATCTTAGTAGATCTGAGAAAATGTAAAAATGAGGGTTTGAAATATAAGGGTTTTGTCAATTATGTGCTTGTGCCAATGGATTGGAATCAAGAGAAGACGAACAAACCTGTGGATCTTACCTGGATAACCTTGTAGATTCCTTCATAATGATGATCTATGCAAACTCGATCAATTTGAATCAATTTGAAGTAGAACTATGAAATCGATTTGCTCCAAGGAAGCCAATGCACCCTCTCTCCTGCACAACAAATGTCAACAATATCAGATTTGATGCAATCAAGAGATAAGACTAATCCCACAAGAGAAATAACAGAAAGATAGCATAGATCACAATGATACTAATGATAACCCCCTGATACAAGCGAATGCCAAGTAGATCGATTTGAAGAAGCCTTGCAAAATCGCCCTAGTTGAAGTCGCCCTCCTCTAGACAAGACAAAGATTTCCAAAAAAATATATAGATCTTACCACAAATACCCAAATGCTAGGATGCAATAGACTTTCCAATCACCATCTAAGAACACCAGATGCAAAGGAGACCACAAGAATTTCCACAAGAAAATTTTTCTATATCAAGATTCCAAGAGCCAAAGACCCCTTTACAATGAGAAGCTCTCTCCTTTAAATAGGAAGGAGAGGCACCAAAACCCTAACCACTCTTTGAATGAGTGGCTAATATTAAAAGATCAAAATGTCTAATCAATGGTTGAGATGAGCTCAACAATAAAATACAGGGATCACTAATCAAATATAACCATAAGTGGACAAAATCGCACTAGGAGAGGGGATCCCACCAAATCATGATGACAAAATATAACAAATAGCTCATGGTGGGTCCAAGGGGTAATTTTAGACACCCTTGGTCAATCCCCTTGGCACAATAATAATAAAATAGTCATCAAAGTACCAAATCGTGCCTCTATGGACAAATCGTGGGCCTTAGGAGGCCTCAGAAATCATCCGAAAATGCCATAAGTGATGGATGTGGGTCCCGATGAAGCTGAAACTGTTCGATAAGGTGTGGAAGACATCCCACTCATCATCACTAATCATCCCATGCTAAAACTTTGCCTCAGTAGCCCAATTCGAATTCTTCTGTAGCCATTTCTACCAATCCTGAAATGCCTCACGAAACGTGACACTACCCCAAACTGCCACCTGGAGTGCCTGCGCTGTTAAGGTGAGGTCACCAGTGTGTCCGGGAGGGGGGGTAATATGGTAAAAACAAGTGGTTGGACCACCCCCTCCATGCACAGCGCCCTAGGTCAACCAAATAAAAACCATCTCTGCTCTAACAGAGTCTCCGAAAGACCAAAACTGCACTAGGATAGCCTACTGAGGCTCAATCATCACTATAAGTGCCCGGAGCTGAAAACAGGCTGTCTCATTGGACTCAGAAGGTCCAAATCTATTCAATATGTGTACTCATACTCCATATGGATCTCTGCATGATCATATAATACATCCAATATACCGGAACAGGTAAATTAATAATAATATGTAAATGATCAAATAATGTTAAAAACCATAGATCATCATCATAAACCTGTATCTGATGCATAGAACGATCATGTACATGTACATACACCATATATCATCTATCTGTATCATCACAAGGTCCAACCATCTCATGTCCTGTGGTTGACCTTGGTCAAACTAAGTTTGACCGAATAATAACTCAGACTATTATCAGAAGCTGCTGCAAAGTGTCAAAGGTTAATGCATGCTTTACAACTCATTCAAATGGAAATTATAACAAAGAGTAATCATTACTGGCGATTTAAATCCAAGTATATAGTGTCATTAATTATTATTATGACTCAGACTAGACTTTCAAGACCATACTCACTTCATAGTTGTGATCAATTTGCTAGTGAAGGGTGAAGGCTTAAAATAAACTGGCTAGGCCAAGGGATGACTGACTGGCTCAACATTGTGACACTTTGGATATGGGAAATGGAATACACACCATAGCATATACTGAATGAGCAACAACACAGGGAATGGCGGTGTCTCACAAATGGATGAGTTGTTCAAAGAGGGTTTATTCACCTTTAACAGATGCGCACAATCCATAATACAAATGAGGCCAGCAATTGTTTTGATATAGCATTTAAGTTCCATTGCTTTTTGGGCCTAAAGTTTCCATAGCCTTTGATCTATGTGTGTTTATAAACACATTGCATAGACTTACATTTATTTAGGCTTTTTCCTGCAGGTGTGTTTTTAAGGCACTTGTTTACCTGAGCACTTCTAGGTGTGTCATAGACAGCTTGTTTACCTAGGTATTTTACATTTCACAAAAGATATAACATTTTATTTCATAGCCACTTTCATTTGGCTTGCCTTTCATTCATGTGTGTTTAAAAACACATTGCATGAACGGGCTTTTCATACAAGATATAACATTTCATTTTCCATACTTTGTATTCATGGCAGCACTAAAAGTTTCAGGTTTAGCCAACACAACTTTAGTGACTAGGGGAATTTCTCAAGGAAATCCAACTCACCATAGGTAAGTTTTGTCACCAACTCAGAGCCGAGACACAATAAATAGGGAAGCTCATTCAATACAGAGGCTACAGTGGGGAAAAGTCCTCCATGCCACTAGTCAAGTAGTAAGTCAGGGTGATATACTAAAAGGTAGGTAATGGATGGATGAAGACAATGAATAATGGAGCCAACACTAGCAAGCCAAGGTATGGTAGAATGATCACCTCTATTCTCCCTAAGGAGGGTAAAACCAATGAGTATGAATAGTGAACTTCTAAGTCTGAGTAGGGACAATATAATATATATAATAAGATCAACCAAGTCCACATATCTATATGATCGCTAGATCATGACACTAAATGCTAAGACATGCCATAAGAATGAATATAAAAGCAATCTAACCACAACACCATGATCTACCTGCTGAGTCATATACCTGAATGCTCATCCTCTGAACCATCATCTGTCCTCTGAAACTGCTACTATAGCTCTGGGCACTCCTGACTTCTCTGTAGAAATGGTATAATGGCTACATCGGTCATCTCTCTGAGTGTCCCGAGACTTAGTCATGGCAATGGGGAATAGATATACTGTCCAAAATCTGATAGTGATCCAATATAGATGCTCATCTCAGCATCTCAATGTAAGGGAACTGGCTGAATAGTGCACTAGAATCTGACAAAAAATGTATGGTAGCTCGACTACTATATATGTGATAATAGAAATCATGGAAGAATTCAACAAGAAATTCACTGACTTGTCTAATGCAATCCATGCCGATTATAGGCCAACTGCACAGACCATATTGTTATATTACATTGGAGCCCTTAGTGGGGAGATGCAGTATGAGCTTAGAGACAAGGAGCCCACCACTCTTTTACAAGCCCAAGGTATGGCCTGCAAAATTGATAAAAACATGCAATCTTCCGGAAAGTTCAACATTCCCAGTTTCTCAAGAACTGCAACTCCTTTAAATCCAACAATACATAAAGAGAAGGATCCTTTGTTTGCAATGAAGGATGCTCATGAACAACAAATGTTGGAAATAAAGAAGAAAATGGAAGAGGCTAAAGCTAAACACCTTGCTCAAATGAAAGAAATTCAAAACAAGGTGATAACCATGGAAAGAACACAAACTCAACCTGCTCCTAGAACTTTTCCTGCAAAACCAACTTGGCAAAGAAAGTCTCCCAACCATGAACAGAGGCGTCCTCATCAGCTAGAGGCTGCTAACATGGTTGAGCATTACAAACCATTTTGTAGGGCATGCAAAGACTTCCATGAGAAATCTGGTTGCTATTACGAATGTTATGTTCAAGAGCATGGTCGTCCAGAAGGTTGTGGTCTTAGTGCATCAACAAGCGAGCCTGGATTCATTAATAATGTGGGTAACATCCGTGGCATTCCCAGGATTGAAGCTTACACGCCATTTTTTAGGGCATGCCAAGAATTCCATAAAGAAGACACTTGTCATCTTGCATGCTATATCCAAAAGCATGGTTTTCCTGAAGGGTTTGTTGGTCAGTCTTCATCAAGTGAGCCTAAGTGCATAAACTATGTAGGTGACTTTTATGATTTTCCCGAAGAGAGTTGGAACCAGTTAGGTCAACCGATTACAGAAAGTATGACTTTTTCCCATCAGATCCCTAATGATCCCATCGAGGAAATTTATCAAAGACCGAATTCTATTGAAGACCCTCCTCATGCCAACGAAACAAAAGACATTTATGAGAGGGAAGTTTTTCAAGACTACTTCAGTGATGATGAACATATATGTACTCTTGATCCATCTCTAGAAGAAACCATTACAGAGATTAACACTCATAAAGAAATCCATGGAGTTTGTAATATGTGTGATGATACTCCCATTTGTTCTCCACATGGCAGTGAATTTTTGGAAGGATGGATCCCTTGTGATGTCTTTGAAACCCATTTGTTTAAGGAGGATTGTCATGAAGTTGAGGAGGATAGGCATATAGCTTGAAGGATGACATGAGTTATGATGAGTCCATCATGGATGACATAGATATTGGTAATGATAAATGGACATTTTTTGAGAACCCTATCTATGCCATGTCTGAAGAACTTAATGATGAACAAAATCCCTTTGAAAATTTGGTTAATAATCCCACTTATGAGCATCAGGATACATGTGGCCAGAAATATGGTAAAATTCATGAAGACTCCCCCATATTTGACAAAAATGTGGATTTTGAACAGTTGAACATAGAGGAAGAGCATGCTATTTTTTCATATAAGCAGTCGGAACCACACATGAGTACTAGCAAGGGTAACTTAGAAGAACAGTACGATGAAGGTTCGGATTGGATACAGTCAGCGGAGCATATATATCAGCGATCGAAAATCCCTTCTATATTAGAGCAGTTCGAGGCCTGCGCTTTCATAGAAAATTATTTTCAGAAGAGCCTTTCGGATCAGTATGATGAGGTACCAGAACTGCCTTGTCATCCCGAATTTCTTCATCCCATCCTGTTCTGGATAGGGGATGCCTGCAGGAGGACTTACTATATTGGGAAGCACTTCAAATATTTATTACATACTTATGATTCCCTATCCAGCCCTCCCATTCAGAAGATCCAAGCAAGTTTGCACTTTCTGATAAGCATGCCCTTGCTCTGGCTGATAACCAGAAACAAGGTAAAAATTTGTTTTTTCATTGATTACATGCTTAAATGGTTACATTGGATTTCTGATTATACTTAACATGTTCTTTTTGTATTATGTTATAATAGGAAAAAATAAAGTATTTGCCTGCATTTAGACTTCTTAGAATTTATTTTCAAACAATAAAATATAGTTGGTATTTCATTTTGGTTTTTTCATAACACATGTTCTACTGAAGGTTTTTTGTCAAGTTGAGATGTTTTTACAGGTTATATATATAAACCAAAGATTCTGGTGTTCTCGTATCCTCTCCTTGAATGATTTCCAGATCGAGCACACGTCCCGCAGTTGGAGCCAGATGTTATCACTTATTTTGTACAATAGTTGAATTTCTTGTGAGACGCACGCTTATTGAACATGATACATGTTCATCATCAGTGTTCAGAAGTTGAGAAGTCATTTTCAGGGCATTTTTTGCCCCATTTGTAATAACTGCATGTTCATACCCCCATGGGGAAAATATAAAAAGTTGGTCTAAATGGGGTCCTTTTATAAAAGACTCGGCTATTCGTAGGTTTAGCCATTTGGGGGATTCTCTAGAGTGTTTTTTCCTTAGGAATTATGCGCTACTTGTCAGTGGCATATAATGCCTGAGTTTTTCACTCAAACCTCCAAAGTTGGAGTATTTCCCATGGTGGTCAAAACCTAAAGTGGTTATTAGAGTCTTGTGTCTAAGATTTTTTACGTGTTAGCCATCTCGATTGAGTCGTATGAACATGCACTAGGTCCCCTAGGAGTTTCGTTTGATACCGAGAAAAATAATTTTTTCCATAAATTAGACCATTTTTTAATGGTTTAATTAAAAAATTTCAAAGTGTGATTAAAACCTCATCCGGAGGTGGAATTGGACATGGGGAGGCTCGTTTTGACGCTTAAAGCATATTCTTCACCTTGACACCTTTATTCTTCAGTTTCCAAGCAGTTACGTTATCCCAGGAGCAATTTTGGCTAAGAATGCATCACTTTGGCACTTAATTGCTAACAATGGTGAAATTGCTCCATGGACAAAAAAATCAAATAAGCCAAAAATGTCAAATTAAGGTTTGGAAAAACATGAATTATATTTTTATGATGTGTACGATTACATTAGTGGAGAGGTCATATGTTAAGGAAAAGACAAAATTGATTTAATTAATCAATGAGAAAGGGATGACGTGAGTTCCGTTCGACACCTTTATGCGAAACACGATTTGATGACTTCTCATGGATTGAGTGGATGGTTGAGATGCATTTATGGCCAGGGTGGGCGCTATTGTCCGCCAAACTGCACACCAGCAGCGGAAATCTTTCGAAAGCTGTCTCTTCACTACAAGTGAGAGAGGTGTGGCCTTGGGGGCAAGCAATGAGCCAGGTACTGTCACCTGAATCCCAACTCCTCCGTTTAGGCTAACTCCTAACGAAGCCAAGGCAGGTAGTCCCTACAAAGAGTTGTCTAAGGCTCTTGTGTTTTAAATGTTTTTTAATGTTGTGATGCGGATGGGTGTTGTTTAGGAGTTTTGAAGGTGAGAGACACAATAATGCTTTAAACTAAACCAAGATAATGCAATCCACGTTGCAAAAGAAAATAAGAGATACACTGAATCAGATACAAATCACTCCTTAAATGAAGATTAACACAAGTACTCCAGATTGATAATAAGCAAATAAAATACGTGATTAAGGACCTGTGCCTTATGGAGTCAAAAATGTCTGAGTGATTGAGTTGTTTGATAGAAGTGTTCGAGAAAAAATTTCTTGAGATCATTTTGCAGCTTATCTTGGTAAATTAAATATTTTAGTGGTCTTGATTATTAAGACTAAAACCAAGGATATTCAAGAAGTGGAACCTTAACCAAGAAAAACACTGGCAACCTTTTAGATGATAGGTCAGGAGCACCCAGATTCAGAGAACAAGTGTTCTTACGGCTTGACCGCCCTCGAGTCTGACAGTGGATTCCTGGCACCACCTGTTTCAGGAAGTACTCAGTGATTTTGTCTTGGTTGGGGTTTTGGGTAAAGTTTTAATTAATGTTATCACTTACAAAATTAACAAGTCTTCCACCTTTCTGAGTACTAGCCCAACCTTTTCCAGTTGGCAGAGCATACATGTGTAGGACAAAGACCAAGATAAATTAATTAAAAGGGAAGTATGGGTTGAAAAGTTTTATTATTAGAGCACTCGTTCAACTCTCCGACAGAGAGCGCTCTTGACTTGATCTTATGACCACAGTTCAAGAGACTTGCTAATTTAAAATGCCCAATGCAAGGAAAGATGCAAGTCTAACAATGCTCTCCGATAGAGAGTGCTCTTGACTTGGATTTGGCCAAGTTCAAGAGGCTTTGTTCATTTTAAGAAGCAAGAAGCAGTTGTAATGACAAGATATTTCAACTTTGAAATGATTAAATCATGTGACAGATCAGAAAGATATGAAATATTGCTAACATACTACTTGCAAAATAAAATGAGATAACTGAAAGATCTAGTGTTCTACCAAGCAAAATTTTACACTACAGGTGGGATCAACCTCCGAACAAGGTCAACCACTAGAACCGCCAGTCTTGGAAACCTTCCAGCTAGTTGGATGTCCACAAAAAGCTGATGGGGGAACGAGAAGCTACCACAAGACTATGTGGCCTTTGGGATGCAATCCCAAAGTTAGCTCTTCTCTGGTCAAAACTCGAAAGATAAGCGACAAGATAAAAATGAATTATTCTAAAACAAAAACTGAAAAGACCTAAGCTAAGCAACCCAACACTCTTCCCCAAAATGGGGAAGAAGACCAAAAAGTGGAGCCTCCTCCACTTGAAAATTTTATTAAATGGTTAGAAGTGCGTTTGGGGATGAAGCCCTTGAAAGGTCTTTTGAGAGAAAAAGAACTACTTGTGAAAACAATACTTTGTGAGCCCTTAATGGCTAATTACAAAAAGGAGAGTATACAAGGTTTGTCATTTTGGTTCAAGTCTTCTCCTTAGATGCACTTTGCTCTTCTTTTAAGTATTACTCTTATCAAGCCTTTTCTCCTTCTTCAAAACAGATCTACACAAGCTCAAACTCACTTCAACAATGCACCCATTAGATGTTAGTCAAAATCCAACCTTGAAACCAAATGTAAGGACTAAGATCTAACCTATATGCAAAAATAATTTTTCCAATGCAAACTTTTGAGATTTATGACATGCGATCTAAGGCCCTAATACTACTTTTCAAAGCATAAACTAGAAACTACTAAGTAATACTTTTAGAGATCTAATCTATTGCAAAGAAAGACAAGATCTATACTATGAAATAAATCTAACACTAACTAAACCTTAAAATTGTTTTTGTTTTGTGTTTTTTCTTGTAGGTGGACGAAAGGAGGAAGGGAAGACAAGGAGGAGAGGAGCAATATGGGAGAAAAGAGGAGAAATGGCAAGGAGAATAGGGATGGACAAGAGGAGGAAAAAGGAAACGAAGAGAAACAAATGGAGTGAAGGGAGAAGGCTAGGGGGGACGAGAGGAGGAATTTGAAATGGGACGAGAGCAAGGAGAAGAAATGGGACGAGAGCAAGGTAAAGGAACAAAACAAGTGGGACGAGAGCTAGAAGGAGAGGAAAACAAGAGGGGCAAAAGCCCAACAAGCCACAAACCAAAGGCAAGCTAAGCTATGATCTCAAACTTGGAGAAGAGTAGGGCTTTGGATTTCCACAGTTTAGATGGGTAGAACAAGTAACCGATTGAATATTTGTTTGAAGATGCTTGGTGGGAAAAACATAAGACTCCTTGTTTCTTGATTCTTTAAAGCAAGACTTCTTTGATAACCTGCAGAATGAAGATGTAAACCAAGCAAGAACCCTTGCACTTGGGAGAATACCTGAAAAGCCACACACTTAAGAGAAAAGCATAGATTTATAATATTTGTGCTATATTGTTAGCCCTCTAAATCATAAGAATCAAGAATGCGGATGGGGGGCGCCTTGCCAAGGTGGAGGCCACCTCCCCATCCATATTAATGCAAACTCAAGTTTATGATTGGAGACCTCACTCCAAGCTTCCTGTGATTGGAGTTCAATTGGCCTTGACATGTGCTATTGGCTCTCATTGATGCCAATTCAAAATTGGGCTATGAGATCTTGTAATTTGTATAAGTAGAGGCTCTTAGAGCTCTCTTCTTCATGGACTCTTTGTTGTAGAGTTACACTGAGAAAATTGTATCAAGCCTTTGCTTTGAATTTGTGAATAAAGTTTTTCGACTTTGGAGGTCTACGGGCTCTTGTTCATTGTGGTGAATTCTTCATGGTTGAGGTGATCTCTTTCCAAGCATTTCTCTTTCAATACTCATATATGTTGTGATCAAATGCTAGCTTTAGAAGTCTAATATCTTAGAACGTAAGATCTGTCATTTGCGGTTGTCAACTTGACTTATTATGCAATGTTTATCAAAGTTATATGAATGGGACGTATTCGGTTGTACTAATATTGATAAAGCTTTGATCTGCTTAGCATACTAGGTGATTTTGATCTCACTATTGTATTGAGTGTGTTGTGCTTCTTCAGGTTTCACCAACTGAAGAAGGGTGTGAGCTCGGTTGCTTCTATCCCAAGCTTCAACAATCATTCATTGATTTTAACACATTGGGATTGCAGGACTTATAAAGTTGTCACCTTTTATCACAAAAAGAGATCCAAGAGTAGCTCTTGCTGGTGTTCCATCCATCAAAACTATTTTTTTTTAAATACTGGTTATCGGTTACTTGGAGAAGCCCTAAATTAATTTTTCCACTCCCTTTGGCTTCTTTCCATTCGCTGCCTTTTCCTTGTTGGCTGTCCATTCTTTCCTTGTTGGTTGCCTTATCTCTATTTTTTGGTTGTCCATTTCATTTGCTGCCCACTTTCTTCTTTTCTTCCCCTATCCTCTCTTTTTTCCTCATCCTCCAGCCCTCTCTTCTTTCCCTGTTTTGTTGCCCTTCTATCTCTGATTTTTGACTTCTTATTACCTTTTTGCAGCCTCTTCCTTCCGCTCATCCTCTTGCTATCCTCCTCTCCCTCGTTCGCATCTCACCTTTTGCTTGCATTTCCTTTAAAAGAGTTCACAAAACAAAGAGAATTGGTTAAGTTAGACTCTGTTATCACACAATATCTAGCTGTTTGTGGTGGATATCCCAATAGGGACGGTAGAGGATACAACTAGGAGGGTGTAACCCGCAATAGACAGGTCCTCCGCTCGAATGAACAGAAGTCACGCTGGACAAGGCTACTGTCACTTTAGACGAGGCAATTGGCCAAGTCAAGGGGGAGACCCTGCTCAACCAGTGATGGTTGAGAGACAACAAATACACCCAAACACTGAAAGATGAGAGATGAAAGCAGGGGATGAGTGTAAATGAGCTCCTATTGTAGATTCCAACCAATAAATGGACACAAGCAGTAAAATAAGAGTGATGAGATAACTGACCAGCAATCGGAAATAGTTTAAATACCAAGATTATAACAATGGATTGTATGGCTGAAATGATTAGGGAGCTGCAATGAAATAGAAGTGATGTGCTATGATGAGCTACCCAGGAAAATGGTTAAGTAATGAGTCAAATGGACCTAGGGCAGCAAGAAAATGACGTTTATGATCACTTCTAGATGACGACACTTGATTTCCTAAGGTAAAATGACGATTAGAATCCAAATCAGAAGTGCCCAGAACCCCAAATCAACCCAATTAAGCAGTAACAGAAAAACGCCCAAGTGGGGCATTTTTGCCAGGTGGACCAGTGCTAAAATTACGGGCAAATGGAGTCTAAAAGCTTTGAAACTTGATTCCCTAAGGTAAAATGGCGTTCTAAGCTGGAATCAATAATACCCACAACCCAAAATTTACCCAACAATAAGATTGGTTGAAATGCCCAAGGAGGGCGAATTCAGCAGGTGACCAACTCCTAGTTCTAAGGGTAAACGGGGTCGGATTCGAATGAAACTTGAGATATGAGAGTTTAAGCATGTATCATTACTGGGTTTTTTTATTAAAACAAATTCCTACGGTTGAAAATTAAGTTATTGATTTTTTAGGGTTTTTTAAATGGTTGCAGCTTAGCATTCAAACAGTGAAAGAAAGATTATAAGAGAGGAACAAAGATCAGTACCCAGATAATGGAGAAGGTATTCCCGTGCTAAAGACACTCCCCAAAGATCAAATGCAGAGCCAAAATGTGCTTTCCCATCAGCGTTTTTTGGAGTAGCCAGTGAGCAAGGGTGTTTTTCTTGCACCTACCAAGGAGAAGACAAAGTCAATTTCTATGGCAATATGACAATAATAAACATCAAATGAGATGACAAATAATGAGGAAAATGAATGACAATGATAGTAAATTCACTTCCCTGTTGGATATCCCAAAGAAAAACACCAGCAAGGAGACCCTGTCTCAAGAGCTACGTTTTCCCCTAGTGGCCAGCTTCACCTGTAAATCGAAAGTGCTCAAGGAAATATGGGAACACCACAAATAGCTCAGCAATGCATCAAAGATGTGATCTCAAACAACACAAGAAGAATCCAACTCCAAAACCACAAGTGACTCAAGAAGAATGTCTCTCTATAAGCTCAAAGTCAAGTCTCTACAATGCCAAGAAGAAGTAAAATGAGGTGAGTCCATTCTCTTATAGAGATGGCTCACTCTCAACTAGGTTTCCCCCAAAATGGAGGGTTGAGATCATCTCCCCATCCACAAAATCGAATGGTGGAGATGACTCAAGGAGGGGGGTGCGAATTGCCCCAAGGAGAGCGCAGTATGGAGGAGAGGGGCCCATTGTGGGCCATACATCAATACAAAGGAGGTTGGAGGGTGTCTATATAAGGTTTTATCCCCCCAACATAATATATCAAGGGCCCCCACCTGTGTTAGTCACCCCTGACTACACTAAAGAATTCATGATATTCTCTTTTGCCTCAGAAGACACAATTGCTGGTGTGTTGCTCCAAAAGAACTTCGAAGGGTTCGAGCAACCAATTGCCTTCATGAGTAGAGCCCTCCAAAATTCGGAATTAAAATATACTATCATGGAGAAACAAGCCTATGCCTTGGTAAAATCTTTAAAGCACTTCAGGACATACATCGGTTATTCAAGAGTTATAGGGTATGTCCCCCATGCCGCAGTAAAAGACATCCTATCCCAGCAGGATTGCTTAGGAACAAGAGGCACATGGGTATCAAAAATCCAGGAGTATGATTTGGAGATTCAACCCACTAAACTAATAAAGGGTCAGGGCCTAGCAAAAATGCTAACTCAGAAAAATGAAGAAGCCATTGACATGAGTTGTGCAAACCTTTCATCCGATCCTCGCATGACACCAACTTTAAAAGACCTAGACAATCATTGGTACTCCGATATCATTTACTTCCTGCTGCATTTAGATGTCCTAGATCATCTCAAGGGACATAAAAGAAGAGCTCTTAGATTAAAAACTGCTAGGTATTGCCTCACTCAAGAAGGTTTGGGTTGGAGAAACCCTGACAGAGTGATACTTAGATGTGTGCACGAGCAGGATTCCAAAACGATCCTGACTGAGTTCCACTCAGGATTTTGTGGGGGCCACTATGCAGCGAACACAACTGCTCATAAAATTCTGAGAGCAGGTTACTATTGGCCAACTATTTTCGCTGATGTTTACAAACATGTCAAGTATTGTCAAGAATGTCAACTTTTCATGGGAAAGCCTAAATTGGCTACTTTACCTCTCGCACCAGTAGTTGTCATTGCCCCTTTTCAACAATGGGGTCTCGACTTTATTGGCAAATTCCAAGATAACTCTAGCAATGGATTTTGCTGGATCCTTGCTGCAACTGATTACTTCACTAAGTGGGTTGAAGCCATACCCACCAAAACAGCCACTGAAAAAGTTATCATGGATTTCATTGAAGGCAGGATCATCACCCGATTTGGCACCCCTCTGAAAATAACAACTGACAATGCTAAGGCTTTCAGTTCAATAGAAATGAATGATTTATGTTTCAAGTATGGCATTGTTCTATCACACTCTTCTGATTATTATCCTCAGGGTAATGGACTTGCAGAATCCTCTAACAAAAACTTGATGACCATCCTTAAGAAAACTGTGGGAGATAACAAAAGATCTTGGGATAGCAAAATCAAGTATGCATTGTGAGCAGATAGGATCACCAAGAAGAATTACACTGGGAAATCTCCTTTTGAACTTGTTTATGGCATCACGGCAGCATTACCTTTCAACATGCAAATACCCATTTATAAAATGTTGACTGATTATGGTACCGAAAAACTGAAGTTAGATGACAGAGCAAACCAAATCATTGAACTTGATGAAAGCAGAAGGACATCATTGGACAAAATGTTAAGACATCAGGAAAGCATGAAGGCCACTTTTGACAAATTAGCTAAGCCTAGAGATTTCCAAGTGGGAGACACTGTTCTCTTGTGGGACAAGAGAGGAGAAAAGCCAGGGAAGCATGGAAAATTTGACAGCCTTTGGAAAGGTCCTGTTATCACCTAAACTGTAGTTACCCCTATTATGGATGTATCCAGTCATGGATGGCAATAGGGAAGGGTAACTCAAAAGGTGCAACCACGATCACCTCGACCTCCAGTATATGGTTGTCACGGCAGTCGAGGCAACCTTCGCTTTATGTTATCTAGCCCAGACAACAAAGGGGGAGACCCGATCTACTCCCGAGAGGAGAGATCAAAACCAAGACACCAAATCAGGGTATTTCTAAGTGAAGTTAGGTGTATGGTTTATCCTAGACCTAAGGATGAAGTCACAAGCCAAGTGAGGGGTTTAATGAGTATAGCTTTGGTTCATGGTTGATGTGAGAGTGACTTATAATGTTTGAAGTGAGATCTAGGATTAGTGTACTAGTTCAATGTTGGAAGACCCACTGCCTTGGGAACCATGTCCAATGCAGGGTAGTTTAGGGGTTGATTGGGGCTAACTAGTACAAGTGACAAGTTTGACCATGATACATGATGGCATCAAGGGTTTGGTTCACCACACTAAGGTCAAACCACAAGTTAATCCAACAATCTAGGAAAGTCGAATTGACTTGGAGAGTAACCAGTGCCTTGGGAATTGGGATAATGGAGTCAAAGTAGGGTTGACTTGTGGTTGAGGACTCCTAATACTTGAGACAAGTGGGCAATTAAGGTCTTGATGGATAAGTAGGTCTAGATCTAGGTTTAACCCAAGTGGACCACAATCCCTTAAAACAAGGAATGCTATCCCCAAGGCAAGATCTGACAAAGTGACACACTAGACCTAGGTTTTGAATTATTCCCGTTCCAAATCCGCAAGAATCTCAAGTACCCACGTCCTAGAAGTGAGTGAACTCACTTCTCCAAGGTGGTGCGACTTTACCCAAGGAGGCTGAAAAGGTGGGTTACGTGGGTCAAGACAAGTCCGATGGCATCCAAACTTTAGATCCGGATAGGTTAGTCAAGTAGGAGTATGGATCTATAATTTCACGGCAATCCGATGGCTAGATCTTTCTAGATCTGAGTTTAAGTACACCTAATGGTCCAAAATGGGGATTAAATCCCTTAAAATGTGGAATAGGGCCCACAAGGTGAATTTCAGAAAAGTAACAATCTAGGTGTATGTTATTTGATGTGTAGATTATGGATCAAGCGGGATCTCAAACACCCACCACCTAGATCTAGGTCAACTTACAACCACCAGGAAGTGCGCTTTGCTTGGGAGAAGCTAAGTTGGCTTGGGAAGGGGGTCAAATGGAAGCCAATCCTCACCAAACTATAGATCCGGGATGCCGTGGATGCTATAGAGGTGGGTTTTCAATATTATGCCCAAAAACCCACTAGATCTAAGTAGATCTGAGAAAATGTAAAATGGGGGTTTTGAAATATTTAGGGTTTTAACAATTTATGAGCTATGTCAATGGATTGGATAAAGGAAAGAGAAACAAACCTGTGGATCTTACCTGGGTAACCTTGTAGATGCCTTGATGATGATGATCTATGCAAACCCGATCAATTTGAGAAGCTTTGAGGTAGTTTTCTATGCAAGTCGATTTGATCCAAGAAGTCAATGCGCCCTCTCTCCTGCACAACAAACGTCAACAATATCAGATTTGATGCATCAAGAGATAAGACTAATGTCACAAGAGAAGTAACAGAAAGATAGCATAGATCACAATGAAGCTAATGATAACCCCCTGATACAAGCGAATGCCAAGAACGTCAATTTGAAGAAGCCTTGCAAAATCGCCCTTGTTGAAGTCGCCCTCCTGTAGACAAATAATGATTTCCAAAAAAGATAGATCTTACCACAATTTCCAAATTCTAGGTTGCAATAGACTTTCCAATCACCATCTAAGAACACCAGATGCAAAGGAGACCCTAAGAATTTCCACAAGAATATTTTTCTATACCAATAATCCAAGAGCCAAAGACCCCTTACAATGAGAGGCTCTCTCCTTTAAATAGGAAGGAGAGGCACCAAAACCCTAACCACTTTTTGAATGAGTGGCTAAGATTAAAAGATACAAATGTCTAATCAATGGTTGAGATGAGCTCAACAATAAAATACATGGATCACAAATAAAATATAATGTAAGTGGACAAAATCGCCCTAGAAGAGGGGAATCCCACCAAATCATGATGACATAATATCATAGGAGGCTTATGGTGGGTCCAAGGGATAATTTTATCCCTCCTTGGTCAATCCCCATAGCACAATAACCAATAAATAATCATGAAAGTAACAAATCGTGCCTCCATAGTCAAGTCGTGGTCCTCAAAAGACCTCAGAAATCCACAGAAAGTGCCATAAGTGATGGATGCGGACCCCTATGAAGCTGAAACTGCTGGAGAAGGTGTGGAGGACCCCGATCTATCATCACTGATCATCCCATGCCATAACATTGCCTCAGTAGCCCAAATCGATTTCCTCAATAGCCATTTCTACCAATCCTGAAATGCCTCGGGAAGCGTGAAACTACCCCAAACAGCCTCCTCGAGTGCCTGCGCTGTCAAGGTGAGGGCTCCAGTGTGTCCGGGGAGGGGGGTAATATGGTAAAAACAAGTGATTGGACCACCCCCTCCATCATCAACGCCCTAGGTCAACCGGATAAAAATCACATCTGCTCCGACAGGGCCTCCGACATACCAAAACTGCACTAGCACAGCCTATTGAGGCTCAATCATAACTGTAAGTGCCCGGAACTGAAAACAAACTGTCCCATTGGACTCAGAAGGTCCAAATCCATCCAAGATGTGTACTCATACACCATATGAGACTCTGCATGATCAAAATAAATATCCAATATACCGGAACAAGGCCAATAATAATGATCTGTAAATGACAAAACACTGCTGAAACCCAAGAATCATCATCATAACCCTGTATCTGCTGCATAGAATCATCATGTAT
The DNA here is from genome assembly GCA_027924585.1 of Larix kaempferi. Lineage (NCBI taxonomy): Eukaryota > Viridiplantae > Streptophyta > Pinopsida > Pinales > Pinaceae > Larix > Larix kaempferi. Next base: position 25,973,940 of record BSBM01000101.1, on the reverse strand, counting down.
GTATACATAGACCATATATCATCTATCCATATCATCATAAGGTCCAACATCTCATGTCCCATGGTCCTCCATGGTCAAACTAGGTCTAACCAAGACCAAATATAACTCAGACCATCATCCAAGGCTGCTGCAAAGTGTCAAGGTTAATACATGCTCTACAACTTATTCAAATAACAATTATAACACATAGTAATCATAACTGGCGATCTAAAACCAAATGTATAGTGTCGTTAATTATTATTATTACTCAGATTAGACTTTCAGGATCATACTCACTTCATAGTTGTGATCAATTTGCTAGTGAAGGGTGAAGGCTAAATTAACTGGCTAGGCTAAGGGATGACTTGACTGACTTGACTTTGTGACACTTTGGCAAGGGAAAGGGAATACACCATAGTATATACTGAATGAGCAATAACACAGGGAATGGCGGTGTCTCACAAATGGATGAGTTGTTTAAAGAGGGTTTATTCACCTTCACAGATGCGCACAATCCATAATATAAATAAGGCCAGCAATTGTTTAGATATAGCATTTAAGTTCTATTTCTTTTGGGACTGAAGTTTCCATAGCCTTGATCTATGTGTGTTTATAAACACATTGCATAGATTTACATTTTTTCTTTAGGCTTTCTGCTGCAGGTGTGTTTTTAAGGCACTTGTTTACCTGAGCACTTCTAGGTGTGTCAAGGACAGCTTGTTTAGCTAGGTATTTATTTTCCAAAAGATATAACATTTTATTTTCATTGCCATTTTCATTTGGCATGCCTCTCATTCATGTGTGTTTAGAAACACATTTCATGAATGGGCTTTTCATACAAGATATAGCATTTCATTTTTCCAGATTTTGTATTCATGGCAGCACTAAAAGTTTCAGGTTTAGCCAACACAACTTTAGTGACTAGGGGGAATTCACAAGGAACTCCAAATCACCATAGGTAAGTTTTGTCACCAACTTAGAGCCGAGACACAATAAACAGGGAAGCTCATCCAATACAGAGGCTACAGTGGGGAAAAGATCCTCCATGTCACTAGTCAAATAGTAAGTCAGGGTGATAAACTAAGAGGTAGGCAATGGATGGATGAAGACAATGAATAATGGAGCCGACACTAGCAAGCCAAGGTATGGTGGAATGATCACCTCTATTCTCCCTAAGGAGGGTAAAACCAATGAGTATGAATAGTGAACTTCTAAGTCTCAGTAGGGACAATAATATATATATAATAAGATCAACCAGGTCCACATATCTATATGATCGCCAGATCATGACACTAAGTGCTAAGACATGCTATAAGAATAAATATAAAAGCAATATAACCATGACACAATGATATACCTGCTGAGTCATATACCTGACTGCTCATCAACCTGTACCATCATCTGTCCTCTGAAACTGCTGCTGTAACTCTGGGCACTACTGACTGCTCTGTACCAATGGTATAATGGCTACATCGGTCATCTCTCTGAGTGTACTGAGACTCAGTCATGGCATGGGGAATATATACTGCTGTCCACAATCTGATAGTGATCCAATATAGATGCTCATCTCAGCATCTCAAATGTAAGGGAACTGGCTGAATAGTGTACTGGAATCAGAAAAATAATGTATGGTAGCCCGGCTACTATAAATGTGATAACAGGTCCTTTTATCATACGTTGTCAGACCGGAACACATTTTTTCTTTCTAAATACCATGGATGGAGAGATGATACCATTGCCCAAAAACGAGCAACATCTGAAACCCTTTTATCGGAACAACATTCAAGATGACCAAGGGGTCATCTCAGGAGATTCCTAAAACCTTATCCTTGTCAATAAATTTTGCAATCTTTTGTACCATATTGATGTATCATAGTTTCATATGTTAGTTTTTGTATCATATTTCATATATATGCTGAAAAAAGAAAATATTTTATTTTTCATATATACTTTTGAAAAAAGAAAAAATATTATGTGATATTTCATTTTTGCAATATTTTTTGATGAAGATGTTTTACTAAGACACTTCCGTTTCTGTGCAGGAAACTGATATTCTAGGGTTCTCGAATAGTCTTTTCGATCCATAAATCAAACGAGCACCCGTCCCACAGTTGGAGTCAGATGTTACCAACTTATTTATACCATAGTTGGATTATCTGAAGAGCCGCCATTTGACAAACATGATAAGTGTTTGACTCCAGTGTATCAGATGATTCAGCATTTGTGGTTAGCCAGTTTTGGTTAGCCTGTTTTGTTTTTTGAGTCGACATGACCATGGCACCATGGGGGTTTTGTAATAAAGTGTGCTAGTAGGATCTGAGTGTCTCGGTTCCCCATGACTTGATTAAGCAACTAAGGTATTCCAGGGAGTTTTTTCCCTTGTCAATTATACTTTTCTTAAGGCGATGTATAATCGATGAGGTTTTCTCCCGCTCCTCCAAAGCTGGAATGCCTGATTTTGAAAATTTTAGCCATGGGGGGTTATTAGAGGCCAACTAATGTATATAAGCCTACTAGACATTGTTAGAATAGGTGTCGGTCATGTCCTAGGTCCATAAAACCCTCTGAAAAAATTTCGAAAAAAATTTACCGGGTCCGTCGAATTTGGGTTTTTAATTATTTTTTAAATTTAATAAATTTCTCTATAGTTTAAATAGAGAAATAATAATTTGTAATATGTCAATCATCCGCGGTCCGAATTCAGTGATTGATGGCTCGTTTCATAAGCCAAAAATCGCACATGACCTATGGACCAGCTAAACCCAAGTTTCGGATGTCATTTAGACCTCATAATTAATATTTTCTCTAAAAAGCCATTTACAGAGAAATTATTAATTAAAATAATAAAAATGATTATTTTGGAGATAATCCAAATCTCTCCAAAATAATCCAAATGGAATAAAGTAAAAGGCTAAATGACATGGCACCTGGCATTTATAAGGATTCCAATCAACTCCAAGCAGCTTCAGTCAACTATACAGTCAGCACAAGTCAAAACTCCTCAAGTGAATTCGCCCTCCATGCATGCAAAATCGAATTTGGTGATGTGGAGGTTGTATTTAATGTTTTTTGGTTGGTATGGAGTTGCATTGAATGGAGTGGGTGCGCCTTGCCTAGGTGGAGGCCACCTCCCACTCCCACCTACCATGATTGCAATCAAATCTTTGTTTAAACTCCAAGCACCTACCTCCATGCTCACGTCAACCTCCTTTTGAGCTCTAGTTTCACACATGGCAGCTTGCTATTGTTTGGTGATAGTTCCAAGGTGGGGATGGGGGGCGCCTTGCCTAGGTGGAGGCCACCTCCTCATCCCATTAAATGAAATTCGATTTGTTTGGTGGAGATCAACTCCAAACTCGGCATTGACTTGGTGCAAATTGAAGTTTAGATTGGAGGTCGAATTGTGTTAGGTGCCATTGGCTCCATTCATGCCAATTCGACTTAGGTTTCTAGCTGTTAGCCTTTGCTATATAATGAGGCTCATTTTTCCTCATTAGGGATGGATCTTTAGGCATCAAAACTCTAGAGAAATTTGTAATTTGTTTAAGCATTTGAATAAAGTTGAGACTTTGGAGGTCAATGTGGAAGCTCTTGATGTGCCATGCTTCATATTGTATGAGGTGATATCATGTTTTGTCTATATACTTTTGATTCTTAAGCATTGATTCTTATGATTTAGAAGGCTAACAATCTAGCACAAATATTATAAATCTATCCTTTTCTCTTAAGTGTGTGGCTTTTCAGGTATTCTCCCAAGTGCAAGGGTTCTTGTTTGGTTTACATCTTCATTCTGCAGGTTATCAAAGAAGTCTTGCTTTAAAGAATCAAGAAACAAGGAGTCTTATGTTCTTTCCATCAAGCATCTTCAAACAAATATTCAATCGGTTACTTGTTCTACCCATCAAAACTGTGGAAATCCAAAACCCTACTCTTCTCCAAGTTTGAGATTATAGCTTAGCTTGCCTTTGGTTTGTGGCTTGTTTGGCTTTTTGCCCCTCTTGTTTTCCTCTCCTTCTAGCTCTCGTCCCACTTGTTTTGTCCCTTTACCTTGCTCTCGTCCCATTCCTTCTTCTAGCTTTCGTCCCCCCTAGCCTTCTCCCTTCACTCCATTTGTTTCTCTTCTTTTCCTCCTTCCTCCTCTTGTCCATCCCTTCTCTCCTTTCCATCTCTCCTCCCTTCTCCCATTTTGCTCCTCTCCTCCTTGTCTTCCCTTCCTCCTTTCGTCCACCTACAAAGAGAAAACACAAAACAAAAACAAGTTTAAGGTTTGGTTAGTGTTAGATTTATTTCATAGTATAGATATTGTTTTTTGCAATAGATTAGATCTCTAAAAATTTTACTTAGTAGTTTCTAGTTTATGCTTTGAAAAATAGCATTAGGGCCTTAGATCTCATGTCATAAATCTCAAAAGTTTGCATTGGAAAAAAAATTGCATATAGGTTAGATCTTAGTCTTTGCATTTGGTTTCAAAGTTGGATTTTGACTAACATCTAATGGGTGCATTGTCGAAGTGAGTTTGAGCTTGTGTAGATCTTTTTGAAGGAGGAGAAAAGCTTGATAAAAGAAAGACTCAAAAGAAGAGCAAAGTGCATCTAAGGAGAAGACATGAACCAAAATGATAAGCCTTGTATACTCTCCTTTTTGTAATTGGCCATTAAGGGCTCACAAAGTATTGTTTTCAAAAGTAGTTTTTTTTCTCTCAAAAAACCTTTCAAGGGCTTCATCCCAAAGGCACTTGTAACCATTTAATAAAATTTTCAAGTGGAGGAGGCTCCACTTTTTGGGCTTTCTTCCCCATTTAGGGAAGAGTGTTGGTTTTGTTTAGCTTAGATCTTTTCAATTCTTGTTTTAAAATAATTTATTTTTATCTTATCGCTTATCTCTCGAGTTTTGACAAGAGAAAAGCTAACTTTGGGATTGCATCCCAAAGGCCACATCATCTTGTGGTAGCTTCTCGTTCCCCCATCAGCATCTCGTGGACATCCAGCTAGCTGGAAGGTTTCCAGGACTGACGGTTCTAGTGGTTGACCTTGTTCGGAGGTTGATCCCACCTGTAGTGTAAAATTTTGCTTGGTAGAACACTAGATCTTTCAAGTTATCACATTTTATTTTGCAAGTAGCATGCTAGCTGTGTTTCAAACCTATTGAGTTATCATATGTTTTGAATATTACAAAATTGCAATATCTTGTTATCACGACTGCTTCTTGCTTCTTAAAATGAACAAATCCTCTTGAACTTGGCCAAATCCAAGTCAAGAGCACTCTCTATCGGAGAGTATTGTTAGACTTGCATCTTTCCTCGCATTAGGCATTTTAAATTAGCAAGTCTCTTGAACTGTGGTCATAAGATCAAGTCAAGAGCGCTCTCTGTCGGAGAGTTGAACAAGTGCTCTAATAATAAAACTTTTTCAACCCATACTTCCCTGTTAATTAATTTATCTTGGTCTTTTGTCCTACACCCGTATGCTCTGCCAACTGGAAACGGTTGGGCTAGTACTCAGAAAGGTGGAAGATTTGTTAATTTCATAAGTGATAACATTAATTAAAACTTTACCCAAAACCCCAACCAAGACAAAATCACTGAGTACTTCCTGAAACAGGTGGTGCCGGGAATCCACTGTCAGACGCGAGGGAGGTCAAGCCGTAAGAGCACTTGTTCTCTGAATCTAGGTACTCCCGACCTATCATCTAAAAGGTTGCCAGTGTTTTTCTCGGTTAAGGTTCCACTTCTTGAATATCCTTGGTTTTAGCCTTAATAATCAAGACCACTAAAATCTTTAATTTACCAAGATAAGCTGCAAAACGATCTCAAGAACCTTTTTCTCGAACACTTGTATCAAACAACTCAATCACTCAGACGTTTTTTGACTCCATGAGGCACTGGTCCTTAATCACATATTTTATTTGCTTATTATCAATTTGGAGTACTTGTGTTAATTTTCGTATAAAGAGTGATTTATATCTGATTCAGTGTATCTCTTATCTTCTCTTGCAACGTGGATTGCGTTATCTTGGTTTTATTTAAAGCATTATTGTGTCTCTCACCTTCAAAACTCCTAAACAACACCCATCCGCATCACAACACTAAAAAACATTTTAAAACACAAAAGCCTTAGACAACTCTTTTTTAGGGACTACCCCCCTTGGCTTCGTTAGGAGTTAGCCTAAACGGAGGAGCTGGGATTCAGGTGACAATACCTGGCTCATTGCTTACCCCCAAGGCCACACCTCTCTCACTTGTAGTGAAGAGATAGCTTTCGAAAGATTTCTGCTGCTAGTGTGCAGTTTGGCGGATAACAGGTGAAATGAGTGTTTTGATTACTTTGTTGTAGGCACCAAGAAGAAAACAAATTGCAAAAGAGAAGTAAGAAGACAAACCAAAACAATTTGGAGATTACCCAAAGAAGAGAAAGAACTCATCAAGAAGAGCAATAAATCATAAGGAAGACCCAAAACCAATGATGATGTTGACCAAGAAGATTTAAAACTTCTCATTCTCCTTTTGTAGAAGAGGTCATAAGACTTCTTGTTTCAATCATTTTTCATTTTCAGTTTCTCTCGTTGGTTGAAAATCCTCAAAAAGTTGTAATCATTAATAAAAGATCATTTTGAGTGGGGTTTTTAAGTCCCCACTCCCAACTTCCCCCATTTGGGGAAGTTTGTTGTGTGTTGTTTTGCCTACTTTTTCCGCACTTAGCTTAGTTTGCTTTCAGTGATTTTTCTCACACATTGCAAGTACACTACATATTTCCATTGCTAAATTAATCAAACTACTTGCATTTTATTTTCCTATCTTGCATATCATTTAGTGTAGATAAGTCTCTTGAACTTGTCGCAAGACGAGTCAAGAGCACTCTCTATCGGAGAGCATACTTGTATTGTTGCATTGCATTGCATGTAGTTAACTAAGTCTCTTGAACATTGTCATAAGACGAAGTCAAGAGCACTCTCTGTCGGAGAGGTGCATTTGTGCTCTAGTTAAAATTTTCAACTCACATTCCCCTTTTAATAATTTATCTCTTTGGTTTCCAATCACTTAATATGCTCCGCCGACCCTAAAAAGTTGGACTCGTACTCAGAACGGTGATTGGATTTGTTAATCTCATAAGTGATAACCATAATAAAACTTTCACCCCATAACCAACAAATCCGGAGTTGATCGATAAGATAAGTTTGGTGGGTAATCTCCTAGTTGGGGGCGTCGGGGTTCCATGTTCAGCCTCTAGTTTGCTGGTTAGCATTGTGCAACCTGGCTAGAGCACTGGGTGGCCCGACATGTCCTTGAACAGAGGCACTTGATACTATCTTTTTCGGACAGACTTCTAGTACCTCGCATATCGGTTGGAAGTACCCTTAGCCATAATAATAATCAAGACCATTGAAATTTACTTTGAAATTTACAAAGAACACTTGCAAAACGATCTCATGAACACACTGAACTCTTCTATCAAGCATCCAAGCACTCTACTTTTGATTCCATTGCCCAACGAATAAGGCACTAATTACTTATTTTATTTCAATTATCTATCTAAAGTGCATACTTTGAATTTATTGTTTTGTCTAAATTGTGGATGCTTTGCCTATCAATCAGTTATGTTTCATTTAAATAATCTTGCAAGTATATCTTTGTGTTGCTTAATCTGAAATTATTGTAAAGCTGTGATCTCTCATCATTAAAAAACTCCTAAACAACACCCATCCGCATCACCACATACAAAAAATACTTAAAAACAAAGAGCCATAGAAACTCTTTGTTAGGGACAACCCCCCTTGGCTTCGTTAGGAGTTAGCCTAAATGGAGGAGCTGGGATTCAGGTGACAGTACCTGGCTCATTGCTTGCCCCCAAGGCCACACCTCTCCCACTTGTAGTGAGGAGACAACTTTCGAAAGATTTCCGCTGCTGGTGTGGATCTCGGCGGACAACAGGACCTATAAAATCCATGCCCCGTTGCTGGAAGGGTGCCTCAACTACAACTGGGGTTAAAGGCAAAGCAGGAAATCTCGGTTTTCCAGAGAAAAACTGACATTCCTGGCAAATTCTAACATAAGAATGCACATCTTTGAATAGCGTTGGCCAATAATACCCTGCCCGCATGAATTTTGCAGCAGTTGCTCTTGGAGCATAATGTCCACCGCATAACCCTGAATGCATTTCCTTTATGATGACTTTTGTTTCTTCAAGATTAACACACTTCAGAATTATCCCATCAGGATTTCTCCATCCCAAACCATCTTGAGTTAAAACATACTTTTCAGCTTTTAATCTTAATGCTCTCCTTTGATGATCTATTAGGTATTCATGGCAGGATAAATTTCTCAGGAAATACACAATGTCTTTATACCATTCATGTTCTTCATCAATGTTCAGAATACAAGGCCTTTGTTCACTTACAATGTTAACTGCACTATTATCTCCTTTCTCTGTTAAAAGTTGAGCCATACCTTGTCCTTTCACAATCTTGATGGGCTTAATTTCCAAATCATATTCTTGGATTCGTAAGATTCAGTTTCCTTTAACACCTATACCATCTTCTTGTGATAAGACATCCTTCAGTGCTTGATATGGCACATATGCTTTTATTTTAGAATATCCTACATAGGTTCTAAAATGTTTCAGGGCTTTGACCAAGGCATAGGCTTGTTTTTCGATAGTGGTGTATTTCAACTCAACATCCCGCAAATTTTTACTCATAAAGGCTATAGGTTGTTCATGATTCTCATTATTCTTTTGCAACAAAACTCCAACGATGGTATCTTCAGAAGCATATGAATAGATCATGTTGTCCTCCGAAATGGCATGCGTGTCGTTTTAGAAGCCCAAAATGCAACACACCAGCTGGATAACAACTCTCTTAGGAGAGAGGCCAATGTCACCACACTCCTCTCCTCTTCGCTTCAGGTTGGCTCTTCTCCAACACTAGGGGGGTATCCCTAAAATAGGATCGCTAAGGAAGGTACAGTAACGGGCAAGGTGAATGGAAGAGGCTGCCTTAGAGAAACGGAAGTAACAAAAGATAGTTTTAAAATGGGTGATGGAAAAGAAAGGAAAATCAATCCTCAGGGAAAGACTAGTGCCAGTACCAGAAGGGGAAATGGAGTCAAAAGAGGACTCATGGAGGCCTTTTGCTTCATAAAAGTGAGATGAATCTAGAATGCACAAACAATCAGATCTTAATCAACATTTCGTACAACCGAATACTGATGTCCATCGAAATGCTAATTGTTTAAGCATAATTAACCAACTTAATCCTAAATGGCTAATCGATTGTGCTTGAAAAAGCCCTCACAAGCTAGATTTACTCTACAACTTGAAATACATCACACAACCACATGAAAGATGCTCCATTTGTCCACAAAACCCAGCTGATATTTTCATTAAGCTCGAAAGGGAGAGAAAACCCCAAAAATTTTCCATCCTTTACAATCAAAGAGGATTTCCTCTTTATAGGCCAAAAAGGATCCTCTAGAATAAAATAATAATAAAAAAGACAAAAAGGTGGGTGAGATCCACCTTTTCAGCTCCACTAAAGTCTAAGTAGACCAAAGTGGTTACTCTCAAGGCTGAATTATACCAACCCTCACGTGGGCAAAGAAGTCGACCAAGAGTCTGACTCATCAAGGATGCAATTGGTTGCCATTGAAACACGGGTCAAGTAGTGAATAAAAATTGCCTCAGAATGCCACGTAGACCTCCACCATGCTGAAGATTGAACACTGAGCTCGATATAACCAAAAATGCACATCGGCTGCCAAAGGGACTCGGTTGCTGATGAAACTGAAGACTAGGGTCTGTTCCCCACGCGAATAGGTAAGTCTGGATCCTCACATCGCTAAATTGAAAAACTCGCTATGTGGTTGCTCCATGCTGCCGCATCATCGAAGATGCCCACCAATCAAGTCGACTCATCCATCGGCTGTCAAGAGCTTTTTCGTGTTTGATCCATATAACCGGCAGTCTAAGCTCCGAGTTGAAGTCCGTAGGCTGTCAAAAATGAAGACATGGGTCACCACACATAACTTTGCTGTCAAATGGCGTGAACTCCACTGATTTGTTTGCAAACTCCATTGACCACGACGATACCACCAAACCGACCCGATTCATGCATTTGTTAAACGCTAACAACACGGAGGAAAACTCCAGATATCCAATAGTGATTTGTCACCCTTGGCGCTCATCTATTGAAAGCACCGTATTAATTATGACCAATAGTGCCCGCTCCAAAATACGATTTCAGAAAATGCTGATCACGCCAGTCTGCCACGAAATCAAAGGGGATTGACTCCTAATGAACGTGAGCTACTCTCAGTTTAGTTCCTCGAGTTCTGGATTCTTCACACGGTATCCAAATGGCGAAAATCACTGACAGCTTTTGATAAAACGATCCCCTGTGCGCTCAACGAAAACCGGCTGATAGGAGAGTGACCACTGGCATTCATTGCAGATACGGTGTAATAACCAACCAGTGCTACTTCTAAACTCCGATCCATGAAACCGTGTTCACGTTTGGCTGCCACGATATCAACAGAAATCTCCCCGTGAAAATGACGGTTACCTCCTGGCAGAATTATTGGCACTCAAAATTTATGTCGAAACTTTGCAAAGCGAAATCCCTTGTAAATTTAGTGCTGTCGTCGCAGAGGTGGAAACTTCAGTCAATCCATAAGTTACGGGTTCTTTACACAGTGATGATCACTGACAGTTTTGACAAAACGATCCTCCACCACTACTGCCAAGCGGAAGCCGATTCATTAAATGATAATTCTGATGTGCTCGGGGTCGTAATCTCATAAGGAAAAGATACCACATCTGTAAGACCTCTAACAAAAGGCATTTCGGGGGATCCAAGGATCGTCGTGAAAGGGAAATCCCGATATAAAACAGGGTAGACAGCTCCTCTAACCTTTTAGTTGCCACGATTTCAAGGAAGAAAGTGGAAAATCCATATACAATAAACTGTATGTTGATCATATTGCTAAAACCTCGCTTTGGGAATGCTCGCATCTTCAGCATCTAACACTCTATATCAATCAGATGGCTGCCAAGGAAACTACCGAAGGAAGGAGCAGATCCTTCATTTTAATACTTCTAAAAGAGATTTTATGATTTGTTTAAACCCTCATTACTTTCCTCCTTTATTGGACAGATATTCCAGGATGCAAGATCCCTTTGAAAGTCAGCAATCGCAATTAAAAGCTCCGTTACAGGTGTGGAAGGTCTAGAGGGAGGACAAGCAATTAGAAATCTTTCGTAGTTTACTGCACAGTTCCACACTGTATACACCAGCAGTTATTTTGGGGAGACTATGCAGCTCGGAAGAAAGTGTATCATGGATAGGAGTAATAAACTTATACTGCAGGTACAAGTGCGGGTGCAGCTACACTAATAGCTGGTCCAAACATGTCAACCAAACCCGATGGTGATGATTCATCCAATGACTTGCAAATTCTCAAAAGTTGTCGAAAACGGACATTCCAACTGATCTTCACTCTCACTCGACATCTGTTTCTATCATTTCATAAGTGCAATGTACTAGACTCTGTTTCTGGCCACACTAGTTGTCCTGATCTTCTCCCACTTCCCTGCAAACCCTGGAAAGAAAACTGCCTCTGGAAAAGATGCGCTGGATGCTCAAAATGCAGATGCATTCTTGAGGGATAACAGATCATAAATTCCTTACTATAATCAGGACATGCTAAGACAGGAGCAGTTGAGATGGCTTTCTTTAGTTTAGTAAATGACAGTTCGCAAGCTTTATCCCAGACAAATTTCACATCCTTCTTCAAAAGAGCATTTAAGGGTTTGGCTAACTCTGCCAAATTTGGAATGAATCTTCGAACAAAGTTTATCTTTCCAAAGAAATATTGAAGGGAGGCAACATTATGGGCTGCAGCAATGGCATTAATGGCTTGGACACGTTCAGGATCAATTTTAATGCCTTCCTTAGACACAATATGTCCCAATAATTTACCTTCATCAATTCCAAAAGTAGATTTTTTCGGATTCAGAGATATACCAAACTTCCTACACCAATCAAAAACTTTCCTTACATGTTTTACGTGATCGTCCCGTTCTTTGGAGAAAACTGTTAGGTCATCTTGATAAATAGCAATGATTTCCCCAATAAAGTCGTTAAAAGCTTGATCCATTGCTCTTTGAAACGTTGATCCAGCATTTAATAATCCGAATGGCATTCTTATATACTCAAAAGTCCCCATGGAGTTGTAAAAGTTGTTTTCTCTATCTTCCTTTTTAAGACACACTTGATTATATCCTGAAAAACCATCCAACATTGACAACATCCCAGCGCCCATAACACTTTGCAAGAGATTTTCCATATTTGGAAAGGGGTAGTTATCTTTAAGAGATGCCTGATTTAGATTTCAAAAATCTATGCATATCCTTATTTCACCACTTTTCTTTCTCACAATTACCGGATTCGATACCCAAGTAGTATGTTAAACTGGTCGGATGATTCCAGCAGCTAGCATCTTTTCAAGTTCTTTCTTAATCAAAGGAGCTAATTTAGGATTAACATTTCATAACTTTTGCCGATAAGGTTTAGCTCCTTCATTCAATGGGATAGTGTGCTCAATAACTGCAAGATCAAAAGTTTTGAGGTCATCATACGTCCAAGCAAAGACATCCTTATAAGTCACAACACTTACAATATAAATGAAGACACTTCCGTATAGAGGAATAATAACATCTCTATAAGAATACAAACACTTCCATATAGAGGAATAATAACATCTCTATAGGGATACAATATACATATATGAAATACATTCCAAAGTTGCAAATACATCAACACTGCACCATGCCGAGACTTACCTCCATCAAAATGCATCTTCCAAACTTGGCTAGGAGGAAAAGGATGTTGTCGAGGCTCTTCCCAATAATTTGCCAGCACCATATAATTTCCAACTTCATCCGAGGGGTGCATGGCTTCTTCAAACAAATACTCGAGAGTTTCTACATGCTCTATCATAGGTTTTTCATTCATTAATTTATAAAAGGCATTTCCTCCAATAGGGATGGTTGCATATGACAGGTCCATTTGGATGCTTCCTCCTAACTTAGCATCCCATTCTCTTGATAACAACATCCCCCATGCATCAGGTATGTCTAGAACTAAAACATTCATGTTTATTTCAATTTCTGGATATGCTTCGAGCTTCATCTTTAAATTCTCAATTACCCCCTTTGACCGAACAGGTCTAGAGTCCATCCCACACACGTTTTTAAACTGTCGAGATGGATTTAGCTCTAGTTGTTCCATTACCTTAAGCGGCATAATATTAACCTCTACTCCCGAATCTAACATGCAATTGTGCAGAATCAATTAGATTATTTCTAAAGCTATACAGAAAGGAGGATGACCACTACCATTGTCAGTTACACTTTGAATCATTACAAGAGGGTATGTTATCACCTAACTTGTAGTTGCCCCTAGAGATGGATCCAAGATGGATGGCAGAGGGGATGGGAAACCAAAGAGGTGCAACCAAGATAGCCTCGATTCCCAATGGATGGTTGTCACGCCAATCGAGGCAATCTTCACTTTATGTTATCTAGCCCAAGACAACAAAGGGGGAGACCCATATCTACTCCCGATAGGAGATATCAGACCAAGACACCAAATCAAATCAAGTATGGATGAAGTACCTAAGGTGTATGGTAAACCCTAGATCTATGGATGAAATCACAAGGTGAGTAATGGGTTGGATCAAGAGGTTTAAGCAAGTGTAAATTTAATCCAACTTGATTATGCAAGTGACTTATGAAATGTAGAATGAGATCTAAGATTTGGGTATTAGTCAAAGATGAGAAAATCCACTACCTTGGGAACCGTGTCCCATGCAGGGTAGTTAGGGACCAATTTGGGGCTAACCAGTACCAGAGATAAGCTTGATGACAGGATATGACAGTGTTTAGGTGTTCAACCATGCAAGACAAAGATCAAACCACAAGCTAACTCAACAATCCAAGAAAGTCGAATTGGCTTGGAGAAAATCAGTGCCTTGGGAAATGGGCCAAATGGAGTCGGATGTCCACCAAACTGTAGATCAGGGATGTTGAGGTGTAAAGCTAGGTGGGTCTAGAAGATATGGATCATCCAATGGCTAGATCTCAGTAGATCTGAGATTGAAATGTATCACAAAGTGACCCAAGTGGGGCTCAACCCTCAAAATGAGGAATGGGGCCCACAAGGTGAAAATCACTTAAGTGACACACTAGGGGTAGGTTATCAGATATGGAGAGTAAGGATCAAGTGGGATCTCACCTACCCAGGTGCTAGATCTTAGAACACTCACCCAACTAGGAACTGCGACCTCCCTTGGAGAGGCTAATTTCCCTTAGGAAATGGGTCGGATGAAGGCCAATCCACACCAAACTATAGATCCGAATTGCCGTGGATGCTATAGAGGTGAGTTTTAAATCTTATACCCAAAAACCAAGTAGATCTTGCTAGATCTAAGAAATTGTAAAATGAGGGTTTTAACTGTTTAGACAAATGGATAGATCATGGAATGAGAAATTTACCTTGAGATCATACGTGTGTGATAGATGACGTTGCCTTCGATGTTGAGGAGCATTCCCGCAGAGTTCAAATGAGAGATTGTTGATTTTGCTTGCCAAAAGATGATGCCCTAGCCCACACGTGCGCCCTCCTCTACCTGTCAAACCAATGAAATCGATTCAATCAGAAAGATCAAGCATGGAGGAAATACAAGCAAAATGCAATAGCAACATGAAGTAGAAGGTCAGAGACAGTAATACTCCCTGGTACCGACGAAGAAATCCAAGAAAGAAGTAGGGAGGTTCCTCCCCTACCAATACGTCCTCCTCAAACCAATTCGGCCTCCACCCGTAGATGACAAAAGCATGGTACAAAAGATAGCAAGACAATATCTCCAATAACCCAGTCCAATGAAAGAATGAACGAACAAACTCCAAAATCATTTACCACAACACAACAGATAGATGCAATAATAGTTCTCTATTCCAATAATCCAGAGTCAAAAGTACCCTTTACAATGAGAGGCTCTCTCCTTTAAACAGAATGGAGAGAGGCCACAATCCTAACCACTTTTTGAATGAGTGGCTAAGATTAAAAGATCAAATGATCTAATCAATGGTTGAGATGAGCTCAACAATACAATACATGGATCAACTCAATAATACAATAAAATAATGGACAAATCACCCATAATAAGGGGGTCCCACCAAATGTCAATGATAAAACATAACAAATAGCTCATGGTGGGTCCAAGAGGTAATTTCTAACACCCTTGGTCAATCCCCATAGCACGATAATATAAAATAATCACTCTAGACACTAAATCGTGACTCTCTGGGAAAATCGTAAGCCTCGGAAGGCTCCAGAAATCATCATAAAATGCCGAAAGTGATGGGTGTGGGTCCCACTGAAAGCTGAAATTGTTGGAGACGGTGTGGAAGACCTTGCCATAATAATCATCCCATGCCATAACCTTGCCTCAATAGCCCAAATCGAATTCCCCTGTAGCCATTTTTATCATTTTTGGACTGCCTCGGGAAGTGTGAAACCGCCCCAACTGCCTCCTGGAGTGCCTGCGCTGTCAAGGTAAGCTCACCAATGTGTCTGGGAGGGGGGTAATACGGTAATAACAAGTGGCTGGACCACCCCCTCCATGTACAACGCTCTAGGTGAACCAATCAAATTTCATCACTGCTCTGACAGGCCAAAACTGCACTAGGATAGCCAACTGATGCTAAATCATCACTGTAACTGCCCGGAACTAAAAACAGACTGTCTCATTGGACTCAGAGAGTCCAAATCCATCTAAGATTTGTACTCATACACCTTATGGATCTCTGCATGATCATATAATCTATCCAATATGCCCAGACAGATGAAATAATAATAATCTGTAAATGATCAAATAATGCTGAAAGCCACAAATCATCATCATAAATCTGTACCTGCTACATAGAACCATCATGTACCTCTACATAGACCATATACCATCTATCTGCATCATCATAAGGTCTAACCATCTCATGTCCTGTGGTTGACCTTGGTCAAACTGAGTTTGACCAAGTCAACATGACCAAAATATAACTCAGCATATCATCAGAAGTTGCTGCAAGTGTTGGAACTCAATGTATGCTCTACAATTCATTCAAATAGCAATTATAACAAAAAGTAATCATTACTGGCGATCTAAATACAAATATATAAAGTCATTAATTATTATTATTACTCAGACTATATTTTCAAGACCATACTCACTTCATAGTTGTGACCATTTTGCTAGTGAAGGGTGAAGGCTAAAATTAAAATGCCTACGCTAAGGGCTGACTTACTGACTTAACACTGTGACACTTTGGATATGGAAAGGGAATACAAACCATAGCATATACTAAATGAGCAATAACATAGGGAATGGCAGTGTCTCACAAATGGGTAAGTTGTTCAAAGAATGTTTATTCACCTTGACAGATGCGCACAATCCATAATACAAATGAGGCCAACAATCTTTTCGATATAGAGTTTAAGTTCCATTGCTTTTTGGGCCTATAGTTTCCATAGCCTTTGATCTATGTGTGTTTATAAACACATTGCATAGATTTAAATTTTATTAGGCTTCTTGCTGCAGGTGTGTTTTTAAGGCACTTGTTTACCAGAGCACTTCTAGGTGTGTCTTTAGACAGCTTGTTTACCTAGGTATTTACATTTCACAATAGATATAACATTTGATATTTCATAGCCATTTTCATTTGGCTTTCCTTTCATTCATGTGTGTTGAGAAACACATTGCATGAATGGGATTTCATACAAGATACAACATTTTATTTCCATACTTTGTATTCATGGCAGCACTAAAAGTTTCAGGTTTAGCCAACAACATCTTTAGTGACTAGGGGACTTCATGAGGAAATCCAACTCACCAAAGGTAAGTTTTGTCACCAACTCAAAGCCGAGACACAATAAACAAGGAAGCTCATTCAATACAGAGACTACAGTGGAGAAAGGTCCTCCATTCCACTAGTCAAGTAGTAAGTCAAGGTAAATAAAAAACTGGGTAAGTCATGGATGGATGAAGACAGTGAATAATGAACCAACACTAGCAAGCCAAAATATGGTGGGAATGATCACCTCTAATCTCCCTACAGAGGGTAAAACCGATGAGTATAGGTCAAGAACTTCTAAGTTTGAGTAGGGACAATATGATACATATATAAGTACAACCAGGTCCACATATCTATATGATCGCCAGATCATGATACTAAATGCTAAGACATGCTACAAGAATGAATATAAAAGCAATATAACCACAACACCATAATATACCTGCTGAGTCATATACCTGAATGCTCATCATATGAGCCATCATCTATCCTCTGAAACTGCTGCTATAACTCTGGGCACTACTGACTGCTCTGTACAAATGGCTAAATAGCTACATTAGTCATCTCTTTGAGTGTCCTGAGACTCAGTCATGGCATGGGGAATACACTGTTGTCCATAATAATAATCATGATCCATAAATAGATGTTCATCTCAGCATCTCAATGCAAGGGAACTGGCTGAATAGTGTACTCGAATCAGAAAAATAATGTATGGTAGCCCAGCTACTATATATGTGATAACAGGGTCTTCCTCTATTGTTAATTTTTTAGGAGCTTTAGTTTTAGGTTTGATTCCCAAAAATTTAGTGCCTTGGTCAAATAACGAGGGATCTTCAATAGTTCATCAAGAGGCACAAGAATATTAGGTTTAGAGAAGAAATTGCTTAACTCGACCTTTAAGTTACAAGGCTTTCCTTTGTCTTTGGCAGTTGATTTTAATCCCAATAAATGCATTACCTGCGCTCTAACAGAAGGGGTGACTATTATTTCTTTTAAAGATACCATGATTGAAGATCCAGAGAGTTTTCCTAGTAAATTCGTATTTACACTTTGTTGTATTACAGGAGAAACTTCTTTGCTAGGGAGACTTACTTGCCTTTTCTGCATTGTTTCTTTATTTTGAGGCTTGGCAAGGATTGGACTCATTATATTTCTAGTCTCTTGAAATGTTATTCTTTGAGGTTGATCATTACTCTTAAGGATACCCTTAGGAGGAGCATTAGGTGACGGTGAAGGAGTCTTACGAATGATATTCCTTTGATCAAGGGAATTTTCTTTTATAACAGGCCTGTTAATATCTTGATTTTTCAAATTATTCTTTGCTTGAGACCTTGTCACTACTTGGTTATCTGAGGGCTTCCTCATAGATCTAGTTTGAGGGTAATCATTGGTATACACATTCTCAGATAGTTTATGGAGACGTTCATCACGTCTCATATTTTCTTTTTGCTGATTTAAAACCAAGCGATACAAACTTTGTATTAGCTTACCCATTTCAATCATCATTTTCATGATCATTTTGTTTTCTAAGTCGTTCTCTCTAATGCAAGGCATGACTCTAGAACTCAAGATTAATACGTTGGGTTCGGTACTCAGTAGAGTGCGGGGTGGAGTCACTAGGTGAACCACACAAGTAATTCACCGAAATGAAATATGTCGTAGGAGAGGTGAGATGAGTGAATTAAGATGGTGAATGGTAAAATTATGGAATTAAAAATACAATCACCAAGGAAAAAATACCAGATGCGATAAGACATGGATAACGCACGGACACTCGCAGACACCGAACATAAGCCTCTACCTCCCCAACAACGGCACCAAAATGTTATCACCAATCTTGTAGTTGCCCCTAATGGTGGATCCGTAAGAGGTTGGTAGAGGGGATAGGAAACCAAAGTGATGAACCGAGAGAGACCTAGTTCCTGTTAAGTCAGTAAATTTTCCTTCATTTTTGAGTTATTTTCTCCAATTTTGGTTTGTTTTTGAATCCACCTCAGTTAAATTTTTGGTTTTGAGTTTTAGTTTTGGTCTTCTTAAGAACCTTATGAGTGATTGAATAAAGTTTGAACCCAGTCTTTTCAGATTTCATTTGATTTTGGTGACTTTTTATATTGAAAAGGGGGTCAATGAGAGTTATATTTTCAAAGGAAGAATCATTAATGACTTTAGAGAGTGGTTGAACTTATGTCCTAAACCAAATAGCTACCAGAATCTCCGAAAAATTAGCAGAAATTGAAAAAACTGCTAAATTTTGGCATAGCAGTTATTCCTGTAGCGCTGGGCAAAATTTTAACACAGAGCGCGCTACAGGAATATCGTGGCCTGAATTTTTTGTCAATTTTCGATCTGATTTTAATCATGATGCAGAGTGAGATTTTCTAATCATATAGTGTGAGTGTTTTAACACGTATTTGCAGCATTTTGAACATGATTTTAGTTGGTGTTAATCACGAAGAGAAAAGAAGGGCATCATTGCATGGTATGCGGGTTAAGTTGCACAGAAATCAGCCAATTCCGGTTTAGCTGTCAGTTTTCTCTTGTTACACGCATCACTGCAGGAGAGTTAGTGTTTGTGAAGGAGAGCTCACTGTTGAATGGTGGATTGTGTTACTGTGGAAAGGAGACAGCTGTGTTCTGGCGCCAGCGAAAATTAGGGCTTTTGAATTCATTCACCTGTGGCTAAAGAATCGATATGAGGACACCTGTGCTCGAAGGAGAACATCATTGACACCCCAAATTGAAGACATTAAGCCACAATGGACGAGTAATTGACAGGTATTACGTTATAACCCTTATAGCTGGAAAATTTGGGTTTTTGCTGTTGCACGATTTTCTGGAAAAATTGGTTGCTGAGGAGGATGTAATAGATCGTAAGATGAGAAATTCACCACAGAAATAGTTACCTGAAGCCCGTTAGGAGGAATTTGCATGAATGTTTCTCTCATGACCTAATGTTTTAAAACATCAGAATATACAGAATAGGGCGTCAAAAAGACTCACAGAGTTATCTGTAGAACTCAGTTTTTACATAGAAGGGAGTCTGCTAGTTGGTACAGGTGTTACACAGAAAGGTCTGTTAATTTGTGCAGGTGATTTAAATATCACTGAAAATTGTTATAACCTGCAAAATTATTTGCTCAGAAAACAGCTTATAAAACATTTCTGAAACCTGAAACTAGACTGTTCCTGTTTCCTGAAAAGTCTGATATGGCAATAAAGGAATGCTACAGTGTGAGAGACATGGATGAAGCTGCTCTGTGTATGGATGAGCTCAACGCCCCATGGTTTCACTCAGATATGGGTCACAGTGGGTTACAGTTTCCTTTGATAGGAATGATAAAGAAAGAGATTTGCTTGCAAAGTTACTTGTATATCTGTGCAACGAAAAGCCAAATTTGCTGATTCATGAGCAACTCTTAAGAGGACTGGAGATCTCATTATCTTCCTTGGAAGATACTGTTGTCAATACGCCCAGGGCACCTGAATTCTTTGGTGTGATTCTTGGTAAACTTGTTGTAGCAGGAATTCTTTCTCTTGTTGAATCTGCAAGGATTATTAATGAAGGATGTTTGGAACCAGGGCATTTATCAGAAATTTGTCTTGCTTTAGATGATATTACTAGTATCTTGGAATTTGCAAGAGGAGAAAATGGTGAAGTTGCAATGACAGATATATGTAGAACATCAGGATTACAATTGGAAGATTTTCTGCCGCGTGATATGAAACATAGGGAATTTAAGGCTTTTCTTGAGAAGAAAAAGTTACAATGTTTGTATCCATTAATTCCAGTTGAGAATCAAATAAGCGAGTTCCTTAAGCATGGTGAACCTATGGAGCAGATTTTTGAAATGGGTGGAGATGAATGTTCCTCCTCCATTGCAGTCAGATCCTGAATTTTCGCAGATTCTTGCCATTCAAGTCTTAAGATGCTGTGTACCTAGCTGCACTCTAGACTATGAGAAAGATTTGAAGGGAAAGCTAATTCCTTATGCTCAACTTTTAAAACATTTTGCACCAAGCAGGGGCAAAGCAATGGACTTTCTACTCCAATAAGTGGAGTTCATGTCATTCAACAGATTTTTTTTTGAACTACCTTCAGGGTGTTGGCTCCACAGATAATTCAGCTGCATATGCTAGCTGGTTTTACTTGTGTCAGTGGTATAAGGATGATCCAAGTCCATCAAAATTGCTACTATTTTACCATGGGAGATTGAATTTAAAGGCTCATACTACAGACTTTGGAATTGCTTCTGTTGTTTTATCCAGGAATGTTATTATGAGAATTTCAGCAGCCCTAGGGCAGCAGAGATATCTGGCACATGGATTTGATAAAATACTTGATAGATTACTGGCATGCTTGCAAGTCACCAGAATTGCAAAGATACAGCTTACACAGCACTTCATCAGCTAATACTTGGAGAAAGAGAAAAATGCTTTTCAACAGGGTATTTGGCACATAATTCTGCTCTATTTTTTCCTGTTTTGAGTAATTGAAGTCAAATGCATACCACAAGCTGATGGAGAGGAATTTTTGAAAACAAAAGGAGGTTTTTGTTCCTAAGATACTCATCTACAAAAACCTCTCTCGGTTTTGCAACAGCTGTCAAGGTTTGAAAGATTCGGTTTAATCTTTGCAGCCTATTTTCCAGGGATTTTAAATATTTAATATTTTCCTGTTTTAGTGTTCATTTTGCGGGGCCGATTCTGATTGATTGGAGATGAATTTTGAAAAACCAAGAGAGGTTTTTGTCCATCACGGACCCATTAACAAAAACCTCTCTCAGTTTTTACACAGGTGTCATCAATCGAGAGATATGGAAGCTTCTTTGACACCTATTTTCCAGAAATTCGCCATATTTGCCAGTAATCCGATTTGCTATTTTTAGTCAGTTAGTTGAGTTAGTTAGTTAATGTAACTGCTAGGAAGTTTGAATTTCGACCTAATGAGGGGAAATAGAATGAGGTCTTTGTAATGATAAAAGGGGGACAGAAAGACATTGTAAGGGTTCGAATTTTTGGAGAGCTAGAGGAGGTCTGCAAGCTGTGCATTCTTCCAGACTTGTTCACTGCTAAGTATTGCAAACTCTCATATTGCATTTTTGATGAAACTATGAATATATGACTCCTTATTCCACTTATGATATGTGTTGGCTTCATTTTAAACTTATACAGTTTCTTGATTGACAAATTCATTTCTGGTTTTAGGTATAATTTCCAGTGGTGCTTGTCTTTTATTGTATGAACTTCATTGCAATCTTTTGTTGGATTTCTGAGATATATGTGCATCTTCATGGATATATGTGTATGAATTAGTTTTTACTTATGCTGAATGTATTCCCTTATGCTCTTGAAGTTTCTAACCAAAACCTACAAAACAAAACCCTAAAAACTTAGTTTGGATTGATTTTATTTTTGAGATTGTGTTGGCTTGTTACCCTAGCCTTAGTAACAATTTCTGACACAAACAGTTCCCAAATGGATGATTTTCACGCCAACCAAGGCACTCTTCGCTTTTTCTACCAAAGCCAAGGTAACAAAGGGGAGACCTATATCTACTCCCGATAGGACAGATCAACCCAATCACTAGATCAAATCAGATAAAGTGAGGTACGTAAGGTGACAGGTATGGAACCCTATATTTAAAGAGATTGAAACACTATGGAAGCTTGGAGATGATATGACTTGATGAATAGATCTTAAGCACAGTGATGCAAAGATTGGGTATGATTCCAGGATTCAATGCTAGTATAAAATGGTCAAACTTAGCTTCCTTGGGAAACGTGACCCTTCAAACAGGGAAATTGTCCCAAAGAGTAGATCTGACAATTAGGGCTTTCTAGCAAGACTTGATAGAAGGATGTGACAATGTCAAAGTACACAAGCGCTCAAAGGAAGATCAAACAACAAGCAAAACCAGCAAGCCAGGAAAGTCGTGAGGGTTGAGGAAAGGCTAGTGCCTTGGATAATGGGCCGATGGAGTCCCCAAGGGTGACACCCTTCAGAACCCACCTTGGGATTTATACTAAACCAAAAACCTGGAAATGTTTTGCCAGTTGATCAAGGAGTTTGATCAAGAGAATTTTCCAAAGGATTTTTAATGAGGGTTCTAAATATAACTGACAGATGGGTAGTTTGAGGAAACAGAAATCTTACCTTGAGAGCATACCTGATTGATGGAAATGGTTGCTATGATGCCGAAGACAATCCCCACAAAGATCAAATGAGAAGATTTGATGAAGGCCAATGCCAAACTTGATGCCCTTGTCCCACACATGTGCCCTTCTCTCTCCTACAAAACCAAGGATGAAAATCAATCAGCAATACAGAAGCAAAGGCAAATGCAAATGATGAAAAGATACAAAAAGTAGAAGGTCATAGACAGTAATACTCCCTGAACGAAACCAATTTGACGAAGAGAAGAGCAAGGAGAGTCTTCCCCAACCAGTGCGCCTTCCTTGAGCAATTCGGCCTCCTCACTTGCAGATGAAATACTGTGGAAAAAATATAGCAATAGCAATCACCAATAATCTCAGTGCAATGGAAAGATATTTTCAGTCAACATCAATAGCATTCACCACCACAACACAAGTATCTCCAAGAAAATATTCTATTCCAGAAATCCAGAGCCAAAAGACTCTTTACAATGAGAAGCTCTCTCCTTTAAATAGGATGGAGAGATACCAAAACCCTAACCACCTTTTGAATGGATGGCTAAGATTAAAAGATCAAAATGTTCTAATCTACGGTTGAGATGAGCTCAACATAAAGTACATGGATCAACTCAAAAATATAACATATCAATGGACAAAATCACCCTAGGAGAGGGGGTCCCACTCAAGATGACAAAATAACATAAGATAAACCTCATGGTAGGTCTAGGGGGCAATATCTAGCCTCCCTAGTCAGTCCCCATGGAACAACAACATCAAAAGACCAAGCTAAGCACTAAATCGTGCTCCTCTGGGAAAGTCATGAGCCTCTGAAGGCTCTAGAAAATCATGAAATGTGCCGAAGAGATGGGTGTGGACCCCACTGAATGCTAAAACTATTGTAGAAGGGGTGGAAGACATCACACTCATCATCAAAAATCATCCCATGCCATTTCCTTGCCTCAGTAGCCCAAATCAAATTCCTTGGTAGCCAATTTAACCATTTTTCATCCTCTGTAAATCCTCTGGCAAGAATCAAAATGCTTGTAACTCTCTGTCTGGTCACCTGGGGCCAAAACTGACTGTGTCCAGGAACAAACCAATATAATAAAAACAAGTGGCTACACTGCATGCCCCATCTGTAGCGCCCTAGGCAAACCAATCAAACCATCACTCTGCTCTTACAGGCCATTTAACATGGCAAATATGCACCAGAATGGCAAATTGAGGAAAATAATCACTGTAACTGCCCGAAACTGAAAACCAACTATCTCATTGGACTCAGAGAACCCAAATACACTAAAGGTGTGTACTCATACACCCTATGGATCTCTGCATGATCATATAAAATCTCCAATATATCCAGACAGATAAAATAATAATAATCTGTAAATGATCAAATATGCTGAAAATCACAAATCATCTCATAAACCTATAACCAATGCATGGAACCATATGGTGACCTGTAATAGACCACATATCATCCATCTAAATCATCTGAGGTCTATCCACCTCATGTCCTGTAGTTGACTTTGGTCAAACTAGGTTTGACCAAGTCAACATAACCAATAATATGACCCAAACTGAAAATAAGTTGTTGCAAGTGTTAGAGGTTAAGACATGCTCTACAAATCATTCAAGTGATAATTATAACAAATAGTAATCATTTCTCTG
Organism: Larix kaempferi; assembly: GCA_027924585.1. Classification (NCBI taxonomy): domain Eukaryota; kingdom Viridiplantae; phylum Streptophyta; class Pinopsida; order Pinales; family Pinaceae; genus Larix; species Larix kaempferi. The sequence goes on along the minus strand of BSBM01000101.1, from coordinate 25,949,240 downwards.
GCGATCTAATAACCAAATATAAAGTGTTTTCAATATTTATTATGACTCAGACCAGACTTTCAAGACCATACTCACTTCACAGTTGTAACCAATTTGCTAGTGAAGGGTGAAAGCTAAAACTCAATAGGCTAGGCTAAAGGATGACTATTAACTTGACACTGTGACACTTTGGATATGGAAAGGGGATACACACTCTAGCATATGCTGGAGAAGCAGTAACATAGGGGATGGCAGCGTCTCACAAATGGGTAAGTTACTTCAGAAGTGCTTATTCACCTTGACAGATGCCTACAACTCACATCAAAGCTAATACAGCTCCGTGAGGATTTTTTCTAGAGCTGCCATGACTAGGTGCCCGACATTTCTTTTAAAAGCCGTAACTTGAGACTCTAGGGGACATAACTCGAGCTGACCCTTACTCCATCTCACATGATAACTCGCAAGCTAGTGAGGGATAAATCAATACAAGTGAGGCAAGCAATCGTTTAGATATAACATTTATGAACCATTGCTTTTTGGGCCTTTGAGTTTCCATAGCCTTCATCCATGTGTGTTCAGAAACACGATTCCGTGGATTTACATTTATTAGGCTTTTTGATCTATGTGTGTTCAGAAACACGATTCCATAGATTTACATTTCACATTTCACATTTAACATTTCAAAGCCAATTTCATTAGTCTTGCCTTTCGTCCATGTGTGTTCAGAAACACGCTTCCATGAACGAGCTTTCACATAAGATATACATTTCATTTCCATATACATTGTATTGATGGTAGCACTATCTGTTTCAGGTTTAGCCAACACAACTTAGGCAACTCAGTGCCGAAACACAATAAAACAGGGAAGCTCATCCAACAAAGAGGCTATAGTGGGGGAAGGTCCTCCATGCCACTAGTCAAGTAATAAGTCAGGGTAATCAACAAACTGGAAAGTAATGGATGGGTGGAGAAAGTGAATAGTGAGACCAACACTAGCAAGCCAAAAGATGGTGGGAATGATCACCTCTATTCTCCCTAAGGAGGGTAAAACCAATGAATATAGGTCAAGAACTTCTAAGTCTAAGTGAGGACATATATATATATATATATATATATAAGTGATACAACCAGGTGCAAATATCTATATGATCGCCAAATCATGACACTAAGTGCTAAGACATGCCACAAGAATGAGTATAAAAGCCATAATAACCATAACACAAGATAATACCTGCTGGGTCATATACCTATGCATAACAATCTGAACCAACATTTGTCCACTGTGAACCTGTTGTTTCAACTCTGGGCCATACATACTGCTTTGTAAATGGCTAAATGGCTACATCAGTCATCAAATCTGGGTTACCTGAGACTTAGTCATGTCATGGGAATATATTGTTGTCCATAATCAAATAGTGATCCAACATAGATGCTCATCTCGGCATCTCAAATGTAAGGGAACTGGGTGAAAAATGTATTGGAATCTGGAATAAAACATATGGTAGCCCGGCTACTATATATGTGATAACAGGTATCCCATCCAGGATAGTAGAGGTGTTGGACAACTAAAGAGGTGACCAAATAGATGTCACGGTTCCCAATGCAAGCTGGGTGTCATAATAACCGAGGCACTCTTCACTTTAGATCAAGCCTAAGCAAGATCAAGGGGGAGACCCTAACTTAGCCAATGAAGGCTAGCGAATGCAATCAAGGCTTCCTAGGGAAAATGTGATGATGAAATGAAGGAAGACCAAGATGGAATGAGATCTAGATCTAGAATGAGTAAGTGGACCCAAAGAGTTATGATATGGTTGAAGAGGCTTATGAAGTGACAAATGGTTCAACTAATGAAAGAAAAGGGCCACTTATGAAGTTGAATATGTAGATCTAGATACATCTAGTACCATGAAAATTAGCCAAGTGGGGTCCACTTCTTAAAAAGTGGAAAATGGTCCGAGATGGGCCCATAAGGTCAAAGTTTAAATGAATATGGCACTAAAGGTATGCTATGACATGGATCTAGAGGTTTGATGAAGAAATAGCACTACCCAAGTATGGGATCTAGCAAATGGCCACCTACCCAAGGAGTGCGAATTTCCCCAAGGATGACTAGTGCCTTAGAAAGGGGCCAAATGGAGTTGGATGTCCACCAAATTATAGATCAGGGTAAGTGAGGTGATAAGCAAGGTGGGTTTTCAAGATCAAGTACATGCCATGGCTAGATCTCCATAGATCTAATGCATCACCAAGTGACCCAAGTGGGGCACAACCCTCAAAATGAGGAATGGGGCCCACAAGGTAAAAATCAACCAGGTGAAGCACTAGGGGTAGGTTTTAGGGGTTGATCTGTTCAATGAAGCAATAATCTCTCCTACCCACGTCTTGGAACTAACCCAACTAACCCTCCTCAAGAAGTAGGACTTCCCTTGGAGAGGCTAATATGCCTTGGTAAATGGGTCAAATGAAGGCCAATCACCACCAAATTATAAATCCGAATTGTCGTGGATACTATAGAGGTGGGTCTTTAATTTTATACCCAAAAGCATGCTAGATCCAAGTAGATCTAAAAAAATAGAAAAAAAGGGTTTTGAATTTTAAGGGTTTTATGACCAATGAAGAAGAAAGAATGGATCTAATCACATACCTTGTAGATCATACCTCTAGTGCTTGTGGCCACTTTGCAAATTGATAACCTTCTCCTTGTGTTTATATTCAAGAGTGAGATTTAGAGTCTCCAAGCCAAAATGTCCTCCCTCAAAGATGGTCAAATTGTCCTCCTACAAGACAAGATCTAATGAGAAACAAGCCCAACAAAAGAATGATGAAAATAATGAAGAGATGTAAAACAAAGCATCAACTATGTCACTAAGATACAATAATGATACTCCCTATCACAAAGATCAATCCAAAGCAAGATATGAGGGTCCCCCCAACAATAGCCTCCTTCAAATCGTCCTCCTCATCAATTCGGCCTTCCCTGTAGAAAACAACTTGAAGCCCCAAGAACCACAATGATACACAAGAACAAGATTTTATATTCAACTTGCAAAAGAATTCATCAAGACAAAAGAGGTAGATCCACAAAATAGTATTTTTATTCCAATCTTCAAGAGCTCCAAATGTGCATTTACAATGAGAGGGTCTCTTCCTTTTATAGGATAGGAAGACCAAAACCCTAAACCACTTTTGAAAACTAGTGGTTGAGATCAAAAGATATAACAATCTAATCAACGGCTAAGATGAACCAATACAATCAATATAAGACATGTATCACTCAACTAAGTGATGACATCATAGCCTAAAAAACTCTATGGAGGGTGACGTCACACATGGGTGTGGCTAATAACATATGTGCCACGACAATAGGACCAAGAAAAGTCACTAGGAGCACATGGAGGGGCTAGGAGGTATTAATCCCCTTCACTAGCATGTTCCCATTAGAGAAATTTTGAGGTCAAAAATGGGCCTCAAAACAAAGAAAATGTACTATAAAAATCAACCCATCACATTCTAGTAGATGACATCATCCCCCATGGTCGAGGTGTCATTGCATGAATTAAGAATGCTTATTTGTCAAATTTTCTATGGTGAATGAAAACCCATAGTTTTTTTTTAACAGTAACAGGAAAAAAGATAGTATTTATAAAGCTGTGCACAGCTATACATTACAAGCTTGCAAACCAAGTTTTTAACAGAGCTGAGATGATTGGCCTAGCTAACACTACCAAAACTAATTGCATTACAGTGCAGTCTCTAAGTTTAGTCTTCCTGAAAATGTCCAGCATAGAGCTGGTATACACCTTAACAAACTGTCTGCAGAGAAGCTTACAAAAATACATAAACCAAAACAAAAATTGAGTGAAACCTGGGCTAAACTAGCCTTTCTTCCTGGGCTTGACAGACGAATCGTCCGCCCTCAGCTGATGAATTTCCTGATTCACTGTTGTATTCTCGTGAATCCAGCTACCCTGCGTCGCTTTGAAGTAAACAACCAAATCTTCCTGAATTCTGTCAACTTTTCCCATTAATTCTATGATATTTCGTTCCAGGTCATCAATCCTGGAATCCTGGCAAGACAACTGATTGCAGACGTGCTTAATGACCGACGCCATATCCGAGTTCTGGTTTACGCTGGTGCAGACTGTCTCGTATGTTCTTCGGACAGCAAATTTGATGTCTGTCAGGGTTCTGCTTAAAGTAGCAATGGCCGCCCTGATAGACGGCATTGTATCCAAATTAACCACCTGCAAAAGACGAGGGGCAGAAGGGGCAAGCTCCCTATCCCAATTTTCCACCTGCGAAAGACGAGGAGCAGAAGGGGCAAACTCCTCGAGGGACAGACGGCTCAGAGAGTCGGGGAGATGGGAAGGAACCATCGCGAAAGAAGGAGTAAGGAGGGCGGATGGGGGAGTTATGGTAGCCCCGTGGGAGCTGACACCGGGGGGAGGATCCAGGGGACAGGTGGAGGAAAGGACGGGAGGGCAGATGGAGGAGCGAGTGGGAGGATACGTGGAGTACAAGTTCGGGAATGAGGACGAGGAGAGGGGACGTCCAAAGTTTGGCAAAGGGAATGTGATGACCCTTGAGGCCAAGTCCCTAACCAAAAACCACATCACAAATTCAAAGGTCCAAGGCATTAAAAGTTAGGGGAGATAATGAAAACCTCGATTTCCTTGATGGTCCTTAGTTTGCCCAATTGAGAGCTTGATTCCTTGATTCGCGGCTAAGTCCGCCACCCTGTTGTTCTCTCGAAGGATATGGAAGAAGGAGGCCTTTGAAGATAAAGAAATGGTCTTAATTCTTTGCAGGTATCTATCTGCTTTTGAGCCTGGCGAGGCATATCCTCTTCTCATGATTTGGATGACATGCCTTGAGTCTCCATAGACTTTGAGATTGGCTATGCTGTAGTTGGAGGCCATTTCTAAGGAGAAGATAAGGGCTAACCATTCAGCCTCGTTATCGGTTTTCCTGCCTAGTCCCCAGGCAAAGTCTGTGATTTTATTTCCGCCGGGATCAAAAAGAATCCCACCCGCACCTGCCACCCCAGGAATGAAAACCCATAGTTAACCAAGGTAGTGGTATAAATACTTTTAAGTCGTAAAGTAAAGTACTCATAATGAAAGTCCTTTAACATTTTTTCATAAAATAATATTATTGTCATTTTCAAGTAAAGTACCCATAATTCATAAAGAAGGTCCTTTCACATTTTTTTCCTTTCACATTTTTTATAAAATAATATATTGACATTTTCATGTTTTTAATTTTAAATTATATATTCACTCCATTCTATTTAATATCATAATGTCAAACTAATATATATATATATTCCTTTCACATTTTTTCATAAATTAATATTTTTATCATTTTAATATTTTTAATTTTTAATTATGTATTCACTCCATTTTATTTAATATTATAATGCTAAACTAATATATATATATATATATATTCCACTGAAAAAATATACATATATATATCCTTGTACTTTAAAATAAATTAAATTCTTGTACTTTTAAAATAAATTAAATTCATGAATGATATTAATATGAAAAGGGTATATTAATATAGATTTAATGAATAAAGAATAATATAAGTAATGCAATGTGGATTATAATAATATTATTAACATTTTACATGTAAATACATTTTCAATTAAATCACATTATATTAAATTGATGAGAAAAGTACTAAATATAAAAAGTCAACATAAATTAAAAAAATAGCTTTTAAAAAATGTTTTTTATTATTTAATTTCATTTGCAAGTTCAATACAAATAAATGCTAAAGGACAATAAGTTTTTGGTAATTTACAATGAATATTAGTCACATCAATGTAGAGTTATTTTATTAATTTTATTTCTAATGAATTTTGAAAAGTAAATCAACCATGGTTATATATATTGTGCATAGAAAATAGTGTAGGAGGTGAATTGTCATATATACCTACCCCATAAAACCCCTAACACATAATATTTTAATATATCTCATACTTTTTTAGTGCATCTCTTAGGAGGCCATTTTTTTACCTCAAAATCTCTCTAATGTCATGGCACAATAATACAAAATATGAGTCTATGACATGTCCAAGTATACAAATGATCAAACCCTGTCCCTATCATCAGAGAGAGAAGTACAATAAAAGAGCTACTGTAGCCCAAGTGGACCCCACTGACTGGTGCAAACTGATTTGGAAGAAGGGGGATACACCATGGATGACCTCCGAGCAGACATCATGTCTGGAAGGGGGTTATAATGGTAAAAACAAGTGGTTGGACCACCCCCTTCCTCTGTAGAGCCCTAGGAAACGACTTGTCTCCAATGCTCCTGTTGAACAAGCTGGATCAACATGCCCAAACTGGTCAACAGGTGGATAACTACTAGAATCATGCCTAGGAGTGCTCGGAACTGAAATATAAGTGTCTCAATGGATCCAGAAGACCCAAATACACTAGAGATGAGTACTCATACACCTCATGATAACCTGTGGGGTCATCTATAGGGTCCACCATAGTCGGACAGTGTAAATATGATGATGTGGAAAGAATAATAAAACTGACCAACTGCATCAATCATCATCTGGAACATATGTCCAACATATGGAATCATCAATAGGTGTATGTGGGACCATAAATCAAAATCATAAAGCATAAGTGGTCTATCTCATCATGGATCCCAAGAATGACCATGGTCAAACTATGTTTGACTAGGTCAAAATACTGAGGACTTCCCCATTACTACCTCTGTGTTGGCCGCATCCATGTTTGTTTAGTGTCTCTGCTCTGAGTTGGTGATAGAACTTGCCTTTGGTGAGTTGGATTGTAGGCCTAAATCATTCTGGTCGGTTGTCCCGATGTTTGGCACTAGCAGAAGTTCCGCTAGCCACTTGAGATGTTGTTGGCTAAAATTGAAAGCTCATGTACTACTTATATTGGAAATGCACTATGAAAGCCTGTGAACTTAAAATTCTAGAATGTGTTTCTTAACACACGTGAATAAAGGCTATAGCGATGAACTGCTAAAAATACTCCTCGAAGAGTATAGAAAAGGTCCAAAAAGCAATGGTTACTCAAAGTTACATCTATTATTGTTGACCTTGTATATGTATAAACATGCCTCGTATGCAAGCTGCGACTAGTTGTGCTTCTTAGCACATCTGAAATCTGAGGGGTTATGTAGGCCAAAAAGGCCATGAAATGAAATGAATGATCCTAATGAACCTGGATCAACTTGATGTAGACATGATGCCTAGGTTGAATAAACACTCTCTAAACAACTTATCCATTTGTGAGGCACAACCCTTCCCCTTGTTATTTGTCCAGCACAGTGTGTAGCTTTCCCTTTCCCCGTCCAAAGTGTCACCTAGTTGAGTTTGGTCAAGTCATCCCCTTTGCCCAACCTTGTCTTGGGCTTCACCCTTAGCGAGCAGTTAGACAATGTCCAATGGGTGAGTCTGTCATTAAAGATTTTGTGCAAGTAAAGTATAAATAACATTAAATATCTATATATATTAAACTGCCATGGAATGATGATGTACTTTAAGTTAAGTTGTGAGTGTGATTAGAGGAACATGTCTTAGTCTATTGATATAATTTGACCTTGGTTATATTTTGACCATGGTCATTCTTGGGATCCGTGATGATGTGGACCATGTATGCTTATGGATGATGATTGTTGGTCCCACATGCTCTTGTTGATGATACCATATGGTGGACATATGATTGAGATGATGGTTGATACAGTTCATTAGATTTATTATTATTTCCAGATCATCAGATTATGCACTGTCCAGGTATGGTGGACCCTACAGTTGACCCCTCAGGTCAACCCATGGTGTATGAGTACACATTTCTAGTAGATTTGGGTCTTCTGGACCCATTGAGACACTTATCATTCAGTTTCGGGCACTTCTGACAGCGATAGATGCAGTTATCCACATGATGACCAGTTTTGGGCATGCTTTCCCAGCCTGTCCAGTAGAGGCATTGGAGGCCAGTTTCACCTAGGGCGCTGTATAAGAAGGGGGTCGTCTAGCCACTTAATTTTACCATTATACCCCCCTTCCAGACAGCCTGATGGGCTCAATTTGACAGCGCAGGCACCCTAGGTGGCAGTTTGAGCAGTTACAGGGTTTTCCAGAGGGATAAAAAATGGAATAAAAGGGTCCCTGAGGAATTCGATTTGGGCAATTAAGGCAAGGTTTTGGCACTTGGTCTTTTCAGAGGTCTTCCGGGGTGAACCCCCCATCTTCCAGATCAGTCAGCATCAGTCAGTGGGGTCCACAGTGGCCACAGGAGGCCTTTTACTGCATGTCTCTACCAGTTTTGGTAGACATGATTTGATCATTTGTATTATTTGGACATGTCATAGTCCCATTATTTTATATTATTGTGCCATGGGGATGAGCTAGTAAGGATTGATGCCTCCTACCCCACCATGAGCTTCTTAAGTCATGTCCATGTCATATGTGGTAGGCCCATGTACTTTAGCCCCCTCTTAGGGATAACATCACCCTCCTTAGTCTTCTTTGAGGGATGACGTCACCCTCTGTTTGAGTGATCCATGTGTTATGTTGTAGGCTCATCTTAGACATTGATTATATTTTTAGATCTTTTGATCTCAACCACTCACTTGTTGTATTGTAAAGTGGTTTTGTGGTTTAGGGTTTTGGTCTTTATTATCCTATATAAGGAGGAGACCCCCTATTGTAAAAGCACCTTTGGGATCTGGAAAACTTGGAATGAAAATAATATTTTGGAGATCTACTTCTTGGCATTGATTGGGTTACTCTTGTATATGTTCTTGCATCTCTTGCTTCTAGACATTGTTTGCTTTTCAGGTGAAATCGACATCAAGAGAGGGAGGCCGAATTGCTTGAAGCTAGCTCAACATTTTGCTTGATAGGAAGATTGTAGGGGTTGCTCACATCCCCCATGGGCAAGACATCTTCATCTTGAGGGAGCTTTTCAATTGTGCTTTGTCCATTGATTGCTTCTTTGATATGAAATGCTTAGATCTTATGGATTTGTGGATCAATCTAACTTGATGTAGTTTGATTTACAAGTTTTCATGGGACATCTCTCCTCCTAGGGCTTCGACGTTTTTAGTTGAAGACACTTGGATCAAGCATGGAATTGTAACTAGGGAAAGAATCATCCATATGCTAAGAGGCTGCAAGCTTTGAGGTAAGATCTACAAGGTACGTATCTATTTCGCTTGTTTTCCATCCTATTGGTCACAAAATCATTAAAATCAAAACCCTCAAATTTATATTTTCCTAGATCTACTTGGATCTAGCTTGGCTTTGGGGATAATAAAAAGAAGTCACCTCTATAGCATCCACGGCAATTCGGATCTATATTTTGGTGGCATTTGGCCTTCATTTCACACATTTTCCAAGGCACATTAGCCTCCTTGAGGGAAGTCGCACTCCTTGAGGGAAGCTATTGGTTTGCAAGTTGTCATACAACGTTAATGGTGGGAGAATCCCATTTTCTCCTTCCTGGTTTCTTTATGCAATTTTCTCTTATGAATTTATTGCAGATGGGGACATCTTTGATGGCTTGCAAAAGAGGAATTTGTATATTCAAGTGTTTCAGTTCATTAAGTATAACATTTTTTGCTTCCACTTGAACTTTATGTTTTAGTCTGTCAGGAAATTGAGGGTTTGGAGTAGTAGGGACTGGTGATTCTCTTCGTTTTGTTCTTCTTCAGAAAGGTCCACAATTACAGGTTGTTGATATTGTGTGCATGCTTGTTCAACTTCTGTAGATGACGGTGTGTCTGGTATTACTTTACCTGATCTCAAGTTTACCTCATTTAAATCTAATGTTTACACAACATAAGTTGGGCACTACATTACTTCACTATTGTAAACTTGATGATTTGTCCGATTGTTATTTGGGTTTGGAATGGGCTGACCTGGAATTGGAGGTGGTCTTGCTGGCTATTAGTTTTGCGGTGGAGGCATTATGACAGCCTATTGTGGTTGATGTCTCCAATTCGAACAAGATGGATACTGATTTCCATAGTTTATTTATGACTGCTAGAAAGGTGAAGGGAATTGTTGGTATGGCTAAGCAAAGTATGGTTGATGGTATGGGTTTTGGTTTTGCTGCCATTGATTCGGGCCTACTTGCATAGGCCAGGAGGGTTGTGTTATTGGATTCCAATCAAGCGTTTGGTAAGGATTTCCCTGATTGAAGTAGGCCTGATTATTAGCTTGAAATTGCCCAGAGAAATTATTTCGACGTTGGTTGACAAAACAGAGTTGTTCCACAGGGTTTTTTGATCTGGGGTCTTGCATAGCTGCTTTACATGAAGGAAGTAGAGGACATTTGCCTTTCGTATGATTTTCAGTGCACAATCCACAGACTTTAACAAAATTTTATGGACATTGGCTTTTATTATGTTTCTTCCTACATTTTGGACAGAAAACAGCTAGCGCTTGATTAATTTCATCTTGTTTCCTCTTGAGTTGTAATGCATCTAGTTGCATTGCTAGTGACTAAAGGATGTCGGTTTTCATATAAATTAGGAGATTGCCTAAATCATATTTATTGAGGGTTGGTACTAGGAAGGATGATCCTCCTGCTGTGGGGTTACGCCTCTTTCTCCAGCCTTCCCTTTTCTAGACCTTGAATACTTTTTGAACATTTGTAAGATTTGTTCAAAGGATTTCTGGAATATATCTCTATCACCAAATAGGTTTAGGATTTCCAGGTATTCCTCCCTGACTCCCCTGAGGAGTACTAATTTCAACGACTCTTCAACCAGTGTACAATGAATGGTTCTTTTATAGCTGAGCTAGAATCGCTATGCATAATCTTCCAAGGATTCCTTCTCTCTTTGTTGCATCCTATAAATCTCGTCTCTTGTATCTTTGGCTTTGAAATAATCCTTGTATTTGTCCAAGAAAGTCTCTTTCATTTGATCCCATGTAAAATTGGTGTTTCCTTCTAAGCTCATGAACCATCTAAGCGCTAGATCTTTTAGTGTTGAAGTAAAGAGTCTTAGTTTTTGGGCGTCTGTTGTGTAGCCAAAGGATCTACAGATTACTTCGAACTCGAACAAAAAGGTATTAGGGTCTTCTGACGTCAAGCCATGTAAATTCGAGAGATCGACAAAATTGATATTTTTAATTCGAGCATCCCCTTGAGGTATGCTTATGGGAAGGGTGAACAATTCCTTGTGTTCTTCTTCTTCATCATCCATGGTGGTATTGAAACTAGAGCTGGCAAAGAAATTATCACGATCTGGGTTATAACTGGAATGAGCTTCGTCAGAAGAGAAAAGTTCAACGTTGAAGCTCTTTGAGCTAGTCTCTCTCATAGGGTGGTTAAAGGCAGAAAACGTCAAAATGCGTCTCTCTTTCATCGAGGCATTTATGGTAAACAAAATCTAGGTTTTCGATTTATGTTTGTCTGTTTTTTTCTTCCTTTAAGATTTTCTAAGATTTTTTTTTATATATCTTTAGTCTTCCCTTAGAGTTTTAGCACCTTCCCGACAACGACGCCAAAAAGTGGCGGTCTACTAATAAGCTAACCTTTTTACAAGCCTACAATTCATGAGTCCTACTTTAATTATCGACCAAGGATCGTACAAACTTAAGAGGCACTATGCACCATATGTGCAGCTTCTGAGAGAATCCTTTATATAGATTTATTCTATGGATTTGGAAATGACTTCTAAGTGATGTGAGCAATTCTAGAAAAGCATATATACTCTCGGTTCTATGAATGTGTGAAACTCTGTTTAACAATAACATCTACTTAATGAAGGAAATGATATGATTTATAAAACTGAAATTGAACTTAAAACAAGGAATGATGAATCTAATAAAACATGAAAGTCTATTATAAAGAATGCTTTGAAAATTTAATCTAAGGTAATGAAAATCACTTACATGAACCAATCTAAACCAACACTGGAATGCATGACAATACAAAGCTGACTAACCTATTCCAATGCGTGGAAATGTAAATCTGACTACACCGTTCTTGCGGAATGCACCTACAGGACTACAGACACCATATAATGGAACTACAAACACCATTATAAAAATCTACGGATGAAAACATGAAATTTATAGAAATCTATTTTAAGCAGCAAATTATCTTTTAAGCGAATTGCAGCTATCTTTTTTTATCAAAACAAAGAAATGCTTTTAAACTAAAAATAGAAAGAACACAAAACTCCTACTCAACACAATGAGGCGGCCCACCTCAAAGCGCGTTATAGGAGCTAACCTAAACTATGAACTCACAAGTGCTGTAAAATAGAGTTCTTCCATTAAGTTGTTTGAGAATCCATATCAAAGTAGTACAAAACTTGAATGTTGTGTAAGGGAAAATGTCTAAAAACGATCAAATGGAGAGAGAGCTTCACGTTATGCGCAAGTCCCTATTTATTACATAATTTCAAAAAGTATCTGAAACGTCTTCTTTGGAAACCACAGCATCAATCTCCTCTAGATTTGTTATCCCTGGAAATCAGGGGAGACTGGTAGAGTTGATCTTGAGTTCTCCTTCATTGCTCCATATGTTCAATTGGGGCTGACTATGCCAAGCTTGCTTGTGTATAGATGTGTAACTTGAGAAGGCGCGCGATCTGCTGTCTTCATGGTTATTAAACCTGCACTTATTTGCAAATAACACTTATCCACTAGTTAGCTCATTAAAAACATGCTAAGCAAAAGAAAGATTACCACATAACCATCATTCGTTCATAATCAACTAAAACCATATCCTAGCCTACAGAAAGGGGTGTTCTTATGTTTATTTGTTGCTCCATAACAATAGAAAGGGGTTTTATCACTGCAATTGATACCTATATTGTGGCCCTATCAAAAACCTTGGAGGAGCCCCAAAAAAACCAAAAGAGAAGAAATCCCATGCCCCCATCTCACCAACAAGATTGAAGCGCACAACACTAGGGAGATTCAATGGGGTAGCAAAGCGAAACCCAAGGAGTGGGGCAGGTGTATGTATATAAATATGAGATAATATGAGTTGATTTTCAAGGTAGGCCTTGGAAGAGGAACCGACAACCATGTGGAGCTTATGGTGGAAACCACACTTATTTCACTTATAAGAGAACATGAGTGACATCGATAGAGATCTTCAAGGACTCTATGTTATTCCTTAAATGGTTCTCAGACACACTACGGGTCAGCAATATTCACCAACAAGCGAGAGTAAGATGGATAGGGGAGATGGCCACTAGCTTTAGACACATTACCTTCACACATATATCAAAGGAGAATAACTCCAAAGAAAACATACTTTCCAAGGCATAACTGGACTTGAAGGAGGTTCAAATGAACATAGAAAACCTCAGGGGATAACAACAGATCAAATCCATCGAAACCTTAGCCTAGATATGTCTTGGTAAGTGTGCTCACTATTAATATTTAGAATGTTTAGGGCCGAAAAACATTGCTCCCAATTTGAATCGACTTCAGGTGGAATGCAGGCTCTGTTACCAAGTGAGTTGCACACAGTTGGACTTACAAAGAGCTGCCAGTGTTTGCACAAATACTTGTGCATTTCACTATTCATAAGTTCAAATCAGGCCTTTTCAGGGCCCACTTTTTAATTTTTTATCGCATGTCCATGCCCCATGCAGTTTGTAATAAAGTGTGCTAGAATGGAGGTCTTGTAAGTAACTTGGCTTCCTAAGACTTGACAACCAATGAGGGTATTCCAAGGAGTTTTTTCCCTTGTCAATTATGTTTTTCCTTTAGCTGAGTATAATTAACACGTTTTTCTCCTACACCTCCAAAGCTTGAATCCTCAAGTTGATGGTTAGGCCTTGGGGGGTTATTAAAGTTCATGTGTCAACATATATAAACATACTAGACACTTAAATAAAGTCATATGGTCATGTATTAGGTCCCTAAGTGTTTTTTTTAAGTTTTGAAAAAAATATTTTTTTCGTAAATTAGACTTTTTTTAATGGTTTAATTGAAAAAAATCAAAATGTAATAATTAACTGATTTGTGGGCAAAATTTGACAATGAAATGCTCGTTTTCTAAGCCAGTGCACCCATTTAACCCACAAACCCACTTTTCCTAAGTTTCGAGCAATTATTTATCTCAAGAAATTATATTTGCTCGAAATAACCAAAAAAGACAACATAAACGTCAAATTAAGACATAATAAAAGAAAGGACAAATTCCTAAATCAGTGGAAAGTGTCTGGAGTTGATCAACAGCTGAACTAAAGTGATTGATTAGTCAATAATAGGTCATCTAATCTCCAGCTTGAATATACAATTAACTTCACAAGAGAGAATGCGCCCTCCTTGTGAAAGGGCGACTTTGTTACTTGGCAATTTCTTATTGTATGGTGATATCTTCTATGTGGGATGCACCAACCTCTCTAGAGGTGGCGCATATCCCTCTATTTGGCATTCAATCAAGTTTCCAATCAAATCCTATCACTCTGGGTTGAACTCCCTCTCAACTAGATGCACCTTCCTTGGGATTAGCACCCCTATTTGCATGTAATTTGCTATAAAAGCCAGAGCTTTCTCCCATTTCACACTAGTTGGTGTTGAGAGGCAAAGCTCTACTATTGCTTTACTTCATTGAGATTATTTGAAAATAAAGAGACTTTGGAGGTCGAATCCTTGTGTTGCTTTGGTGTGTGGATGCATGATCAATGTGTTGAACGAAGGTGACTTGTAATGAGCTGCTCGTCTATTTCCTACTTCGATCTTGGTTTACTGTAAGGACAATTATTTGTTTTGTAAGCTAGATTAGTTAAGTTTCTTTACTTTTCTAATCTTGTTGTTTCATATGCTAAAAGATCTAATTTTAAAATATTTCATTTGTTTATGAATATTTTGGCATCGATTTCTTATATATTTGACTTCCAGATCTAATGTTTTGTGTATGAGTTGATGTGAGCTACAGGTATACTTTTGGTTGAAGGATAAGAGAAATTGATTGTCTCTCTTTTCTGTATCTAACTTCTTTCTTTTCAGATCTAGTCCCACGACAATCCAGGAATTCATCCCTAAGTCTTGGTGTCTCGCTTGAAAAAAATTCCTTTCCCCTTCTCTTCATTTTAAAGCTATTTCGGTTTCAGTTACATTTTTGGTTTAAAGCATTTATAGATCTACATTTTAAAGTATCTATCATAATTAGTTTACTGGCTTTAAATCATATTAAGAATCTAGATCAAGCTTTCAAGTTTACTTTTTGAAGTTCTAGATCCAAGTAGTTTAGGGTTTTCAACACAAGTTACTAATTTTGCATATTAAAATATTTGTGTTGTTTAGTCTTACTCTTTGAACTTGTTTAATATTTGGAAACTAAGTGCCTTGGTTGGCTTGAATTTTCCAAAAAGCAAGCAAAGATCCTAAGGAAAGTAGCTTTCTAACTCACTTTCCTTAGTCATTTAACTCTCTTTCTTGCATTTTTTAATTAGAAAATTTTTGCAAACTTTGTAGCAAGGCCAAATATACTTTTAAAGTGCTTTTTGTCTCTTTTAAGACTAATTTAGTTCTTTTTTTTTTCTAATATTTTAGCAGGTTTGAACATTTAAACGGTCAAAATATGAGATTCAGAAGCTTTTGTGGCCATCCGGAGAGCTTGCTGTAAACCTTCTCTCTTTCTTTCTAGCACTTGTAACCTGTATTGGTTCCTATTTGATAAAGGACCAGTAGTAATTCTTGATTTAAGTTGATGTAACAAAAAATAAAAAGAGCAAAAGCAGGCTATTGTAGCGCCTGTCCCTCTCCCCTCGAGGGGATCTACGTTTTTTGTGTTTTTTGCATTTTTGCATTTTTTTTGCTTTAGCTTAGTTCTATTATGCAAATAGTAATTAGATAACATCACAAGCAAACTACTCGTCCATGGAGGACTATTAGATTAGATTTTTCATTTTATGCTTTTGGTCTTTCTTTTACAATTTCTAAAGTTTTGCAATAAAATTTGAACCCTTGCTTTCCTGAAGTACTGCACCTTTTTGGAGTGTGGAAAAAAAACTCTTGGTCTATAGATTAGTTAAAGAACTCATATTTTAAGTTTAATAAAATTTCTCAAGACTTGAAATCCGAAGTATGCTCTTGACCGCTGCAGCTTAGTCTGAACAGTTGGGTCAATCAGAAAAGGACATAGAGTGATCGATGTTAACAGGACAATCCTTCAACAATTCAATCTTTAGAACTCGAAAAGTCAAGTGAGACTAACTATAGAGTCAGCAATTTTTCGTAAGCAGATTCATCCTCGCCTGGTTGGACACTTGGTATAGCCGTCACAATGCCCAGTTCGAAGGAGCGATTCTGAGTTGGGCCAAATCAACAATCAACCCACTCCTTTAATACTCATTAATAATTTAAAATTTACAACAAGACTTTGCAATACTTTCACGACACAACACAGCAGGAATCACACTTACAATCTCAGCACTGGCCATCGCATGTTGTCATTGCTTAAATTAAATCCATAAAATTTCGTGAATATCTTTATATCATGTGTTGTTATAATTAATTAAAATTGCAATTTGTTTATTTGTTGTAATATTTTCATTATCCATAATTAAACACTAGAAATTGTTTTTCATGATTTTGTAGTGTAGAAAGCTTAGATTTATTTTCATAGCGACCACCTCCTTTGGCTTCACTAGGAGTAGCCTATATGGAGGAGTCAAGTAATCGGGTAATCAAGTGATAGCACTTGACTCTCACTTTCCCCCAAGGACACATCGAGCGACTTGAAGGATTCCTACCGCGTTCCCCCCAAGTGTGTACTAGGTGACAACAAGCTCTATTTGAAACTCGATGTTTAAAATGGACTTATTGTAATTTTTAACTCCTATATCTCATTAAATATGGTTTGTGATGCTCATGATTATGGTAATGAATTACAATTTGATATTATTTTCCATGGTTCATTGAACATTGTATCAAGTAGAGTGTGTCTCTACACCTATAACCTTCATGTATGTTTTTTAGAGGTTGTTGGATCTTAGTTGGATGAAAGTTTTCTTCCAACAAAATTGTTCATAACTCAAGAATGAATAGTTGGAGGATGGAGAAAAATTCACAACCTATCTCTCTCTTTAATTAGGAATAGATTTAATATGATGTTGTAGAAATATGTAACATTGTTTGATGATATAGCAATTAATAGAAAACACAATCTACCCTCATATTTGTTAATATTACTCACAATTCAAGACAGTTGCTATGTAGCAGTAGACATGATGATCTTTTGATTCTAAAATTTTTCACTTTTTGAGATTAGAATCTGGAAGGTAGCTTCTCTTTTAAGATACTTTGCATGACTAAATTGTTATGTCCATTGGGGTTTAATGCCATATAATTATAACTGTTTTATTCAAATAAAATGAGTACAACTTTTTTTCTTTTGAAAATAAAGCAATACATGATATTTTGTCAAAAATATAGTATAAGAATGACTTTTTTTAAAATCACAAAGACTAAACTAACATACTTTTGATGATCTTTTGATTCTAAAATTTTTCACTTTTTGAGATTAGAATCTGGAAGGTAGCTTCTCTTTTAAGATACTTTGCATGACTAAATTGTTATGTCCATTGGGGTTTAATGCCATATAATTATAACTGTTTTATTCAAATAAAATGAGTACAACTTTTTTTCTTTTGAAAATAAAGCAATACATGATATTTTGTCAAAAATATAGTATAAGAATGACTTTTTTTAAAATCACAAAGACTAGACTAACATACTTTTGTATTATGTACGTCTTGCAAAACAAAGTTCAGTATAGAAAAATAAAAAATTAGTCAAATTACCAAGTGAATCAATTTGAAAAATTGCATGTATCTCATGACAATCTCTAGTTAAACATAGTTTTAAAAATAACAACCCTCATGTGTGCTACTTCTATGCATTTATATGCAAGGGAAATAACTTCCATCTGTTTGTTTTTCTCATATGTTGAGGCACAAAACCTATAAAAAACATAAAGAAGTTACATTATAAATATTTGAATCAACATGACTATATTTCATAACTACCTGAAAAAATATACAAAGTATAGATTATGCAAATTTATAACCAGTTCAAGTAATAATAAAATAATAGGAATCAAAACTCTCATCTCAAAACTCTCATCTCAAATTCTATGTGGTTATGGGACTTGCTCAAAGACCCTAACAGTATCCAAGTATAATTTTGTAAACTAAGATATTTCTCCATTTTTGCATTCTCGGCATTGCAATGCTCCAACAATGAAGTACCGTGAAGAAATTTTGAAGTTGCTCTAAAGTAAAAACCTGGGATATCATATATCATATTCACTATCTCCCGTAGCCTGCAACATCTATTTCCAAGTACATTAGACTCTTTAAAAAGTTATAATTTTATACAAATTGCATCAAATCATAGTAGAATATTTTAGACTAGGTATATATGGAGTGATAAGGTTAATTAATGATAATCACACCTTCAATCTGTGTACCTTGTTATTCAGCTCCTTGGCCTCTTTTAATACATTGTTTCTCATACTTTTCTCATATTCTCTCCTAACAAGAGTGGCAACAACTGCTTTCAAAGGATCCCTTCCTATAATTACAATAGATGGAAAAAACTTCACACTGTAGATCAGTGTTCCATGCAAGTTATCAACTTTGTTTGATTCTTTGAGCATTGTTGACAATTCAACATTAGAGCCATCAATTGCTACTATAGTCTTTGTCTTCTAAAGAGGCTTATGTACCCCCGACTCGACTTCATTCTTGCGTTTTTCTTGTCCCACATTGCCCTTTGCTGCAAAAGATAAAGAAGTCATTGTAAGAAAAAAAATCAAGATAAGATAATTATATTATTATTTAACAAATGACCAAAATGATAGGACAAGTTTCAAGGAAAATGTAACAAGTGCACAAAATTAGATAAATAGCAAAGTATATAGAAAAAATTCACCAAGTGGCAATCAAAACGGAAAAAAGGACCTGCAAACACATATGCGTAGTAGAGGCATTTTGTTTCAACTTCCATTTTACTTGTTTATATTTATGCATTTCTATTGCAACACCATTCTCTCTTATCGCTTCATGTAATATACATGTGCATACTTTAACACTTTTTGGAGACTGTTAAACTGCATTAGTTGAGCTATTGCACTTAACAAAAAGCTTCACACTACGGATCAGTGTTTCACGCAAGTTAACATATTCGCTTGATTCTTCAGGAAATGCTGACAATTCACCATTAAAGACATCAAATTGTTACCGACCATAGTCTTCTTAAAAAAATTATGTAACCCTAACTCAACTTCATTCTTGTACTTTCCTTGTCCCACATTCCCCTATGTTGCAAAGGATAAAGAAGTCACTGTGAGAAAAATTCATGATAATATAATTTTATTATTGTCCAACGAATGATGAAAATAATTGGACAAGTTTGAGGAAAAATGTAACATCAGTGGAGCTCTTTCTCTTAACATATCTTTGTCTATTTTTTTTCAAGACATAACGCGAGTTGTTAATTGAACTTACAAAATGCATGAGTCAAATCTTTACTTTTTCTTTCTTACCATTGTTGAAAAGCAGAGTTGGCTTTACTCTTCTATATCTTGAATTGACGTAAGCTTGTTTAATATCAAAGAGGGGTTCAGAGAGAGGAAAGCATGTATGTTGAAGTTGTTCTTCATTTGCATCCACCATACACCGACCTAGTCATATTCTAAATGTTCTATTAACAACTTGTGTGGTTGATTCTTCACTCGTATCACATCGATTCATGCCAATCCTAGTGAAACAAAAAGAAAGAAATTAACAACAATTAATCCATGAAAAACTACAAAACTCAACTACATAACTACACATATATATCAAACATTATATTTATGTACTTGTAAATAAATTGTTAACTATGACAAATACCTAATTAGACACAAGGTGAGATTGTTAATTTGAAATATTTTTCAAGCACAAACTTGCAGCCAATAAAGAATCTGACATAGCCACTTCTTCGGAAGTGATGAAAGTTCCAACCCACAGAGAATCAAGCATCATTTATCACAAACATCACATTGTACCTAGTTTCTTTTTATGCCAAACAGATGAATCTTGTCATTTGATTCTTCTTTTGTTCCCAGAGGACATCCCTTTGTTTGATTTGTATATTTTATTTTGTTCAAAGTGGGCATTTCTTTGTTTGACTTTAGTCCATGAAAATCTTTTATCAACTCAATGTCATTTTTATTTATTGAAGGACCTTGCTGAAACTCTTCCTTAACTGACATTTTTTCATATTTTTTTGTAAAAACCTTCTCATCTATCTCCAACAATGACAACAGACAATTTGAGATTGGTGTAAGCAAGTAACCTCTAGAAATATAATGTGATGTCATAATCTACTCCAATTCAAACAAACAAACCACCAAGAAAACCTTTGATGATGTAAAGAAGATGATTAAATCCTTGCAGAGGCATTAAATTAAACAAACTCTATTGTGCAAAGACATAAAATTTAAAATATACTTGGATGATAAACTGAGGAGATGGAGCAAGATCGGATTCATTTTCAGGTGCGAATTTTCATCTATCATTAGGGATATCTTCAAGTGATGGACATCAAGAATTATCAAACCCCAAGGTACTATAAATTCTGAAACTCTTCTTCCATGTCACAAATTCAAATTCCATCTTTGTTTGCAATTTATGTCTCTTCTCATCACAAATATGGTTATTCTTAGCTATAAAATCTTTTTTCAAATGGGAGATTTCTCTACGGGACCTATCAACAGACACATCCATCTCCCCAATTTTTGCAACACTAGTAGCTAAGGCTATTAAAGAAATCATTGTAGAAAGGACAACACCTCTTCGACTTGTAGATTCCAATTGTATGTGTTGTAAAATATTGTCAAATTTATTTCTCTAGACAACAGTATATAGGGTATTTAGATGTCAAAGCTATAATGTACAATTATATGATATTGCATCAAATCGATATAATTACTATAAATCAAATTAATAATACATATACTAGCACTTCATTGAGTAATTTTTTACAGCTATTGTTTTCCACAATAAATAGAATTTTAGGATGAGCACACTGCTGGATACAGCCAATAAATTGGGAAAACTTAGCCATGACCTCCAAATTTTGACCCTCTTTGGAATAAGAATAAAAGAAGCATAAATTTTACAATCCTTAGATGACAAGTATACAAAACAGACAAATAGTGCACATTGTATTTACTAGACCTTCAATAAAAATGTGAAAAGTGTTGAGTATCCTGCGTTCAAATTTTAAAAAAAAAGCTGCTAAACTTAAAAATAAAGAAAATAAGTTAAATGCAAAAAAAACAATTTCTTTTAAAAAAATAACTACAGCAAACACATCGATGATCATACATATTGTAAATATCAATATAAGAAAAAGGAAGACAACCTCATTAAAAAAAATTAAATTGAAATTGAATTGTTCAAGTAGAAGACTGCGCACAAGCATAGTGCATGCAAATATTTAAGATTAAAAATATAGTTTTTTGTAATCTTTGTTGATACCATTTAATTATTTGTTCTAATCTCATTACCGTTATGAAGTACATAAGTGCATATGGACAGACTCGTCACAAAAACCAAATATGTTTAAGGCATGGATTCATCTTTCTATTGCAATGACAACCCTAGTGGTTTTCCATGTAAGATAATAAACTTGATTATGATTTGGAAAAAGGGTTAGAATTATATGCCTAGTAATTGATACAACTACTAAAAGAAAATTTTCAATTAGAAAGATATTCATATAGCAAGAAACTTGTTAATTTAGATAAATAAATTGTTGTTTGTGAAGAAAATGCATTGGCTCAAAGATAAAATGGCAGTCTAGTTTGTAGGTCAAATAATTGTGATAAGAAACCAAAAGCGAGTTTAAAAAATACCAAAAAGAACAACCACTACGTCTTTTCAAAATGATGTATAAATATGTTGGCCTTTGTCAGCGTTTCTACATGAAGTTATGAACATTACAGTGTTAGAACGTTTTGATAAACCCATATAAAAACACAATACTAAACAAAATCTAAAATAAAAGAACCAATGGTGCATACACATACTACATATACCTTGAAAACCAACCTACCAGAAGGTTTCACCACTATATATCTCATTGTATTTTGTTTTTTAATTATCTAAAACAAAAGAACCAATGGCGCATACACACGGTACACAAAGATTTACCCAGGAAACTTAAAACCTTGAAAACCAACCTACCAAAAGGTTTCACCACTATATATCTTATTGTATTTTGTTTTTTTATTTACAATAAAATATCATATCATTTAAATCCCCAACTAACCGAGATTATATTACAAACATAATTCCTTAACAGAAATTAGTTTACAATTGCCCGAAAAACCATTGGTCAAAAAGTTGAAAACGAACACAAAAAATTCTTTGGGAGTGTTGCCCCTACACCCCCTTAGCCATGGGGGCTAATCAATCCCCCTAGACCCCCTTTGCCTAGGAACTTACAAAAAGTACAACACGTGCCTATAGAGAAAGGAATACTTTCGCAGACTCACTTTCTAAATCATGTCTACAAATGACTCTAGGATCTTGGCATGTGTGGGAGCATCAAGAAGACATCACAGATAAATATGATTGAGGCCCCTTTTTTCTGATTTTCAATTCTAAGTTTTGTGCAAATAAATTTTTCTGGTTGATGGTCATAATGTTTCAGCGTTTTATGACTACAGATTATGATTAAATCAAAGGCTCAAGGTCTTGGCTATAGTTTGTAGGACAAAGAACTATGTCAGAATACCAAAAAGAACTAAAAGTTTACAAAAAAATGCGATTGGAAGAATTAAAAAATTAATAATAATAATTACAAAATTATTAGAAGAAAAAACAATTGATTGGGAAGAAAATGCATTACCTTAAGGATAAATTGGTGGTATCGTTTGTAGGATAGAGAATTACGTTAGAATTGTTGAATATCCTAATTACTCCCACTAGCTATTACAAGTTGTTGTTTGACGTTGTCAACAGTAGTTAGTTGGTTATGCATTTATTAGTTAGAGTTAGTGATGAAGACCTGAAAACAATGAAGATATGGTAAAAAATCTAGCCTTTGTATTGCCTATATTTAAAAGCTAATATTGAGAAGAGTGAGTGACGCTCCATAGGAATTGGTGTGTTATCTTTAGGCTTTGCTTTGAATATTCACATAGTATCAAAGCAAGTGTAAGCTTGTTTAAAGATAGGAGAGCAAAAAGAGTACGTCCGACACCCCAGAGAAAAGAGGAGGTTGTGCATTGAGATCTGATTGTGAGTGAAGGTCATCGATTAAGAAGAAGTCATTGCTAGATAAGATAATATAATAAGATAAGATAATTTTATTAATGCCCAGCTAATGACCACAAAAGTATGTCAAAGGAACTATCGTGTACAATGATGTTAATATACTGCAGGAGTACCAAAAGGTCTCCTATAAAAGGAAAGATGTAGAAAGTAAACTGTAATAAGTAGAGCAGTAGAGGGTGAGATCTACTCTGAGGCATGAAGAACCCTTGACCCCAAGCTTAGAGACCTACTCTAATGATGATAAGTACTACAGTAAACAATCTATGGACAAGAGGAACCAAAAAAAGGAAATAAGTATGTCATGGAATGGACCCATCTCTCCTACCATCCAAGGTTGAATGAAGAAAACTAAGTATAGTTGGGTGTCCCAAGGGGGAACTGGTGGAGTGTCTGGATCGTCTGTTGCATTGCTGACTGGTAGGGGTAGTGCATCAACGAGGTCTGGGGATCTCATCCATCTCCTGGGAATGGATATGATCTAGTCATGTCAATGAAGCCTCGTTGAACGAGGGAAGGTCCCACGGGTCCGCACTAATCTAGAGTCGAGGGTTGCGATGGTTTCCGTCTGTCGCTTAGTACCCCTTCATGATGGTAGCACCATGAAGGAGGTGATCCATTGAGTAGGGTTTGGTCTCATAGGAGGATGAAGAGTATGGGCCCAGATCCTAAGGGCCTCATGTATGTATAAGGATAAGGCGCACCGTTGATCTGAATATCTGAAGAAGCTCATGAGGGTCTCAGTCCCCCTAAATAAGCAATGAAACTACCCCCTAATCTCATAATAAATTGGGCAACAGAAGTTGAAGTGCTCCTCAATTTCAACCTCATGGAGTTAGCATAGCTAACAGATTCTATCCAGTCGATTAATCTGGTGGTCTGTCTCTACTCGAAGCCTTTGAGATCCCACTCTGAGCTAGCCTAGGGGAATGTGAAGAGCATGTATCCAGTGGTGAAATGTAATCTAATTTCATCCAATTGTAAACTAATTTCGGTTAAGGAATTATGTTTGTAATATAATTTGGGTTAATTAAGGATTTCGATGCTATGCTATTGTATTTTAAACAAAAATATATATATAATGAGATATATAGTGGTGAAACTCTCAGATAGGTTGGTTTTCAAGGTTTTAAGTTTCCAATGTAAATATATGTGTGCGGTGTATATAAGCCATTGATTCTTGTGTTTTAGATTTTGTTTGGTATTGTTTTTCCTACACAAATTTATCAAAACTCTTCAACATTATAGTGTTTGTAACTTCATGTAAAAACACAGACAAAGGCCAACCAATTTATACATAATTTTCAAAAAACATAGTGGTTGTTCGTTTTGGTATTTTTTAAACTCGCTTTTGGTCTGTTATGACAATTATTTGGCCAACAAACTACACTGCTAGCTTATCCTTAAGATCATGCGTTTTCTTCACAAACAACATTCTATTTATCTAAATTAATAAGTTTCTTGTTGAATGAATATACTTGTAATTGAAGAGTTTTTTATAGTGAATGCATCAATTACTAGGCATGTAATCTCAACCCTTGTTCCAAATCATAATTAGGTTTATGATCTTCTATGGAAGACCATTATGGTTGTTAATGCAATAGAAAGATGGATTTATGTCTTAAGCACATTTGTTTCTTGAGACAAATCTATTTATATGCACTTATGTACTTGATAACAGTAATGAATCTAGAACAAATAATCAAATGGCACCAACAGATATTAAAAAACTATATCATAAATCTTAAATATTTCGATGCACTATGCTTGTGGGAACTTGTGGATAGTCTTCTACTTGAGCAATATATCATACAATTTGAATTTAATTTATTTCAATGAGATTGCCTTCATTTTTCTTATATTGATCTATCTATAATAAGTATGATCATTGATGTGTTTCATGTTGTTATTATTTTACTTAAAAAATATTGTTTTGTTTACATCTAGCTTATTTCATTTTTTTTTAGCCTAGTTGTTTTTTTTATAAGATTTGAACTCAATATTCTCAAACACTTTTTACATTTTTATTGAAACCCTAATAAATATAATGTGCACTATTTGTCTCTTTTGTTTAATTGTTGTCATCAAAATATTGTAAACTTATGCTTCTTTTATTGTTTTTCCAAACAAGGTCCAAATTTGGAGGTTATGGCTCATTTTTGCCAACTTATCGACAATATCGAGCAATCTCTATTTATTGTGAAAAACAATAGAAGTAAAAAATTACTTAAAGTGACGCTAGTGGAGGTATTATTCATTTTATTTATAGTAATTATATTGATTAGATGCATTGTCATATAATTGTACATTATACTCATGACATCTAAATACCATGTATCATGTTGTATCGAAAAAATAAATCTAATATTCTTTTGCAACACATACAGTCTGCATCTACAGGCTCAAGAGGTGTTTTCCTCTCTACATTGGTTTCTTCAGCGGGCTTTAACTACTGATGTTGCAAAAATTTGTGAGATAGATGGTTGTTGATAGGGAAAGTAGAGAAATCTACCCTTTGAAAAATAATTTTATAGCTAAGAATAACAATATTTGTGATCAAAAGAGACAAATTGCAAAAAAAATTGAGCTCTGGATTTGTGACATGCAACAAGAGCTCCGAAATTTACAGCACCTTAGGGCTTGAGAATTCTCGATGTCCATCACTTGAGGATATCCCTATGATAGTCGAAAATTCTCACCTAAAAATAATTTGATCTTGTTTCATCTCCTAAGCCTATCATCCAAGTATGTTTTCCAATTTTTGTCTTTGCATAATAAAATTTATTTAATTTGATGCCTCTTCGTGGATCTAAATATGTTCTCCAGATCACCAAAGTTTTTTTGGTGGTTTATTTTTTTGCATTGGAACAAATTATGACAACATCAAATTCCTTAAAGTTCTTTGCTTACACCCCTTCTGAATTTTCTATTGTGAATGTTGGGGACATATGAAAACGTTTTTGCAAAAGAATCTAAAAAATTGACAATTAAAGAGAGTGTTAGAAAGATCCTTCAACAAATAGAAATGACATTGAGTTGGTAAAAAAGTTTAATGATTAAAGTCAAACAAAGGCATGTCCACTTTGAACAAAAGAAAATATACAAATCAAACAAAGAAATATCCTCTAGGAACAAAAAAAAATTAAAGGACAAGATCCATTTGTATGCTAAAAGAAAATTTGGTACAGTGTGATTTATGTGATAAATGATGTTTGTTTCATTTTGGAATGGAACATTCATCACTACCGAAAAAATGGCTATGTTAGATACTTTATTGGTTGTAAGTTTGTGTTTGAAAAAAAATTCAAACTAACAATCTCAGCTTGAGTATAATTTAGACTTTTTCATAACAATTTATTGACAAATACATAAATATCATGTTTGATATATATGTGTGAATCTGTAGCTGAGTTTTGTAGTTTTCCATAGACTAATTGTTGTTAATTTCTTCTTGTTTCAACAAGTCTGACATGAATCTATGTGATATGAGTGAAGAATCAACCACACAAGTTGTAAATAGGATGTCTAGAATACAACTAGACCAGTGTCAAGTGGATGCAAATAAAGAGTCGCTTCAACATCCAGATGCTCCTTTCTTTGAACCCCACTTTGATATTGAACAAGTCGAGTCAATTCAAGATATAAAAAAGTTAAATCCAAGTCCAATTTTAGTAATTGTAAGAAAAAACAAGTAAAGATTTGACTCATGCATTTTGCAAAATCAATTAACCACTCAAGTTATGTTCTAAAAAAATATATAGAAAGATGTGTTAAGAGAAAGAGCTCAACTGATGTTACATTTTCCTTCAAATGTGTCCAATCATTTTGATCATTTGTTGGACAATAATACATGAATTTTTTAACAGTGACTTGTTTATCATTTGCCGCAGAGGAGAATGTGGGACAAGAAAGCGCAAGAAATAAATTGATGCGGGCTACATAAGCATTTTAAGAAGACCAAGGTGAGTTGCAATTGATAACTCTAATGATGAATTGTCATCATTTTCTGTAGAATCAAGCAAAGTTAATAACTTGCAAGAAACACTGATTCGTAGTGTGAAGCCTCTTGTTAAATACAAGAGCTCAACTAATGCAGTTCAACAACCTCAATAAATGTTCAAGCAAGCACATGTATGCTACACCAAGAGATTAAGGGGAATGGTGTTGCAATGGAAATGCACAAACACAAACTTAAGTAAAATGGAAGTTGAAACAAAATACCTTTAATAGAGGTATGTGTTTGCAAGTCATTTCTTCTGTTTCAATTGTCACTTGGTGAATTATTTCCATGTACTTTGCTATCTATCTGTAATTTTGTGCACTTATTACATTTTCCTTGAAACTTGTTCTATCATTTTACTTATCTTATCTTGATTTTTTTCTCACAGTGATCTCTTTATACTTTGCAGCAGAGAGCAATGTGGAACAAGGAGAGCAAGAATGAAGTTGAGGCAGGGCTACATAAGCCTCTCTAGAAGACAACAACTAGATTAGCAATTGATGGCTCTAAAGGTGAATTGTCAACAGTGCTCAAATAATCAAGTAAAGTTGATAACTTGTATAAAACATTGATTTATAATGTGATTCATTTTCCATCTATTGTAGTTATAGGAAGGGATCATTTGAAGACAGTTATTGCTAGTCTTGTTAGGAGAGAACATGAGAAACCTTTAGGAAACAATTTATTAAAGGTGGCCAAGGATCTGAAACACAAGGTAGACAAATTTAAGGTTTGATTGTCATTAATTAGCCTTATCACTCCATATATACCTATCCTAAAATATTCTGCTATAATTTGATGCAATTTGTATAAAATTATAACTTCTTTAGGAGTCTAATTTAGATAAAAATAGATGTTGTGAGCTATGGGATATAGTGAACATGATATCACAGGTTTTTACTTTAAAGCAACTTTAAAATTTCTTCACGGTGCTTCATTGTTGGAGCGTTGCAACACTGAGAATGCAAAGAATGGAAAAATACCTTAATTTATAAAATTAGACGCAGATACTACTAGGGTCTTGATTAAGTCCTGTATCCACATAGAATTTGAAATGATAGTTTTGATTCCTATTATTTTTTATTACCTGAGCTGGTTGTGAATTTGCATAATCTATACTTTTGTATAATTTTACAAACAATTCTGAAATATAGTCATGCTGATTCAAATATTTATAGTGTAATTTCTATATCTTCTTTGCAAGTTTTGTGCCTCAACATATCAGGGAAACAAATAAATGGAAGTTGTTGCCCTTGCATATAAATGCATGGAAGTAGCACACATGAGAGTTGTCATTTCTAAAACTTTATGTTTAACTAGAGATTGGCATGAGCAACATGCAACTTTTCAAAATTTCTCACTTGGTAATTTGACTAATATTTTATTTTTCTATCACGAATCTTGTTTCTGCAAGACATACGTAATATAAGAGTGTATGTTAGTCTAGTCATTGTAATTCTAGAAAATGTCATGCTTATACTATACTTTTTGAAAAAGTATCATGTATTTCTTTCTTTTCAAAAGAAAAACTGTACTCATATTATTTGAATAAAACAAGTACACCTATATAGCATTAAACCATGATGGACATAAAAATTTAGCCATGCAAAGCATCTTAAAGGTAAGCTACCTTCCAGAGTCTAATCTCAAAAAATGAAAAAAGTCTGCAATCAAAAGATCACCATGTCTACTACTAAATAGCAATTCTCTTGAGTTGTAGGTACTGCTAACAAATAGGAGAGTAAATTGTATTTTTTATTGATTGTTATATCATCAAACAATGTTACATATTTATACAACATCGTACCGAACCTCTTCCTAACTAAAGAGAAAAAGGTTGAGAAATTATCTCCATCCTCCAACTACTCATTCTCAAGTTGGGAACAATCTTGTTGGAGAAAATATTTCATCCAACTAAGATCCAACAACCTCCAAAAAAACACACATAAAAGTTAATTGTGAAGAGACACACTCTACTTGATACAATGCTCAATAAACCATGGAAAATAATATCAAATTGTAATCCATTAGTACAATCATGAACATCACAAACCATCTTTAACAACAAATAGGAGCTAATAATTGCAACAAGTACATCTTAAGCATTTGGTTTCAAATAGAGCCTACATTCCACTCGAAGTCAATTCCAAGTGGGAGCAATGTTTTTCAGCTCTAGACAATCTAAACATAAATAGTGAGCACACTTACCAAGACATATCTGGAATAAGGTTCCGATGGATTTGATATGTTGTTCTCCCTTGAGGATTTCTATGTTCATTTGACCCTCCTCCAAGTCTACTTATGCCGTGGCAAGTGTGTTTTCTTTGGATTTCTCTTTTGATAGTAGTGTGAAGGAAATGTGTCCAAAGATAGTGGCCATCTCTGTTGGCATCAGTGTTGTTATTAATGTCAAACGGGGTCAAAGGACCAACATGCATGATCATGATCAAATTTGAGACGCCATATTGAAATTGCCAGTTTGAAGAAGTATATATAAAACCTTATTCAAAGTGACCGATACAAGGGATCCAACAAGCCCTTGAATGGATTTGAATGCCTAGCTTAAATCAAGGCATTCGACTTTTGTACATGTTCTATTAAAAGCAGCCACTGAAATTGCATCATAAGGAGATGGCAGAGACTAAGAGGTTAATGTTTTTTTCCAACAGAATCTACTACACCAATCTAGTGTTGATGTATATGTAACTTCTGAATGTATTTCATATATATATTTATTGTACCCTTATAAGAGATGTGTTATTCCTCTATAAGAAAGTGTCGTCATTTGTATTGACAAGTGTCGCAAGTAGATTAACTTGTCGATAGGTTATTAGACTACCTGATATGGGTGTCAGCCTGATATATATGTAACTGGGGTTATTAGGCTGAGTTAGACAAGTCGGCCCCATAAGTAATTAGGCAGGTCAGGACAAGTATAAATAGAGAGTCGGGATTCTCTATTTTGATCATCTTAGAACTCACTCGGAAAGTGGCGCACATTGAAGGAGGAGGATCAAGCTGCATAGAAGGAGACTATCTATTGTATTTGGTTATACTTTGGTTGAGCCATTACTCTATCTATCTCTAAGGAAGTTGTGGGGTTTTTCACCTTAGGGTTTTCCCCACGAAAAAATCTGTGTGTCCATTGTCTCATGCTTTTGATTCTTGTGATGCTTGACATGCTTGATATGATTGTTATGCATTGATATACTGTACATGTTATTCTCTCAGTAAAGATCCTATAGCATATTGAATTAATGCTTAAAATCTAACATGGTATCAGAGCTAACCTAAGAAGAAGACACCGCGTGCAGTTGCGGAAGCTAGGGCTTCTTGTTTTTGGGTTTCTCTCCACAAATTTTGGAAAAGTAATATGATGGATTGACCCTCCTCAGCAAGGTGAATCTATCTGTCCAATCAGAATTCAATTCTGAGCACTTTCAGTTTTGGCCCTAAAAATTATGGTTTCCTCAAAAATAGGAATTTATGAAATCTGAAGACACAGCTGGAAGCTCCTTGGAAAATCAGAAGTTTGGAGCTTTGGTTCAAGATTTTTGGTTGTGTAGATCTCCGGGAAACTCAAACCCTAATCCGGCACCAGATCTAGTTTTCAGCAATCAAGTGGTAAGACTCAAATCTTTTCTATTTCCATTTGAAGTACTCTTTAAGATGTCTCACCACACCAAGCTTGAGGACAAGCTTGAAGGAGATGATAACTTCCGAGCATGGAAGTATAGGATTGGGTTAATCCTTGAAGAGAATGAGTTGGATACTTATATAAGTGAAAAGGTTTTTGTCCCAGAGGGAGAAGAGGCTAAGGCTCTTCACAAAAAGAATTTGGTTAAGGAAAAGAGGATCATTGTTGATTCTATTAAAGATCATCTCATCCCTCATGTGTCATCCCTAAAGACACCAAAATAGATGTTTGATTCCTTGACCAAACTATTTGAAGGCAAAAACATAAATCGGAAGATGACCCTGAGGAATCAACTGAAGAATATCAAGATCCAGAATGCAGAGACTATGCAGTCATATTTCTCAAGAGTCTACCAGATAAAAGAACAACTTGAAGCTGTGGGTGAAGATATAGAAAATGGAGAAGTGGTGATGACCACTCTTAATGGCCTCCCTAGGTCATGGGATTCCTTCATCCAAGGAATTTGTGGTAGAAAGAAACTTGTCTCTTTTGCTAGATTGTGGGAAAAATGCTCACAGGAAGAAGCTCGAATTGTAGCCAGAGAAGAGAAGATGGGGAGTGAAGACCAAGCACTCACAGCTCACTCCAAAAGACATGGTGACAAGAAAGCTCACCATCATGGCAAGAAAGGAAAATATCAGAATCAAAGAGGTAGTCCCAGACATCGAAGGGACATGACCCATGTCCGTTGCTATACATGTGATGATAAGGGACACTATGCCAGAGATTGCCTAAGAATAAGAAAGAGGGTACTCACAAGAAGAAGAACTTCAAAAGAAGACATCATGCTCATGCTGCAGAGGATGATGAACCTCTCAGGAAGAGGGCTAGAGAAGATAGTGAAGATTCTTCAAGTGATGAAGAATATGTTTTGATTTCTCCTCTCATCGGATCCATTACTCGTGGAAGTAATGATTGGCTCATAGATAGTGGGGCTTCCAAACATATGACAGGATTCAAAGAATCATTTGTGAATCTATCTGAACATGATTCACCCCACAAGGTGAAGCTTGGAGATGACTACCAGTATCCCATAAAAGGGAGTGGTGAAACCTCATATCAACTAGACTCTGGAAAGTCTATGAAGATGAAAGATGTACTCTATGTTCCAGGGCTCAAGAAGAATCTACTCTCAATATCTGCATTGGATGAAAAAGGCATGAGGGTTGCATTTATAAATGGCCAAGTCTTAATGTGCCATAAGGGTAAGACTATAGATGATGCAGTGGTGATTGGAGAGCAAGAGGGAGGATTGTACAAATTCAAGGGCCATCCAAAACAAGCCATGGTCCATGATTCTGTAGAGCCAAGTGAACTTTGGCACAGAAGGATTGCACACATGCATTACATGGCATTACCAATTGCAAGCAAAGCGGTAGAAGGTCTTCCTGAAATCCAGACAAAGCATGAAGGCATTTGCAAAGGTTGTGCAAAGGGAAAGAATACAAAGAAGACATTTCCAAGCAATGAAAGCAAGGCAAAAAGAATCTTGGAGATTATCCACTCTGATGTATGCGGTCCCATGTCATCCAGTTCTCTGAGTGGGTATGTATACTATGTCTCCTTTATTGATGATTTCTCCATGAAGACTTGGATCTACTTCTTGAAGAACAAAGATGAAGTGTTTAACAATTTTAAGGAATTCAAAGCCTTGATAGAAAACCAAACTGACTTGAAGATCAAGATCTTCATATCTGACAATGGCGGAGAATTTACTTCAGGAGACTTCAAGAAGTTATGCAGTGATTCAGGGATTAAGAGGGAGTTGACTACTCCTTACAATCCACAGCAGAATGGGGTTGCCGAGATAAAGAATAGAACAATCATGGAAGCAATAAGGGCAATTCTTCATGACCAAGACTTACCTATGCACCTATGGGCTAAAGCAGCAAGGACAGTTGTATATGTGCAGAACAAAACACCCCATAAGATACTTGACAACAAAACACCAGAAGAAGTGTTTACTGGTAAGAAACCAGAAGTGAGCCATCTCAGAATATTTGGCTGTCCAGTATACACTCACATTCCAAAAAAGAAAAGGTCAAAGTTGGATCCTTCAGGAAAGAAGAGTATATTCGTGGGTTACAGTGAAATCTCAAAAGCTTACAGAATCTACTTCCCTAGATTCAAGAAGATTGACATCAGCAGAGATGTAACTTTTGATGAAAGTTCAGCTTACCACAAATCGAGAAAGACACCTGTTGAAGACAATGAAGAACCCATAATATCAAGAACACAAGACACCACAATGAAAGAAGCAGTTCCTGAAAAAGATTGAGAAATGGAAGATCCACAAGAACCTGTGGATACACCTCGTGAGAAGAATTCTCACAAGAGGAAACCTACATGCGCTATAGAGCTCATCCAAGATACAGAGAGATTTGGCATTCCAGAAGAAGAACACAGAGAAAGAAAAAGGACAAGGTCACATCCTACTTATGTTGCTTTACTCTGTGACATCATGGATAAAGAACCTTCCAGTTATGAAGAAGCTGCAGAAAAGAAAGAGTGGAAGGATGCTATGATCGAAGAATACCAATCTATTATGAAGAATGATGTTTGGGATGTGATCCCAAGACCAGATGGGAAGTCTGTGGTAACTTCCAGGTGGATCTATAAGATTAAGCATGCTGCAGATGGTAGCATCGAGAAATACAAAGCTAGGTTTGTAGCTCGTGGCTTCTCCCAGAAAAAAGGAATTGATTATGAAGAGACTTTCGCTCCTGCGGCCAGATACACTTCCATTAGATCAGTACTTGCTCTGGCTGCAGTAATGAAATGGAAGGTACACCAGTTGGATGTCAACATTGCTTTTTTGAATGGTGTAGTTGAAGAGGAAGTGTATGTGGAGCAGCCACTCGGGTTTGAGACACATGATAAAGGAACACATGTGTGCAAACTGAGGAAAGCCCTGTATGGTTTGAAACAGGCACCCAGGACCTGGTATGGCAGGATAGATGGCTTCCTATCTAGTTTGGGCTTTACCAAGAGTAAAGCGGATTCCAACCTTTACTACAAGGTTGAGGTGGACAATCCAGTGATTCTACTATTGTATGTGGATGACCAATTTCTGACAGGTGAGGATAGACTGATTGCGGACACAAAGAGGAAGCTAGCTGTCGAGTTCGAGATGAAGGACTTGGGTATGATGCACTATTTTTATGGTATAGAGGTGTGGCAGAGTGCAGATGGGATCTTCCTTGGACAAGGGAAGTATGCAGTAAAGATCCTGAAGACCTTTGGGATGATGGACTGCAAGGCCATGGCCACACCTATTGCATCGGACCTGAAGCTTCTGTGTGCTGCTTCTTCTGAGCCGGTTGATGCTACGATGTATCGTCAGATGATTGGGTCCTTGATGTACCTGATGAATACAAGGCCAGACATTTGCTTTGCAGTGAACATCTTGAGCCAGTATCTGACAGATCCGAGACATGTTCACCTAATAGCTGCAAAGCATGTTCTAAGGTACCTAAAGGGTACCGTGGATTATGGGCTCAAGTATGAGGCGAATCAGAAGTTTAACCAGGAGGGTTATGTTGATTCGGATTGGGCAGGCAGTGCCATTGATCGCAAGAGCACTTCGAGGTGCTGCTTCAGTCTGGGATCAGGTGTGATGTCTTGGTTTAGCAGGAAGCAGTCCTGTGTGGCACTGAGTACAGCTGAAGTAGAGTATGTCGCAGCTTGTTCAGCTAGTTGTGAGGCAGTATGGCTTAGGAAGCTACTGTTTGATTTGTTTGATCTCCAGTTGAGTGCTACCTGTATATATTGCGACAACCAGAGCTATGTGAAGTTGTCAGAGAACCCAGTGTTCCATGACAAGTTGAAGCACATTGAGATCAAGTTCTACTATATCAGGGATATGGTGCAGAGGGGAGCTGTGAAGCTCATGTATGTTGCGACAGACGAGCAGATAGCCGATGTGTTGACCAAGCCGCTTGCCAGAGTGAAGTTTGAATACTTCAGAGGGAGACTTGGTGTACTTCAGATCAAGATGCCTTCCAGAGGGAAGTGATGAAGTCCGGAGACACAGATGCACACTGGGCCATTCTTGCATGGTGGTAGGTTGGTCCTCCCATGGCAGGATGTAAGGGCCGAGCCATTCTTGCATGGTGGTAGGTTGGTCCTCCCATGGTAGGATGTAAGGGCCGAGCCATTCTTGCAAGGTGGCATGTTAGTCCTCCCATGGCAGGATGTAAGGGCTAAGCCATTCTTACATGGTGGTAGGTTGGTCCTCCCATGGTAAGATGTAAGGGCTGGGCCATTCTCACATGGTGGCAGGTTAGTCCTCCCATGGTGAGATGTAAGTGTTGGGCCATTCTCACATAGTGGCAGGTTAGTCCTCCTATGGTGAGACATAAGTGCTGAAGCCTTTCCGACATGGTGGTAGGTTGGTCCTCCCATGGTCATTGATGTAAGTGCTGTGCCTTTTCGACATGGTGGTAGGTTGGTCCTCCCATGGTCATTGATGTAAGTGTTGTTAGACTTTCCCAGATGGTAGTAGGGTGGTCCTCCCATGCTGGTGAGTGTAAGTGTTGTGAGCCTTTCACATGGTGGCAGGTTAGTCCTCCCATGGTGAGTGTAAGTGCTGTGTGTGTGCATCTGGGTTGTGCTCCGTGGACTACGTGGTGATTTGAAGACATTGATGTGACAGTTTGGTACACAGGTTTTGCAGAGGCATATAATCAATCCTGAGATGCTCTTGCAGGTTTTGCCGAGGCAGTGTAATCAGCCCTGAGAGATCTTGCAGGTTTTACAGAGGCAGTATAATCAGTCCTGAGGTGTACCTACTTGATGGCTTGATCGCAGAGTTGATGATGATCAGGTTGATCATGTGATGATATACATCAGTTGGATGTATGGTGAGTATCAGGTGGATACTCTGTGGTCGTGGACAGGTTGTGCAGTGACATGTAAAAGATCCTGAGAGATTCGAGAGGTTGCGTTATGTGCTCGTAAAAGCCCTGGGATGCTCTTGCGAGGTTTTGCAGACACACGTGATGAGTCCTGAGGATTCCACAGTATGACCAGTGATGATGAAGACCTACAGGTGGTGGGCCTACATCCAGTATGAAAACTGACTGGCTCTGTAGAACTTCCTATGACGAGTAGATTTAGAGATTGGACAAGATAGCAGCAGCTGATTTGATGACGATGATCCAGAGAAGAAGACTTGTGCTCGATGATCTGTGTCGAGAAATACCTTCCTAGTTAAGAGGGAGTGTTGATGTATATGTAACTTCGGAATGTATTTCATATATATATTTATTGTACCCTTATAAGAGATGTGTTATTCCTCTATAAGGAAGTGTCGTCATTTGTATTGACAAGTGTCGCAAGTAGATTAACTTGCCGATGGGTTATTAGACTACTTGATGCGGGTGTCGACCCGATATATATGTAACTGGGTTTATTAGGCTGAGTTAGACAAGTCGGCCCCATAAGTAATTAGGCAGGTCAGGACAACTATAAATAGAGAATCGGGATTCTCTATTTTGATCATCTCAAAACTCACTCTTCTCTCACTCGGAAAGTGGCGCACATTGAAGGAGGAGGATCAAGCTGCATAGTAGGAGACTATCTATTGTATTTGGTTGTACTTTGGTTGAGCCATTGGTCTATCTATCTCTGAGGAAGTTGTAGGGTTTTTCACCTTAGGGTTTTCCCCATGGAAAAATCTGTGTCCATTCTCTCATGCTTTTGATTCTTGTGATGCTTGACATGCTTGATATGATTGTTATGCATTGATATACTGTACATGTTATTCTCTCAGTGAAGATCCTATAGCATATTGAATTAATGCTTAAAATCTAACATCTAGCGCATTAGAGAAGTCAATTAAGATCAACTCTTTTCAAGGACCCTATGGCATGTGAATGGTTTTGGTCCCAACATCATCCTACTATTGTGACAAACTTTGTCAACATCTTAGAAAATAATACACGCTTCACTGTTGTAACTTCATTAAGCTGGGAGGGAGCATCGTTGAGTCCAAGTGAAGCATGTGATCAGTTTCTTCTACACTTTGGTCCATGAGCCACTGCTTACAGGGTTAAAAACGATGTGGAGGAGAAGAACGAGCATTTTGGAATGATCTAGCTCAACAACACCTTCGAGGAGCAATCAACAAGGAACAAATATGGTCAAGGTTGACAACATATGAAAGAAATGAGGTCGGCCCCAAGATCTAACACATTGGAAGAATCCAGTGTTCCACGGAGACTAGTCCCCCAGGGTCAGGGGCGCGCACCCCTCGCTCCTCACGCCCTAGGGACTTGGGGACTCCTGGCGAAACGTTTCCCAACGTCCACAAAATCAGGAAACTCTTGGAAACTCACAAGGGAGCACACCCCCCTATTCTGCAACGCACTCCAGTGAAGGGGGTCTCCCACACGCTCCCTCTCAAAACTAGGGGGATCCTAGACACCCCCCCATGTTTTTCCCAATTTCAGTTTAAAAATACGAAATTTTAATTTGAATTGTTGTTTTAGTCTCTATTTCAAACTTAGTCTTTAGTAATTTACTATTTTACTATTTTAGCATGCAATATCATTGATTCAGTTTTTCAATTAGAATGACCAAAATTAGAAATATGAATATCAGATTCAAATGACAAATTTGAAAATTATCACGATGAATTGTGCAACATGTTTGTACTATTAATTTGTTAAATTCTTGTTTACATTGCACAATGATGAATTTCGTATTTAGTATTTATTATTTACTTTTAGTAATTTACATGGGATGAATCATTGAATTGTTATTGCTGGGATTTAATAATTTATAATATTAATTTTTATATTTTTTTATAATTTTTATTATGATCTGGGCATCCCCCCTGAATTTCGCTAAAATTTGGGGGTGGTCTTCACACGTCCCCAATGTGCGTTTCCCCACTCCAGCGCTCTCGTGTCCTAGAAACTTGGGGGAACATTGGAAGAATCACATTATTCAAGCATATTACCAGGACGACTCCACCTTTTAAAAAAACAAAGTTGACTTATATGAGATGAAAGTTGGAGTGAATTGGGGTGTGAACTTGTGGGAGAGAAAAGATAAAAATGAAGGACAAGGACCAATGAATTTGAGTGGGAAAGAGTAGATCATTTGAGCAACGAAGGAGCAAGTCTTTGAGAGCAATGAAGAAGAGAACGGTCAAGGGTGTCTGCTATAGTAAAAGAAGCGAAGTGTGGGTATGCATTTTGATGTGGAGAATCAGAGGTAAAGTAAAGGTCGAGTTTTTTGCCCTAGTAGAGGATAAAAAAATTATTATTGAAACAGATACTTTTTTAAGAGCATCTGAGGTGTGTGCCCTATGAGAAGATGAAATTTGGGCTGATGATCTGATTAAATCCGGGTAGATGAACAATTGAAATTCAAGCAGAAAAACTAATGAAAATCCAAACTGATAAACAGATGAAATTCGGGCTATCAAACAAATGAAACTCGAGGTGAGAAGCAGACGAGTCTCCCAATGTATTTGAGGCATAAGATTAGTTAGAAGAAAGTTAAAAAGAGAAAGAGAGTAATAAAAAACAAGACATCTTCAATGCCAAATCCAAGTACAATTGATAGTGATTAAGACAAAGTATTTGAAGCAGTATGATGTACAGTTGAAAATCATTCTGAAGAGCAGAAGATTGGAAGAATTTGAAGTATATTTTAGGGGGTAGTAGCCTACTTCTAGTTGTAGCTAGAGAATTGAAGAAGTTGGAGCTTCCTGTGAGTTGTAGCTGACAAAGTGAGGGGTTGTAGCTTCCATATAGTTGTCGCTGGAGAATGGAGGAAGTTGGAGCTTCATGTCAGTTGTAGCTAACAAATTCCGGGGGTCGTGTCCTCCTTCCAGTCGTAGCTGGAGAACCTAGGAGATTGGTGTCTCCTAATCGATTTAAAAAGACTATGATCTTATCAAGGTTCAGTTATTGAGTTTCATATACATATTATATTCAACTTATGTGTTTGTTAGAGAATCCTTATTGATGGTGATCTACATGCAATTAAAAAATAATGGTTATTAATTTATGAACAAGTTTGAAATATTTTTGAAATGAAGGAAAAACCAATAAAAGTATAGGACATTGATTCAACCCTGCCCCCCTCTCAGTGACCCGATGTGTTCATCAATTGGTATTGTTATCACATCCATAGTAGCCGAGCTACCATGATTGCAGAGCAGTTCAGTATATATTTTTTAGCTTTGCCTTTACACAGTTTTAGTGAGATAAGCTATGATGAGCAGTATTACTTATGATCACTCACACATCAGAGTAGCCTCAGATCAGACATGTAGTAGACCTTATGCCACGACTGAGCCTCTTGACCTCAAATTTGATGACCGAGATGACCTTTTTATCCCATACAGAGCAATGCAGTGCCCAGAGTATCAGCAACAGTGTTTCAATGGTTACACATGATCCAAATAGCAGATACAGGTATATGGCCAGCAGGTATATGATGTGCATTGGTTTTATTATCTTGCTCTTTTGGTCATTTTGATAGCTTGACTTAGTATATAGTAATCATGATCTGGCAGTGTATCTATATAAAATGAATATGGTTGTTATTGATTATCTAAATGGTTGCATTACTTACATGTAGAAGCTCTTGTTTTATACTTGTTGGTTTTATCCTCTTAGGAGTGTGGACATGATCATTCCCACCTTTTATGGCTTGCTAGCTTAGGGATCACTTTCACTTTCCTCATCCATCTGTTATCTTTCCCAGTTTTTGTTTTTACCTTGACTTACACCTCAGCCTATGATATGGAGGACTTCCCCACTTTTGCCTCTGTGTTGGATAGCATCCATGTTAGTTTGTGTGTCGGCTCTGAGTTGGCAACTGAACCTACCCTTTGGTGAGTTGGATTTGATACCTTGATCACTCTAGTCAGTTGCCCCAATGATTGGTCTTGATTGTAAAAAGTCCTCCTAGTTGCCTGAGTTTTGCTGGATAAAACCTGAAGCAAATTATACTACCATCATTTGTGGAAACTTAAATGAATAAACACCTTGGATGAAAGCTTGAGTAGTTGTGTTTCTAAACACATGCAAAATCCCCAAAAGGGTTGTGAAATGAAATGAATTGGAAACTAAAAGCACCCTGGATGAAAGCTTTAGTAGTTTTTCTTCTAAGCACATGCAAAATCCCCAAAAGGATTATGAAATGAAATGATTTGGAAACTAAAAGCACCCTCGATGAAAGCTTTAGTAGTTGTGCTTCTAAGCACATGCAAAATCCCCAAAAGGGTTATGAAATGAAATAATTTCGAAACTAAAAGCATCCTGGATGAAAGCTTTAGTAGTTGTGCTTCTAAGCACATGCAAAATCTCCAAAAGGGTCATATAGGTCTAAAGAAAGCAGTGGTTAAATATATGTTAAATCCAAAGACTGTTGGCCAAGGAAATGAAATGTAATGATGTGATTTGTAGACATTTGCCAAGGTTGAATAAGCACTCCTCTAAACAACTTATTCCATTTGTGAGACACTGTCATTCCCTATGTGTTTATTATCTGACATATGTTTAAGTGTGTATTACATTTCCTTAATCCAAAATATAACAGTGTTGAGTCAGTTGAGTCATCCCCTTGTCCTAGCCTTGCATTCTTCACCCTCACCCTTTGCTAGCAAATTGACCATGTCTACAGAATGAGTATACTCTTGAGATTCTTTGGTAAAATAAATAATTATTTGAACTTGTACTTTACGCTATTATCTATTAACTGCCAGTGAAATTATGTTTAATACTTTAAGTCTTGCTATGAAAATGATCAAAACAACATGTCTTAACCATTTTCACTTGCAGCAGTAAGGATTTTCCATCTTGGGTCATATTTTGATCAATCTTGACCTGGTCAAACCCAGTTTGACCTGGTCAACCTTGAGATTTGTGATTAGTTGGACCAAAGATGATGTATAATGATGATATGTGGTCTTTTGATACACCTTTGATGGCTCCATACACTGGACACAGGTTTCAGATGATGGTTGATGCACTTTTTATTGGTTATTATTATTTCCAGGCCATTATATTATTATTTGAAAGGGTGGAGCGGTTTCTACGTTGAGATGTTTTTAGTTAGACGTTTCGATCCCTTCTATGGGATCATTCTCAGGAGACCAAAATTGCTCAAGGAAAAAATATAATAAGACAACCCACTATTAAATACTAGTTTTTTATACTAATATTTCTGG
The DNA here is from genome assembly GCA_027924585.1 of Larix kaempferi. NCBI lineage: Eukaryota > Viridiplantae > Streptophyta > Pinopsida > Pinales > Pinaceae > Larix > Larix kaempferi. The sequence continues at coordinate 25,908,062 of BSBM01000101.1, read as the reverse complement.
TCGGTTCATCCATCAATTAAATTATTTATGATCTTTCTTTAAATTATCCCTCATCTCTATTCAAATTTCCAGGCTTCAATTCTATTTCATTTTTTTCTCGTACCTTTCTTTTGGTGTGGTGCTCTATCCTTGCGACAATCTTGCTCTTTTCCAAGCAAATCTAATGTTTAGTCAAATGGGTGTGTTCTGCCAAGGCCGATTATTTGAATCTACCATGTCTTAAGTCAGCATCGTGTTCCTTAATCCTGATTTCTAAGGACCTACCTGTTTCAACAATGTAGACTCTCTCACAAGAGCACAGAGTAGAATAGACTCCTTTACAAGCTCCAGGTTTGATCGGATCTTTTGAAGTGTCCAACATTTTTCCAATGGTGTTGGGGGGGGCAAAGGAGACTTTGATATCTTTCCTTCTTAATATTTTCGCTATCTTATCTGTGGTTCCTTTTATGTACGGTAAGGACACCATGCCAATAGTAGGGTTGATCTCGTTGTGAGCTCTTTTTGTATGGGACCTTTTAGCTTTCTCCACCAACTTATTGATTTGTTTGTTGTCATGGTCGTTTTCTTTGAAAACCTAGTGTAGGTGACCAATCTCCTTTTCTAAGTACTCTTTATCAGAAACTCTTAGTTCCCGAGTAACTAGGGTGTTAATAACCCCAACTTTTTGTAGAGGGAAATGGTGTGATTCTGCATGAAGATATATGTTTGTATGCGTTTTCTTTCGATACACCTGGTGTGAAGTTGAGCCATTGTCTTTTTTAGATATTAATACATCCAAAAAAGGTATGCTTCCTTCATTTTCCTCCTCCATGGTGAATTTAATGCTCTCATTTTGATTATTGAGGTGGTTAAGAAACATTTCAAGGTTCTCTTTTCCATGTTGCCACACCAAATCTGTGTCATCCACATAACGTTTCCACCTTTTTGGTTTTAGGGGAAAGGATTCCAGTGCTTGTTTTTCAAATTTTTCCATGTATAAGTTGGCAACCACCGGTGAGAGAGGAGATCCCATTGCCACTCCCTTAATTTGTTTATAAAACTCCCCTTTAAAGGTGAAATAAGTGGATCTGAGATAGACCTCAACCAGCTTCGAGGTATCTTCATCGATTATCTCTTTTATCATGCTTATAGCCTCTTTTATGGGGATCCTCGTATACAACAAGACTACATCAAAGCTCACCATCCGGTCATTTTCCTCCAATTTATCATTTCTTATTTCATTACCCAAGATGATGAATTTTTTACGTAAGAACTTGTTCCACCCACCAATGGTTTGAGTTTATTGGCTATGAATTTCGCTAATTTGTAAGTGGAGAAGATAATTGTGTTAACTATTGGTCTGATAGGCGTCCCTTCCTTATGCACTTTCGACAGGCTGTAGATGCGTGGATCGACTGGGTTTATGGGTTTAAGTTTCTTCCGCGTTTCCTCATCTAAGGAAGAGCGATCTATTGCGCTGGAGACCTTTTTTAGCACTTTTATCCCCGGATTGTTGCTTAATTTTCTGTAACTGCCGCATGCGATATGGTCCAACATCTTACTTTCATAATCCCTTGTATTATTATTGTCTGGGTGTGGCTGAGGCTATAGATGATCTCACAGGTTGCCACAGGGTGTATGGGTACTCATCTCTAGTATATTTGGACCTTCTGAATCTATTGAGACACTCAGTTATCAGTTTCAGGCCCTCTCAGAGATGATATGGTTAGATTTCCACCTTTTTGCTAGTTTGCCATGCAGAAATGGCTTGTCCAGCAGCAAAATTGATGAAGCACATTTTGTTAGATTATGGTAACTTCGAGATGTCCTTCATGGTTCAGATGCCTTACATGGAGGTACATCAGCTACATAGGCATCAGGATGGAGTAGAGAGTGAGATGCACTCTACTCAGTGGCATGAGCCCAGTGTGGGCTGCATGCAGAGCTTCAGGGGAGATTGACCTATGCATGCATGAGTATTGCATGACTTGCCAACAGTCAGCGACTGCATGCAAAAGTGACCTTTTGCATGCATGCATGCAAAAGTGACTTTTTGCATGCACCAGGAATTAAGGTTTTGGCAAACCTAATTCATCGATGAGTTTATTTATAGAGGCAGGGGGTCCCCAGATGGGGTTACTCAGTTGTATCATCATAGAGACATATTGTCAGAGTGAGGGGGACAAATCTGTCCATGTGGGGCGACTTTCTGAGATAGGGAGGAGTTGTTGCAAGAGCTAGGAAGGTCAGATATGAGCTAGATCAGTGACCTTCAGTTCCAAAGAGACCAGATCTCCAGTACTGTGAGCTAAGAGAGCTCCACAGTGTGATTACTGATTAGTTTGGAGGAGGCCGAGTTATCTTGGAGGAGGACGTTTTTCCTGAGGAGGAGAAGCTCGTTGTGAGCTGGATTGACCGAGTTGGAGTCCGAGACTTTCAGGATAGCCTTGACTCGAGATTTGAGGAAGGTTAGAAACGATCGGAGCTCAGATCTGTTGAGATCCGGAGCAGTACGAGCATTTGACATCCAGAGGAGGAGGGCACACTTGTGCATGCAGAGAGGGTCGATTTCATCAGTGGGCAGTCTTCAGAGCGAGCAGATCAAAGCAGAGTGATCTAGAGAGGGCAGATCTATCAGAGGCACCGTCAGAGCACTCAGATCCAGATTGGCAGTAAGGGCATACTTCGTCAGTGCATGCATCAGCTGGATGCATGCAAATTAGAGTTTCTCCTGTTCAGAGGGATTGAGTTACCGGCTGGGGTAATTCTGCATTGTACTGCTTCTTTATTCTTCTATATGCTCTGGGCTCGAGAGAGAAGATAGCCCCATAGTTAGCTGGTTTTTCCTGAAAGGGTTCCAGGGTATATCTGTTGTCTATGCTGTTGATTGCATTTATGTGTTAGTTGGTAGATGCAGATCTAGTGGTTGAATCTATGTTTTTATGAGTATGTACTGACATGGAGATTCATACTACTTGAGGTCTCATACTGATCCAGAGGGAGTAGTGATCTCTGGATCAAATATTTACACGTTTGGATAGGGCGCTAGAGAGGAGAGGGGTGGTCCAACCACTTGTTATTACCATGTTACCCCCTCTCCAGACATGATGCCACAGTCAGATTTTGTGCCTGAGCATCCGGTAATGGGTTACAGGCATTTTGATAGTTTTCCAGGTGGAATAAAAATGGAATAAAAAGGTCATTAAGGAAATCGATTTAGGCTATTGAGGCAAGGTTTTGGCATCAGGTATGTGTTATCACATCCATAGTAGTTGGGATACCATGATTGCAGAGCAGTTCAATATATATTTTTGAGCTTTGCCTTTACATAGTTTCAGTGAGATCGGTTATGATGAGCAGTATTACTTATGATCACTCACACATCAGAGCAACCCCAGATCAGACATGTAAAGAACCTTATGCCACGATTGAGCCTCTTGACCTCAGATTTGATGACCGAGATGACCTTTTATTCCATACAAAGTAGTTCAGTGCCCAGAGTATCAGTAGCAATGTTTCAGTGGTTACAGGTGATCCAAATAGCAGATACAGGCATGGCCCAGCAAGTATATGATGTGCATTGGTTTTATTATCTTGCTCTTTTGGTCATTTTGTAGCTTGGCTTAGTATATAGTAATCATGATATGGCGGTATATCTATAAAAAATGAATATGGTTGTTATTGATTATCTAAATGGTTGTATTACTTACATGTGGAAGCTCTTGTTTTATACTCGTTGGTTTTACCCTCTTAGGAGTGTGGACATGATCATTCCCACCTTTTATGGCTTGCTAGCTTAGGCATCACCTTCACTTTCCCCATCCATCCGTTGTCCTTCCCACTTTTGGTTTTTTCCCTGACTTGCACCTCAACCTATGATATGGAGGAATTTCCCACTTTTGCCTCCGTGTTGGATAGATCCCTGTTAGTTTGTGTCTCGGTTCTGAGTTCACAACGGCACTTACCCCTTGGTGAGTTGGATTTGATACCTTGATCACTCTAGTCAGTTGCCCCGATGTTTGGTCTTGATTGTATAGATTCCCCCTAGTTTCCTGAGTTGTGTTGGCTAAAACCTGAAGCAAATTATACTACCATCATTTATGGAAACTTAAATGAATAAACACCTTGGATGAAAGCTTGAGTAGTTGTGTTGCTAAACACATGCACGATCCCCAAAAGGATTGTGAAATTGAATGAACAAGAAACTAAAAGCACCATGGATGAAAGCTTGAGTAGTTGTATTGCTAAACACATGCAAGATCCCCAAAAAGGTTGTGAAATTGAATGAATTGGAAACTAAAAGCACCCTGGATGAAAGCTTTAGTAGTTGTGTTTCTAAGCACATGCAAAATCCCCAAAAGGGTTATATGGGCCTAATGAAAGAAGTGGTTAAGTATCTGCTATATCCAAAGACTGTTGGCCAAGGAAATGAAATGAAATGATGTGATTTGTAGACATTTTCCAAAGTTGAATAAGCACTCCTCTAAACAACTTATTCCATTTGTGAGACATTGCCATTCCCTGTGTGTTTATTATCCGACACATGCTCGAGTGTGTATTCCCTTTCCCTAATCAAAAGTATCCTAATGTTGAGTTAGTTGAGTCATCCCCTTTTACTAGCCTTGTATTTTTCACCTTCACCCTTTGCTAGAAAATTGATCATGTCTGCAAAATGAGTATATCATTGAGGTACTTTTGTAAAGTAAATAATTATTTGGAGTTATAATTTATGCTATTATTAATTAACTACAAGTGAAATGATGCTTAATACTTTAAGTCTTGCTATGAAAATTATTAAAAGAGCATGTCTTAACCATTTGCACTTGCAGCAGTAGAATTGTTCAGCCTGGGTCATATTTTGATCAGTCTTGACTTGGTCAACCTTGGGATCCATGATGAGTTGGACCAGTGATGATGTATGATGACGATATATGGTCCTTTGATACACATTTGATGGTTCCATACAGTGAACACGGGTTTCAACTGATGGTTGATACACTTTTTTATTGGTTATTATCATTTCCAGACCATTATATTATTATTATCTGGGTATGGATGAGACTACAGATGATCTTAAAGGTTTCCACATGGTGTATGGGTACTCATACTTAGTAAATTTAGACCTTCTGAGTCCATTGAGACACTAAGTTATCAGTTTCAGGCACTCACAGAGATGATATCATTAGATTTCCACCTTTTTGCCAGTTTGCCATGCAGAAATGGCGTGTCCAGCAGCAGCATTGATGAGGCATGCTTGCCTAGGGAGATATAGAGGAGAGGGGTGGTCCAGCCACTTGTTATTACCATATTACCCCCTCTCCAGACATGATGGTACAGTCAGATTTTGTGCCCGGGCATAAGCCGGTGGGTTATAGGCATTTTGATGTTTTTTCAGGTGGAATAAAAAGGTCATTAAGGAAATCGATTTGGGCTATTGAGGCAAGGTTTTGGCATGAGGTATGTTCATAGGCCATCTATGATGTATCCAACTCCTTCCATGTCAGCTTGCAGCATTCAGTGGGGTCCACACAGTCACTGGGTTGTCATTTGATGCATTCTTCTCTCAGTTTTGGATATGTTATTGAGTCATATGTTATGTCATTGTGCCATGGGGTGATGCTAGTGAAGGATAATAAAGCCTCCTATCCCCACCATGTGTTTCTAGTCACTTGTACTTGTCATTTTATGTGGCACACTTATGTTTTAGTCACTTCTATGTGGTGTACACCCTGCTAGGGCTTCTTTTAGTGAGTGTGCACCCCCCTCATGTGAGTAGATTCATGTTATATTGTATCGGCTCATCTTAGTCGTTGATTGTATTGTTTTATCTTTTGATCTCCACCATTCATTTAAAAAGTGGTTAGGGTTTTGGTCTCTCTCCTCCTATTTAAGGAAGAGACCCCCCCTATTGTAAAGGCACCTTTGGGGCTCTGGAAATACTGGAATAAAATACTATTTTTGTGGATATGCTTCTCTTGCTTTGATGGGATGTTCTTGTACATGATCATACATCTTTTGCTTCAGACATCTTTGTTGTTCACAGGTGATTTTGCAGTTACAGACGGAGGCCGAATTGAACTGTTGCAGGGGTGCAAATTGCTTGAAGGAAAGATTGTTGGGGTTTCTCACATCCCCCCTGGGAAAGACGTTTTCATCTTGAAGGGAGTTTTTCAATTGTGCTTTGTCCATTGATTTACTTCTTTTGATATCCCATGTATAGATCTTGCTTATTTGTGAATCAAATCTCACGTTATGTAGTTTGTTTTGCAGGTGAAGTAGGATGTTTTCCTCCTTTGACATTTAGCTTGGAATCACTTGGATCTACTTGGAATTGTAACTAAATGCAGGTATCATCGATGTATAAGACAGTCGCAAGCATTTGAGGTAAGATCTACAAGGTACGTATCCATTTTCATGTATTTCACCCATTGGTCATCTCAAACCTTCATTTTTTTATTTTTTAGATCCAGTGAGATCTAGCAATTTCTTGGGCTTAATAAAACCCACCTAGATAATAATTAATAAATCTTGAATCTAAAGTTTGGTGGGCATCTGACTCCATTTACCCCCTCATTTAAGGCACTGGGCCTCTCCAAGGGAGGTCGCACTTGTTTGGTAGGTGGGATTTTGCTAGATCTACATCGTGGGTATTGCTTGTTCCTTCTCAAATCCATAGATCCATTGAGTAGCAAACACCCTAGTGCCATTTCACTTTGATCTTTACCTTGTAAGCCCCATTTTGACCATTTTCCATATTTTAAGGGTGGTCCCCACTTGGGTCGGTTTACTTGGCATTAGATCTATCTAGATATACTAATCTAAACCCCTAAGTGGCCTCATCTTTCCTTGGTTGAACATTTGAACATTTGAACATTCTATAAGCCTCTTCAACCAAATCCCTAACTCCTTGGGTCCACTTATCAATCCTAGATCTAGATCTAATCACTCTTGATCTCTTCCTATTTCATCTTTCACATTTCCCTAGGAGGTCTTGAGTAGGTTCGCTAGCCTTCATAGGTTAGTTGGGTCTCTCCCTTGGTCTTGCTTAGGCCAAATCTAAAGCGAGGGTGCTTCGGTTAGCGTGACAACCAATTGCATTGGGAACCATGGCATCTCTTGGGTCACCTCTTTATGTGGTGCACACCCCCCTAGGGATTCTTTTAGTGAGTGCGCACCCCCTCATGTGAGTGGATCCATGTTGTGTTGTACCGGCTCATCTTAGCCATTAATTGTATTGAATTTATCTTTTGATCTCAACCACTCGTTCATAAAGTGGTTAGGGTTTTGGTCTCTCTCCTCCTATTTAAGGAAGAGGCCCCTGTATTGTAAAGGCACCTTTGGGGCTCTAGAAATACTGGAATAAAATACTATTTTTGTGGATCTGGTTCTCATGCTTTGAATGGATGATCTTGTACATGATTATACATCATTTTCTTTAGACATCTAGGTTGCTTGCAGGTGATTTCAACATCTACAGAGGGAGGCCGAATTGAACTGTTGCAGGGGTGTGAATTGCTTGGAGGGGATATTGTAGGGGTTTCTCACATCCCCCTCGGGCAAGACGTTTTCATCTTGAAGGGATTTTTTCAATTGTGCTTTGTACATTGATTTACTTCTTTTGATATGCCATGCTTAGATATTATTCATCTGTTGATCAAATCTCACATTTTGTAGTTTGTTTTGCAAGTGAAGTAGGACATTTTTCCTCCTTGGACTTGGACGATTAGCTTGGAATCACTTGGATCTAGCTTGGAATTGTAACTAAATGCAAGGATCATCATTGTATAAGGCAACCACAAGAATTTGAGGTAAGATCTACAAGGTACGTATCCATTTTTATGTGTTTCACCCATTGGTCATCTCAAACCCTCATTATCTCAAAACCCTCTTTTTTTTTCATTTTTTTGGATCCGGTGAGATCTTGCGATTGCTTGGGCTTAATAACTAAAACCCACCTCAATAATAATTAATCAACCTTGGATCTAAATTTTGGTGGGCATTCGACTTTATTTACCCCCTAATCTAACTCACTCAACCTCTCCAAGGGAGGTCGCACTTGTTGGGTAGGTGGGCTTTTGCTAGATCCATCACGTGGGTATTGCTTGTTCCTCATCAAATCCATAGATCTATTGAGTAGCAACCCCTCTAGTGCCATTTCACCTTAATATTCATCTTGTGGACCCCAATTTGACCATCTTCCATATTTTAAGGGTGAGCCCCACTTGGATATTTCTATTTAGCATTAGATCTATCTAGATCTACTAATATTAACCCATAAGTGCCCTAATCAGTCTTTGGTTGAACATTTGTCCATCTAATAAGCCTCTTCAACCAATCGCTAACTCCTTGGATCCACTTATCAATCCTAGATCTAGATCTATTCACTCTTGATCTCTTCCTATTTAATCTTTCATATTTCCCTAGGACGTCTTGAGTAGGTTCGCTAGTATTCATAGGTTAGCTAGGGACTCCCCCTTGGTCTTGCTTAGGCTAGATCTAAAGCAAAGAGTGCCTCGATTAGTGTGACACCCAATTGCATTGGGAACCGTGGCATCTCTTGGATCACCTCTTTAATTTTCCAACACCTCTACCATCCTGGATAGGATCATCTTTTGGGATAACTACAAGTTGTGTGATAACAGGTACCAGAGCCAATCCTTCACACAAGTTTGACCAACTTGAAGGAGATCCTTGAACACACAATGGATGGACAAGTGACTTTATATATGAATGGGGCACCAATGTTCTTTGGGAACAAATAGCAAATATGGAAATCAAGAATGAAGGCATATCTCATGGCAGTGGGACTTGACATATGGAACTCATTTTTTACTGGCTACACTCAACCAAAGAAAGCGAAGACCACAGCCTAGAAGGATGCAAGGAAGAATAACTCGATGGCCATGGAAACTATTCTTGATGGACTGGCATACCCAATAAAAGAGAAGATAGGACAGTGCTCCTCTGCAAAGGAACTATGGATCAAATTGGAAAATCTATATTCAACTGAAGGACAAGAAACAAAAACTAGCTCCATCAAAGACTTAGTGCAAGACTCAGCCAACCTTGAAAGTAAGAATCCTCTTGAAAACTTTGTTTGCAATAAGTTAGAAAATGATGCTAGTTGTTATTACGAGGATGATGAAGATGAAGAAGGTATTGTGGACCTTGAGACTGAACTTATAGCAGCACTAGAAGAGATTGATGATCTAAGACGGATTAACAAGAAGCAATCCAAACAAATCAACGAACAAAGAGCTCAGTTAGAAGGAAGAGAAGATGAGATTAACAAACCAAATAAGGTAATACATAACGTGCAAAGTAACAAGTGGATTCTTTGTGAAGATCCTTGCATGCTCTACAAAAAGGTGTACAATCTTCTACCATTTAGCATCCTCTAATTGATTCAGAGGCCTCTTTTCATGGGTTGGTCCCTTCTTTTGCCAATTTCCCTTGGGAGGAAAATTTCGTTGAATAGGTTGGGACTGAGATTGTTCCATAGCTATGAATCAATTCTGCATTTCCTTAAGCTGGGAAACGTACTTCATTTCCATAGCTTCCATCTTCTCATTCATTTCTTTAATTTTTCTATCATGATTATCTTGATGAGAAGTGGATGCTTTCTCTTTAGGATCAGTTTGTTTCATGGGAACTAGTGCTCTTGTATATCTAGGAATGTTAGACTTGCAAGAAGATTGCATGTTTCTATCAATTTTAATTTTTCACAGCCATGTCCTGAGCCATAAAAAGCGTGGTAGGTTCCTTATATCTAAGTTGATATTACATCTCACCACTTAAAGCTTCGACGTAATAAACCAAGATAGATTGTGTTGTTGGTTTAAAGTCTGCATGCATGTTGTTCACTAAGTCCTGGAATTTCTTATTGAATTCATCCATAGTCTCGTTCTCACTTATCTTAATGGTATAGAGGGCAGCTAGTTGGTGATGTGGCTCTTTTTTCTCTCCCCTCTTGTTTGTGAAAGCAGTTTTAAAATCTGCTAAAGTTGCGAAAGAGTTTCTAGGTAAGTTCATAAACCAGTCACTAGCATCCCCTTCCAAAGATAAGGCAAACAACTTCATGTAAACATCCTCATGTCTATGGTCAGTTGTTCTACACCAACTACTGATACACTTTGAAAAACCCTTCAGATGGATAGTTGCGGTTATGGCATCGATCCTGTTGAATGTAGGCAATTTGTCAATAGCTTTGTCGGGAAGATCATGGTGTTGACCTGCTATCTAAGCAATGTTGGGTGGACTAAAGAATTCACCCATTATGTCAAATAAAATATCATTGTTTTCTAAAAAGAGACAATGGATGTCCGAAATAGACTCGCATTCTAGATTCTCAAGGATCCTATGAGAAGAGAGCTTGTTTAATCTCCTCTGATAAACCTTCTCAGGTTTAGGGATGAAATCAAGCACGCCTACAGAATTTATTATAGTTGAATACCTTGGTAAATTATGTGACAGTGGAGTCGCCAGATGGATCAAGTCAAATTTCAGAATTTATTGGACTAAAATCAATCAAAAGTTAAACGTAAAAAACTAAAAGAAAAACTAAGGTAAGTCGAATCAAGAACAACAATTTTGTCCCCGACAACGGCGCCAAAAATGTTGCCTCCGAAATGCACACCTGGGGGGAAGCACAAGAGAAATCTTTCAAAGCTACTCGGTGTGATTTTGGGGGCAAGTCTCGAATCAAGTGTTGTCACCTGATCCTGACTCAACCGTTTAGGCAAACTCCTAACGAAGCCAAGGGGGGTAGACCCTACTAAAAAAAGGTTACTAAGTCTTTTTTAAGTTGGTGTTTGGTGATGGGAAAGAATGGTGTTTAGGAGTTTATGGATGGATTAGCAAAATTAAACCAAGTATGCTCACACATAAATTGAAACACATTCACAGCATGACATCATCATAAAGTAAACACCAACTTGCGAGATAAAAATAGAAATATGAAAATATTATTGCAAGTGTATGAGACCAGTTCTAATGGAGTCACTGATTATTGGAGTGTTGTAATGAGAATCGTTGTGAGAATCTTCTTGTTTTATTTTATTTATGATTTTAGAGATGAGTTTATTAATGAGGGAAAAGGGGAATTCCTGATATACTTTACGGTACAGGGAATATGTCTGGATTATGATCTAAGTGGCTTCGTACAAAGACATGTGGGATGGAATGGAGTCTCGAGAGCGGTGTTCAACACTACACCAATAAGGGTGTAGTCTAACTGTGCCCTGAGGTCGTCTCCCAGTTGTTCCTGCGTCCTTAGTCAAAATTTGCCCACTTGATCACTTATCAGGAATGCCGGATTTTCGTTGGTTTATTGGGGACTTGATTTTATTAATCTGAGTAGATTAATTAATGTGAGAAATTGTAGAGTTCAAACAACCACTTTTGATATCCCCAAGCTCAGACAATCCTGCGATGGGTAGAGCATACTCCGTGCTTACGAAATACTAATTCCACCTTTAACCCTCCGACGAAGAACACTCTTGATCCATGAAGTGAGATTCAAGATATTTTAGCCAAATTGAACTCTCCGATTGAGAGCACTCTTGATTTTAGATTATGGTAACTTCGGGATGTCCTCCATGGTTCAGATGCCTTACATGGAGGTACATCAGCTATATAGGCATCAGGATGGAGTAGAGAGTGAGATGCACTCTACTCAGTGGCATGAGCCCAGTGGGGGCTGCATGTGGAGCTTCAGGGGAGATTGACCTATGCATGCATGAGTATTGTATGACTTGCCAGCATTCAGTGACTTCATGCAAAAGTGACCTTTTGCATGCACCGGAAATTAGGGTTTTGGCAAACCTAATTCATCGGTGAGATTATTTATAGAGGCAGGGGCTTCCCAGATGGGGTTACTCAGTTGTATCATCAGAGAGAGATACTGCCAGAGTGAGGGGGACGAATTTGTCCATGTGGGGCAACTTTTTGAGATAGAGAGGAGTTGCTGCAAGAGCTAGGAAGGTCAGATCTAAGCTAGATCAGTGACCTTCAGTTCCAAAGAGGCTAGATACCCGTTCCTGTGAGCTGAGAGAGCTCAACAGTGAGATTACTGATTAGATTGGAGGAGGACATTTTTCTTGAGGAGGAGAAGCTCATTGTGAGCTGGATTGACCGATTAGGAGTCCAAGACTTCCAGGATAGCCTTGCCTCGAGATTTGAGGAAGGTTAGGGACGATGGGAGCTCAGATCTGTTGAGATCCGGAGCAGTACGAGCATTTGACATCCAGAGGGGAGGGCGCACTTGTGCATGCAAAGAGGGTCGATTTCATCAGTGGGCAATCTTCAGAGCGAGCAGATCAGAGCAGAGAGATCTAGAGAGGGCAGATCTATCAGAGGCATCGTCAGAGCACTCAGATCCAGATTGGCAGTTAGGGCATACTTCGTCAGTGCATGCATCAGCTGGATGCATGCAAATTAGAGTTTGTCCTGATTAGAGGGATTGAGTTACCGGCTGAGGTAGTTCTATATTGTATTGTCTTTTATACTTCTATATGCTCTAGGCTCGAGAGAGAAGATAGCCCCCTAGTTAGCTGGTTTTTCCCGAAAGGGTTCCAGGGTACATCTGTTGTCTATTGTGGTTGATTGCATTTATATGTTGTTGGTAGATGCAAATCTAGTGTTTTGAGTCTATGTTTTTATGAGTATGTACTGACATTGAGATTCATACTACTTGAGGTCTCAAACTGATCCAGAGGGAGTAGTGATCTCTTGATATATATATATTTACATTGATCTGCTAATAGCGAGATTCAAGAGATTTTAAAGAGTCTTAAGACTCAACAAAAGGAAAAAAGATGCAAAGTACTGAAAGGAAATGAAGCAAAAAATGATGTTATTTAATTACTACACAAGAGTCTCTTTCAGGTCAAATACCATACTCGGGAAAGCAAGGGGGTTAGTATTATGGTTTAGCATGGAAAAAGATTAAGTGCAAAAAATTAAATAAACAAAATTTGAAACTAATGAAACTTGCAAAAAATGAAACTTTTAGCAATTTTAAACTCTTGCGAAATAATAAAGCTCTATGAGAATTTATGCAAAAGTAAAAAACTTTAAAGTAATCTTCCAATCTTCTATGAAAGGTAAAGCTTTTATGGAAAGATAAACTTATGTAAAAGTAAAACTATATGAGAACTTTGAATCTTTTTGGCGAAAAGTAAAGATTTCAAGGAAAGAAGACTTATGCAAAAAGTAAAACTATCATAACATGATACTAATCTAAATATGATGTATATAAGAAAAAGGTAAGCAAATCAAGGACAGATACAGGCTTCCCCCTGTTATCACCAATCTTGTAGTTGCCCCTAATGAAGAATCTTATAGAGGATGGTAGAGGGGATAGGCAACCAAAGTGGTGAAACACGAGAGCCTCGATTCCCAAAAGGATTGGTTGTCACGCCAATCGAGGCACCCTTCGCTTTATGCTATCAAAGCCAAAGATAACAAAGGGGGGACCTTGATCTACTCCTGACAGGAGAGATCAAACCAAATCACCAGATCAAGCTATCAGGATAGGGTACGTAAGGTGGCAGGTATGGAACCCTAGATTTAAGGAAACAGAACCACTATGGAGGCTTGGAAAAGATGTGATGCAATGAATAATATTTAAACACAATGATTCAACAATTAAAAGTGATTCCAGGATTCAGGTGCTAGTATAAATGATCAAATTCAGCTGCCTTGGGAAGCGTGACCCTTAAAACAGGGAAAGTGTCCCAAAGAGTGGATCTGAGAATTAGGGATTTCTAGAACGGCTTGACAAAAGGATACGACGGTGTTAAACTAGACAAGCTCAGGAAAAAGGTTCAAAAGACAGACAAACAGGCTCATTTAGGGAATGCACAAGGGTCAGGTGACCTAGTGCCTTGGGATTTGGGCAGATGGAGTCCTCCAATGATGAAGCCTTGGAGAACCCACCTAGGGATATGCAAGAGACAGATAACCCAGAAATGGTTTGCCGGTAAACCAAGTCTTTTGAGCCATGGATTTTTTCGAAGAAATTATGAGTGTTTTAACATTAACTAATAGATGGGTAGCATAGAAGAATAAATTACATACCTTGCAAGCGTACCTGAGTCATGGAGATGACTTCTATGATGTTGAGGATTGTTCCCGCAGAGATCAAATGAGAATTTGGTGCTTTCTCTTTCCCTCGCGAATTGCCGAGCTCCACACGTGCACCCTCCTCTTCCTGTTGAACCAAGGACAAATAAAATCAATCAGTTTGAGCAAGAATGAAGGAAATACAAATGACGAACATGATAACAAAGAGTAAGAGGTACGAAGACCATGATTCTCCCTGAAACCAACGAATAGAAAAGAAAGGAGCAGGGAGATTCTCCCCAGCCAATGCACCTTCCTCACCAAATCGACTTCGTCACCTGTAGATAAAACGTGGAGAAAAGATGTGCAAAGATAATCACCAATACCCTTAGTGCAAAGGAAGAACAATTTCAATCAACACCAATAACATCCAAAACCATAAGACAAGTATCTGCAAGAATATATTTTATTCCAGAAGCCAAGAGCCAAAAGTCCCTTTACAATGAGAGGGTCTCTCATTTAAATAGCAATAGGAGAGACCAAAACCCTAACCACCTTTTAAATGGATGGCTAAGATTAAAAGATACATAAGTGATGATCTACGATTGAGATGAGCTGAACAAATAAAGTACATGGATCAACTCCAAAACATAAGAAACCCACTAGTCAAATCATCCTAGGGAGGACGTCCTCATAAAGTGACTAGGAAAATATAACATAAAGCTCATGGTGGGTCTAGGGGGAAACATATATCCTCCCTAGTGTGTCCCCATGACACAATAGCATCAAATATATCATCAAAGTGTAAAATCATGCCCAATAGTGAAAGTCGTGAGCCCTCAACGACACAATAAATCCATATAAAATGCCATCAGGAAGTATGTAGGCCCCACTAACTGCTGCAACTGCTGTGGAAGGTGTGGGAGACATCATACACATCATCAAAACCATTTCTTTGCCTCAGTAGCCCAAATCGATTTCCTCTGTAGCCAATTTTACCATTTTTTATGCCTCTGTAAATCACCCGTAAAAGATAAAAATGCCTGTAACTCTCTTCCTGGTCACCTGGAGCCAAATCTGACTACATCAACATGTCTGGGAGAATGGAAATATGGTAAAAACAAGTGGCTGGACCCCATACTCCCTCTGTAGCGCCATAGGTGAACCAATCAAATCATGAGACTTCTCTGACAAGCCATTTTTAATGGCAATTCTGCACTGAAGTGATAAACCGAGAGAAATCCCAACTGAAACTGCCCGGAACTAAAAACAAATTGTCCCAGTGGACTCAAAGAGCCCAAATTCACCTAAAATCAGAGTTGCCAAAGTGTTCCCCCCCCCCCCATGATCCGAACAAGAAAATCGCGCTCCGAGCGAAAGCGTGGGCAAAGCATCCAAGGAAGCGCACTTCAGAAATTTGGAACCCCACTTCAGATTGGCGATCATTCCAATAGCAATATAAACATAAAGTAATCATTTCATCGGCGATCTAAAACAAGATATTCATGATTTTCAATAATAATTGTAGCTCAGACTAGAACCTCAAGGCTATACTCACTTCATGGTTGTGATCAATTTGCCAGTGATGGGTGAGGGTGGATAAATGCAAGGCTAGGCTAAGGGATGACTGTACTAACTTAACACTGTGACACTTTGGAAGTAGGAAAGGGAATACACACTAAAGCATATGTTGGACAAGCAATAACACGGGATGACAGTGTCTCACAAATGGATAAGCTATTTGGGGAGTGCTCATTCAACCTTGACAGATGTCTACAACTCACATCCAAGTTGATACAGCTCCGTGAGGATCTTTTCTAGAGCCGCCATGACAGGTGCCATGCAAACAGTAACTAAAGACTCTAGGGGACACTTAGAATTAGTTGTCCCTTGCTCCATCTCATATCACAACCCGCAGGCTAATGAGGAATAAATCATTACAGTATAAGGCCAGAAGATCATTTGATATAGCATACATTTGACCACTGCTTTTGGGGCCTTTCATTCATTTCCATAGCCTTTGTCTATATGTGTTGAGAAACACATTCTTGGATTTCATTTCATTAGGATTTTTTATCCGTGTGTGTTGAAAAAAACACTCTTGGATTTATATTTCAACATGCCTTTCATTCACGTGTGTTGCCGAAAAACACATTCTAGAATGGGCTTTCATTTAAGATATACAATCAAGTTTCCAGATACATGTAATGATGGTAGTACTATCTGTTTCAGGTCTAGCCAACACAACTTAGGCAACTCAGAGCCAAGACACAAAGTAAACAGGGAAGCTCATCCAACAAAGAGGCTAGAGTGGGGGAAAGTCCTCCATATCACAAGTCAAGTAGTAAGTCAAGGTAAAACAATAACTGGAAGTTAACGGATGGGATGGAAATAGTGAAAATGATGCCAACACTAGCAAGCCAAATAATGGTGGGAATGTTACATCCATTCTCCTAGGAGGGTGAAACCAATGAGTATAGACAAGAACTTCATAATTCTGAGCAGGACACTAGATAAATACATAATAACAACCAAGTCCAATATATATTTATATGATCGCCAGATCATGATACTAAATGCCTAAACATGCCACTAGAATAACCAGAAAAGCAATATAATCCAGTACACAAGATAATACCTGCTGGATCGTATACCTGTGCAAACCATCTGAACCAGCATCTATCTACTGGGAACCTACTGCTGCAACTCTGGGCACTACATACTGCTTTGTATGGCAAAATGGCTACATCGGTCATCGAATCTGAGTTTGCTGATACTCAGTCATGGCATAAGGATATACTAGCTGCTCATAATCATAGGAGTGATCCAAAGATGGATGCTCATCTCAAGCATCTCAATGTAAAGGACTGACTGAAAAATATACTGGCAACTAGAATAAATATATGGTAGCCCCAGCTACTATAAATGTGATAACACCCCCAAATGGGGGAAGAGGCGTGTGGGAGCCATAATCCCACTTGCTTCTTTTATTAATTAATTACAAATTTATTAACTCTCCAATAAAGAACGCTCTTGATCCACAAAAGGCGAGATTCAAGAGACTTTGAGCTTTAAAAAAAGGCTAATGGGAAGCAAGGGTTTGAAGAACATGGGAATTTTATGGTTCAAGATCCCAAATATGCTTCATTTCCTCACTTTCCTGTAAAACAAATACTAAAAACTAGCGAACGAAATGTTATGGAAAAGTGCCCAAAATCACTTTGAAAGTGTTTGGGCAACGTTAGAAAATTATGCAAAAAAATACGCTAAGCTATGCTAAGCAAAAATAAAACAATATCTAAGATAAGTTGGTTGTTTAAACCAACTTACTTAGGATCTTGGAAACCCTTTATAGGGCAGCCGATAGATAGCACTAAAATGCTTGATTTGACTTTTAAAATTCACAAACTAATCTATCTTTCAAGCTTTTAAAATAAATAAAAAATTTAAACTTGTCGCAGTAATAGAATAGTATTTTAGATCTAAATAGAAATTGAAACTTTTAATGCTTTAGATCTATAAAATAAGAGCATGAAATCTATCAAGTTGTCTACTAAAGCACTTAGATCTAATGCAAACAAGCAACCTACAAATGATGAAACTTTTAATGGATCTAGTTTACTTGTGAAGAACAATGTGACCTAAGAAAGATTTTAACTTTTAAATCAGGACAAAGGGGAACCCTGTTTGATCATGAATCTCTTTGAATTTTATGGAAACCAATGGACACACAATGAGGAATGATTCTTTTGAGATTTGAGGAAGAGGAAGATGCAGCTGAGCTCCGCCCCTTACTCCAAAGTGATCCTCAAACTTATACAGACATACAAACAAGGCTTAGATCTAGTATGCTAACATATGAAAGATTGAAAGAGCATGAAATATAACTGGCTAAAGCATGCTACTTAAGATCTTTCAAATGCACAACATCAACAAGTAAATTGAAGACTACAAATAATTGCCCTATGTGCTTGAGAAGAAGCCCTCTAAGTTAGATTTGATTACCAACGTTTGAAGCTAAGCATGTATAAATATTAAAACAATATTAACTCATTAGGAATCAATGATCTCATGCATGCACCAAGTGGACCTCCAAAGCCTCAATTTTATTCCAATATTTGCACAAAAGGCAAAAGCATTACAATATCAACTTAGCAAAGGTTCCTTGCATCCATCTTAAACAATGGAGCAAGCACATGCTTATATAGCAAAAGAGAAGAAGAGGGTGCACTTATGGAGCCTCCAAGGCTTGTAGGGCTCATATCTCTCAAGAGGGAGTGCTCTGAGGCTTGAACAAAGCCTTAACTAAAAGCTTGGTAGGTGTGAAGAGATGAGGTGGCTGCCACCTCGAGAGAGGGTGCCCCTCTCAACCTTGGAATCACCTCCCAATGAATCTCCATGCTCCAAATAATCAAAGTCGCCCATCATGAAGGGAGGGCACAAATCCCAAGAGAGATAAGCTTGCAATGACTTGGATCTTAACTGATCTCCTCCGGATTTGATTGATTTACACTCCGATGAGGATTGCCATGTCAACTAGGCGGCTTTTATTTGGCTCCAATCCCTCAATTTTAGAGAAATTGATTTGTCTTCAAACTTTATTAATTTAATTAAAATATTCTCTTTTAATTATTTATGAGAGAATTTTATTTAAGTGAAAAATAATCACTTAAAACTTAGGAAAAGTGGGTTTTGGGGTTTTATGGGTGCTCTGGGTTAGATAACGAGCACCCCCATGGAAAAAACAACCCCTAGACCACACTTTTATCATACTTTTGATTTTTAATTAAAATCATTAAAAAAACCCATAAAACGGGAAAAATTAAAATTGTTCAAACTGACTCAAACTCCTAAGGGACCTAGTATATGTTCATAATGACTCAATATGTCTAGCAAGCTCATAAACATCGACACTTGAACTTTAATAACATCCTAAGTCTCAATAATCTAGACGACCATTCCAGCTTTGGAGGTGTGAGTGAACAACTCATCGATTATACAACGCTTATTCAACATTGCATAATTGACAAGGAAAAAACACCATGGAATGATCACCGTTGATAAAAAAAGTCCTAGGACCCCAAGTTATTTACATAAGAACGTCTTGCTAGCACATTTTTACAAAATCCCTAAGGGGGTATGAACATGCAATTATTACAAAGGGGCCAAAAATGACCCTGAAAAAGGTCTTTTGAACTTCGGAACACTGATGAAAATTTGATATGTTCATAAAACTGACGGCTCACAAGAAGTCCAACTATCGAACAAAATAGTTGGTAATAGTCGGCTCCAACTGCGGGACGTGCACTCGTTTGACTTTCAATCGAAAAGAACGTTCAAGAATCCTAGACTCTCTAGTTCCTGCACAAAACTTAAGTGCATCAGTTCCACATATACATAATAAATATGCCAAATGAAATCCAAAAAGGTAAAATGTTAGTATACAACATTTAACATAAAAGAACTAATATACATGATATATGATACAAAAAATAATATACAAAATAATGTACAAAATAGAAAAGACTAAAAGACAAGAGAGAGTTTAGAGAAGCCCTGAAATACCCCCATGGGCATTTTATGTGTCATTGTTGTAGAACAGCTTCAGATGCTGCCCATTTACTGGTAGGTTCAACCTTTCTCCTTCCATGTTGTCGAGCCGAAAGGAATGTTTGCAGGCAAAATTGCGAATGATAAATGGCCCCTTCCAGAGGCTATCGAATTTCCTTTGTTTTCCCGACTTGTCTCTTATTTTATACCATAAAAGGACTGTGTCCCCAATCTGGAAAGGTATCAGCTTCGCTGACTTATCAAAGGTACTCTCCATGCACTCTTGATGTCTGATACTCTGATCTAGTGTCGCCCTTCTGCTCTCATCTAGCTCAATAATCTTATTCACCCTCTGCTCCATCTCCTCCTTTTCTGAACCTGTTATCACACCATAGTAGCAGGGCTACTATCCTTGCTGAGCAGATATCTGCACATTTCAGAGCTTTGCTTTTACAGAGATCAGTTATGATGAGCTTGTATTTTGAGATCACTCATGACCAAAGCAGTATATTATATCAAACTTTTATTTGACCTTGTGCCAAGGCTGAGCCTTGAGAGCTCAGATTTGATGACCGATGTGACCCTTTATTCCATATAGTGTCAGTTCAGTGCCCAATGATGTTATTGCAACAGTGTTTTAAATGATTTTTGATGATTATTATTATGATGTGATATAACCTATGGACTTCTGATTATTGACTATGGACTTTTATCTTGTTGTTTTAGTCATCTTCACAGCATTAGCTTGGTATATGATTCAGGATATGGCAATACTATTTAAAACCAAAATTGAATATCTTGGATGATGTTATAACTATTAAATGGATGTATTACTTGCACACTTAGGTTTTCCGACAAAACTTACCGGTTTTAATACCCTCCTATGAGCATAGATATGGTCTTCCTTGACATTCTTGTCTACTAGCTTAGGCACCACATTCATTTGACTCCATCCATCCATGACCTTCCTGATTTGGCTTTCACCTTTGACTTGCATTTCTTGACTTTTTGATACTGAGGACTTCCCCATTAGTACCTCTGTGTTCGACCGCATCCATGTTTGTTTAGTGTCTCGGTTGTTAGTTGGTGACAGAACTTGCCTTTGGTGAGTTGGATTGTAGGCCTAAATCATTCTGGTCTATTGTCCCGATGTTTGGCACTGGCAAAAGTCCCCCTAGTCACTTGAGATGTTGTTGGCTAAAACTGAAAACTCATGTACTACCTATATTGGAAATCTTTATAAATACGCCCATGGAAACCGTAAACTCTAGAATGTGTTTTTAAACACACGTGCGTAAAGGGCAAGAGCAATGAACTGCTAAAAATACTCCTCGAAGAGTATAGAAAAGGTCCAAAAAGCAATGGTTAATCAAATTTATATCTATTATTGTTGACCTTATATATGTATAAACATGACCTGGATGCAAGCTGCGACTAGTTGTGATTATTAGCACATCTGAAATCCGAAGGGTTATGTAGGCCAAAAAGGCCATGAAATTAAATGAATGATCCTAATGAACTTGGATCAGCTTGATGTGGACATGATGCCTAAGTTGAATAAACACTCTCTAAACAACTTATCCATTTGTGAGGCACAACCCTTCCCCGTGTTATTTGTCCAGCACGGAGTGTAGCTCCCCCTTTCCCCATCCAAAGTGTCACCCAGTTGAGTATTGGTCAAGTCATCCCCTTTTCCCAACCTTGTCTTAGTCTTCACCCTTAGCTAGCAGTTAGACCATGTCCAATGGGTGAATCTATCATTAAAGCTTTTGTGCAAGTAAAGTATAAATAACATTAAATATCTATATGTATTAAACTTCCATGGAATGATGATGTACTTTAAGTTAAGCTGTGAGTGTGATTAGAAGAACATGTCTTAGTCCATTGATATAATTTTGTCCTTGGTTATATTTTGACCTAGTCAAACATAGTTTGACCATGGTCATTTTTGGGATCCGTGATGATCTGGACCATGTATGCTTATGGATAATGACTCTTGTTGATGATACCATATGGTGGACATATGATTCAGATGATGGTTGATGCAGTTCAGCAGATTTACTATTATTTCCAGATCATCAGATTATGCACTATCCAGGTATGGTGGACCCTACAGTTGACCCCTCAGGTCAACCCATGGTGTATGAGTACACATTTCTAGTATATTTGGGTCTTCTGGATCCATTGAGACACTTATCATTCAATTCCGGGCACTTCTGATAGAGATAGATGCAGTTATCCACCTGTTGCCCAGTTTTTGCATGTTTTCCCAGCTTCTCCAGCAGAGGCATGACAGGCCAGTTTCACCTAGAGCGTTGTATGAGGAGGGGGTGGTCCAGCCACTTGATTTTACCATTATACCCCCCTTCCAGAGAGCCTAGTGAGCTCAATTTGACAGCGCAGGCACTCTAGGTGTCAGTTTGCGCAGCTTCACGGTTACCGAGGAGGATTAAAAATGGAATAAAAGGGTCACTGAGGAATTCGATTTGGGAAATTGAGGCATGGTTTTGGCACTTGGTCTTCACATAGGTCTTCCAGGGTGAACCCCCCATCTTCTAGTCAGTTGGCATTAGTCAGTGGGGTCCACAGAGGACACAGGAGGCCTTTTACTGCATGTCTCTCACAGATTTTGAGGACAGGATTTGATCATTTGTATTATTTTGGACACATTATTTTATATTATTGTGTCATGGGGATGAGCTAGTAAGGATTGATGCCTCCTAGCCCCACCATGAGCTTATTGAGTCATGTCCATGTCATATGAGGTGGGCCCATGTATTTTAGCCCCCTCCTAGTGATGACGTCACCCTCCATGAGTCTTTTTTAGGGATGACGTCACCCTCTCTTTGAGTGATCCATGTGATATATTGTAGGCTCATCTTAGCCATTGATTATATTTGTTGATCTTTTGATCTCAACCACTCACTTGTTGTATTGTAAAGTGGTTTTGTGGTCTAGGGTTTTGGTCTTCATTATCCTATATAAGGAGAAGACCCCCTATTGTAAAAGCGATCTAGAGATTTTTGGCTCTTGGAGTTGGAATGCTTGTGGTGATTGTAAATGCTTCTTCCTCTGCACTGACAGACATTGGTGACCATCTTGATTTTATCTTCAACTAACATTGTTTTGTAGGCAAAGAAGGCGATTTTGAGGAGTATGAATTGGTGGGGAAACCTACCCTTCAAGCTTCAAGAGGACGCTTTGGGTGACAGGGAGTTGTTTTGTCTTTGTACCAACAATTCATGTTTCTCATATCTGTGTTTGCATCTCATCCCATTCTTGATTGATTGATTGATCTTTGTGTCCTTGATTGACAGGAATAGGGAGGTCGATTTGGTTGAAGGAGGAAAAACATTGACAAGAAGGGCTCATCAAAGTTTGGCATTTGATCTTTGTGGGAAGTAATCCTCATCTCAAGCCTCTTCCATCTTCATTTTCCAGGTATGTTCCATGAGGTATGAATTTCTTCTATCATATCCATCTACTCTCTTAGATCACAAAACTCTAATTGATTAAAACCTTCATTTTTCACTTTTTCCTAGATCTACTTGGATCTAGCTTGGCTTTGGGGAAAATATTGAAAACCCACCTCTATAGCATCCACGACAATTCAGATCTATAGTTTGGTGTGGATTGGCCTCCATTTGACACATTTTCCAAGGCACATTAGCCTCCTTGAGGGAGGTCACACTCCTTGAGGGAAGCTATTTGGGCTAGTTCCAAGACTTGGGTAGGTGAGATCCCACTTGATTTGCACTTGTCTACTTTGATAACCTACCCCTAGTGCTTCACCCTTTTGATTTTTTCCTTGTGGGCCCTATTATCACATATGTAGTAGCCGGGCTACCACACATTATTTTTTAGATTCCAGAGCACTCTTCAGCCAGTTCCTTTACTTTGAGATGATGAGATGAGCAGCTATCTATGGATCACTATCAGATTTTGGACAACATATGTATTCCCCATGCCATGACTGAATCTCAGAACACTCAGATAGATGACCAATGTAGTCATTATACCATTTATGCAGAGTAGTCAGTAGTGCCCAGAGTTACAGCAACAGTTTAAGAGGACAGATGATGGTTCAGAGGATGAGCATTCAGGCATATGACTCAGCAGGTAAATCATGGTGTTATGGTTATATTGCTTTTATATTCATTTTTATGGCATGTCTTAGCATTTAGTGTCATGATCTGGCGATCATATAGATATCTGGACCTGGTTGATCTTATTATATATATATTCTACCTTCCTTACTCAGACTTAGAAGTTCACTACTCATACTCATTGGTTTTACCCTCCCTAGGGAGAATAGAGGTGATCATTCCACCATTACCTTGACTTACTAGTGTTGGCTCCATTACTCATTGTCTTCATCCATCCATTACCTACCTCTTAGTTTATCACCCTGGCTTACTACTTGACTAGTGGCATGGAGGATCTTTTCCCCACTATAGCCTCTGTATTGGATGAGCTTCCCTGTTTATTCTGTCTCGGCTTTGACTTGGTGACAAAACTTACCTCTGGTGAGTTGGATTGTAGGCCTAAATCATTATGGTCGGTTGTCCCGATGTTTAGCATTGGCTCGAACTCCCCCTACTCACTTGAGATGTTGTTGGCTAAAACTGAAAGCTCATGTACTACTTATGGAAACTTCTAAATTCGCCCATGGAAACTAAAAAGGGCAAGAGCGATGAACTGCTAAAAATACTCCTTGAAGAGTATAAAAGAAAGGTCCAAAAAGCAATGATTCTTAAAAGATATATCTAAACAATTGCTGACCTTATGTATGTATAAAAAACATGCCCTGGATGCAAGCTGCAACTAGTTGTGCTTATCAACACACCGGAGATCCGAAGGGTTATGTAGGCCAAAAAGGCCATGAAATGAAATTGAATGATCCTAATGAACCTGGATCAACTTGATGTAGACATGATGTCTAAGTTAAATAAGCACTCTCTAAACAACTTATCCATTTGTGAGACACCGCCATTCCCTGTGTTGTTGCTCATTCAGTATATACTATCGTGTGTATTCCCTTTCCCATATCCAAAGTGTCACAATGTTAAGTCAGTCAGTCACCCTTTAGCCTAGCCATTTTAATTTATCCTTCACCCTTCACTAGCAAATTGATCACAATTATGAAGTGAGTGTGGTCCTGAAAGTCTAGTCTGAGTCATATAAATAATTAATGACAATATATATTTGGATTTAGATCGCCAGTAATGATTACTTTGTGTTATAATTGCTATTTGAATGAGTTGTAGAGCATGCGTTAACCTTCAACACTTTGCAGCAGCTTCAGATGGTAGTTTGAGTTATATTTGGTCAATATTGACCTGGTCAAACCTAGTTTGACCAAGGTCAATCACAGGACATGAGATTATTGGACCTTATGATCACACAGGTAGATGATATATGGTCTATGTACATGTATATGATGGTTCTATGCATCAGATATAGGTTTATGATGATGATCTATGGTTTTCAGCATTATTTGATCATTTACAGATTATTATTATTTCACCTGTTCCGGTATATTGGATATATTATATGATCATGCAGAGATCTATATGGTGTATGAGTACACATCTTGGATAGTTTTGGACCTTCTAAGTCCAATGAGACAGTCTATTTCCAGTTCCGGGCAATTACAGAGATGATTTAGCTTCAGTAGATTGTCCTAGTGCAGTTTTGGTCTGTCGGAGACCCTGTCAGAGCAGAGATGATATTTATTTGGTTCACCTAGGGAACTGATGATGGAGGGGGTGGTCCAGCCACCTGTTTTTACCATATTACCCCCCCTGCCGGACACACTGGTGCCCTCACCTTGACAACGCAGGCACTCCAGGATGGAGTTTCGGATAGGTACAAGCTTCCCGAGGCAGTTTTGGATTGGTAGAAATGGCTACAAAGGAATTCGATTTGGGATACTGAGGCAAAGTTTTGGCATGGGATGATCAGTGGGATGTCTTCTGCACCTTCTCCAGCAGTTTCATATTCATCAGGGCCCACATCCATCACTTATGGCACTTTCTGGTGATTTCTGAGGTCTTTTGAGGCCTACGATTTGTCCATAGAGGCACGATTTGGTATATTGATGACTATTTTATTATTATTGTGCTATGGAGATTGACCAAGGGTGCCTACAATTACCCCTTGGACCCACCATAAGCTTATTGTTATATTATGTCATCATGATTTGTTGCGATCCCCTCTCCTAGGGCGATTTTGTCCACTTATTGTTATACTTTATGGTTGATCCATGTATTTTATTGTTGAGCTCATCTCAACCATTGATTATATATTTTGATCTTTTAATCTTAGCCACTCATGTAAAAAGTGGTTAGGATTTTTCTCTCTCCCCATTCTATTTAAGGAGGGAGCCTCTCATTGTAAAATCATCTAGAGATTTTTGGCTCTTGGCTCTTGGAATAAAATTTCTATCTTTTGGAGTACATGCTTGGGTTGGAGTGGATGTTAGTTGTTTTGATTGTAAATGCTTTTGTCCATTGCACTGGAGGATCTATTGTAGCTATCTTGCATATTTGCCATATCTTTTTATAGGTGGAGAAGACTTCTTCAAGAAGTGCGAATTGGTGGGGAGGCTTGCCCTTCAAACTTGGAGGAGGACATTTTGGGTTAAACAGGGAATGGTTTTGTCTTTGCACAAACTATTCTTTGCTTATCTCTTTCTTGCTTGTATCTACCTTCAACATGTTAAACTGATTGATGCTTTGCTCCTTGGTTTTGACAGGTTAGAGGGACCACATAATTGGCTTGGAAAAATCGATTTGGCAAGAGGGCTTCAAAACTTCTCCATTTGATCTTTGGCAAAAGTAATCCTCATCTCAACTAGCATTCATCTCTTCATCCAGGTATGCTCCAAAGGTATGATCTTCTTCTTCTTTGAATCATCCATAATTTCTAGATCATAAAAACCATAATTAATCAAAACCATCATTTTGGTTTTTCTCAGATCTACTTAAATCTAGCCTTGCTTTTGAAGAGATATTAAAAACCCACCTCTATAGCATCCACCCCTAGTTGGATCTATAGTTTGGTGTTGATTGGGTTAAAATTGACACACTTTTCAAGGCAATAAAGCCCTCTTGAACCAAATCGCACTTCCTTGGAGAGGCTTGTTTGGTTAGATCTAGCATATGGGTAGGTGAGATCCCACTTGATTTGCAATCTACACACTTGATAACCTACCCCTAGACTTTTACTTTGGTGATTTCTACCTTGTGGGCATCATTCCACATTTTAAGGGATTAAAACAACCTTTTGAATTACTTGGCACCTTAAAACTTAGATCTAGTAAGATCTAACCCTTGGATTGACTTGATTTTCTAGATCCATATAGATCAGTGCCTAAGCTACTTGGATCTACAATTTGATGGCCATTGGACTTGATTTGACGTATCTTCTCCACCTTTTAGCCCTCCTTGAGCAAGGTCGCACTTCCTTGGGTGACTGAGTTTGCCCACTTTTAGGACCTGGGTAGTTGAGATTTCAGTGGATTTGGAACAGGCATACCTTGAAACCTATATCTAGAGTATCATTTTGTGACGATCTGCCTTGGGGATAGCATTCCCTATTTTAAGGGATTGTGGTCCACTTGGGTCATTTCATGAAATCCTATATCTAGCAAGATCCAACCATTCTATCTCAATTAGCCCACTTGACTTGACCTCTAGGTGTCCCGATCTACACTTTGACATATCTTTTGACTCCATTAACCCATCCAACAAGGCACTAGTCCTCCTTAAGCAAGTCGCACTCCTTTGGAATTGTGTCAAACCTTAGATCCGGTACATGGGTATTCCTAATTTCAACTTAGATCCATAGATCTACTCATTACATATCCTCTAGTGCCAATTGCATCCCTTAATTTCACCTTGTGGGTCCATATTAAGCCATTTCACATATCCCAAGAAAGTAGGACCCACTTGTGTAACACACGGTACGATATCTTATCATTATAACTAATCATGTGGCCTAAATCATACGTTGGTTGAAACACTAATCATTTCTCAAACCACCTTCAACCATACTTTAATTTCTAGGTCCACTTTACCTTGCATTTGTTTCTGTAACTTACCATTTACTCATCCCTAGGAACTTTTGTTTGGGTCCAATCATCTTTGATTGGTTATAAGGTCTCCCCCTTGG
Source organism: Larix kaempferi (assembly GCA_027924585.1). Taxonomy (NCBI): domain Eukaryota; kingdom Viridiplantae; phylum Streptophyta; class Pinopsida; order Pinales; family Pinaceae; genus Larix; species Larix kaempferi. The sequence continues at coordinate 25,880,294 of BSBM01000101.1, read as the reverse complement.
TCTTGATTCACCTTGACCTAAAGTGAAGAGTGCCTCGGTTGACGTGACTCCCACCTTGCATTGGGAACCGTGGCATCTCTTGGGTCACCTCTTTAGTTGTCCATCTCCTCTACCGTCCCGGATGGGATACCACTAGGGGCAACTACAAGTTGTGTGATAACAGACCCCATTCCTCATTTTGAGGGTTGTGCTCCACTTGGGTCATTGGGTGATGCATTTTGAATCTTAGATCTATGGAGATCTATGTCATCTTTGGGAATGCCATCCTAAACCCACCTTGATAGTGGCATCTTCCTAGATCCCATATGTGGGTGTTGACTATCTTGCATTAGATCCATAGATCTACCTTGTCTCATCCACTTAGTACCATCTTACCCCTAATTTGACCAAGTAGGTCCTATTTGGACCATTTTCCACTTTTTAAGGAGTGGGCCCCACTTGTGTGTTTTCATGGTGCTAGATCTATCCATTAAGCTTCAGTAAGTGGCCCTAATCATACATTGGTTGAACACTTGTCACATCCTAAGCCTCTTCAACTATACTTAACTCTTGGGTCCACTTAATCTAACTCATGCATTGGTTTCCGTAACCTCACTTACACATTTCCCTAGGAACCTTTGTATCAGCTAATCTTCATTGATTGGCTAGGGTCTCCCCCTTGGTCTTGACTTTTCATGATCTAAAGTGAAGAGTGACTCGGTTATCGTGACACCCAGCTTGCATTGGGAACCATTGCACTTCTTGGGTCACCTCTTTAGTTGTCCATCTCCTCTACCGACCCGGATGGAATACCTTTAGGGACAACTACAAGTTGTGTGATAACAGAACCATATTCAATGATCAGCTGAAACACTAGTTTTTGAATGGTGATTGGTAACTCAACTTTGAAACCATATACCAGTTCAAAGGGAGACTTCCCAGTAGCACTCTTCTTGGTTATCCGATCCGCCCAAAGTGCATACTTGATCTTGCTATCCCATGCCTTCTTATTGTTCCCCACAGTTTTCTTGATAATATTCATTAAGTTCTTGTTTGTGTATTCAACAAGTCCATTTCCCTGGGGGTAATAATTGGACGAATGGATAGGGCAATGCCATACTTAAAGCAGAAGGAAGTGATATCAATAGAACTGAAAGCCTTGGCATTATCCGTTGTTATTTTAAGAGGGATACCAAATCTTGTGATGATTTTTTCCTCAAGGAAATCGATAACAACTTTCTTAGTGGTTGATTTGGTGGTTATGGCCTCTACAAACTTGGTGAAATAATAAATAGTTGTAAGGATCCAAGTAAACCCATTACTTGAATTATCCTTGAACTGACCAATGAAGTCAAGCCCCACTGCTGAAAGGGGGAAAGGACCACTACTGGCTTGAGGGGAAGAGTTGCCAATTTCCGCTTCTCGGTAAAGAGTTGGCACTCTTGAAAACAATTAACAAATTTATGCACATCTGCAAAAAGGGTTGGCCAATAGTAACCTGCTCGGAGGATTTTGTGGGCAGTTGTATTTGCTGCAAAGCACCCCCCACAAAATTTTGAATGAAACTCTATCAAGATTCTTTTGGAATCTTGCTCATTCACACATCTAAGTATTATCTCGTCTAGGTTCCTCCAACCCAAACCTTCTTGAGTGAGACAATACCTAGTTGTTTTCAACCTTAAATCCTGTCTTTTATGACCCTTGAGGTGATCTGGGCAAGTAAGGTGAAGAAGGAAATAGATGATGTTTGAATACCAGTGGTTGTCAAGATTCTGTAATTATGGGGTCATGATTGGCTCAGACCTATCGTTTTCCCAAACCATTCTTATGGCTTCTTAATTCTTTTGACTCAACATATTGGCAAGACCTTGTCCTTTGATGAGCTTGGTGGGTTTTATTTCTAAGTCATATTCCTGAATTTTTGATACCCATGTACCCCTTATTCCTAAACAATCTTGTTGGGACAAGATGTCTTTTACTGCAGCATGGGTAACATAACCTATGACTTTAGAATACCCAATATAGGTCCTGAAATGTTTTAATGATTTAACCAAGGCATAAGCCTGCTTCTCCATGATGGTGTATTTTAATTCTGAATTCTGTAAAGCACGACTCATGAAAGCAATGGGTTGCTCAAATCCTTCGTTGTTCTTCTGGAGCAGAACCCCTGCTATGGTATCTTTGGATGCAAAGGAAAATATCATGAAATCCTTGGTATAATCTGGGCTTACTAGGACAGGCGATCTTGTGATTGCATCTTTTATACATGAGAAAGCCTCCCTTCCCTCATCCGTCCACAGAAACTTGGCATCTTTCTTTATTAATTTATGCATGGGTTTCATTAACTCGGCCAAGTTAGGGATGAATCTTCTAATGAAGTTGATGTGTCCATTAAAAGATTGGAGGGATTTAACATTCTTAGGGAAGGGTATCTTCTTAATTGCCTCTATTCTCTCGGGATCAACCTTCACCCCTTCCTTAGATATGATATGTCCTAGGAGATTTCCTTCATCGATACCTAGCACTGAATTAGCTGGATTTAAGTAAATGCCATACTTTCTACACCTTTCGAATACTCGTTTTAAATGACTTATGTGGCTAGATCTTTCTTTGGAGAAAACAGTCAAGTCATCTTGATAAATATCTATGATTTTTCCAATTAGGTCCTTCAATGCATAGTCCATAGCTCTTTGGAAAGTGGCCCCAGCGTTTAATAAACCAAAAGGCATTCTTAAGTATTCGAAAGTACCCCAAGGAGTTGTGAAAGTGGTCTTATGTCTATTCACTTTCTAGATGACCACTTGGTTGTACCCTGAAAAACCATCTAGCATGGACATCATGCTAGCACCTGTGACCCTTTGGAGAAGGGTTTCCATATACGAAAGCATATAGTTGTCCTTCTAACAAGCCACATTTATATTGCTAAAGTCGATGCATATCCTTATGCTTCTGTTCCTCTTCCTAACAACCACTAAGTTAGAGCAACAGGATGAATGTCTTGTAGGTGCAATAATCCTTGCTGCTAACATTTTTTCAAGCTCTTTTTTAACACTGGGAGCTAACTTAAGGTTGATCTGTCTCAATTTTTGTCTGAAAGGTTTGACTTCCTTGATCTCTTGCTTTAAGGGTATAGTTTGTTGGAACAAATCTTCACGATATGCTTTTAATTCATCATAAGTAAAAGAAAACACGTCTCTATACTCTTTAACTAAACTGATTAAGTCATTCCTTTCTTTTTTTGAGGTACCTTTTTCGATTTTTATCATTATAGGATCTTTATCTGACCCAATGTTTATTTCCACATAGTCCCTGGATTTTATTGAATCAATATTGTTCTTCCTCCGGTGCAACCTGTCAAAGATGCTTTCAAATGCTACTAATCCACAAGGAACAGGATTGATGAACTAATCGCCCTCACCCTGATACTATTTACCCTCTTCTTGAAAATTGACATTAAAGTTTGAGAATTCATCAACATTATGAATAAACTTTAAGATTTGTTCATCATCTCGAAAAACCTACCAATATTCCATGTTATATGGCACTGATGGTCTGAAATTGATTTCTAAAGTACAGTCACCATTTAAAATTTCACCGTAAGGTTGAAGTGTTGATGCTGAAACTGCTAACCTATCCGTCGCGTTGTTCTGATCTCTAGGAATGACTTCTATGTTTAAGGCATCAAAGAATTCCATGGCGTACCACATTGCATTTCTATACTTTTTTAGTCTTTGACACTTACATGCAAATTGGTTCTTTACTTGTTAAACTATCAAGTCAAAGTTGCCTTTTATACTTAACATATTTATCCCCATATCCTTTGTTGGTTCAATCCCAAGTAAGAGTGCCTCATATTCTGCTACGTTGTTTGTTGCTTCATATCCCAGTCTATATGCAAAGTTGAAAATATGCCCTCTCGATGAAGTAATGATAATCTCAACCCCCTTTCCTGCTCTTGAATGAGCACCATCAAAGTTCATTTTCCAAACTTTATCTACCTTTTCATTTTTTATTTGTTCTCGAATATGGGCCAAAAAGGTAGAATTAATTGCATAATTCCCAAGATAACCAGTATTATAGACATATTGATTTGAGGGTCTCTTGGGATTTTCCACATGAATTTTCTTTTCTTTCTCGTTATGCAATTTCACTAATGAGTCCTCTGATGCAGGTACAGTGGCATAAGTCCAGTCCATTTGGATCCAACCTCCTAAAGTAGCATCCCACTTTCTGGAAAGTAACATCCCCCACTTATCATGTACATCTATCACAAGGATATCCATAGTCACATGAATGTCTGGATACTTGGCCAATCTAACCGGTTGATTCTCAATAATGCCTACTACTCAGCTTGTCTAGAATCCATGGCACAAACATTTTGATATGGTCTGGACATTCTAAAATTGAGTTGATGCATAAGCTTCTTGCTCATGATGTTTGATGAAGATATTGATTCTAACATACAATTGTGTAGAAGAAGGTCACCTATCATTATTGATACATAAAAAGGCGGATGATCTTCTTTTCTTGGGTCCATGGTATGTAGAATCACTAGGGGATATTCCATGACATTGTTGTTGCTTGTTGAAGGTTGCTCTAAATTTTCAGTAAAGGTAACTGTTATCACATATGTAGTAGTCGGGCTACCACACATTATTTTTCAGATTCCAGATCACTCTTCAGCCAGTTCCTTTACTTTGAGATGATGAGATAAGCAGCTATCTATGGATCACTATCAGATTTTGGACAGCATATGTATTCCCCATGCCATGACTGAGTCTCAGGACAATCAGAGAGATGACCGATGTAGCCATTATACCATTTATGCAGAGCAGTCAGTAGTGCCAAGAGTTACAGCAGCAGTTTAAGAGGACAGATGATGGTTCAGAGAATGAGCATTCAGGTATATGACTCAGCAGGTATATCATGGTGTTATGGTTATATCGCTTGTATATTCATCCTTATGGCATATCTTAGCACTTAGTGTCATGATCTAGCTATCATATAGATATGTGGACCTGGTTGATCTTATTATATATATATTCTACTGTCCTTACTCAGACTTAGAAGTTCACTACTCATACTCATTGGTTTTACCCTCCCTAGGGAGAAAAGAGGTGATCATTCCACCATACCTTGGCTTGCTAGTGTTGGCTCCATTACTCATTGTCTTCATCCATCCATTACCTACCTTTTAGTTTATCACCCTGACTTACTACTTGACTAGTGGCATGGAGGATCTTTTCCCCACTATAGCCTCTGTATTGGATGAGCTTCCCTGTTTATTGTGTCTCGGCTCTAAGTTGGTGACAAAACTTACCTCTGGTGAGTTGGATTGTAGGCCTAAATCATTCTGGTTGGTTGTCCCAATGTTTGGCATTGGCTCGAACTCCCCCTACTCACTTGAGATGTTGTTGGCTAAAACTGAAAGCTCATGTACTACTTATGGAAACTTCTAAATTCGCCCATGGAAACTAAAAAGGGCAAGAGCGATGAACTGCTAAAAATACTCCTTGAAGAGTATAAAAGAAAGGTCCAAAAAGCAATGATTCTTAAAAGCTATATCTAAACAATTGCTGACCTTATGTATGTATAAAAAAAATGCCCTGGATGCAAGCTGCAACTAGTTGTGCTTATCAGCACACCGGAGATCCAAAGGGTTATGTAGGGCAAAAAGGCCATGAAATGAAATTGAATGATTCTAATCAACCTGGATCAACTTGATGTAGACATGATGCCTAAGTTGAATAAGCACTCTCTAAACAACTTATCCATTTGTGAGACACCGCCATTCCCTGTGTTGTTGCTCATTCAGTATATACTATGGTGTGTATTCCCTTTCCCATATCCAAAGTGTCACAATGTTAAGTCAGTCAGTCACCCTTTAGCCTAGCCATTTTATTTTAGCCTTCACCCTTCACTAGCAAATTGATCAAAATTATGAAGTAAGTATGGTCCTGAAAGTCTAGTCTGAGTCATATAAATAATTAATGACAATATATATTTGGATTTAGATCGCCAGTAATGATTACTTTGTGTTATAATTGCTATTTGAATGAGTTGTAGAGCATGCATTAACCTTTGACACTTTGCAGCAGCTTCAGATGGTAGTCCGAGTTATATTTGGTCAATATTGACCTGGTCAAACCTAGTTTGACCAAGGTCAATCACAGGACATGAGATTATTGGACCTTATGATCACACAGGTAGATGATATATGGTCTATGTACATGTACATGATGGTTCTATGCATCAGATATAGGTTTATGATGATAATCTATGGTTTTCAGCGTTATTTGATCATTTACAGATTATTATTATTTCACCTGTTCCGGTATATTGGATATATTATATGATCATGCAAAGATCTATATGGTTTATGAGTACACATCTTGGATAGTTTTGGACCTTCTAAGTCCAATGAGAAAGTCTATTTCAAGTTCCGGGCAGTTACAGTGATGATTTAGCCTCAATAGGTTGTCCTAGTGCAGTTTTGGTCTGTCGGAGACCCTGTCAGAGCAGAGATGATATTTATTTGGTTCACCTAGGGCGCTAATGATGGATGGGGTGGTCCAGCCACTTGTTTTTACCATATTACCCCCCCTTCCGGACACACTGGTGCCCTCACCTTGACAGCGCAGGCACTCCAGGAGGCAGTTTGGGATAGGTACACGCTTCCCGAGGCAGTTTTGGATTGGTAGAAATGGCTACAAAGGAATTCAATTTGGGCTACTGAGGAAAATTTTTGGCATGGGATGATCAGTGATGATGAGTGGGATGTCTTTCGCACCTTCTCCAGCAGTTTCAGCTTCATCAGGGCCCACATCCATCACTTATGGCACTTTCTGGTTATTTCTGAGGTCTTTTGAGGCCTACGATTTGTCCACAGAGGCACGATTTGGTATATTGATGACTATTTTATTATTATTGTTCTATGGATATTGACCAAGGGTGGCTAAAATTACCCCTTGGACCCACCATAAGCTTATTGTTATATTTTGTCATCATGATTTGGTGGGATCCCCTCTCCTAGGGCGATTTTGTCCACTTATTGTTATACTTTATGGTTGATCCATGTATTTTATTGTTGAGCTCATCTCAACCATTGATTAGATCTTTTGATCTTTTAATCTTAGCCACTCATGTAAAAAGTGGTTAGGATTTTGCTCTCTCCCCATCCTATTTAAGGAGGGAGCCTCTCATTGTAAAATCATCTAGAGATTTTTGGCTCTTGGCTCTTGGAATAAAATTTCTATCTTTTGGAGTACATGCTTGGGTTGGAGTGGATGTTGGTTGTTTTGATTGTAAATGCTTTTGTCCATTGCACTGGAGGATCTATTGTATCTATCTTGTATATTTGCCATATCTTTTTACAGGTGGAGAAGACTTCTTCAACAAGTGCGAATTGGTGGGGAGGCTTTCCCTTCAAGCTTGGAGGAGGACGTTTTGGGTTAAACAGGGAGTGGTTTTGTCTTTGCACCAACTATTCTTTGCTTATCTCTTTCTTGCTTGTTTCTACCTTCAACATGTTAAACTGATTGATGCTTTGCTCCTAGGTTTTTACAGGTTAGAGGGACACATATGTGGCTTGGAAAAATCGATTTTGCAAGAGGACTTCAAAAATTCTCCATTTGATCTTTGGCAAAAGTAATCCTCATCTCAACTAGCATTCATCTCTTCATCCAGGTATGCTCCAAAGGTATGATCTTCTTCTTCTGTGAATCATCCATAATTTCTAGATCATAAAAACCCTAATTAATCAAAACCCTCATTTTGGTTTTTCTTAGATCTGCTTAGATCTAGCCTTGCTTTTGAAGAGATATTAAAAACCAACCTCTATAGCATCCACCCCTAGTTGGATCTATAGTTTGGTGGTGATTGGGTTAAAATTTACACACTTTTCAAGGCAATAAATCCCTCTTGAACCAAATCGCACTTCCTTGGAGAGGCTTGTTTGGCCAGATCTAGCACATGGGTAGGTGAGATCCCACTTGATTTGCAATCTACACACTTGATAACCTACCCCTAGACTTTTACTTGGGTGATTTCTACCTTGTGGGCATCATTCCACATTTTAAGGGATTAAAACCCCCTTTTGAACTACTTGGCACCTTAAAACTCAGATCTAATAAGATCTAACCCTTGGATTGACTTAATTTTCTAGATCCACATAGATCAGTGCCTAAGTTACTTGGATCTACAATTTGGTGGCCATTGGACTTGATTTGACACACCTTATCCACCTTTTAGCCCTCCTTGAGCAAGGTCGCACTTCCTTGGGTGACTGAGTTTGCCCACTTCTAGGACCTGGGTAGTTGAGATTTCAGTGGATTTGGAACGGGCATACCTTGAAACCTATATCTAGAGTATCATTTTGTGACAATCTGCCTTGAGGGTGGCATTCCTTGTTTTAAGGGATTGTGGTCCACTTGGGTCATTTCATGAAACCCTAGATCTAGCAAGATCCAACCACTTTACCTCAATTAGCCCACTTGTCTTGACCTCTAGGTGTCCCGATCTACACTTTGACATATCTTTTGACTCCATTAACCCATCCAACAAGGCACTAGTCCTCCTTAAGCAAGTCACACTCCTTGGGAATTATGTCAAACCTTAGATCCGGTACATGGGTATTCCTAATTTCAACTTAGATCCATAGATCTACTCATTACATGTCCTCTAGTGCTAATTGCATCCCTTAATTTCACCTAGTGGGTCCATATTAAGCCATTTCACATATCCCAAGAAAGTAGGACCCACTTGTGTAACACATGGTACCATATCTTATCATTATAACTAATCATGTGGCCTAAATCATACGTTGGTTGAAACACTAATCATTTCTCAAACCACCTTCAACCATACTTTAATTTCTAGGTCCACTTTACCTTGCATTGGTTTCCGTAACTTACCATTTACTCATCCCTAGGAACCTTTGTTTGGGTCCAATAATCTTTGATTGGTTATAGGGTCTCCCCCTTGGTCTTGATTCACCTTGACCTAAAGTGAAGAGTGCCTCGGTTGACGTGACTCCCACCTTGCATTGGGAACTGTGGCATCTTGGGTCACCTCTTTAGTTGTCCATCTCCTCTACCGTCCCTGATGAGATACCACTAGGGGCAACTATAAGTTGTGTGATAACAGTAACTTTCTTCGCGGTGGGAGGATTTAAGACTCTCATCAGTTTTTCTCTTTGTTCAGGAGTCTTGAAGATTTCGGTAGCAAGCATAGGTATTTTTTCTTTTTTAAACCAATTACCTAAATCAATATTCATATCATCATAATCATAAAGATATGTTACCTTGGAAGGATATTGAATATTCTTTCCAGCATTTTCTCTTCTTTGGTATGTGAAACCTTTGAACTTCGACATCTCTCGGATTTGGTCAGGTGCAGGCATCTCTCCGTATGTTTTGGTAAGGTTGTCTTTCTCCTGGTTGTATTGTGTAGCCTAGTTCCAACTTTCATTGGGAAAGGTATGGACATCACCTACAACATTTACACAATTAGGCTTGCTTGAAAACTGCTCGTTTCAGGAAAACCATTCTCTAGGACATAGCGTGCAAAGTAACAAGTGGATTCTTCGTGAAAATCCTTGCATGCTCTAAAAAAGGTATATAATATTCTACCATGTTAGCAATCTCTAATTGATTCGGAGGCCTCTTTTCCTGGGCTGGTCCCTTCTTCTGCCAATTTCCCTTGGGAGGAAAATTTCATTGAGTAGGTTGGGACTGAGATTGTTCCATAGCTATGACTCGATTTTGCATTTCCTTAAGCTAGGAAACATACTTCATTTCCATAGCTTCCATCTTCTCATTCATTTCTTTAATTTTTCTATCATGATTATCCTTATGAGAATTGGATGCTTTCTCTTTAGGATCAGTTTGTTTCATGGGAACTAGTGCTCTTGTATATCCAGGAATATTAGACTTGCAAGAAGATTGCATGTTTCTATCAATTTTCACAGCCATGTCATGTCCTGAGCCATCAAAAGTGTGGTAGGATCCTTATCTCTAACCCAATATTGCATCTCACCACTTAAAGCTTCGATGTAATAAACCAAGATAGATTGTGTTGTTGGTTTAAAGTCTGCATGCATGTTGTTCACTAAGTCCTGGAATTTCTTATTGAATTCATCCATAGTCTCGTTCTCACTTCTCTTAAGGCTATGTAGGGCAGTTAGTTGGTGACGTGACTCTTTTTTCTCTCCCCACTTGTTTGTGAAAACGGGTTTAAAATCTGCTAAAGCTGCGAAAGAGTTGTTAGGTAAGTTCATAAACCAGTCACTAGCATCCCCTTCCAAAGATAAGGCAAACAACTTCATGTAAACATCCTCATGTCTATGGTCAATTGTTCTACACCAACTACGGATACACTTTGAAAAAATCTTGAGATGGATAGTTGTGGTTATGGCATCGGTATCGGTGAATGTAGGCAGTTTGTGAATAGCTTTGTCAGGTAGATCATGGGGTTGACCTGCTATCTGAGCAACGTTAAGTGGACTAAAGAATTCACCCATTATGTCAGATAAAATATCATTGTTTTCTAAAAAGAGACAATGGATGTCCGAAATAGACTCACATCCTAGATTCTCAAGGATCCTACGAGAAGAGAACTTGTTTAATCTCCTCCGATAAACCTTCTCAAGTTCAGGGATGAAATCAAGCAGGGCTACAGAATTTCTTCTAGTTGAATAACTTGGTATATTATGTGACAGTGGAGTCGCTAGATGGATCAAGTCTAATTTAGGAATTTATTAGACTAAAATCAATCAAAAGTTAAAGGCAAAAAACTAAAAGAAAAACTAAGGTAAGTCGAAACATGAACGAAAAGTTTGTCCATGGCAACGGCGCCAAAAATGTTTCCACTGAAATGCACACCTGGGGGGAAGCACAACAGAAATTTTTCGAAGTTGCTCGGTGTGACATTGGGGGTAAGTCTCGAGTTAGGTGCTGTCACCTGATCCTGACTCCTCCATTTAGGCAAACTCCTAACGAATCCAAAGCCGGTAGACCCTACTAAAAAAGGTTACTAAGTCTTTCTTAACTTGATGTTTGGTGATGGGAAAGAGTGTTGTTGAGGAGTTTATGGATGAATTAGCAAAAATAAACCAAGTATGCTCACACATAAATTGAAACACATTCACAAAATGACATAATCATAAATTAAACACCAACTTGCGAGATAAAAATAGAAATATGAAAATATCATTGCAAGTGTACGAGACTAGTGCTAATGGAATCACAGATTGTTGGAGTGTTGTAATGAGAACCGTTGTGCGAATATTCTTGGTTTATTTTATTTATGATTTTAAGAGATGAGTTGAATAATGAGGGAAGAAGGGGATTCCCAGTATACCTTACGGTACAGGGAATATGTCCAAATTATGATCTAAGTGGCTTCAAACAAAGACATGTTGGCTGGAATGGAGTCTCGAGAACGGTGTTCAACACTACATCAACAAAGTTGTAGTCTAACTATGACTTGAGGTCGCCTCCCAGTTGTTCCCACGTCCTTAGTCAAAATTTTCCCACTTGATCACTTATCGACAACACTGGATTTTCGTTGATTTATTGGGGACTTGATTTTATTAATGTGAGTAGATTAATTAATGTGAGAAATTGTAGAGTGCAAATAACCGCTTTTGATATCCCAAAGCTTAGGAAAGCCTGCGATGGGTAGAGCACACACGGTGCTTACGAAATATTAATTCCAATTTTAACCCTCCGACAAAGAGCACTCTTGATTTGAGAAGCAAGATTCAAGAGATTTTAGCTAAATTGAACTCTCCGATAGAGAGCACTCTTGATCTGCAAATAGCGAGATTCAAGAGATGTTAAAGAGTCTTAAAACTCAACAAAAGGAAAAAGATGCAAAGTACTGAAAGGAAATGAAACAAAAAATGAGGTTATTTAATTACTACCCAAGAGTCTCTTTCGGGTCAAAGACCATACTTGGGAAAGCAAGGAGGTTGGTATTATGATTTAGCATGCAAGAAGATTAAGTGCAAAAAATTAAATAAACAAGATTTGAATCTAATTAAACTTGCAAAAAAGGAATTTTTTAGCAATTTTAAACTCTTACGAAATAATAAAGCTTTATGAGAACTTATGCAAAAGTAAAAAACTTTCAAGTAATCTTTCAATCTTCTATGAAAGGTAAAGCTTTTATAGAAAGATAAACTTATGTAAAAGTAAAACTATATGAAAACTTTGAATCTTTTTGGCGAAAAGTAAAGCTTTTAAGGAAAGAAGACTTGTGCAAAAGTAAAACAATCCTAGCATAATACTAATCTAAATATGATGTATATAAGCAAAAGGTAACAAATCAATGGCAACCATAGGCTTCTCCCAAATGGGGGAAGAGGGGTGTGGGAGCCGTAATCCCAGTTGCTTCTTTTATTAATTAATTACAAATTTATTAACTCTCGAATAGAGAGTGCTCTTGATCCGCTAAAGACGAGATTCAAGAGACTTTGAGCTTTGAGAAAAGCTAAGGGAAAGCAAGGGTTTAAAGAAGATAGGAATTTTATGGTTCAAGATCCCAAATATGTTTCATTTCCTCGCTTTCATGTAAAACAAACACTAAAAACTAGCAAGCAAAATGTTATGGAAAAGTCCCTAAAATCACTTTGAAAGTGTTTGGGTAACGTTAGAAAATTACGCTAAGCTATGCTAAGCAAAAATAAAGCAATAACTAAGATAAGTTGGTTGTTTAAACCAACTTACTTAGGATCTTGGACAGCCTTTATAGAACATCCAATAGATAGCACTAAAATGCTTGATTTGACTTTTAAAATTCACAAACTAATCTATCTTTCAAGCTTTTAAAATAAATAAAAAATTTAAACTTGCAAAGTAATAGAATAGTATTTTAGATCTAAATAGAAATTGAAACTTTTAATGCTTTAGATTTAAAATAAGAAAATGAGATCTATCAAGTTGTCTACTGAAGCACTTAGATCTAATGCAAACAAGCGACCTACTAATGATGAAACTTTTAGTGGATCTAGTTTACTTGTGAAGAACAATTTAACCAAAGAAAGATTTTAACTTTTAAATGAGGAAGAAGGAGAACCCTGTTTGATCATGAATCTCTTTGAATATTGTGGAAACCAATGGACACACAATGAGGAATGATTCTTTTGAGACTTGAACAAGAGGAAGATGCAACTGAGCTCCGCCCCTTACTCCAAAGTGATCCTGAAACTTATACACACTTACAAACAAGGCTTAGATCTAGTGTGCTAACATATGAAAGATTGAAAGAGCATGAATTATAACTTACTAAAGCATGCTACTTTAAGATCTTTCAAATGCAAAACATCAACAAGTAAATTGAAGACTACAAATACTTGCCTTATGTGCTTGAGAAGAAGCCCTCTAAGCTAGATCTGATTACCAATATTTGAAGCTAAGCATGTATAAACATTAAAACAATATTACCTCATAAGGAATCAATGATCTCATGCATGCACCAAGTGGACCTCCAAAGCCTCAATTTTATTCCAATATTTGCAGCCTCTACAAAAAGGTGTATAATCTTCTACCATGTTAGCAGCCTCTAATTGATTTGGAGGCCTCTTTTCATGGGTTGGTCTCTTCTTCTGCCAATTTCCCTTGGGAGGAAAATTTCGTTGAATAGGTTGGGACTGATTCTGCCAATTTCCCTTGGGAGGAAAATTTCGTTGAATAGGTTGGGACTGAGATCGTTCCATAGCTATGGCTCGATTTTGCATTTCCTTAAGCTGGGAAACATACTTCATTTCCATAGCTTCCATCTTCTCATTCATTTCTTTAATTTTTCTATCATGATTATCCTGATGAGAAGTGGATGCTTTCTCTTAAGGCTCAATTTGTTTCATGGGAATTGTTATCATCTAAGTTGCACTTAGATGATTTCAAGTGAGCCTGTGAGGAGAGAACAAGTTTACTTGTTCAAAATCAGAAGATCAGAAGTCCTAGCAGGCTACTGTTATCACATCCATAGTAGACGGGCTACCATGATTGTATATTAGTTTCCTATATATTTTTGAGCCAGTCCTTTACACATTTTTTATGAGATCAGCCTATGATGAGCAGAGTTTTGATGATCACTCACATATATTCAGTGGATCCAAAGTTTGCACAATTACAGTCTCATGCCTATTGCCACCTGGTTCCACACCTGGGAAAACGCAGCAGAAGTCTTCAAGTTGCTGGTGTGGCCTTGGGGGCAAGTCAGAGTCAAGTGTTGTCACCTGAAAACTCGACTCCTCCATCTAGGCTTTCCTAGAGAAGCCGAGGGGGGTGGACCCTAAAAATGAAAACAAACTATGGTGTCTAATCTAGGAGTTAGAAATATTTTTGAAACCAAGATAATGCAGCATACATTTATATAAAACAAAACATCATTCACCAATACATCATTTGCAAATATTCATTATTATCATCATCATTTACAACATTCATCAACAACTTGAAATGAAACAATATAAACCAGTGCCTTATAATGGAGTAAAAATAGATGCATGAGCTGAAAAATAAATGTTGTGCAAATGTTCTTGGTTTATTTTATTTTTATTGTGGTAATGATCTTTTTATTAGAGCTGGTGGGTTCCCGATATATGCAAAGGTACAAGGAACATGTCCAGAATTCTCACTCAAACTTAGGCTGAATCGGAGTCTCAAGGAGGTGTTCAGATAGTGTACCAACGAGGGCAAGCTTAACGGTTTTCAAGAGGTCACTATCCAGTGTTATCCCAAGTCTTTTGAAAAATTTCCCCACGACAAAAGAATATTCGTGTTGTGTCGGATTTTCACAAGAAGGTTTGTTTATTGGAGTGGTGTTAGAACATATTACTAGTCATCTTCCTCTTTCTGATGCGTACCAACATGATCAGACTGAGCTGCAAATTGGCCACAGAGCATACAGGAGAAGACCTTGGAAATTTTTAAGTTTTTTTAGGAACCAAAATTTTATCTTTTTAGAAACCCAAGAGTCTCTTTTCAGGCCAATACTCGAGCAAGCCCTTGTCCTGAAACCCTACTTCGGGAAAGCAAGGGGGCGTTTTTGAAATTGTAAAAAAAATGAGAAAATCTAAGTCCTGAGTGAACTCGTGGCCCACCAATGGAATGGACCAACAAGGCAAATTTTAATCCTAGTCAATTTTATTTATTGTCGAAATGAAATAAATAAAACTAATCTAAAAAAAATCACGCCATGAAAAGAGATGACAGGCCACCCCTGGGGGGATGGGGTGTGGGCGATGATTAGCCCACTTGCTCTCGTTTGATAATCTTTACAATGAGTAGAGAAGTTCCCCAGTCTTTTATAATGACTTGGTGGCTTACAATATTGACGAGAAAAGTAACAAGTTTCATAAAATTTTGAGTTTTAGTACTCCGGTTAGCCTGGATCTTCGAAATTTTGGTAGCACTTCCTCCTACCTGTTCGTCTTTTGCTGCAAACCAGGAAGCAAATATTAGTATAAGATGCCCAAAAACACTTTAAGAGTGTCTTTGGAACACCTCCTAAAAAACCCAAAAAATTATAAGTGTTAAAACTAGTTAAAAATGCAAAATTTAACCAAGTAAGACAAGCAATGGGGCTTGTTTACTTGGGATCTTTGCAAACCTTAAGAGATGCAAATCCTATGCTCTTGGACAGCCAAATGACACTTTCAAATCAGACCTAACACTACTCCTGAAAACTTTGAAATTTTTTTACGATTTTAACAAGTTTTGAAAAGGTGAATTGCAAGGTAAACAAGAAAGCCTAGTCTATGAAAGATAGATACTCCATAAACAAAATAAACTAAACTTCTTGCAAGTAAATTCTGATCTACTTAGAATATGATTATCAATACATAAATCGGAAAATACTTTTCTTACGTAACCAGTAACCAGAGAAAACCTTTTTTTAAATAAGAGGGAGATAGAGATGGAGCAATTTTTTGTTGAATAAAAACGAAACTTTGGAGATCATTTCCGGTGGTGAGCTGAGGGATTGTATCTGCATAAAAGATTAGATATGTAGAAGACACAAACAAGTTCTCCAACCTATCCACCTGAGACAACCTGTAAAAACACCACAACTCGAAACAAAAAGATCAAATGTAGATAAAACACAAAGTAGAAATTAGAAGAAAATATTCATAAACAAATGATATATTTAAATCTGATCTCTACTAATGCATAAAATAAAAGATTAAGCAATAAACAAATTACCCAACTTTCCTCATAAACCAATACTGATATTTCCCAAAGCTATATTTAATCTTAGAGAAACAAAAAGCATCAATACAAGTTACCTCATTTGAAACAAGACATTCATCCTCACAAAGCCCAACACCATAAGTGACCTCCAAAGCCTTTTATTAATCAAAATGACAAAAGGTATTACAATGATAAGTTCCTTGCTCTCCAACTCCAACTAACTAAATGAGAGATGTAAGCCTTGCTTAAATAGCCAAAGATAGAGAGGAATGGGTTGAATGAGTGGCATAACTCGTGGAGAAAATGGGGCTGTCCACTCACATGTAATGGGCTGCCAAAATCAGCCCAAATCAGCTAAAAATCAGCCATGTGACAGCCCATAAACATAGCTGCAAATGCCATGATTGAAGGTGCCCAATTTTGGGAAATGTGTCCCCCTCAAGTAGGGAAGTAATCCCACTAATATATCAGCTCTTACAACTTCTAAAACATAGCTGAAATAATTCTGACTTCCAATCCCCCAAAAATTGGAATTTAATTTTTTGTCATTTTTTACTTTTTTCAATGACTTTTTCACTTTTTTTACTTTTTTGAGCATAAGTGAAAAAATAATGACCCAAACATTATAAAAAGTGAGTTTAGGGGTAAGGTGGGTGCTCTGAGTTGGAAAACGAGCACCCCCAAGGCAAAAAAGACCCATAGATGACATTTTTAAGCCATTTACAAAAAATTTAATTGAACCATTAAAAAATGGCCCAATTTACGGAAAAAATACCGTTCGCCGAAAATTAAAAAACAACCTAGGGGGACTTGGCACATGTCCATATGACTCAAAAATAATATGTAGCATGTTCATATACATTGACCCATGGACTTTAATAATCCCCTAAGGCCCATTAACCTCACCAAGCATTCCAACTTTGGAGGAGCAGGAGAAAAACCCAAAAATTATGTTATGCACTAATGCAAGACATAATTAATAGGTGAAAAAACTCCTTAGAATACCTGACTTAGTCAAAAAGTCCTAGGGAACCAAGTTCTTTACAAAACACCACGCTAGTACATTTTATTAGAAACCCCGCAGGGCCATGGACATGTGCTAAAAAATATAAAAAGGGCCCTCAAAAAGGACTGATGGTCATCATATCATCGACAATGAACATTGACATGTTCAACTTTGCTCGCTCGCTTGATAATCCAACTAAGTACAACTTAGCTGGCAACAATGCCAGCACCGATCCCCATGACCCCAGGTCGGTGACTGAGATAGCCATTCCTCTATCATCTAGAGCAGAATGATGACAGTGCTCATGTTATATTCAGATGCAGTGCTTCAGTGTGGATCAGGTAGTTCAGATCAGGGACTCAGGTACATGTTCCAGCAGGTAGATTTTGGTATATGTGGGTTGTTGATGTGCTCTTTCTCTTATCTAGGTAGTTTATGACCGGGTATATTTTGATGGTTGTTGGCTCTATCTTATTTGCTGCTTACTTGCTTTTTAGATTAAAAGTGGTTGATTACTATTAATAGGAGGTTATTGAATATACTCATTAGTCATACCCTTACTCCATGAAGTACTGACTTGTTCATTCTCTTATTTTAGGACCTTTGCTATCCATGGCACCATTAGTCATTCTCTCGGTCCATCCGTTCCCTTCCAGTTTTGGTTTTATCCCGACTCACACCTTAGCTAGTGATCTTGAGGGCTTCCCCCACCTAGACCTCTGTGTTGGATAGATTCTCAATTTGCATTGTGTCTCGGCTTTGGAGTGTGTGATTTTAGTCACAGTGGTTGTTCTCCTCTAGCCCTCGAAACCAAGTATTCCTACAAACAGTGTTGCTAAACAGTAGAGCATCAAATCTTAAATGCTATATCCAATGGATGCTTGGTCAGCAGAAACAGTATTTCTAAACACTAACCATGCATATCTATATTAGCTAGTCAGTGGCCAAAGGACACGCACTCACCCTTTGTATGGTGTAAGGTCGTTTGCCCCTATAGGACAATAGGGTGGTCACACCATCGCACCTATGGATGGTGGCAAGCAATGGAGGTCAAACCGAGTCATTATCTGAGGCCCACCAGGCTATTTATGGCACCTGCTCTTGGAGGTTGGCTAGTGAAAATCTATAAAATAAAATAAATATGAAATCTTAAATGTAAAAGCTGACAAATAATAAACTGCTAAAAGGTTGCTTGTCTAGAGTCTATTGGAAGCATTCTCATCACTCTACCCATTTGTGAAACACCACCATTCCTCATGTTATCTTCCATCCAGTATATGTCTAGTCTAGGTGGTCTCCCTAGTTCCTTCATCCGACAGATTGCAGTGTTGAGGTTGTTGAGTCCTTCCCCTAGCCTAGCCTTTGTTTTTCCAAATTCACCCATGGTTAGCAAATTGTTCAAGTCAATAAACAAGCATACACTTGAAAATCTTATTTTTAGTAGCTAGTTACTTTGATCTAGGCTTATCTTATTTATATTATTTACATGCTTACGCCGGTTAAACATCATTTTATGCTTTGGTCTAGCTACTGGTATAATTGAAGGAGCATATCATAACCGTTTGTACTTACAACGGCATTTATTCATAGTCTGGATCATTATTTTGATCATTCTTGACCTGGTCATCCCAGTTTGACCAAGTCAACCGCAGAGTCTAGGATGAGTTTGGGCAAACAGTGTTCGAAATGCATTATTCATGGCCCATATGTGTCCATTAGATGTTTCCATGCCTCAGATAGCAGTTTCCAATGATTGTTTGATGGATTTTTATGATTATTATTATTTACGGACCATTATTTGTATTATTCAGAGCATGGATGAGCTTATAGAGGTATCCTTTGATGGTCACATAGTGTATGAGTACTCATTCCTAGTGGATTTGAGCATTTTGAGATCATTGGTGCACCCAGTTATCAATTTGGGGTATTTACAAGTGATGATATGATCAGATTGCCACTTTTCTCTAGTTTTCCATGCAGAAATGACTTGTCAATCACTTGCATTGAGCTAGCACGTTCTCCTATGGAGCTACAGAGGGAGATAGGGGTCCAGCTAGTTGTTATTACCATTTTACCCCATCCCCAAACATTTTGATATAGTCAAATTTGTGTCTGGGACACTTGGCAGTGAGTTACAGGCATTTTTGCATTTTCAGAGGGAGGTTTTCCGGCAGAGAAATGGCTCATTGAGGTAATAGATTTGGCTTAGTGGGGCAAGGAAATGGCATGAGATTGGTCCATGATACTTTGATGATGATACCCACACCTTATAGCACTTGTTCTGGCATCAATGAGGTCCACACGTCCTAATATTCGTCATTTTGGATATTTTATTGTGTCTTTGAGGGGACCACGATTTCGTCATATGGTCACTTCATGATGTTATATTGTCATATTATTTGTTATAGTGCCATGGGGCCATTCTAGTGAAGGATATGTTACACCTCCTAGCCCCACCATGTGCTTATGTCATGTCTCTAGTCACTTGTCATGTGGTGCGTCACCGTTGGGTGTTTTAGTGAGTGCGCCCCCGTTTATTTGTGAGTTGATCTATGTATTGTATTTCCAGCTCATCTTAGTCATGGCTTATTATTGTTATATCTTTTTATCTCCACCACTCATTTAAAAAGTGGTTAAGGTTTTGGTCTCTCTCACTCCTATTTACAGGAGAGACCACGCTCATTGTAAAGGCACTCTTGGCTCTTGGATTTCCGGCATAATAAAAATATTTTTGCAAAAACTCGTGGAAGCTTTGATGAATGTTCTTGCAAGTGATTGTAAAGTCTTTTCTCTTTGACATCATTATGGATCTACCTCTCTCCATCATTATTTTGCAGGGGTCATGTGGTAGTGAAGGAGGACAATTTGAAGGGGGCGTTATTTTGGGGAAACCACATATCTCTTCCTCAAAACATCTTGCATATCAGGGAGTATTTTTATTGTATCTTATGATCATAATCATGCTCTTTGATTTATCTTCATTGTCGTATATTTACTCTTGTTTAAATCTGTTGTCCGCCAGATTGCACACCAGCAGCGGAAATCTTTCGAAAGCTGTCTCTTCACTAAAAGTGAGAGAGGTGTGGCCTTGGGGGCAAGCAATGAGCCAGGTACTGTCACCTGAATCACAGCTCCTCTGTTTACGCTAACTCCTAACGAAGCCAAGGGGGGTAGTCCCTACAAAGAGTTGTCTAAGGCTCTTGTGTTTTTTAAGTGTTTTTGGTGAAATGATGCGGATGGGTGTTGTTTAGGAGTTTTCTTGTGATGAGACCAAAAATATGTAAAGATGAACAACAGATAATAAGCAATCCACGTTGCGAGATAAGACAACAAGATGGCGATATGATTCAAGCTTTGATAAATCACTAAAGCATTCACAACATGAAATAAACACAAGGACAAATCGTCCTGATCAATATATAAACTTTTTAGATAACCAGTGCCTTATGGAGTCAAAGAAAAGTAACGATTATGATGCTGAAAGTGTGGGTCTTGAAAAAAGTGTCGTTCGTGAGATCGTTGTGTGGATTTTCTTTGTAAATTGAAGATTTTAGTGGTATTGATTAGTAGGATAAAACCAAGGGTATCAAGAGAGTGTCGGGAAAGACAGTATCAAGTGCCTCCGTTCAAGGACATGTCGGACCACCCAGTGCTCTAATCAGGTCGTGCAATGCTAACCAACAAACTAGAGGCTGAACATGGCAACCCGACGCCCCCAACTAGGAGATTACCCACTGAACTTATCTTATTGCTCAACTCCGGATTGGTTGGTTATGGGGGTGAAAGTTTTATTAGCTATCACTTATGAGCTTAACAAGTCTTCCACCTTTCTGAGTACTAGCCCAACCGTTTCCGCTTGGCAGAGCATACGGGTGTTGGACAAACAACCAAGATAAATTAATTAAAGGGAGAAATGTGGATTGAAGTGTTTTATTATTTAGAGCGCTTGTTCAACTCTCCGACAGAGAGCGCTCTTGACTTAGCCTTAAGACCACAGTTCAAGGGACTTCCTACTTTAAAATCCCTAATGCAGGGGGAAAGTGCAAATCTATATGCTCTCCGACAGAGAGTGCTCTTGACTTGGATTTGGCCAAGTTCAAGAGGCTTTGTTCGTTTTATTGCAAAAAGTGAAACGATTGTGAAACTTAAAGAAGTGAATGAAACTGAAAATGACTGAAAAAATAAAGATAACCACAAAGAAAGATGCTTTGAAGATAACAGAAAACAAATTCTAGTGTTCTACCAAGCAGATTTATTCTAAAGTGGGATCAACCTCCGAACAAGGCTAATCACTAGAACCGTCAGTCCTGGAAACCTTCCAGCTAGCTGGATGTCCACAAGATGATGATGGGGTAACGAGAAGCTACCACAAAACTATGTGGCCTTTGGGTCACAATCCCAAAGTTAGTGTTATCACACAACTTGTAGTTGCCCCTAGTGGTATCCCATCCGGGAGGGTAGACGAGATGGACAACTAAAGAGGTGACCCAAGAGATGCCACGGTTCCCAATGCAACGTGGGAGTCACGTCAACCGAGGCACTCTTCACTTTAGGTCAAGGTGAATCAAGACCAAGGGGGAGACCCTATAATCAATCAAAGACGATTGGACCCAAACAAAGGTTCCTAGGGATGAGTAAATGGTAAGTTACGGAAACCAATGCAAGGTAAAGTGGACCTAGAAATTAAAGTATGGTTGAAGGTGGTTTGAGAAATGATTAGTGTTTCAACCAACGTATGATTTAGGCCACATGATTAGTTATAATGATAAGATATGGTACCATGTGTTACACAAGTGGGTCCTACTTTCTTGGGATATGTGAAATGGCTTAATATGGACCCACTAGGTGAAATTAAGGGATGCAATTGGCACTAGAGGATATGTAATGAGTAGATCTATGGATCTAAGTTGAAATTAGGAATACCCATGTACCGGATCTAAGGTTTGACACAATTCCCAAGGAGTGCGACTTGCTTAAGGAGGACTAGTGCCTTGTTGGATGGGTTAATGGAGTCAAAGGATATGTCAAAGTGTAGATCGGGACACCTAGAGGTCAAGACAAGTGGGCTAATTGAGGTAAAGTGGTTGGATCTTGCTAGATCTAGGTTTTCATGAAATGACCCAAGTGGACTACAATCCCTTAAAACAAGGAATGCTACCCCCAACGCAGATCATCACAAAATGATACTCTAGACCTAGGTTTCGGGGTATGCCCATTCCAAATCCACAAAAATCTCAACCACCCACGTCCTCAAAGTGGGCAAACTCACTCCCACAAGGGAGTGCGACCTTCCTCAAGGAGGGCTAAAAGATGGATAAGGTGTATCGAACCAAGTCCAATGGCCACCAAATTGTAGATCCAAGTAGCTTAGGGACCGATCTATGTGGATCTAGAAAATCTAGTTAATCCAAGGGTTAGATCTTACTAGATCTGATTTTTAAGGTGTTAAGTAATTCAAAAGGGGGTTTTAATCCCTTAAAGTGTGGAATGATGCCCACAAGGTAGAAATCACCCAAGTAAAAGTCTAGGGGTAGGTTATCAAGTGTGTAGATTGCAAATCAAGTGGGATCTCACCTACCCATGTGCTAGATCTAACCAAACAAGCCTCTCTAAGGAAGTGCGATTTGGTTCAAGAGAGCTTTATTGCCTTGAAAAGTGTGTAAATTTTAACCCAATCACCACCAAACTATAGATCCCACTAGGGGTGGATGCTATAGAGGTGGGTTTTTAATATCTCTTCAAAAGCAAGGCTAGATCTAAGTAGATCTAAGAAAAACCAAAAATGAGGGTTTTAATCAATTAGGGTTTTTATGATCAAGAAATTATGGATGATTCAAGGAAGAAGAAGATCATACCTTTGGAACATACCTAGATGAAGAGATGAATGCTAGTTGAGACGAGGATTACTTTTGCCAAAGATCAAATGGAGAATTTTTTTGAAGCCCTCTTGCCAAATCGATTTTTTCCAAGCCACATATGAGTCCCTCTAACCTGTCAAAACCAAGGAGCAAAGCATCAATCAGTTTAACATGTTGAGGGTAGATACAAGCAAGAAAGAGATAAGCAAAGAATAGTTGGTGCAAAGACAAAACCACTCCCTGTTTAACCCAAAACGTCCTCCTCCAAGCTTGAAGGGCAAGCCTCCCCACCAATTCGCACTTGTTGAAGAAGTCTTCTCCACCTATAAAAAGATATGGAAAATATGCAAGATAGCTACAATAGATCCTCCAGTCCAATGGACAAAAGCATTTACAATCGAAACAACCAACATCCACTCCAATCCAAGCATGTACTCCAAAAGATAGAAATTTTATTCCAAGAGCCAAGAGCCAAAAATCTCTAGATGATTTTACAATGAGAGGCTCCCTCCTTAAATAGGATGGGGAGAGAGCAAAATCCTAACCACTTTTTACATGAGTGGCTAAGATTAAAAGATCAAAAGATCTAATCAATGGTTGAGATGAGCTCAACAATAAAATACATGGATCAACCATAAAGTATAACAATAAGTGGACAAAATCGCCCTAGGAGAGGGGATCGCAACAAATCATGATGACATAATATAACAATAAGCTTATGTTGGGTCCAAGGGGTAATTGTAGCCACCCTTGGTCAATCTCCATAGCACAATAATAATAAAATAGTCATCAATATACCAAATCGTGCCTCTATGGACAAATCGTAGGCCTCAAAAGACCTCAGACATCACCAGAAAGTGCCATAAGTGATGGATGTGGGCCCTGATGAAGCTGAAACTGCTGGAGAAGGTGCAGAAGACATCCCACTGATCATCCCATGCCAAAACTTTGCCTCAGTAGCCCAAAACGAATTCCTTTGTAGCCATTTCTACCAATCCAAAACTTCCTCAGGAAGCGTGTACTTGTCCCAAACTGCCTCCTGGAGTGCCTGCGCTGTCAAGCTGAGGGCACTAGTGTGTTCGAAAGGGGGGTAAAATGGTAAAAACAAGTGGCTGGACCACCCCCTCCATCATCAATGCCCTAGGTGAACCAAATAAATATCATCTCTCCTCTGACAGGGTCTTCGACAGACCAAAACTGCACTAATACAGCGTACTGAGGCTAAATCATCACTGTAATTGCCCGGAACTGGAAATAGACTGTCTCACTTTACTCAGAAGGTCCAAAACTATCCAAGATGTGTACTCATACACCATATAGATCTCTGCATGATCATATAATATATCCAATATACCGAAACAGGTGAAATAATAATAATCTGTAAATGATCAAATAATGCTGAAAACCATAGATCATCATCATAAACCTGTATCTGATGCGTAGAACCATCATGTACATGTACATAGACCATATATCATCTACCTGTGTCATCATAAGGTCCAATAATCTCATGTCCCGTGATTGACCTTGGTCAAACTAGGTTTGACCAAGTCAATATTGACCAAATATAACTTAGACTACCATCTAAAGCTGCTGCAAAGTGTCAAAAGTTAATGCATGCTCTACAACTCATTCAAATAGCAATTATAACACAATGTAATCATTACTGGCGATCTAAATCCAAATATATATTGTCATTAATTATTTATATGACTCAGACTAGACTTCCAGGACCATGCTCACTTCATAATTGTGATCAATTTGCTAGTGAAGGGTGAAGGCTAAAATAAAATGGCTAGGCTAAAGGGTGACTGACTGACTTAACATTGTGACACTTTGGATATGGGAAAGGGAATACACACCATAGTATATACTGAATGAGCAACAACATAGGGAATGGCGGTGTCTCGCAAATGGATAAGTTGTTTAGAGAGTGCTTATTCAACTTAGGCATCATGTCTACATCAAGTTGACCCAAGTTCATTAGGATCATTCAATTTCATTTAATGGTCTTTTTTCCCTACATAACCCTTCGGATCTCAGGTGTGCTAATAAGCACAACTAGTTGCAGCTTGTATCCAGGGCATGTTTTTTTATACATACATAAGGTCAGCAATTGTTTAGATATAGCTTTTAAGAATCATTGCTTTTTGGACCTTTCTTTTATACTCTTCAAGGAGTACTTTTAGCAGTTCATCTCTCTTGCCCTTTTTAGTTTCCATGGGAGAATGTAGAAGTTTCCATAAGTAGTACATGAGCTTTCAGTTTTAGCCAACAACATCTCAAGTGAGTAGGGGGAGTTCGAGCCAATGCCAAACATCGGGACAACTGACCAGAATGATTTAGCCCTACAATCCAACTCACCAGATGTAAGTTTTGTCACCAACTCAGAGCCAAGACAAAATAAACAGGAAAGCTCATCCAATACAGAGGCTATAGTGGGGAAAAGATCCTCCAAGCCACTAGTCAAGTAGTAAGTCAGGGTGATAAACTAAAAGGTAGGTAATGGATGGATGAAGACAATGAGTAATGGAGCCAACACTAGCAAGCCAAGGTATGGTGGAATGATCACCTCTATTCTCCCTAGGGAGGGTAAAACCAATGAGTATGAGTAATGAACTTCTAAGTCTGAGTAAGGACAGTAGAATATATATATAATAAGATCAACCAGGTCCACATATCTATATAATCGCCAGATCATGACACTAAGTGCTAAGACATGCCATAAAAATGAATATAAAAGCAATATAACCATAACACCATGATTTACCTGCTGAGTCATATACCTGAATGCTCATCCTCTGAACCATCATCTGTCCTCTGAAACTGTTGCTGTAACTCTAGGCACTACTGACTACTCTGCATAAATGGTATAATGGCTACATCGGTCATCACTCTGAGTGTCCTGAGACTCAGTCATGGCATGGGGAATACATATGCTGTCCAAAATCTGATAGTGATCCATAGATAGCTGCTCATCTCATCATCTCAAAGTAAAGGAACTGGCTAAAGAGTGCTCTGGAATCTGAAAAATAATGTGGTATCCCGGCTACTACATATGTGATAACAGTTAGCTTACTCTAGTCAAAACTTGAAAGAGAAGCGACAAGATGAAAATAAACTACTCTAAAACAAAAACTGAAAGATTTAACTTAACCAAACACTACACTCTTCCTCAAATGGGGAAGAAACCAAAAAAGTGGAGGACTCCTCCACTTGAAATTTTATTATGAGATTACAAATGCCTTGGGTTTTGAAACCTTGAAGGACTTTGAAGAAATAAAACTTGAATGAAAAAAGGTGAAAACTCTTATGGGTTTGTACAAATGATAGTGGTTTATTTCAAATGACATTCATGGTTTGCACTTCTCCTTGGTTCAAAATTCACTTGAGCTTCTCTTTGGCTCCTTCTTGGATATTGCTTCTTGAAAGCTTTTCAAGTTCTCTTCTCTTTCAAAACACCTACACAAGTCTCAAAACAACTCAACAATGCACCCATTAATCATTAGGAAAATGAAACAAACTTGAAACTACTTAAGTCTAGATTTAAGAATTTAACTCTAAAATGTGAAATGTATGAGATTTTGACATAAAACCTTAACTATGATGAAACGGACCAGCGAACAAATATGCTCCAAAAAATGATGGGAATGAGATTGAAACCACAAGATTTTAAGCCATCCTATATGCAAACTTTGCTATCTTTGAAATGGAAACAAATGTCTAAACAAATGCAAGTTTATACTAATGTAAAATGAGATCTAGAATGCTTTTAAAACTAACTTTTTTCAATGCATGTGATTGTAAACAAGATGCAAAAATGATATCTAACTACTACTTCTTAAACTAACTCTAACTTAAGCAAAATAGCTTTAACCAATTCGTTTTTGTTTTTTATGTGTGTGTTTAGGGCTCTTTATGATGGACGAAAAGAGCCTTGAAGACAAAGGTGAAAGGAAGATGAGCTTGGGAAGATGGGAAAAAAATGAAAAGGTTGAGAAGAGGATGGATCTAGGGCGAAACGAGTGGATGAATGGGAGAAAGGGAAAAACGAAAGGGTGAATGAAGCTAGTCTAATGGGGATGGGCTTGAAGAGGTAAGCTAGGTAACCAAGGTTTGTTTTGAAAGTGTGTTGATGGAGGAAGAGGCCAAAAACTCCTACTTGAAAGTTTCTTCTTTTGAAAAGAAGAGAAGAGCTTGAAGACCTAGAAGACAAACTGATTAGATGCCAAGAACCACTGTTAAATGAAGAGTGACTTAGTATTTAGTAAGACTTTCTCCACCTTGGGAAACCTCTGCAAAAAACTTGTTATGAAGCATACAAAAACAGAAAGATGTATTTTTAATCAGAGTTAAAACATACATCTAATAATGAAATTGCATGAACAATAAACAAATGAAAGAGATATCACCAATAGTGTGAAGAACATCCCAACTTGATCCAGCATGGACCTCCAAAGTCTAAACTTTATTCAATATTAAACAGATATTACAACAATATTTTGGCAGAGTGTTCATGCTCAAAATCTCCATGAAGAACAAGCCTAAAAGACCTTTCTTAAATAGCAAAGGCTACATACTAAAACCCTAGGTCGAATTGGCATGAGAGAGAGCCAATAACAATATACACAAAGTCGAATTCCAATCTAGAGTCAGTCAATACCAAGCTTGGAGCTTGATCCACCAAAAACTCGAGTTACAAGTCCATGTGGATGGGGAGGTGGCCTCCACCTAAGCAAGGCGCCCCCCATCCCAACATAGTAACCATCACCATCCAATTTGCATGAGCCATGTGTAGAACTCGAGTTCTAGAGAATGTTGAAGTGAGCTCCTTTGTGAGGACGAATATGCCACATATGGTAGGCTTGGAGTGGAGTAGTAGGTGGTGACTCGAGTTGTGAAGGGAGCCAATGCATAAATTAAGGAATGGAACCTACCATATCCACTAGTATAACCACCAACCAAATAACCATGTCCCAACACACTAAATCGACTTTTAATTGAAGGAGGGCGAATTCTCTTTGGTGAATAAGCTTGTGCTGACTGTATCTTCAACTGGATGAACTTGGAGTTGATTGGAATCATCATGAGTGTCTGTTGCCATGTCATTTAGCCTTTTTACTTTATTCCATTTGGATTATTTTGGAGAGTTTTGGATTTTCTCCAAAATAATAAAATTTATTAATTTAATTAATATTTTCTCTGTAATTGGATTTTTAGAGAAAATATTAATTATGAGGCCTAAATGACATCCGAAACTTGGGTTTAGCTGGTCCATAGGTCATGTGTGATTTTTGGCTTATGAAACGAGCCATCAACCTCTGAATTCGGGCCCCGGACGACTAACATATTACAAATTATTATTTCTCTATTTAAACTATAGAGAAATTTATTAAAATTTAAAAAATAATTAAAAAACCCAAACTCGACGGACCCGGTAAAATTTTAAACATTAGTTGGACTCTAATAACCCCCCATGGCTAAAATTTTCAAAATCGGGCATTCCAGCTTTGGAGGAGCGGGAGAAAACCTCATCAATTATAGCTCGGCTATAAGCAAAGTATAATTGACAAGGGAAAAAACTCCCTGGAATACCTTAGTTGCTTAATCAAGTCATGGGGAACCGAGACACTCAGATCCTACTAGCACACTTTATTACAAACCCCCATGAGGCCATGGTCATGTCGACTCAAAAACAAACTGGCTAGCCAAAACTGGCTAGTCACAAATGTTGGATCATCTGATACACTGGAGTCAAACACTTATCATGTTTGTCATATGGCGGCTCGTCAGATAATCCAACTATGGTACAAACAAGTTGGTAACATCTGGCTCCAACTGCGGGACGGGCACTTGCTCGATCTATGGATCAAAGAAAGTGTTTGAGAATCCTAGAACATCAGTTTCCTGCACAGAAACAGAAGTGTCTTAGTCCAATATTTTTATGATAAATAATGCCAAAATGAAATACCAACATAATATTTTTTTTGCTTTTTCAATAAATAACAGGTACATGAAAATGAAAATTTTCTCTTTTCAAGCATATATATGAAATATAATACAAGAAGCTAACATGTAAAAAACTATGATACATCAATATGGTACATAAAAATCAACAAAGATGGGTTCAGAGATATCCTGAGATGACCCCTTGTTCATCTTGAATGTTGTTCCGATAGAAAGGCTTCAGGGGTTGCCCATTTCTGGGTAAGCTCAGTTCTTCTCCTTCCATGGTGTTCAGTAAGAAGGAATTAGTGCCAGCAATTGCACGGATGATGAACGGGCCCTTCCAAAGGCTGTCGAATTTTCCATGTTTCCCAGGCTTCTCCCTCATTTTGTCCCATAGGAGAACAGTATCTCCTGCCTGGAAAGGTCTTGGCTTGGCTGATTTGTCAAAAGTACCCTTCATACTTTCTTGATGTCTCAAGGATTGATCAAGGGCAGCTCTTCTGGCTTCATCTAATTCTATGATCTCATTTATCCTCTGCTCCATTTCCAATTTTTTTGTTCCATACTCGCTTATTAATCTGATAATTGGAATCTGCATGCTAACCGAAAGGGTGGCAGTGAGACCATACACCAACTCAAAAGGGGATTTTCCTGTGGAGTTTTTATTGGTTATTCTGTCAGCCCATAAAGCATATTTAATCTTACTGTCCCATGCTTTCTTATTATCACCCACAGTCTTCTTAAGGATACTCATTAGATTTTTATTAGTGGACTCAGCAAGTCCATTTCCTTGTGGGTAATAATCCGAGGAATGGGATAGGATGATGCCATATTTGAAACAAAAGTCATTTACTTCTCCAGAACTGAAAGCCTTGGCATTATCAGTTGTTATCTTTAAAGGGATCCCGAACTTGGTGATGATTCTTTCCTCAATGAAATTTATGACAACATTTTCATCGGCCTTCTTGGTAGGTATGGCCTCTACCCATTTGGTGAAGTAATCGGTTGCCATAAGAATCCAGCAAAATCCATTGCTAGAGTTATCTTTGAATTTTCCAATAAAATCAAGCCCCCATTGTTGAAAAGGTGCAAGGACCACAACAGGTGTGAGGGGGAGTGCAGCCAGTTTCTGCTTACCAGTGAAGAGTTGACACTCTTGGCAACACTTAACATGTTTGTGAACATCTGCGAAGATGGTGGGCCAATAGTATCCAGCTCTTAGGATCTTGTGAGCAGCTGTATTTGCTGCCTAGTGACCTCCGCAAAATCCTAAATGAAACTCAGTCAAGATTCTTTTGGAGTCCTGTTCGTTCACACACCTGAGTATGATGCCATCTGGGTTTCTCCCAGCCAGACCTTCTTGGGTAAGGCAATATCTAGCAGTTTTAAGTCTCAAAGCCCTTTGCTTGTGACCCTTGAGGTGATCAGGACAGTTGAAGTGGAGGAGAAAATAGATGATGTCAGAATACCAGATGTTGTCAAGTTCCTGAAGGGAGGGAGTCATGGAAGGTTGGGGAATGTCATTTTCAGCAATCATTTCAATGGATTCTTCATTCTTTTGAGTGAGCATTTTAGCAAGCCCCTGTCCTTTGATTAACTTGGTGGGATTTATCTCAAGGTCATATTCCTGAATTTTGGAAACCCAGGTACCCCTTATCCCTAAACAATCCTGTTGAGAGAGGATGTCTTTCACCGCGGTATGGGGAACATACCCTATGACTTTGGAATAGCCTATATATGTTCTGAAGTGTTTCAAAGACTTGACTAAGGCATATGCCTGTTTTTCCATGATTGTGTACTTCAACTCGGAGTTTTGTAATGCTCTACTCATAAAGGCAATTGGTTGCTCGAACCCTTCGAAGTTCTTCTGGAGCAATACACCAGCAATGGTGTCCTCTGAGGCAAATGAAAAAATCATGAAATCCTTTGTATAATCCGGGCTGACTAAGACAGGTGCTCTAGTAATGGAATCCTTTATGGTGTCAAAAGCTTCTTTTCCTTCATCTGTCCAAATGAACTTAGCATTCTTTTTAAGGAGAGCCTACATGGGTTTCATGAGCTCGGCAAGGTTGGGTATGAATCTCCTTATGAAGTTTATATGGCCATTAAATGATTGGAGGCCTTTAACATTTCTAGGAAGGGGAATCTCCTGGATAGCTTTGATTCTCTCAGGGTCAATCTTGACCCCATCTTTATTTATGATGTGACCCAAAAGCTTTCCCTCTTCAATGCCCAAAACAGACTTAGCCGGATTCAGGGAAATGCCAAATTCTCTGCATCGTTGAAAGACTTTCCTAAGATGGTCAACATGGTTAGATCTCTCTTTGGAAAAGACGGTTAAATCATCCTGATATATTTCTATGATCTTACCCATTAATTTGTCAAAGGCATAATCCATGGCCCTCTGGAAGGTGGCCCCAACATTTGTGAGACCGAAGGGCATTCTCAGATATTCAAAAGTCCCCCAAGGGGTTGTGAATGTTGTTTTGTGCCTATCCTCCTCTTTGATGACCACCTGGTTATAACCTGAAAATCCATCGAGAATGGACATCATCGTAGATCCAGTGACCCGTTGGAGGAGGGTCTCCATGTTAAGGAGAGGATAGTTGTCTTTTTGGCAGGCTATGTTCAGATTTCTAAAATCAATGCATATCCTAATACCCCCATTCTTCTTCCTTACCGCAACCAAGTTAGAACACCATGATGTATGTCTGGTTGGTGCTATAATTCCTGCTGCCAACATTTTTTCTAATTCCTGCTTGACAATAGGAGCCAACTTAGGATTTATTTGTCTGAGTTTTTGGCGAAAAGGTTTTGTATTTATCATTTCCGGTTTTAGAGGGATGGTATGTTGGAAAACATCCTCCCTATAGGCTTTTAAATCACCATATGTAAATGCAAAAATGTCTCTATACTCCTTTACCAGGCTTATTAGAGCATTCCTCTCCTTTTCAGAATTTCCTTTTCCTATTTTTATGATTTTCGGATTTGTTTCCGATCCAATGTTCACCTCAATATAGTCACCAAGTTTCAATTGGTCAATGTTATTTTTCTTTCCATCCTGCCTGTCAAAAATGTTCTCCAGTTTAGCTGCTTCATGTGACATGGGGTTTAGGTTTTGGCTGTCCTCCGGATACTGCTTGCCTTCCTCCTGCCTATTTATCTTGAAGTCTGGGAACTCATCCAGGTTATGTATAAACTTTAGAATCTGTTCATCATCTTTGAAAATTTGCCAGTGGTTTATGTTGTATGGGACTGATGGCCTATAATTTATTTCAAGGGTGCAGTTGCCGTTCAACATTTCCTCTGAAGGCTGGAGGGTAGATGCCGCAACTGCCAACCTATCTGCTATACTGTTTTCTTCCCTATGGACTGCCTTTATGTTTAATGCATCAAAGTACTCCATGGTGTCCCACACTGCATTCCTATACCTCTTAAGTCTTTTGCAATGGCATGCAAACTTACCCTTGATCTGTTGCACACCTAAGTCAGAATCTCCTTTGATACTAAGCATCTTTATTTTCATGTCTTTAGCGATCTCTATGCGTAGTAAAAGTGCTTCATATTCTGCAACATTGTTTGTGGCTTCAAATTCAAGTCTGAATGCAAAGTTGAAAACCTTATCTTCAGGTGATATCAAGACTATACCAGCACCTTTGCCGGCTCTAGAAAAAGCACCATCAAACTCCATTTTCCACAATCCATCAACTTTCTTATCTTTCATTTCTTTATGAACAGGATCTAAGAAGGTGGACTTCACCTGGTAGGTTCCTATTTCATCGGTATTGTAGATGTATTCATTTGATGGTTTCTGGGGATTTTCAACATGGTATCTTCTTTCTTTTTCCGAGTGCAGTTTGACATGAGTATCTTCGGAAGCCGAAACAGTTGCATAGGATAAGTCTAATTGTAGTGATCCGCCTAAAGAAGCACCCCACTTTCTAGAAAGAAGCATCCCCCATTTATCAGGCACATCTATGACAAGGATATCCATGGTGACATGGATGTCTGGGTACTTGGCCAATCTGACGGTTTGATTTTGAATCATCCCCTCAACTTCGACAGGTCTAGAATCCATGGCACATACATTTCCATAAGGTCTAGTGGTTTTTAGATTAAGTTGTTGCATGACTTTTTTGGTCATCAGGCTTGCACTAGATCCCGAATCCAACATACAATTATGTAGAAGAAGGTCACCTATCATCAATGATATGTAGAAAGGCGGGTGAGCTTCTTTTCTTGTTTCCCTGGTATGTAGGACTATAGGGGGATCCCCAAAGTCATTTGTACAACTCGTTGAAGGTTGCTCTTTAGCTTCTGAGAAAGTTACCTTTTAGGGGTAGGGGGCTTTGCAGGTGGACGAGGCTTTTCAGATGTGATGGGTTTAGGAATAGCGGGAGGCTTTTCAGAAGCTGTAGGCCTAAGAGTATAAGGAGGAGTACTATGTGTATGAGGCTCTAACAGTTTCAAAAGTTTCTCCCTCTGACCAGGGAGTTTACATAGTTCAAGTACTGGGACTGGAACTTTAGTGTTGGCCAACCAACTACTTAAATCAAAATTTAAATCAACAGACTCCTTTTCATTATTAATTTCTCGAGTAATGTGAGGAATTGTTACCATAGGAGCAGTTTGAGTAGAAGGTCCCTCCTTCGGTTTCTTTTGATATGTATTTCCCTTGAATCTCTGGCTGTTGTTGATACTGGGTGGCATCTCACCGTAGAGTTGAGTCATATAATCAATCTGTTGATAAACCTGGTTGGCTTGAGTCACATTGAGGTTTTCATAGTTATTTCCCACATGGTTGATAAAAACAGGCTCGTCTGATGAAGTACTAGGGCCACATCCCTCAGGATAACCATTCTCTTGAACAAAACATGCATAGTGGCATCCAGATTCCTCGTGGAAATCTCTGCATGCCCTACAAAAAGGCTTGTATGACTCAACCATGTTAGCAGCCTCTAATTGATTTGGAGGCCTTTGTTCATGTTTGGGAGGTTTTCTCTACCAATTCTGTTTTGTAGCAAAAACCCTAGGTTGAGGTTGAGGTTGAGGTTGAGTCCTTTCGACATTTATAACCCGACTTTGAATTTCCTTTAGCTGAGAAAGGTGTTTTGCCTCAGCTTCTTCCATGTTTTTCTTCATTTCCCTTCTTATTTCCAATATCTGTTTTTCATGTCTCTTTTATAACTGATAAGGGATCCTTGTCTTTTGGTTCATTACTTCTCGAAGGAATTGAAGACCTGGAGTAACCCTGAATGTTGGACTCACCGGAAGACATCACGTTTTTATCAATCTTGACAGCTAAACTCTGAGCTTCAGCCAAAGTAGTAGGTTCTTTATCTCTCAGTTGATATTGTATCTTACCACTCAGTGCCTCTATGTAGTAGTCTAGTAATGAAGCTGCAGGAGATGCATAAGTCTCAGGGATGGAATTTGACAACTCCTGAAACTTAGTATTGAATTCATCCATGGTCTCATTTTCTGTCTTCTTCATGCTAGTTAAGGTTGCAACAAGGTGTCTAGGCTCCTTCTTGCTGCCAAACTTGTTGAGGAAAGCAATTTTGAAAGCTGCTATGGTGGAGAAAGATTTGTCTGGTAAATTGTCGTACCAGTTCCCAGCTTTGCCCTCTAAGGATATGGCAAAAAAGGTCATGTAAACATCCTCATGTTTATCAGTGCCTTTGAGGTAGGAGCCAAAAAGTCTGTTGAAGTTTCTGATATGCTGCTCAGCAGAAGTAGAGGCATCAGTGTTGTTGAAGCTTGTGAGTTTGTCGACAGTTTTTTAGGGAATATCATGAGGTTGACCTGCTATCTGAGTGAAATCTAGTTGAGTAAAAAACTCAGCCATGGTAGAAAGGAAACAATTATTTTCTTCAAAATTTTCTTGATTTTCTAGATTTTCTTGAAACAAAGAATGGATGTCTAAAATAGACTCAGATCTAAGATTTTCAAGGATTTTACGAGAAGCAAGTTTGTTTAATCTTCTCCTCTTAAACCTTTTCAGGCTCAGGGATAAAACTAAGCAAACCTTCAGAATTTCTTCTCGTTGAATACATTGAGGTGTTAATTGACAGTGGAGTCGCCAGGTGGATCCAAGTCTAATTTCAGAGAGTGATTAAACTAAAAATCTACCAAAAGTAAAACTAAAAGGGGCAGTGGAGTCGCCAGACAGATTTAGAATCTATCAAAAAAGGTAAAACACACTAGAAAAAATTAAGGTCGTCCAGGAACAAAAAGATTTGTCCCCGACACCGACGCCAAAAATGTTGTCCGCCAAATTGCACACCAGCAGC
Organism: Larix kaempferi; assembly: GCA_027924585.1. Taxonomy (NCBI): domain Eukaryota; kingdom Viridiplantae; phylum Streptophyta; class Pinopsida; order Pinales; family Pinaceae; genus Larix; species Larix kaempferi. The sequence continues at coordinate 25,845,013 of BSBM01000101.1, read as the reverse complement.
GGAAATCTTTCGAAAGCTGTCTCTTCACTAAAAGTGAGAGAGGTGTGGCCTTGGGGGCAAGCAATGAGCCAAGTATTGTCACCTGAATCCCAGCTCCTCCGTTTAGGCTAACTCCTAACGAAGCCAAGGGGGATAGTCCCTACAAAGAGTTGTCTAAAGCTCTTGTGTTTTTTAAGTGTTTTTGGTGAAATGATGCGGATGGGTGTTGTTTAGGAGTTTTCTTGTGATGAGACCAAAAATATGTAAAGATGAACAACAGATAATAAGCAATCCACGTTGCGAGCTAAGATAACAAGATGGCGGTATGATTCAAGATTTGATAAATCACTAAAGCATTCACAACATGAAATAAACACAAGGACAAATGGTCCTGATCAATATATAAACTTTTTAGATAACCAGTGCCTTATGGAGTCAAAGAAAAGTAAAGATTATGATGCTGAAAGTGTGGTTCTTGCAAAAAGTTCCATTCGTGAGATCGTTGTGCAGATTATCTTTGTAAATTGAAGATTTTAGTGGTCTTGATTATTAGGATAAAAGCTAGGGTATCAAGAGAGTGTTCAGAAAGACAGTATCAAGTGCCTTCGTTCAAGGACATGTCGGACCACCCAGTGCTCTAGTCAGGTCGCGAAATGCTAACCAGCAAACTAGAGGCTCAACATGGCAACCTGGCGACCCCAACTAGGAGATTACCCACTGAAATGATCTTATTGCTCAACTCCGGATTGGTTGGTTATGGGGGTGAAAGTTTTATTAGTTATCACTTATGAGCTTAACAAGTCTTCCACCTTTCTGAGTACTAGACCAACCGTTTCCGGTTGGCAAAGCATACGAGTGTTGGACAAACGACCTAGATAAATTAATTAAAGGAGGAAATGTGGATTGAAGTGTTTTATTATTTAGAGCACTTGTTCAACTCTCCAACAAAGAGCGCTCTTGACTTAACCTTAAGACCACAGTTCAAGAGACTTTCTACTTTAAAATGCCTAATGCAGGCGGAAAATGCAAATCTATATGCTCTCCGACAGAGAGTGCTCTTGACTTGGATTTGGCCAAGTTCAAGAGGCTTTGTTGGTTTTATTGCAAAAAGTGAAGCGATTGTGAAACTTAAAGAAGTGAATGAAACTGAAAATGACTGAAAAAATAAAGATAACCACAAAGAAAGATGCTTTGAAGATAACAGAAAACAAAATCTAGTGTTCTACCAAGCAGATTTATTCTAAAGTGGGATCAACCTCCGAACAAGGCTAATCACTAGAACCGTAAGTCCTGGAAACCTTCCAGCTAGCTGGATGTCCACAAGATGCTGATGGGGGAACGAGAAGCTACCACAAAACTATGTGGCCTTTGGGACACAATCCCAAAGTTAGCTTACTCTGGTCAAAACTTGAAAGAGAAGCGATAAGATGAAAATAAACTACTCTAAAACAAAAACTGAAAGATCTAACTTAACCAAACACCACACTCTTCCCCAAATGGGGAAGAAACCAAAAAAGTGGAGGAATCCTCCACTTGAAATTTTATGATGAGATTACAAATGCCTTGGGTTTTGAAACCTTGAAGGACTTTGAAGAAATAAAACTTGAATGAAAAAAGGTGAAAACTCTTATGAGTTTGTACAAAAGATAGTGGTTTATTTCAAATGACATTCATGGTTTGCACTTCTCCTTGGTTCAAAATTCACTTGAGCTTCTCTTTGGCTCCTTCTTGGATATTGCTTCTTGAAAGCTTTTCAAGTTCTCTTCTCTTTCAAAACACCTACACAAGTCTCAAAACAACTCAACAATGCACCCATTAATCATTAGGAAAATGAAACAAACTTGAAACTAGTCAAGTCTAGATTTAAAAATTTAACTCTAAAATGTGAAATGTATGAGATTTTGACATAAAACCTTAACTATGATGAAACGGACCAGCGAACAAATATGCTCCAAAAAATGATTGGAATGAGATTGAAACCACAAGATTTTAAGCCATCGTATATGCAAACTTTGCTATCTTTGAAATGGAAACAAATGTCTAAACAAATGCAAGTTTATACTAATGTAAAATGAGATCTAGAAAGCTTTTAAAACTAACTTTTTTCAATGCATGTGATTGTAAACAAGATGCAAAAATGAGATCTAACTACTACTTCTTAAACTAACTCTAACTTAAGCAAAATAGCTTTAACCAATTCGTTTTTGTTTTTTATGTGTGTGTTTAGGGCTCTTTATGATGGACGAAAGGAGCCTTGAAGACAAAGGTGAAAGGAATATGAGCTTGGGAAGATGGGCAAAAAATGAAAAGGTTGAAAAGAGGATGGATCTAGGGAAAAACGAGTGGATGAATGGGAGAAAGGGAAAAACGAAAGGGTGAATGAAGCTAGTCTAATGAGGATGGGCTTGAAGATGTAAGCTAGGTAACCAAGGTTTGTTTTGAAAGTGTGTTGATGGAGGAAGAGGCCAAAAACTCCTACTTGAAAGTTTCTTCTTTTGAAAAGAAGAGAAGAGCTTGAAGACCTGCAAAACAAACTGATTAGATGCCAAGAACCACTGTTAAATGAGGAGTGACTTAGTCTTTAATAAGTTTCTCCACCTTGGGAAACCTTTGCAAAAAACTTGTTATGAAGCATACAAAAACCGAAAGATGTATTTTTAATCAAAGTTAAAACATACATCTAATAATGAAATTGCATGAATAATAAACAAATGAAAGAGATATCACCAATAGTGTGAAGAACATCCCAACTTGCTCCAGCATGGACCTCCAAAGTCTAAACTTTATTCAATATTAAACAGATATTACAACAATATTTTGGTAGAGTGTTCATGCTCAAAATCTCTATGAATAACAAGCCTAAAAGACCTTTCTTAAATAACAAAGGCTACATACTAAAACCCTAGGTAGAATTGGCATGAGAGAGAGCCAATAACAATATACACAAATTCAAATTCCAATCTAGAGTCAGTCAATACCAAGCTTGGAGCTTGATCCACCAAAAACTCGAGTTACAAGTCCATGTGGATGGGGAGGTGGCCTCCACCTAAGCAAGGCGCCCCCCATCCCAACATAGTAACCATCACCATCCAATTCGCATGAGACATGTGTAGAACTCGAGTTCTAGAGAAGGTTGACGTGAGCTCCTTTGTGAGGACGAATATGCCACATATTGTAGGCTTGGAGTGGAGTAGTAGGTGGTGACTCGAGTTGTGAAGGGAGCCAATGCATAAATTAAGAAATGGCACCTACCCTATCCACTAGTATAACCACCAACCCAATAACCATGTGCCAACACACTAAATCGACTTTTAATTGAAGGAGGGCGAATTCTCTTTGGTGAATAAGCTTGTGCTGACTATATCTTCAACTAGATGAACTTGGAGTTGATTGGAATCATCATGAGTGTCTGTTGCCATGTCATTTAGCCTTTTTACTTTATTCAATTTGGATTATTTTGGAGAGTTTTGGATTTTCTCCAAAATAATAAAATTTATTAATTTAATTAATATTTTCTCTGTAATTGGATTTTTAGAGAAAATATTAATTATGAGGCCTAAATGACATCCGAAACTTGGGTTTAGCTGGTCCATAGGTCATGTGTGATTTTTGGCTTATGAAACGAGCCATCAACCACTGAATTCGGGCCCCGGACGACTGACATATTACAAATTATTATTTCTCTATTTAAACTATAGAGAAATTTATTAAAATTTAAAAAATAATTAAAAAACCCAAACTCGACGGACCCGGTAAAAAAATTTCGAATTTTTTTCTGAGGGTCCTAGAGACTTGGGACATTACCAGAACCTATTCTAATAGTGTCTAGTAGGCTTATATACATTAGTTGGACTCTAATAACCCCCCATGGCTAAAATTTTCAAAATCGGGCATTCCAGCTTTGGAGGAGCGAGAGAAAACCTCATCGATGATAGCTCGGCTATAAGCAAAGTATAATTGACAAGGGAAAAAACTCCCTGGAATACCTTAGTTGCTTAATAGAGTCATGGGGAACCGAGACACTCAGATCCTACTAGCACACTTTATTACAAACCCCCATGGGGCCATGGTCATGTCGACTCAAAAACAAACTGGCTAGCCAAAACTGGCTAGTCACAAATGCTGGATCATCTAATACACTGGAGTCAAACACTTATCATGTTTGTCAAATGGCGGCTCTTCAGATAATCCAACTATGGTACAAACAAGTTGGTAACAAGATCGATTCTAACATTATATCGTTTTGGCAGGAGGGGCGCATTGGCTATCTTGGAGCATAGCGATTTCACTTGGGGAGGTTGGATCTCACTCTAGATTGCTTCGGTTTGGGAAGATCATCAATTTTCAAGGCGGCCGCAAGTATTTCCAGGTGTGTTTCAATTTATTTTTGTTGTTACGGGGTCCATTCCAATTGTCACCATTAAAACCCTCATTTTGTAGATCTAATAGATCTGACGATATTTTGGGATTAATCTTTAAAACCCGCTTTAGAAATAATTAATAAACCCTAGATCTAAAATTTGAACTTAATCCGACTCGATTTTCCCTTGGATATAGCTCTAGTCAACTCTAGGTGGGACGTCCTCCTTGGTTTTCTCACTATTTCTTCAGATTTATCACGTGGGTCTTACTTGAACCCTCTTTAATTGTCAAATCTAATCTCAAGCTTCCATTCTAGTGTCATTTCATCCTTTAATTCCTCATTTGGGTCCACATTTATATTTTTCCTAAACCCTAGGTGGGTCCCACTTGGGTATCTCTATTTGACACTAGATCTATTATCCCAACCTCATGGTGGTAGATTGCTTACATGGTTGAGAATCTCTATCTTGCCTAAGCCTCCTCAACCTACTCTTAACTCTCGTACACCACTACATTATCATAGATCTAGTCTTATCCACCAAGATATACTCGTGTGCATCATTGCTAACATTTAGAGTACCTTGTGTTGGTTCGCTAGCCCTCATTGGCTAGAAAGGGTCTCCCCCTTTGTTGTCTAGGGCTTGGATAGCAAGAAGCAAAGAGTGCCTCGATTGGCATGACAACCAATCCTTCTCGGGAATCGAGGCCCTCTTGGGTCACCTCTTTAGTTTCCTAGCACCTCTACCATCCTGGATAGGATCACCTTTATGGGCAACTATAAGTTGTGTGATAACAACTACCTTGGCCCATTTTTTTTAATAAAGTCACATGTCCATGCCCTACAGGGAAATTGTAAAAATATCATAGCATGATGGTTTTTGTAAAGGAATAAACTTTCCTAGGACTTAGTTATCAGTCCGAATAGCCCAGAGTGTTTTTTCCCTTGTCAATTATGCGTTGTCGAATAAAAGACTTATAATTGACGAGTTTTTCACTCGTACCTCCAAAGTTGAGGTGGTCGGCATGATTTCTCGGTCTTAGGAGGTTATTAGAGTTCAGGTATCAATGTATATTACCATGCTAGATATTAAAATTGATTCGTATGGACATGTACTAGGTCCCCTTAAGCTTTTTTTATTTCCGATGAAAATAATTTTTTTTCCGTAAAATTAGACCATTTTTTAATAGTTTAATTGGAAAATTTCAAATTGTAATAAAAGTGTGGTCTGGAGGCGGATTTTGGCGTGGGGATGCTCATTTTCACACTCAGAGCATCCTCTTTACCCTAAGACCCACTTTTCCTATGTTTTCGGTGAGCATGTTGTCTTTGGGAGGATTTTTTCTTAAAGATGCGACAATTTGGCAAATAAATGCTAAAAAAATACAAAATGACCCAAAACAAAATTAAAAAAAATATATATAATAAAAATTCATTTGGAATGTGCCAAATGAGTTGGCATGCCATCTCACATGGAAGACGACCTCGTGAGTTGAATAAAGCACATGTTATAAATGTCAAATCAAGAGTTATGAGAATCATTCCATATTGGTGGTGCACTCTCTCCCATGAGGATGATGCATTCCATATGATGGGATGTGGCGAGTAATGTGTGGGTTGGTAATGCATGTAGGTGAGGGAGCATCTCCTTATGGATATCCGACGCCTCCCTATGGAGTTACATCTAACATATCCCATATTTGTCTCATGAAGCTAAGGTTAACGCACCCATCACTCCCAGTTGAATATTGCCCCCTCCTCATGGAGTGAATGCACCCTCCCTCCCCCATTTGCTATATAAACAAGCTTTCCCCCTCCTTTGAAACTAGTGAGATTCAAGGAGTGAAAGGCTTGCCCATTGTAATGTTATCATTGTGGTTTTGCTCAATAAAGAGAAGCTTTGGAGGCCAAGTGTGTGGTGCCATTGTGTTGGATGAACATTGTCATGGTTCTACTGAGGTAACTTGTGAATTTTTTACATTTCTTGTGTTTGTATCTTGTGAATCCGATCTTGACAGGGTTGTTATCAGTTGATAGGAAAGAGATAGTTAGTAATCTTACTTTTTATTTCTCCATAGATATATGTGATTAGAGATATATATTCTACATGCTTATATGTTTATATGCATGTTCATTTGTTATCTTTTATATATACTATTGGATTGTTGTCCGCCAGATTGCACACCGGCAACGGAAATATTTTGAAATCTGTCTCCCTCACTGGAAGTGGGGAGAGGTGTGGCCTTAGGGGCAAGCAATGAGCCAGGTATTGTCACCTGAATCCCAGCTCCTCCATTTACGCTAACTCCTAACGAAACCAAGGGAAGTAGTCCCTACAAAGAGTTTCACTAAGGCTCTTATGTTTTATACGTTTTAAGTGTGGGGTGATGCGGATGAGTGTTGTTTAGGAGTTTTCTTGATGATGAGATCACAATTTAAATAATTGAAATAAGCACAAGATAAAACAATCCCCGTTGCGATTATACAATATAATCTGAAGAAAAAGCCACTTTGTAAGTTTAAAGCAAGACAACCACGAAAATAGAAATGCTCCAGATAGATAATAAGCAAAGTAAAATGATGACAAGGACCAGTTCCTTATGGAGTCAAAAAAGTCTTGAGTGCTTGGGTTGCTTGATACAAGAGTTCAAAGTGGTAATGTTCGTGAGAACGTCCTGCGATTAATCTTGGTTTATTGAATATTTTAGTGATCTTTGATTATTAGGCTAAGAACCAACAAGGTAATCAAAAGAGTAGACCAAATGGGAGAAATACTGGCAACCTCTTAGATGATAGGTCGAGAGCACCCAGATTCAGAGGATAGGTGTCCAATGTTTGAACCGCCCTCGAGTCTGACAGTGGATTCACGGCACCACCTGTTTCAAGAAGCAACCTCAGTATTTGACGCCGATTTAGATTGGGTAAAGTTTTAATTAGATTATCACTTGTAAGCTTAGCAAATTCAACACCTTTCTAAGTACTAGCCCAACCCTTTCAGGTTGGCAGAGCATACGGGTATTGAACAATCAACCAAAGTAAATTAATCAAAAGGGGAGTGTGAGTTGAAATGTTTTATTATTTAAGAATACAGTTCAACTCTTCGATAGAGAGCGCTCTTGACTTAGTCTTAAGACCAAAATTCAAGAGACTTTTCTAATCTAATATCCCTAATGCAGGGGGAAAATGCAAGTCTAAAATGCTCTCCAACAGAGAGTGCTCTTGACTTGGATTTGGCCAAGTTCAAGAGGCTTTGTTTATTTTTAAGAAAAAAAAGAAGCAGTTGTGAAAACAATTATGAAGCTTAGATTATTGAAAGTAAAAATATGATAACAAGATGTGATAAAATGCTTGAAAATGACTGAAAGCAAAAATTAGTGATCTACCAAATAAATGTTAATTGACGGTGGGATCAACCTCCAAACAAGGTTGATCACTCAGAACCGTTATTCCTTGAGACTTTCCAGCTAGCTGAAACTTCAACAAGGAGGCTAACGGGGGAACGAGAAGCTACCACAAGACTTTGTGGCCTTTGGGATACAATCCCAAAGTTAGCTTGCTCTGGTTAAAACTTGGAAGAGAGAATAATGAAATTGAATGACTAATCTAAAGCATGAAATGAAAGATCTAACTTAACAAAACACAACACTCTTCCCCAAATGGGAAAGAAACCCAAAAAAGTGGAGGACTCCTCCACTTAAACTTTTATTGACTTGATTACAAATGCCTTGGGAATGAGATCCTTGTAAGGTCTTTGATAGAAACTAAAACAAACTTATGAAAAGAAAAGCTTGAATCCCTTAATGGCTTTTACAAAGGATAAGAGAGTATGTATTGAACTTTGTCTTCTCTTGGTTTGAAATTTCACAGTTTGGATCCCTTTGTCTTTTGGTACTTGGTTTCTACTTTCTCTCCTTGGTTTGATCTTGCTTTCCAAAACAAACTCCCTCATTCAAAGTAACCTGCACAAGCTCAAAAGATATCTGAACACACACCCATTAGATGTTAGTGAAAATCAAAAAGAACTTGAAACTAGTTAAGTCTAAATTTTAAAACTAAGGTCTAAAACGTAAAATGCATGAAATTTTGACTTTAAATTATTAATATGGAAAAACAGACCAACGAATAACAAATGCCTAGAATATGCTAGGAATGAGATCTAAAACATAAATTTTTTGAAATATTTTTTGCATAAAATTTCTTATCTTTCAAATGGAAACAAAAATTTAAACAAGTACAAGTTCTACTGGTGTAAAAAATGAGATCTAAAATGTTCTAAAATTAATCTTTTCAATGCATGAGATTGTAAATGAGATGCAATAATTTGAGATCTAACTAACAAAGACTAACTCTAACAAATCGAAACAAACTAAGAAAGAAACTAATACTTAACCCAAGCAAATCGTTTTTGTGTTTTTTGAAGTGTTTTTAGGGCTCTTTAGGATGGACGAGAGGAGCTTGAAGAGGAAGAGCGAAAGGAGGATGGCTTGAAGACAAACGAAAGGAGGGAGAAATGGGTAGATCTAGGGCAAAAAACAAATGGAAGAGGAGAGAAAGGGCAAAACGAATGGGTAAATGGAGCTAACTTAATGGGGATGGGCTTGAAGAGGTAAGCTTAAGGGACAAGTAACCAATGAAGTTTGTTTTGAAAGAAGTTTGTTGATGGAGGAAGAGGCCAAAACTCTTTTAAAGTGTTTCTTCTTTTGAACAAAGAATCCTTTGGGAACCTGCAAGACAACTTCGATTAGGTGCTAATAACCATTGGAATGCAAAGAGCAACTTGATCTCCAAGTCATTCTCCACCTTATGTGAATCCTGCAAAACCCCTAAACATCAAACAAGTTAAACCGAATAGTACATTTCTAAGATATATAGAACATATACTAAATAATGCAAAACTTGAGATAAGAAATAGGGTGAGAAAGATATCACCAAGCAATGTGAAAGACAACCCCAAAACTCTTGTATGGACCTCCAAAGTCAATATATTATTCAAAAATTCAAACAAATATATTACAATAGTATTTTGGCAGAGTGTTCATGCTCAAAATCTCCATGAGAGAATGGCCAAAATTCCATCTCTTTATAGCAAATACAAGCTACCTAATACCTAATTCGAATTGGCTTTGAAGAGAGCCAATACCACCTAACAAAAGTCGAATTCCAATCACATCTAGTTTAAAATCCAATCAACACTTGGCTTGGAGTGCTTAACTACCATAAAGCTCGAGTTCATGGTCTATGTGGATGGGGAGGTGGCCTCCACCTAGGCAAGGCGCCCCCCATCCTCTTCTTGGAATAATCACCATCCAATATATGAAAGCCACATGTAAAACTCGAACTCCATTGAAGATTGACGTGAGCTAGCATGGAGATGGCGTGAGGATATGAGGGAGATCACATATGAGTTGTATTGAATGGAACTCGAGCTCACAAAGGAAGCCAAGCCATGAGGTGGCCCCAAAACAAGGCGCCCACCTTGGTCTTTAATGCCATCCACCAACCCACTAAACACTTGACACCACACCAATTCGCAGATTTCATGAAGGAGTGCGAATTCACTTGGAGAGATTGACTTGTGCTGACTGTACAATTGACTGGAGCTCGGTGAAGTTGATTGGAATCATCTTAAATGCCAGGTGCCATGTCAATTAGCATTTTACTTTATTCCATTTGGATTATTTTGGAGAGATTTGGATTTTCTCCAAAATAACCATTTTTATTATTTTAATTAATAATTTCTCTATAACTGGGTTTTTTGAGAAATTATTAATTATGAGCCCTAATTAACATCCAAAACTTAGGACAAACTGGTCCGGGGATCATGAATGATTTTTGGCTTAAGTCTGGAGCATTCAATCATCAAATTCGGATCTCGGATGACTGACATATTACAAATTGATATTTCTCTATTTAAACTATAGAGAAATTTATTAAAATTTAAAAAATAATTAAAAACCCAAATTCAACGGACTCGGTAAAAAAATTTCGAAATTTTTTCTGAGGGTTTTAGGGACCTAGGACATGACCGACACTTATTCAAATAGTGTCTAGTAGGCTTATATACATTAGTTGGACTCTAATAACCCCCCATGGCTAAAATTTTCAAAATCGGGCATTCCAGCTTTGGAGGAAGCGGGAGAAAACCTCATCAATTATAGCTCGGCTACAGGCAAAGTATAATTGACAAGGGAAAAAACTCCCTGGAATACCTTAGTTTCTTAATCAAGTCATGGGGAACCGAGACACTCAAAATCCTACTATCACACTTTATTACAAATCCCCAAGGGGCCATGGTCATATCGACTAAAAACAAAAACCGGCTAGCCAAAATTGGCTAACTGTTGCAATCTGAAAACCTAGATACTCTGGAAGTGAACACTGATGTGTTCCAACACTGGCGGCTCAATAAGGTTTCAACTATTTGTACAAAATAGGTGATGGGTGGAAACGCGAAGGTGGGTTACACTTTGGTGAGAATCGGGCGCCAAAGAACCATAGCGGAAGTTATTCGACCGAATAAATTTAACTATTCGGCTGAATAATATAATTATTCGGCCTAATAATTACACTTATTCGGCCGAATAACTTATTATTTATTCGGACGAATAACAATTAACGGGCCACCGTTAGACCTAACTGTGGCCTCGATGTGTGTGCGAGGTTTTAGCCGGACGGAGAAAACGCACAGCGCTGTGCAATTATTCGGTCGAACACTTATTCTGCATAAAAGCTCGACCGCGGCCATTGTTTATCACTTTCGGCCGATTCCGTGGACCCCTTTGGCGCTGTTGGTGGTCCCGCCTCCGCGTCACCAGTCTGGAATGTTACCTTTCCACTCGCTCTTCCGTCTAGTTTGTTGTCGTCGATTCGCCACCCGATTCCCCGCTACTGCGTGTCACTTCTCCGCCACCCTGTGCGTCAGGATTTGCTCGACGGTTCGTCGTTGTTGGAGTGTTAGGCCGCCAGCTTCTGCCTCTGCCATTCGCTCGTCCGCCACCTTCTGTTTCCCCCATCCGCTCGTATGCGAGGTTCTGCCTCTGCCGCTAGGTCGTATTTCTGTTTGGACGTCTGGACGCTCTTTGGTGGAGTCTGCGTCTGGACATCTGTAGGTTTAGCGTGCATCTGCACTTCTATTGGTGGAGCTTTGGTGTTGGAGTGTTCTCCTGTGGATGTTTGCACAACAGTGAGGTGCTGTAGTTGGGGACCTATCGACGCGACGCTGTGCATAGGTAATTCTTTTGCATATTTAATTTGTAATTGTTTATTTTTTTCTTTAAGTTTCTTATTAAATTTGTAATTGTTATTGCAGGTTTTCTTTTCTTGGCTGCTTGGCTCGTTTCGTTTCGGCTGTTTAAAATTCCTCTTGGGGCTCTCTTTGGCCAAATCTAAATTCGCTTGCTTTCGTTTCGGCTGCATGTAAAGAGGTAAGTAGAATTTTTTTTTTAATTCAAGAGTTAATTATTGGTTTGAAAAGTTTTGAGTTTGTCCCTGTAAATGAACTCTGCCCAATTGGGCAGAGTTCATAAACTCTGTCCAATTGGGCAGAGCTCATGAACTCTGGTCAAATAGTATGTTGAAAATTATTTAAATTTAAATATAAAAGAGGAATATATTGAGTGTTTAGTTAGTTACTTTTGTTAAATTGTTGATTTTGCTTATGTGTTTAGAAATGAAAATAAAAGTAGGACTGCAATTGTATTTGCAAATGATATATCCCATTTATATATAGGCTTGTTTTATTTGCTAAACTTTGTCAACATGGACATGGACAGAGTTCATGAACTTTGTCAACATGGACATGGACTGAGTTCATGAACTCTGTCTACGTTGACAAAGTGTAGAGATCAATATATTAGTTCTATTACAAACTGTGTTGATGGATAGCTATAGATACAACGAAACTTTAGACGATTAAACTCTACTTTTGATACAACAAAACTTTAAAATTGACTTTAGGTACAACGAAACTATAGAGATGAATAGACTTTAATTTAGATGTACTATGAAATAACAAAAACACTTAAAAAATTGGTATAGTAATTTTTTATACATCCGAACAATAATAGTCATAGTCATTTTAAAAACTATTAGATGATATTATGCCACAATGGTCTTGAGTTTTATCCTTGTAAAGATGGCGATTCTTGGTATTATGTTTTTCTTTGGTTGCAACATGGCAAACTTGGAGAACATAATACCAAGAATCGTTACCGTTATCAGGTTGAAATTAAAGACCATTGTGGAACATGGCAAATTTGGGAAACATGTCATTTAACTCGAAACATAATACCATGAATGGTCAATTTTTTTTATTCTATGGAATAATGAAAATATGTGTAGATATAATTTATGTTTAAAGTATTAAAATATCTTGATTAAATTATTAATTTAAGAAACTGAAGACCATTATCGAACATGGAAAATTTGGAAAACATGTCAAACTCGAAACATAATACCATGAATTGTCAATTTTTTTTTATTTTATGGAATAGTGAAAATATTTGAAGATATCATTTATGTTTAAAGTATTAAAATATCAATTAAGTTATTAATTTAAGATTTAGATTAAAAGTTAAAACAGATTCATGAACTCATTCTTTGACATAAAGAAATGAACCCTTCACTTAGTATTTAACTATATTGGTTCCATTCATTTTAAACATCAAAAACACTTAGAACATTGGTACATTAATTCTTCACACATCTAACAATATTAGAGCTATACTCTTTTTAAGAACTATTATATGATATTAGGTAAATCTAGGTCCTTATTAAATAACTTAATCTCTTTAGCAACTAGGTTTTAGGATTTGTAGAATTAACATGTAGGATTTGAATATGTAATCAGTTGATATTTGTGCAAGTGTAGACATTATATATCAAATGGAAAGAGAGGATTCTTTGAGACGAAAGCGTAGGAGGTCTTCACAAACTTCTAGGGTTGGTGTTACAAGTGATAATCGGAGGTTGTCAACCTCCTCTCGGGATTCTAGTTTATTGTATAGTTCACATCGACGAGGTGAAAGGGGTACAGATGATTCCCTTATATCTTCTGTGGGAGAACGTCGATCTCGACCCTCTATTGGTATATGAATATCAATCTTTTAACATGTACATGCAAATATTTTTTTTTTGTACGCAAAAATTGTACTTGTGTTTAAACAGAACTTTGTATTTATTTGAAGCAGAGCATGGTTCAGAAGATGCTTGTAATTCTATAGGGAGGGAGACAGAGCAAGCAAGGGAGACGGATGAGGGTGCAGAGCAAGGTTCTCAAGAGGCTCATCATTCTACACAAGGTGATAATGGTCGAGCTAGGACGCAATATGTTGAATTAACTGAGGATTGTACACCCATTACAACATATCCATCTGATCTACCTCGGGAGCTTCCATGGGAAAGTGGTGATCATCAAATGACTCTTGAAATATGTAGATCCCACTACGGCAAGTTGAAAAATGATTTGTCTACTATGGATCTCCCTCCAGAGAGCAAACAAAGTTTGAAGATTGTTTTGGGATCATTGCAAAACTTCATTCAGGCATATGAGAATCTCAGACCAACTACAAATGGTTTTGTTGATTTGATGTGAAGATGAAGGGAACAAGTGATGGGTCCAGACAAGTGGGATGTTGTGAAGGAGAGAGTGACGAAAGAACATGCCAAATCAATGTTTAACTTCAAAGAAGGTCTAAAGCGAGAAATGTTGAAAGTGCAATATTTCAAGCATCCTGATCTTGCACATCTACTCTATGATCAGTTTCTCGCAGCCTATGGTTGGTTTCCATGGAACAATGAGGTTTTTCAATATTTTGCTAGATTTTTTTATGCTGAGTTTTTCTTAAATATGAAGCCAGACTATACCGATGTTCATTCAGAATTTTATGGAGTTGGAAAAGGTCAAATATATAATCGAAAAGGTGCTCTTAGAGACCCTACAACTCTTCGACCTCCACCCCAGATATCTCGCCCACCTAGGTTGGTGGCATTAAAATCAGAGATAGAGCCCACATCTCAACTTGGGACAACTGCAAGGAATTTTGTTGGCGATGGTTTATCGTCAGCATTAGTTGGTGTAGATGTGGGATTGGTTCGAGAAAGGGCTCATTCTGCTATTCGTCAAAAGTTTGTTTACAAAACTAATGATGAGATAGATAAAATGAGCATTGAAGATCTCAGGGCATATGCCAAGGTTTGTTGTGACCTAGCGGCAAATGTTATATCCAATGACACATCGAGTTTGGGAGAGGTTTGTTGATTATGATATGACTTGATCTTAATTAAATATTTTATTCATTTTGAATTGAATTTTTTGTTACATTATATGAATGATAAATTATGTTTTTTGATGTAAAGTAATAGGTACATAATGTAAATGTTTAAATTGGTTGCAGTTTTCAAGAATGATGAATGAACATTATTTCTATGTTTCAACTAGCGAAAATCTAGAGAATATTCGAGAGGTACATATTTATTATTTACATATTTGTAATTATGTTTGAACTTGATATATATATATATATATATATATATTTATATTTTTGAATTTTAATTTAACTATACATCTTATTGTTAATTTGACTTATCCATGCAAGTTTCTTTAGATACGAACTTTATAAATGATTTACCATCTATTGTGAGCTAATGTTTTTTTAATCTTTTTGTTTTAGTTTTAAATTAATTGGAACAGTAATTTTTTTGGTTTGCATTATGTTTTATTTATTAATACAATTTAAATTTTAGGGAGGAGATATAGGTTCCCTGCTTCATGCAGCAGATATTGGCAAGGAGGTACTTTTATTCATTGCTATAATATTGTTCTCTGTTTTAATATTTTAATTTTTATGGATTTAGTTAAAATTTGTTCAAGTAATTTATGATTCATAAATTGATTTTATACATGTTGCAGCTTGGGTCTCTGAAGTCTTTTGGAGGCAAAGGAAAAACTCCTTTAGAGGATGGTGGTGGACAAGTATTTGGAGAATTTGATGTAATTTTGTTAATAATTGAATTGTTTTTTGATATATAAGTTTAATATTTTAATTTTCTGAATATAGTTTAAATAATTTAAATGATATTCATAATTTGTTTTTATACATGTTGTAGGGTGGGTTGAGTCCAGGGGGAGACCCTAGTGGAAGATAGCATGGTGGACATTTTTTTTTTGTTGATATGCATAGATTGCAAAGATTTGTTTTGGACATGTCGAAGAAATTTATTTTTGGACTAGATACATATATGTACATTGAACTTGCATGTTCATGAGCATTTTTTTGAGGATTATATACATGTTCTTTGAACTTACATATTTTATGAAACTTTGTTTAAATGATCTACTTATTTTTGTTTATTTAGCATATTTGGTATGATTTAAAGGTTTAGAATATGTACTTGCATGTTTAAATGAATGAATAAATATGTAAGAATGAATGTTAAGAACATGATATTCTTGAATATTATGAAATTTAGGAATGTTAAAGGAAGTTTAAAAATGGATGAACATAGGTTTAAAGTTCATGAATGAGGAAGTTTTGATTGAAACATGAATGAATGTTAAGATTGAATATATTAAGAACATGAATGTTATCTTTGAATGTTAGGAAGTTTATGAATGTTAGAAGTTTTGATGGAAATATGGATGAACTAGGAAGTTTAAAAATGAATGTTATCTTTGAATGTTAGGAAGTTTAGGAATGTTACAAGTTTTAATAGAAATATGGATGAACTAGAAAGTTTAGGAATGTTATGAAGCTCAGGATTGTTCTAAGAAGATTATGAATGTTATCTAAGTTTTGATGGAAATATGGATGAACTAGGAAGTTTAAAAATGAATGTTGAGAACATAAATGTTATCTTTGAATGTTAGGAAGTTTAGGAATGTTAGAAGTTTTGATAGAAATAGATGGATGAACTAGGAAGCTTAAAAGTGAACACATGTTGAGTTCAAATTTTAGGAATGTTAGGAAGTTTAGGAATGTTTGAAGTTTTGATGGAAATATAGATGAACTAGAAAGTTTAAAAATGAAATGTTAAGAATATGAATGTTATCTTTGAATGTTAGGAAGTTTAGGAATGTTAGAAGTTTTGATAGAAATATGGATAAACTAGGAAGCTTAAAAATGTTATGAAGCTTAGAAATGTTAGGAAAATCATGAATGTTATCTAAGTTTTGATGGAAATATGGATAAACTAGGAAGTTTAAAATGAATGTTAAGAACATTGATGTTATCATTGAATGTTAGGAAGTTTAAGAATGTTAGAAGTTTTAATAGAAATATGGATGAACTAGAAAGCTTAAAAGGGAACACATGTTAAGTTCAAATTTTAGGAATGTTAGGAAGTTTAAAAATGTTAGAAGTTTTGATGGAAATATAGATGAACTAAGAAATCTAAAAATGAATGTTAAGAACTTGAAAGTTATCTTTAAATGTTAGGAAGTTTAGGAATGTTAGAAGTTTTGATAGAAATATGGACAAACTAGGAAGCTTAAAAATGAACATGTTAAGTTCAAATTTTAGGAATTTGTTAGGAAGTTTTGATTTAAATTTGAATGTTAGGTTTAAATTTTGATAGGAATGTTAATAATGAATGTGATAATAAAAATGGATGTTAAGGAATTTATGATAAGGTGCAATTAATGAATGAATGCTAAGAAGTTTTGATAGAAATATGAATGTTAAGAAGTTTAAAAATGAATGTTACCTAATATCAAAGTTTTGGAATTTGTTAGGGAGTTTTGATTGAAATATGAATGTTAGGAAGTTGAAAAATGAATATTATCTGTTCAAATTTTGATATGAATTTTTAATTAATAATTCTTATTTTCAATGTCCAGATACATTTGATGCGGCTGAAATCATGGCAAATGGAGATAACGATTTTTTGTTTTTTAATCATAAACGAAGATTACAGGATTGTGAAGCTTGTGCTAAATTAGAGCAATGATTTTAAAATACAATTTGATGAATTTTCATCGATTTGTTGTAAATAATCATTCCTCTAATTTAGCATAAGCTTCACAATCCTGGAATCTTTTTTTGTGATTAAAAATCAAATGATCGTTGTCTCCATTTGCCATGATTTCAGTTATGTGAATTTACACAAGCGATATTTTAAATTAAAGATTCAGGGTGGAGAGTGGCGACAGCCACAAATCTGTTATCTCATCCCTTAAGTGGTCTAATAGACATATGGGGACCCGAATAAAGTATTTCAGACAAAAATTTTACACATTGAGGTTTTCATTACCAAATAATTTTTGAATTCAAATTTCAACATACTAGAATACAATCATTTAAACTCTTATACTCCAGTTCCTTTCAAAATCATAGACATAGAAAGAAAAAAATATATTGTACACAACATTTGACAATGACATCGACAAAACCATTGATCTGTTAATTTTAAATATATAGTTTTAAAAACATTGCAATGGAATGCCGTCTTCAATTATCCGTTCATGGTCATATTTGGACAGTTTCCATTTTTTATTTTTTAATTGTTTTTTTTATGGAACTTGAACCAATTTTATTCGAGATGCACATACTAAATGGCTATATTGACAACATATAACATCAGGTTCATAATCCTGAAAGTAGACATAATTTTGAGTCATATGGGTCTGCTGAAAAAAAATAGCCCTTTAAAATGATGGATCCTCTCTCGTATGTATATCTGTTGTCATTGTAGTCTTCCAATAACTTCATTTTTCCTTCAGTGCATCGCATCAAATAATACTTCACATTTTCATTGTTGTCTACAGGTGCAATCACAGCAAAAACATCTCCTGTGCAAATTACAATTGATGTTAGGATTTTTAATTCAATTAAATTGACTAATATATACATGTGTATAAGGTGAAGGACAAGAATGAACAATCGACAAAACAGTGGTATTTGATCATTACCTTCTCTAACGAGATCTGAAATTCTGTCGCTATCAGATGATATTGCTATATCTTCTGATTCTAATTCTTCTATGCTTGCTAGTGGCATTTTTCCTTTAGGATTAATCTCTGTGTGTTTCCAATGCTTTACGTAGTTGTTCGTTATGTTTTCACAAACTTCTGTAGATTCCGGCAGGTCGTGGATCTCTTTAAGGTGAGTCAGGTTTCTACCATTTTCTGTTTAGTTCCGGCAGGTCGTGGTCGAGGACTCGGGGAAACGTGTAGACTTCTTCCAAGTTCAGTTCGCAACTTTGTCGGATGAGCTTCCCTCCAACGCCACAGAGATTAATCAATCATGCGGATCATTCAATGTATATTATTATAATTAATATTTATATAAATCAATACATAATGAATTTGATTAAAAATTTAATTTTATTTAAAGAAATCAATGAATGTATATTATTATATGTAATATTTATATTTATATATATATTATATAATATAAATAATGTAATATTATAATTTCCACTGAAAAAAATGTAATATTTATATATAAAATATATTATATACTATTTAAATAAATCAATATGTATTATTATAATTAATATTTATATATAAAATAAATTATATACCATTTAAATCACTCTATATATATTATTATATTTAATATTTATATATAAAATAAAATATTTTTTAATTTTATAGGCACTCGAATTTTTTGTCGAATTTTATCGCCAAATTTTTCCTTGCCAAATTTCTGTCGAATTTCAAGGTCTCCGAATTCGAACACGAACTCGAACCAGGTGACTTAGGTCGCTCTGATATAAAAGTGATATGCTTTAATCACATATCGATTGTCACACGTGCTTTCAATGCCATCAACATCCTGTTGAGAATGTCTATATAAAACATGGACAAATATTGAAACTTGGTCAGAATGATAGTATTCACTCTGTATCTCTTTTTGTGCAGCAAATGTATAATTTTCTGCAAAATCAACCACTGACAAAATTGTTCCTGGTGAAAAAATTTCATGAGACTGTTTGAATTGAAGGTCTTGGCATCGTGCTCTATGTGAATGCTTGGTGTATTTATAAATTTCACTTTCGAATTTCTTGAGAAAATCTGCCACACCTATTTTAGCTTCTCACAAATCGATTCTTTTGGAATGTACATCACTAATACTTGTAATGTATTCATATCTTCTCCAATCAACGGTGACATTTGACAGTGAGTGATCAGTATCGATAAATTTCACGAGACTGTTTGAATTGAAGGTCTTGCCATCGTGCTCCTATGTGAATGCTTGGTGTATTTATAAATTTCACTTTCGAATTTCTTGAGAAAATCTGCCACACCTATTTTATCTTCTCGCAAATCGATCCTTTTACAATGTACATCACTAATACTTGTAATATATTCATATCTTCTCCAATCAACGGTGACATTTGACAGTGAGTGATCAGTATCAATAGGATATTTATTGTGGAATAAAACCAAATTTCCACAACGATTACAATGTTTTCCATTGACACATTTCTTATTATAAAATACTTCATCGTGATTTCTCTCACATAGGGTTTGAGATATGAATTCACGTATTGTGGGCGGAGGTGGTGAATTTGTCCAAAGCATTTTACCAAATTCAAGAAATGTGTCGTAATATAATTGGAATTGCACATGATAACGGCAACAACATGTGTCACGGATAGTAATAGGTCTAACATACCATGGTTTTAGTTGCACAAATGTAGTGATTGACACATTAATTCCACGATGATCTTCCTTGAATTTATTGAACAATTGTACTTGTGTCATATCCATTATATGTTTTAGACTGCTTACATATACTCCTCGTGATACTCTTTGTCGTATTACATCTCTTGAATTTGGTGAAACTCGAGCATGTGTCAACCAATATTCCCGTACAATATCTTTAACACCTCCCATTCTATCTTTGTAAGGTTGTTTACAAATAATTGTTCAACAAGCAAGTTCATCATTTTCATCTATTTGCATTCTGAATTTGTTATGTCTGTATAATGTCTTTCTTGAGGTTCCAACTGCTTTTGCTCGCTGTGTTGTCAAACGTTTTTGTTTGGTACTGGTCGAAATAATTGTTGTATGAATTGCTCTTCGTGCAGCACTAATGTCTTTCTTCCTAGATTTTCCATACTTTTTTATTGCATCACCTATATTTTCTATCACACTATGTTTTAATTTCGACTCTTTGGTCGCCTTGTGAATACCCAATAATGATGTAGCATATTTTAACTTCTTGGTCACTAATAAGCATCTCAAAATTTGTGTTTGTCCTGTTGCTGAATAATTCTTCAGAACATCATCATAAATTTTTTGAGCCCGATATCGTGCAGCATGTATGGGTATTTTTTTTCCATATTTATTGCAATCAACATTTTGTAATGTTTCATCATCAATAGTGAAAGTACCTATACATCAAATTAAATTTAATTTAAAACATGTATCCAAAAATACAATTCATTATAAAAAATGAATTTGGAAAATACATGATATATACATACCTGATCCAATTTCTGGTTCTTGAACTTGATCTTCAATATTGACTTCATCGACATTAGTATGTAAATCACTATTTACATCTTCAACAATAGTTTCTTCAACTTCAATTTGTTCTTCTTATACACTATTTTCAATTTCCATTTCATCAACATTATCATGTAAAACTAAATTTGTATCTTCAATAATCGTTGCTTGCGTTTCTGCAAGGCTTGCTTTGTTGGCATGATATTTAAGTTTTTTTTTCTCTATTATCATCATCATCACCACGTTTACGATCATATTTTCTTTAACGGTTTCTCTTACTGCCCATGATTGTTTAATCTATAAATGATAAATTAAATAATCATCATTTTATTGTAAAAAAACAAAATGAAGATTTAAAAACAGTTACCAAATTTATAAACACATGAACTGAAATTTACTTCACTTTATTAAAATCTTGTAAAAGTCTTTTGAAGAAAAAGTCTTTGGAAACAAGTTTTCTTTGAAAATAACATTCTTTGAATGAAATAAGAACTCTTTGACAATAAATCACCTTTAAAAAAACCCATTGGAAAAGAATAAGAACACTTTCTAAATAAATCTTCTTTGTAAACTCACTGAACAAAAAAAAAAAAAAAACAACAACAACTACTTTTTTGAAAAAATACCTGAGAAAAAAGATTTATTTATAAAAACCCTTGCAACAAAATAACTTTTTTGCAAAAATAACTTGGGAGACTTTGAAAAACCCTATTTTCAAATAAATAAGAAGGAAAAATACACCTCCTTTGTAAAAATAACTTGAAATAAAATCTTATTGGCAAAAATGCCTTGGAATAAAAACTCTGTAAATGCACACTTTAGAAAGAAACATTTTCTGAAAAAACCCATTAGAAAATAATAAAAACACTTTCTAAATAAATCTTCTTTGTAAATCCACTGGAACAAAAAAAAAAAAATCTTTGAAAAAATACCTGGGAAAAATATTTCTTTGTAAAAACCCTTGCAACGAAATAATTTTTTTTTAAAAATAACTTGGAAGACTTTGAAAAAACTCATTTTCAAATAAAAAAGAAGGAAAAATACATCTCCTTTGTAAAAATAACTTGAAATAAAATCTTATTTGCAAAAATGCCTTGGAATAAAAACTCTGTAAATGCACACTTTGGAATGAAACATTTTCTGAAAAAACTACTTGTAAAATGCTTTGTAAAAGAAACGTTTTTTGCAAAAATACTTTAAAAAAAAAAACTTTGAAAAAACTCATCTGAAAAAATCATTTTCAAATAAATAAGAATGAAAAAGACAACTCCTTTGAAAAAATAACTTGAAATAAAAACTCTTTAAAATCGTCATTTTGGAAGAAGAAGAAAAAAACCTATTGCAAAGAAATAAGAAGTGCAAAAGCTTGGAATAAAAACTTATTTTGCAAAAATGTCTTAGAAAAGCAATATTTCAATGTATTCCTTAGAAAGAAATAACAAAAAAAATACTTCATAAAAAAAACTCTATTTATGAAAAAAACTCCTTAAAAAATCCTTGAAAAAAAACTTATTGCAAAGAAATAAAAAGTGCAAAAAGCCTGAAAAAAATACTTCATAAAGAAAACTCTCTTTGCAAAAAAAACTCCTTACAAAATTCTTGGAAAAAAAACCCATTGCAAATAAATAAGAAATGCAAAAAGCTTGGAATAAAAACTCATTTTGCAAAAAAACCTTAGAAAAACATTATTTCAATGTATTTCTTAGAAAGAAGTAAGAAAAAAAGTACCTTATAAAAAAAACTCCCTTTACAAAAAAACCTCCTTAGAAAATCCCTTCAAAAATATTCTGACCAGAAAGTATGCGAAATTAAAATGTGTGAAATTGATTGAAGTATTTAGTTTTATTTATATAAGTGTAGAATTTTGAATTTTTTTTCGGCCGACGAGTTTTTTTTACGTTTGGTTATTCCGCCAAATAACATTTTGATTAAATTGACGTCGCCGTTATGGAAAACAGTTATTCGGCCGAATAACCTCTGAAACCTGAAAATCTGATTGTCTCTCACAATTTTCAGGTTTCTCCATTTTCGGAAGGTAAAAATGATCTCTTACACTATAAAGCGGCTGTTGGACTTGATACCATTAGTTTCGTTATTGAATCTACTTTCCGAATATATAGATTTATTTATGTATAGGTAAGATCTAATATTGGTAATTGTTTGTTTTCTTAACAGGTGTTGAGTTTAGTTTCATCTCTTTCAAAATGCGGTGAAATGAAAAATCCATAACTTTAAAAACACACCACGAGAAAAATTGAGAAAACTATGGTGCAGTTAATTGGCGTGTCTACTTCAAAAGGGTATTCATAGAATTTTTAATTTTATATTTAATTGAGAGAAGTTTTGCGACAAAAAATATGTTGAAAATCGACAAAGTTTCCCCATTGATCAAATTCAAATAAATATAATAATTAGTATATAGATCCATTTGCTACAAACTTATAGTCATGCAGTAGTATATTGTGTGTAAATTGTCGTAACATATTTGTTTTTTGCAAAAAACAAGTTTAACAATGATTTTATGTGTGCGACAAAACATGGCTATTTTGTAATCCTTTCATTTTATAAGAACACACTGTCAAACATTTATCGAATCGACATATCAAATCTCATTATAAAAAATTGAAAAAACATGGATAGCAAGCTAACATAATTCTCTAAAAGTTTGTTTTTTAATGAAAAGTGAAATTTCAAACAAAAATCTCACTTTTATTCGCCCAAAGATGGAAAACATGAAAAATTCAGAATTATTTTCTCATGGAACCCCCCAAAATAGACACCCATCTTCATGGATTCACCCACTAGCATAATTCGGGAAAGCAATGCCAAATTTGTTACTTTGAAGCCAAAAATGAAACGACTAAAACAATATTTATGATGTTTAAAATTTGAAAGTATATTGTCTGTTTTGTGTGTGTGCTTGTGTTTAAGTAGAAAATGAAGCTTATTAGAAAAAATCACGTCATAAAAAAATGCAAATCCCACCACGGAGGATGGGGTGTGGGTGCTGGGAAGCCCACTTGCTTTTATTTTTATTTTTTGATTTACAATAAACTTTTAAAGAAAATGCATTGGATCTTTACAGATCTAGATCCAAAGGCTTACAAAAAAATGCAAAGGAAAAATGCCGGATGAAGCTGGGATGCCCCGGGAAGCTCCGGAATGGCCCAAACTGGAAATTTTTGACCAAAAATTGCCAAAACCTGCTAAAAGGTAAAACAGAGCAGCGAGCTCATTAGTGTTAGAAAGTGCCCAAAATCACTTTTAAAAGTGATTTGGGCAACTACAAAAAATATGGAAAAAATCTAGACTAGTCTACTTGTAAAAAATGAATGAAAATAACTTGTCCTTTTAAGGGAAGACAATGAAGCATTCTTTTAATTTCCAAATAGACTTTTAAATCCAAAATAATTAACCTCTACTTTAACCCTTGAAATTTTCCAATGAAATGACTTGCAAAGGGAAAACTACTCAATAATAGATCTAACTCTGCAAAATAAAACTTTTCAAACAATTCTAGATCTAGAAATTCATATCAAATCTACTTATGATATAGATCTAAACTATAGATTTGAATTCTTGCTACAAAAAATTGAAAAATGAAGTTCTTTGAAGTTTTAAGGAGGAAGAGAGAAGAAACTTTCAATGTTGCCGAAAAAATCAACCAAGAGGCTTTTTGGTGGGATATTGAAGGACTTGTTATCACATATATAGTAGTCGGGCTACCATACATTTTTTGTCAGAATCCAGTGCACTATTCAGCCAGTTCCCTTACATTGAGATGATGAGATGAGCATCTATATTGGATCACTATCAGATTTTGGACAGTATATTTATTCCCCATTGCCATGACTGAGTCTCATGACACTCAAAAAGATGACCGATGTAGCCATTATACCATTTGTACAGAGCAGTCAGTAGTGCCCAAAGCTATAATAGCAGTATCAGAGGATGAGTATTCAGGTATACGACTCAGCAGGTATATCATAGTGTTGTGGTTATGTTTCTTTTATATTTATTCTTATAGCATGTCTTAGCACTTAGTGTCATGATCTGGCGATCATATAGATATGTGGACCTGGTTGATCTTATTATATATATTTTATTGTCCTTACTCAGACTTAGAAGTTCACTATTCATATTCATTGGTTTTACCCTCCTTAGGGAGAATAGAGGTGATCATTCCACCATACCTTGACTTGCTAGTGTTGGCTCCATTATTCATTGTCTTCATCCAATCATTACATACCTTTTAGTTTATCACCCTGACTTACTACTTGACTAGTGGCATGGAGGACTTTTCTCCACTGTAGCCTCTGTATTGGACAAGCTTCCCTGTTTATTGTGTCTCGGCACTGAGTTGGTGACAAAACTTACCTATGGTGAGTTGGATTTCCTTGTGAATTCCCCCTAGTCACTAAAGTTGTGTTGGCTAAACCTGAAACTTTTAGTGCTGCCATGAATACAACATCTGGAAAATGAAATGTTATATCTTGGATGAAAAGCCCGTTCATGCACTGTGTTTCTAAACACACATGAATGAAAGGCAAGCCAAATGAAAATCGCTAAAAAATAAAATATTATATCTTTTGTGAAATGAAAAATACCTAGGTAAACAAGCTGTCTGTGACACACCTAGAAGTGCTCAGGTAAACAAGTGCCTTAAAAACACACCTGCAGCAAATAAGCCTACATAAATGTAAATCTATGCAATGTGTTTATAAACACACATAGATCAAAGCTATGGAAACTTCAGGCCCAAAAAACAATGGAACTTAAATGCTACATCAAAATAATTGCTAGCCTCATTTGTATTATGGATTGTGTGCATCTGTTAAAGGTGAATAAACCCTCTTTGAACAACTCATCCATTTGTGAGACACCGCCATTCCCTGTGTTGTTGCTCATTCAGTATATACTATGGTGTGTATTCCCTTTCCCATATCCAAAGTGTCACAACGTTAAGTCAGTCAAGTCATCCTTTATCCTGGCCAGTTTATTTTAACCTTCACCCTTCACTAGCAAATTGATCACAACTATGAAGTGAGTATGGTCCTGAAAATCCAGTTTGAGTAATAATAATAATTAATGACATTATATATTTGGATTTAGATCGCCAGTAATGATTACTTTGTGTTATAATTGTTATTTGAATAAGTTGTAGAGCATGCATTAACCTTTGACACTTTGCAGCAGCTTCTGATGACAATCTGAGTTATATTTGGTCATGTTGACTTGGTCAAACCTAATTTGACCAAGGTCAACCACAGGACATGAGATGGTTGGACCTTATGATGATACAGATAGATGATATATGGTCCATGTACATGTACATGATGGTTCTATGCAACAGATACAGGGTTATGATGATGATTTATGGTTTTCAGCATTATTTGATCATTTATAGATTATTATTATTTCCCCTGTTCCGGTATATTGGATATATTATATGATCATGCAGAGATTCATATGGTGTATGAGAACATCTTGGATAGATTTGGACCTTCTGAGTCCAATGAGACAGTTTACTTTCAGTTCCGAGCAGTTACAGTGATGATTGAGCCTCAGTAGGCTATCCTAGTGCAGTTTTGGTCTGCCGTAGACCCTATCAGAACAGAGATGGATTTTATCTGGTTGACCTAGGGCGCTGTGCTTGGAGGGGGTGGTCCAGCCACTTGTTTTTACCATATTACCCCCCTCCCGGATACACTGGTGCCCTCACCTTGACAGCACAGGCACTCCAGGAGGTAGTTTGGGCAATTTCATGTTTCCCGAGGCAGTTTGGGATTGGTAGAAATGGCTATAGAGGAATTCGATTTGGGCTACTGAGGCAAAGTTTTGGCATGGGGTGATCAATGATGATGAGTGGGATGTCTTCCACATCTTTTCCAGTAGTTTCGGCTTCATCAGGACCCACATCCATCACTTATGGCATTTTCTGATGATTTATGAGGCTTCCTAAGGCCCACGATTTGTCCATAGAAGCACGATTTGGTACTTTGATGACTATTTTATTATTATTGTGCTATGGGAATTGACCAAGGGTATCTAAAATTACCCCTTGGACCCACCATGAGCTATTTGTTATATTTTGTCATCATGATTTGGTGGGATCCCCTCTCCTAGGGCGATTTTGTCCACTTATGGTTATATTTTATTAGTGATCCATGTATTTTATTGTTGAGTTCATCTCAACCATTGATTAGAGCTTTTGATCTTTAATCTTAGCCACTCATTCAAAAAGTGGTTAGGGTTTTGGTGCCTCTCCTTCCTATTTAAAGGAGAGAGCTTCTCATTGTAAAGTGGTCTTTGGCTCTTGGATTCTTGATATAGAAAAATTCTCTTGTGGAAATTATTGTGGTCTCCTTTGCATCTGGTGTTCTTAGATGGTGATTAAAAAGTCTATTGCATCCTAGCATTTGGGTATTTGTGGTAAGATCTATATATTTTTTTTGGAAATCTTTGTCTTGTCTACAGGAGGGCGACTTCAACTAGGGCGATTTTGCAAGGCTTCTTCAAATCGATCTCTTTGGAATTCACTTGTATCAGGGGGTTATCATTAACATCATTGTGATCTATGCTATCTTTCTGTTATTTCTCTTGTGGAATTAGTCTTATCTCTTGTCTACAGTAAATCTGATATTGTTGACGTTTATTGTGCAGGAGAGAGGGCGCATTGGCTTCCTTGGGCAAATCGCACTTCACTAGATCTACTTCAAATTGCTTCAAAATGATCGGGTTTGCGTAGGTCATCATCATCAAGGCATCTACAAGGTTATCCAGGTAAGATCCATAGGTTTGTTTCTCTTATCTTGATTCCAATCCATTGGCACAACGCATAATTGATAAAACCCTAATTAATCAAAAACCCTCATTGTTACATTTTCTCAGATCTACTAAGATCTAGTTGGTCCTTGGGTAAGATATTTAAAACCCACCTCTATAGTATCCACGGCATCCCGAATCTATAGTTTGGTGAGGATTGGCCTCCATTTGATCCTCTTCCCAAGGCAACTTAGCGTCTCCAAACAAGGGCGCACTTCTTTGTTTGGGTGAGTTGACCTAGATTCGGTACAAGGGTAGTTGAGATTCCTTCAGATCTGTAATCTACATGTCCTAAAACCTACTCTTGGACTGTTACTTTGGAAATTTCTACCTTGTGGGCCCCATTCCACATTTTAAGGGATTTAATCCCCATTTTGGACCACTTGGTATCTTAAAACTGAGATCTAGTAAGATCTAGCCCTTGGATTGCCTTGATATCCTAGATCCCCATTGTCAATTGCTTAAACTACTTGGATCTAAAGTTTGGATGCCATTGGACATGTCTTGATCCCCTTTTACCCTCCTTGGGCAAAGTCGCACTTCCTTGGGAGATTGAGTTGGTCCACTTCTAGGACATGGGTACATGAGATTTTGATGGATTTGGAACAAGCACACCTTGAAACCTAGGTCTAGTAGGTCACTTTGCAAAATCTTGCCTTGGGGCTAGCATTCCTTGTTTTAAGGGATTGTGGTCCACTTAGGTCATATCATGACTTATTAGATCTAGATAGATCCATCCATCAAACCTTTAATAGCTCACTTGTCTTATGCCATAGGGGTCATCAACCATACGTTAATCATTTCTTGAGTCCATTCATCCCAATTCCCAAGGCACTGATCTCTCTCCAAGTCAATTCGACTTTCCTAGATTGTTGGATTAACTTGTGGTTTGATCCTTGCTTGATGGACTAAACCCTTTGATGTTATCATATCTCATAATCAAGCTTTTCACTTGTACTAGTTAGCCCCAATTCAATCCCTAAACTACCCTGCATTGGACACGGTTCCCAAGGCAGTGGATTTTCTCACATTGAACTAGTACTTTAATCCTGGATCTCATTTTAAATATTACAAGTCACTCTCACATCAACAATGAACCAAAGCTATACTCATTGAACCCCTCACTGATCTTGTGACTTCATCCTTAGGTCTAGGATAAACCATACACCTTACTTCACTTAGTATTAACTTAATTTGGTGTCTTGGTTTGATCTCTCCTGTCGGGAGTAAATCGGGTCTCCCCCTTTGTTGTCTGGTTTAGATAACATAAAGCGAAGGTTGCCTCGATTGGCGTGACAACCATCTATTGGAGGTCGAGGTGATCGTGGTTCCACCTTTGAGTTGTCCTTCCCTATTTCCATCCATTAATGGATACACCCACAGGGGAAACTGCAGTTTAGGTGATAACAGGACTATGTCTAAAAGAATTTGCTTGCAGATGAGAAGAAACAAGCTAGATCAACTCTTATTCCAAGCTAAGTTACCTGCAATCTAATCACACACTTGAACACATACCTGTGAGATCCGTGTTATTGCCGTCACATAAAGGGCTTTGCCTGAGTATGTGATCGGATGATCGAAAAAGAGACTCTTTTCCTGTAATAATTAGCATAACAATTTACTTCAGTTATTTATCTTTTGCAATCAAATGGAATAAACATTTAGTTTCCAACTCAAAGTATGCTCTTTCCCCTTGCGGGCATTTGCCTGGTCCTGTGGGAAATCATAAAGAGTTGCAACTAATCCTTAATTTTTCACATCTAATAAAAACTCGTACTAATAAAATCAACAACCCTGAACATAGTGAAAATGCGGCACTTAGACATTAATTATTGTGTGGGTAAATTTCTCAGGAGAAACGGGAACCACTAGGAGGCGACATCAAGGCACAGTTAGGTTACACCCTTGTTGGTGTAGTGTTGAACACCGCCCTCGAGACTTCATTCCAGCCCACACGTCTTCGTGAAGAGCCACCTTTAATTAATTTTGAACATTACTCCTTGTACCTGATATATATATGGAGCTCCCATTCTCCCGTAATCAAGTCTCATCCTATAATAAAACTAAAATTGATCAAGAAACACTTGCAAAACATCTACAATACATCAACACTTTATTTTTCAACTCCACTTTGGCACTGGTCTTATTTTATAATAATTCAATCTTTGATTCAAATCCTATGTGTTACATGATTATGTTATGTTGTTAATCTTAAATTATATTTTGCAAGTAAATTTTTGCTTTCAATCAATTGATTTCAAACTCTTAAACAACTCACCCATTCAAAACTAAATAGCTTAATCAGCCTTAGTAACTCACAGGGACTACCCCCCTTGGCTTCATTAGGATTTCTGCCTAAACGGAGGAGTTGAGTGTTGGGTGACAGTATCTCAACTTGAAACTTGCCACCAAGGAACGCACACAAGCAACTTGAAGATTTCTGTTGCGATAACCCCCAGGTGTGTGTTTCGGCAGCAACAAGAACTAGTGCTCTTGTATATCAAGGAATGTTAGACTTGCAAGAAGATTGCATGTTTCTATCAATTTTCACAGCCATATCCCGAGCCATCAAAAGTGTGGTAGGTTCCTTATCTCTAAGTTGATATTGCATCTCACCACTTAAAGCTTCGATGTAATAAACCAAGATAGATTGTGTTGTTGGTTTAAAGTCTGTATGCATGTTGTTCACTAAGTCTTGGAATTTCTTATTGAATTCGTCCATAGCAAGGCTGTTGGGAGCGTGGAGCGGGAGCGAGAGCAGGAGCGTAAAGCGAAATTTTCAAAAGCTTCCGTTCTGGGAGCGTTTCGGAAGCGTTTTTTATATAATATATATTTTAATATATTTTGATGCATATATATGAAAAAAAACATGTATTATGCCAAATTAGCTATAGAAAACATGAAAACATAGATATTCAATTTCATATAACCATTCAGTACACATTGATATAACATCAATCATCTAAGAGCTATAACTTATAACATTGTCATTAAATGATCAAATCATCAATCATCAATCATCAACAATATCAACCTTCAAATTTCAACATATAATATTTTCCATCAAACTAGGCCATAATGTTTACGAAATAGGCCACAAATTAGTTATGCAACTTATAAATTTTAGTCACTTGTTTATGATAAATATTTTATGTGAGCTTGTTGAAGAAGGCATTACTAGGCTTTGCTTATCGTTGAAATTTATGAGGTATACTGAGCATTAGATGTTCTAGTTTGAATAATAGATTTCTGGGTGATTAATGATCTGTTGTTTACACCATTTGACTCTCCAGAATGCATGGTTGAGGTTCCCTTTACCCATGGATTTATTCAAAGATGGGCATGTATTGCTAATCTAGGGACCATACTTCATCTTTTTCAAAGTTTAGGGCTGTTTATATGCACAGCACTGCCAAAAACATGCCCAGATCTGCTTTTGACGCTGCTTTTATCCTCAAAACATGCCCAAGTTGAAAGCTTAAATGCTGTAGGAGTGACCAGGAATGAGATGAGGCTGCTTTCTGTTTCTCCTTTATGCCTAGAATCAACCTAGATTTGCCTTGGACAGCCCTAGATTAATCTTTGCTGCTGCCCAATCTGCTTCAACAATCCACGTACTTCATATCAGACTTCCAATAGCATCAACACTAGGGAATGCCTTCAATCTCCCCTCAAATAGAAGCCTTCAATCTCCCCTTCAATCTCCCCTCCAAGCTCCGACAAATTTGCTCTCAAACAACTAGCAAACCCACTCAAAGCCCTAGCAAGAGAAGTGAAATCAATGAAATGAGGAATAGAATGATTCCAATAGACTTTATTTGCCCAAATTAACCCTAGCCAATCCCTGAAAAACAAAAAACAAAATGCAAAAATGAGAAAAATCGGACTCAAGTCCGCCAAGCTTGCAGAATCGCTTAGGAAGCGTTTTCGAGAGCGTTTTTTTTGCCCGGGATCGCTCAGGAATCGATGAGCAATCGATCCAAAAGCGTCAATTCCGGATCGATTCCTAAAATTCCAGGGAGCGTTTTTTTTCTCCTCGGAATCGCGAATTGAGAAATCGATTCCAGAAGGAATCGATGAGGAATCACTATTCCGGAATCGATTCCTCTGGAATCGCGAATTGGGAGCGAAGCGGAGGAGGGTAAGAGCGAGTCCCCGCAACTTAGGTCCATAGTCTCGTTCTCGCTTCTCTTAATGGTATGTAGGGTAGCTAGTTGATGACGTGGCTATTTATTCTCTCCCCACTTGTTTGTGAAAGCAATTTTAAAATCCACTAAAGTTGCGAAAGAGTTATTAGGTAAGTTCATAAACCAGTCACTAGCATCCCCTTCTAAAGATAAGAAAAACAACTTCATGTAAACATCCTCATGTCTATGGTCAACTATTCTACACCAACCACTGATACACTTTGAAAAACTCTCCAAATGGATAGCTGCGGTTATGGCATCAGTGCCGGTGAATGTAAATAGTTTGTCGATAGCTTTGTCGGGTAGATCATGGGGTTGACCTAATATCTAAGCCATGATAAGTGGACTAAAGAATTCACTCATTATGTCAGATAAAATATTATTGTTTTCTAAAAATAGACAATGGATGTCCGAAATAGACTCGGATCCTAAATTTTCAAGGATCCTACGAAAAGAGAGTTTGTTTAATCTCCTTTGATAAGCCTTCTCAAGTTCAGGAATGAAATCAAGCAAGCCTACAGAGTTTCTTCTAGTTGAATACCTTGGTAAATAATGTGACAGTGGAGTCGCCAGATGGATCAAGTCTAATTTCAGAGTTTATTGGACTAAAATCAATCAAAAGTTTAAAGTAAAAAACTAAAAGAAGAACTAAGGTAAGTTGAACCAGGAACAAAAAATGTGTCCCTAGCAACAGCACCAAATAAGTTGCCACCAAAACGCACACTTGGGGGGAAGCGCAACAGAAATATTTCTAAGCTGCTCGGTGTGACCTTGGGGGAAAGTCTCTAGTCAGGTGTTGTCACCTGATCCTGGCTCTTCCATTTAGGCAAACTTCTAATCGAAGCCAAGAAGGGTAGACCCTACTAATTCTAAGTCTTTTTTACGTTTTTGTTTATTGATGGGAAAAGAGTGCTATTTAAGAGTTTATGAATGAAATTCAGTCAAATTTAACCAAGTCTATTCGCAAATAAATTTAAACACATCCACATCATGACATAATCCTAAATTAAACAACTTGCAAGATAAAAAATATGAAAATATTGTTGCAAGTGTATGAGACCAGTGCTAATGGAGTCACTGATTGTTGGAGTGATGTACTGAAAACGATTGTGTGAGTGCTCTTGATTTATTTTATTTATGATTTTATGAAGATGAGTTAATTAATTGGGAAAAAGGGGATTCCTGATATACCTTGTGGTACAGGGAATATGTCCAGATTATGATCTAAATGGCTTTGTACAAGGACATGTGGGCTAGAATGGAGGTCTCAATAGCGGTGTTCAACACTACACCAACAAGAGTGTAGTCTAACTGTGCCTTGAGGTCGCCTCCCAGTTGTTCCAGCTTCCTTAGCCAAAATTTTCCCACTTCATCACTTAACGGTAACGCCGGATTTCGTTTATTTATGGGGACTTGATTTTATTAAGGTGAGTAGATTAATTAATGTGAAGAATTATAGAGTGCAAACAACCGCTTTTGATATCCCAAGGCTCAAACAAGCCTGTAATGGGTAGAGCATACACAGAGCTTACAAAATGTAAATTCCAATTTTAAACCCTCCAACAGAGAGCACTCTTAATCCGTGAAAGCGAGATTCAAGAGATTTTAGTTAAGTTAAACCCTTTGACAGAGAGCGTTCTTGATCTGCAAAAGCAATATTCAAGAGACTTTAAAGGAGCCTCGGATACTCAAAAGGAAAAATGATGCAAGGTACTTAAAGGAAATAAAGTAAAAAATGAAGTTATTTAATTACTACCCAAGAGTCTCTTTCAGGTCAAAGGCCGTACTCAGGAAAGCAGGGGGATTAGTATTTGATTTAGCATAAAAAAGATTAAATGCAAAAATTAAAAAAGTTTGGACTTTGCAAAAGTAGCGCTTGAAACAATTTTAAATTTTGCGAAATTGAAACTTTAAATAACTTTGCAAAAGTAAAACTTTGAGAAATTAAAGCTTTAAGTAACTTTTAACTTTTTCAAAATGAAAACTAGCCTAAAAATGATGCTACTCTAATTATGAAGAATGTAAACAAAAAGTAAGCAAATCAAGGACAAATAAAGGCTTCCCCTGTCCTTGATTTGCTTACTTTTTGTTTACATTCTTCATAATTAGAGTAGCAGCATCTTTAGGCTAGTTTTCATTTTGAAAAAGTTAAAAGTTACTTAAAGCTTCAATTTCTCATAGTTTAATTTGTTTCAAAGTTTTACTTTTGCAAAGTCATTTAAAGTTTCAATTTCGCAAAATTTAAAATTGTTTCAAGCTCTACTTTTGCAAAGTCCAAACTTTTTTAATTTTTGCATTTAATCTTTTTTATGCTAAATCAAATACCAATCCCCTTCCTTTCCTGAGTACAACCTTTGACCTGAAAGAGACTCTGAAGAGGGATGTGGAAGTCGTAACCCCACTTGTTGTTTTATTAATTTGTTACAATTTAATTAACTCTCTGATAGAGAGTACTCTTGATCCGCAATAGCGAGATTCAAGACACTTTTGGGCTTGCAAAATCCAAGAAGAAATTATAGAATGAGAGAGAAGGTTCTTTTGTGGTTCTCGCTCCAAATTTTGCTTCATTTCCTCGTTTTCCTGTAAAATAATACTAAAAACCAGCAAACAGAATTTTTTGTTAAGATGTTAGTATGTCAGTTTAAAGCACATAAAATACAACTTTACTACTTGCCAAAACTTGGGAAAATTTTAACCTTCAAGTACTAAAGAACATAAACCTAGATATATGATGATTTCTTGAGCTTTCTAGATCTATGATTAAGCAAATAGACTTTGAATTTTCGCTGAAAAAAAAATAGACTTTGAATTTAAACTTTATAAGCCTAGATCTACTTGCTTCTTTTGACAAAAAGGGAAAGAGAGAGATATTGTTTTGAATTTGAATGGTGAAAAAGATGGAACCAAGCCCAAGCTTGAGAACAATGGGAGCTTTTGAATATCTGCAAAATCAACTTAATAGCATGTAAACAATATGTCGGTGTTGTTGGAGAGGAATAAGATCCAACTTAGATACGCTTCCAAATCAACTTGCACCCTGCAAAACTTTCATACACTTACAAGAACATATGGATCAAATCTACAAAACATAAATTAACAAAAAGCTAAGCAAAGCGATAGTAGATCTGAGTACGCATGATAATTCCTATCCTTTCACTAACATGTTAAAAACAATCAACTCAAAGGCTATGAATGTTTGTTCCTATGGGCTCAAAGGCCTTCTTAACTAAATAGATCCACAAACATTCGATGCAGGAAAGATAGAAAAGCTAAACAAAATTATACCTAAACAAACATGCTTCACAATGGTGGATCTTGCAAACTTCATGGACCTCCAAAGCCTCAACAAATCGTATTTCTAAAAATCTTATACATTACAAGAGCAAAGGTTCGATGCCAATCCACCGGGAATGAGGGAGCTCGACCTTGCTTAAATAGAAGAAAAGAGAAGAGAGGGTGAGTTCTAGAATCCTGTTAGATTGAGGAGGGCGCAATCTTTGAAGAGGGAGTCGTCTCCTATGATTTAGGCTTGAACTAAGCCTTAAACAAGCTCATGGTAGGTGTAATAGTATGATGTGTTTGCCACCTCAAGAGAGGGTGCCCCTCATTGCTTTGTAAATATCTCCAAACCAATGCCCAACCTCCATATAAGCAAAGTCGCCCATGCATGGAAGGAGGGCACATTTCCCAAGGAGTAATAGCTTGCAGTGACTTGGAACTCAACTGAAAGCTCTTAACTTTGATTGGAATCTTCGATGATGATTATTTCCATGTCAATTGGGCCTTTATTTGGCTCCAATCCCTCAATTATAGAGAATTTGATTTTTCTCCATTCTTAATTATTTTAATTAGAAAATTCTCTTTTAATATTTTTGAGAGAATTTTTATGAAAGTGATAAATAATCACTTAAAACTTAGGAAATGTGGGTTTTAGGGTTTTGTGGGTGCTCTGAGTTAGAATACGAGCACCACCATGGAAAAAACAACCCATAGACCACACTTTTGTCATATTTTTTATTTTTTAATTAAAATCATTAAAAAACCCCGTAAAACGAGAAAAATTAAAATCGTCTGAACTAACTCAAACTCCTAGGGGACCTAGTACATGTTCATAATGACTCAATTATATGTCTAGCAAGCTCATAAACATTTGACACATGAACTTTAATAACGTCCTAAGGCTCAAAAATCAGGATGACCATTCCAGCTTTGGAGGAGCAGGTGAAAAACTCGTCGATTATACAATGCTTATCCAGCATTTGCATAATTGACAAGGAAAAAACACCATGGAAAGATCTATGTTGATAAAAATGTCCTAGGAGGCCAAGTTCTTCAAATAAGATCGTCTTGCTAGCACATTTTTACAATATCCCCAAGGGGGCATGAACATGCAATTATTATAAAGGGGCCAAAATGGCTCTAAAAAAGTCTTCTGAACTTCTGAACACAAACAATGAACATTGAACATGTTCATAAACTGACGGCTCACAAGAAATCCAACTATGGTACAAAATAGTTGGTAACATGCCCTAGCTGGCGGGAAAGGGCCACTATTGTCTATTGTTGGAGGATGTATTCATATGACAGGTTTGGGATCATGGTAAAGGGCATTTAATGGAATTAAAGAGGAGCAGCAAAACTCTATTGGAGGTTGTGGTAACTAGCAGACATCTTCAGGTTCTAAACTGATCCATAGATCTGGAAGTTGTGGTCTCATTTAGAACTATGTGACAGCCATTAAGGAAGGCATCATTCCTACCTCAAGAGACCTTCATCAATTCGTGGAACAGTCATAAGAGATGAGTCGTAATTATTTAAGAGAAGGCTGATCTCACTGCATATTATTACTATCATTTCAAAAGCGTCTTACCGGCAACTCCATAACTACCTACATCAACGTATCACCATTATTTGAAGGCGTATTATTGCAGCTCTAACAGCCATTACCAAGATACAAGAAATCACTGTGTAAAGGTCAGATTTAGTATACTCTGATATATTTAATTGCATGGGACTGTTGGGATAAATTCCATTATTTACTATTGAACAGTATTCTACTTTGAATTCTTTGGGAATTGCCAAGTGCACAACGAATTGGTTAATTCATAATATATCTATAGCAGTTCTTATGCTTTATGAATTTGGGATTAGAATGTTATTCTTACATGGCATCTAATTATTTCTTGAGTTGATAAACCATCATGCAAACCCATGCATGCAACCATAATCCACTAAACTAGCAAGCACAAATCAAAGTGAAAGGAAAACTCAGTTAAAAGTCAGATTTCCCTACTTGGAATCTTACAATTTGTGAAGTTTGGGCCTTTTCCCTTACTGTTGGGCGCACTAGTGTACATTTTCTCCTTGGAAGCAACCACACACTTCATTCTGCGCAAGAAAAAAGGTGTTACTACAGTCAAACATTGGTCTGCAAGTTGTTTGTCATCTACAGGAGTTTACTCCAGCGCTGTTGTTTGTTTACCTTGGGGGTCAGCCTCTTTATATGACTGTTCATAGCATCTCTGTGCACAAAAAGGGGTCACTACAGTACCATAGAGGGCCTGCAACCTTTGTTAGCACTGGCAGGTCAGAGATCTATCAATAAATCAGATCTATTTGAAGTTTATTAATGTTGTTAATATAGAATCTATTCGTTGTTATTTTGATTGCATACATTTGTGAACTGTTATTTTGGTATCTATATACAAGTCATTGCAATTCTAGGCGTGTAAAGTTCATGGCACATGCTACCCTAAACACAACCTGAGATATAAACATAAAACCAACACCAAACAGCTAAAGAACTAGTTAACTCAGTGTCCAGGCCACCTTCATCAAAGTGTTTAACCAAAGTCATATACCAGAGTACACTAGCAGCTAGCAAAAAGTTAGTTCAAATTTGGTTGGGAAACCTTACAGGAGTATTTGAGCAGTATTTTCCAAGTGTTTGGTGAAAATCCAAGCGAAAAATCTGTAAACATTAAACTAAAAATCAGATCAAATTTAGCTTGGGCCATGTTGCCGCCGGATACGCACCTCGAGGGAAAGGGGTTAGCGTAGAAGA
Organism: Larix kaempferi; assembly: GCA_027924585.1. Taxonomy (NCBI): domain Eukaryota; kingdom Viridiplantae; phylum Streptophyta; class Pinopsida; order Pinales; family Pinaceae; genus Larix; species Larix kaempferi. The sequence goes on along the minus strand of BSBM01000101.1, from coordinate 25,807,145 downwards.
AATCGTCAAGGTGCGTACTTGGGGGCAAGCAAAGAGTCAAGATACTGTCACTCAACACTCAACTCCTCCGTCTAGGCCAACTTCTAGCAAAGCCAAGGGGGGTGGTCCCTATGAAAAACAAACTAAGGCTTTTAAGCTAAGTTAAAGAAAGAAAATTAATCTAGGAGTTTGAAAGGTGAATTAACACTGAACCAGAGAAATGCAAATACGAATTCAAGAAACAACATGAATATAGATACGTCCATCTAAAACATTGATTCACTTAATGTTTGATTCTTTGTAGACTAGACTAGTGCCAAATGGAGTCACATAAGTTGGATTGTTGTTGTGTCGTGAAAGTGATGCAAGTCTTGTTGGTCAATTTTAATTGATTTTATTAGATGCGTGAATTAAGGAATGGGTTAGTTCGTGGTTTGGCCCAATTCAAACTTAGGCCTTCAAATTGAGCATAGTGACAACTAAACCAAGGTCCAATTGGGCGAGGCATAACCTGCTTAAAGTAGCCCATTGACTCTATAGTTAGCTTAACGCGACCTCCCGAGTTCTAGCGCTCAAGTTTTCGTTGGATTTCCCTATTAAACTAGTCACTCAAGTCCCTTTATGATTGACCAACTAATCAGACTAAGCTGCAGAGGTCAAGAGCATACTCGAGAACTTTAAGCCTTGGTCAATTTTATTAAGCAAAAGTAAAGTTTTAATATGCGGTCGAGAATCTATTTTCACCTACCAGGGATAAACCCTTTTAATTTACTTCGTGAATACACGACCTTAGGTTTATTTGTTAAGAATGTAAAAAACTGTAAAATAAAGATTGTAGCAGGAAAGAATAAAACTAACTACACAGCCCTATTGGGGCGGATTGTGTGCATGTGAAAATAAAATGAAATGAAGAAAAAGTTAGAAAAATAGCGATTAATCTATCTTAACAAAACTAGAAAAAATGAACTAAGCTAAAAATCAAACTCACAAAAAATCGACATGGACCCCCCAGGGGGTTCTGTGGGAACCGGGTAGCCCATCGGCCTTTATTAATTACAATTTACAAACTTTAGAAGGTGGCTGCCTTTGGTCCTTATGAATCCGGATCCAAAGGCTTACAAGGTTTCAAAAATGATACAAGATGGAAGAATGTTGCTCCGAGAAGCCTTGGATGGCTTAGATCTCCAATTTTCTAGCAGCACCTCCTTTTGTTATGGCGATAAAAAATAAGAAACCAGTCACCTAAAATGCACCAAATGTGCCAAATAAAGCGTTAGAAGCATAAAAATATTAAGTACTGAAAGATAGGAAATATGCACAAGTACTTAATCAAGTTAGATCTACTCAAAATAGGGCTTTAAAATCCTAGATCTAACAACATACTCAAATAAATCAGACTCTTAAAATATTCCTTTCAAATGAAACTAATTTACTTAAGAATGAGAATAACCATAACCAAAGAGAAAATTGAATAAAATTGGAGTGTGTGAGAGAGAGAGAGAGAGAAAAAAAGCAGGGAGCTTGGGAATGTTTGAGTTGTGGAGCCTGCTAGTGGAAAGCAGAGGGACTATGTCCTTAGGTGCTTGAAAAGCGGTAGAGTCAAACAAGATCATCCGCACATTCAAGCTAGGAAACCTGCACAATTCACAATACTTGCAACAAGGGGATTAAATCCGGTATTTCCTACACAAGAGGTTAGAAGAGCATGCAAATAAACAAATTATACGTGCAAATTCTAAATCTCTAAGCATAGAACAATAGCAAATAAAGTCAAACTAGAATTATTTACCCTATGAGTTGATATCAACTTTCATCAAGGCCAAATAAATCACCATAAGATGCAACATTGAAACAATACAAAGTTACCTCATACATCACTTGGCAATGATCATCCACATACATTTGCTCGACGCGAGAGATTTGCCTCCAAAGCCTTCTTATTCCAAAAAAATATTACAATGCAACAATTAAATACTCCAACAGTCCTTCGGTCCTCTCTGACCATGAGAAAATGGGAGCAAAGCCCATGCTTAAATAAGAAATGGAGGAGGGTAGGGCGCATCCATGAAAAAGAGCATGGGGGGTGTGAGCTTGAGTTGAGGCGAGTTCACTTGAGTTTAAGAGAGAAGAATGAGGGATATGTTTGATGTGATCTCAATGTGGAGGCACCACATCTCACAAGAGAGATGCGTCCTCACTCCAATCCCCACCAATCCATTCCTTATCCGCCACATAAACCCACACATGAGCATGAAGGATGGCGCATCACTAAATCTTATGCAAACATAATCTTCATGATTTGATCCTTAAGCAGGTGCTTTATTCACCTCACTAAGTCGCCTTTCACATGAGACCACTTTGCCACCTCATTTGGTACATGCCAATAGCTTTATTTTTATTTTTTTTAATATATTTTGGTGCATTTTGTCGCGTGCTTAGCATTACTTTGGCATTTTGTTGTCTCGTTAAGAAAAAAAGCTCAAAGTGATGATTTAATCACCCAAACATAGGAAAAGCGGGTCCAAGGGTAAAGAGGACACTCTGAGCGTGAAAACGAGCACCCCCGCGTCAAATTCCGCCTCCATACCATACTTTTATTGCACTTTGAAATTTTCCAATTAAACCATTAAAAAATGGTCTCATTTTACGGGAAAAAAATATATATATATTATTTTAACCGGAATGAACTCATACTCCTAGGGGACCTAGTGCATGTCCATACGACTCAATATTGATGGCTAGTATGTAAAAATACATAGACACTTAGGCTTTAATAACCTCCCAAGATTTGACCGCCAAGGAAAATACTCCAGCTTTGGAGGTGCAAGTGAAAAACTCAGGAATTATAAGTCACTGAAAGCGCAACGCATATTTCCTAAGGAAAAAACACTCTAGAGTATCACCTTGAGAGATAAACCTAAGGTAAAGACCATGCTTAGACCAACTTGGGGTATGGACATGCAATTTTTTTTTTTTTGAATGATTGTTCAAGTCTTTGATGGTTCACTCGGAATCCACTAAGTGCAATTTAGTGGATAACAGTCCATTACAACGAAAGGGTCACAGCAGGTGCTTCATATGGATCTCTATGCAGTGATTGTCCACCTCAAAGAGATTGCGGCTTCATTTTCCAGGTTCAATATTCGGCATGTTTACCGGGAGATGAATAAAAAAGACAACCCCCTCTCAAAAGAGGGACTTACTACACCTATAGGAGATTCACTGGATGAGGAAATAACTGGGACAACAACTGTGGTGATGTGCATTGCTCTTTAATTTCCATTTTTTGTCGAGCAATTGGGATTGTTTTACTTACTGGAATTTTCAGCTCAGGTGCCAGGAGAACCAAAGGGAGGCATCATTGTTATCAGGGTTGTTTGCAATAACAGATCCTGAATGCAAGATTCATATTGTCCAACGTTGTGTTGTTCGTCCTCTTTCTAAAATTCTCCAATTGCCAGATGCTCAACTGAAGGAGACGGCAGCATTTGCTTATGGCAGATTAGCACAGAATTCACACAACCAAGCTGGAATTGTCGAAGATGGGAGATTAATACCACTTCTCGAACTTTTAGAGTCAAAAATTTGAAATCTTCAACACAATGGGGCTTTTGCTCTTTATGGGCTTGCAGATATTAAAGATAATATTTCTGACATGACAAAGGAGGGAGGTGTTCAAAAGTTACAAGATGTAGAATTGATTGTACAGGCATGAAAGGAAAAATTCATGGAAGAGTATTGACGCACTTACTTTAGCTAATGGGTGTATCAGATAAAATTGTTCAAAGACAAGTTGCTTTGACTCTTGCTCATCTTTGTTCTGTTTATGACCAGGGAATGATTTTCATTGTTAACAATGGTTTGGAAGTATTACTTGGACTATTTAAGACAGGTTCAAATTTTGGCTACAGAAATGTAAAACCAGGCTGGTTTTTTGGTGCGAAAGCACATAAAAAATGTATTCGTATACTCAACAGTATAGCAATACGATTAATGTCATGGAAGAAAAATATAAGATGAAAAACCATTTGACTGTGAAGAAGATCCATTAGCTTGGGGATAAATTGGTGGTATAGTTTGTAGGACAGAGAACTATGTCAGAATACCAGAAAGAACTGTATTAAAAACAGAGCCGCAATCACTTTCAAAAACGCTGTATAAATTTGTTATTCTTTTTGTCTGTTTATCTGCATGAACGCTGCAATGTTTCCAACACGAAGGACAAAGAGAAAAGAGAAAAACTTATACTCACCCAACTTGTCAGAGGAGAGTTCTCCCTCAAATTCCTTTTGAAAGTGACCCAGAAGATGCTGCAATTTAATATCCTGCGTAAACCCAAAAATAAAATCTGTCAAAGTATTGCAAGAAGATAATTTCTACTTTCAAACCAAGCAACAACAAACCCATTAACAGAAATCTAGATAAATAGAGAATATTATCAAAATTATTCGAACCACTGTTTATTATCGGTATCATGGCATCGACGCGATACTTAGTCTTGTAATAAATGAATACAGAACCTCGAACTTTTATTTCAGACCTCAAAAAGACGGAATTTTCTTTATCGGTTTTGTTGACGCTTCTTTATCTAATGTCTTGTATTAACAAACTTGATAGATCTCACAAAGTAGGAGAGATGGGATGCAAAGCAAACACATATTAATCTTTGCGTACAATATGGAGTAAATGTGCATCAAACTACACAAGAAAGATATTTAAAGCCGAATTCAAATTTGAAAGTGCATGTTAGGCAGGACAAATCACCATATCTAAGGCTCGATAGATAGTGTTCGAGTGAGATCTAATGGCAGCAGTCTATTGAATGGCAGCAAATAATTAGAAAAGGACATGGTGGGCACTTACAATGGCATCCATTATCCATAGGCGCCACCCACCAACTAACATTGCTGAGCACCTTTTCGTAGAGCTACAGAACTCCAGATTTTTGGGCGTAGGATAAAGAACGACCAAAATGTCCCCTTTTTCCGGTATTTTTTTTACCAAAATCTTTTCTAAAAATTGCTATTATGCAATTTCAGCAATCACATATACGCGTTCTAAGCTACAAATACGCTTTCTAAGCTAAATGCAGGATTTTGGAATTACCCAAATCGTTGAATTTGCGATTTGAGCAGTGGAAATTGCAGTTTCGGATTCGATTCCTACGGACAAGGGGTGTTTTCGTTATTCCATATACTGCTCCAAATTTTTGCAGGCGGTGACGCGCTGATTCCTCCTTTCTCCGTATGGAAAAACGAACTCACCGACCCGGTCTTCAATCTGATAGAACAATGAAACGGTGGCGGGCAGGCAAACAATGGAAGGGTGGCGGGGAGGCCTTCTCGTTTTTGAAGGAGACTTGCGTAATCTAACAGATGGGTAAACTGACTTTAGTAAATGTGGAGTAAGTGCGTTTGGGTAATCTGGGCTCTCCAATGATCCGTTCTTTGATCCACCCTGGATGGTGGCGCCACGGCCCCTAACAGCCTTATGGTGCGCATTAAAACCACGATGTATAGATTAGTGTGGTGCATTTGCATGCGAATTTAATCTTTAGAGCGAACTCGTCTTTATCTTTAGTTTTTAGCCAGTTTTCTTTAGAATATTTGCAGGAATTTTTAATGGCCAGTTTTGTAACATGGATTTGTTTTAATGAAATTGGATCTCTCTTTCTGTTTATAGTTTGGCTGAATTTAGCAATTATCTACCTTTGTATTTAGCTTTTCTTTAATAAATATATCAAATAAGATATGTAGAAATAAAAAAGTTGACTGGTTTTGTAATGACAGACAAACAAACAATGGAAGGCTCGAATGCACGCAAACAACCATGATGTGCCCAATGTAGAAGGAGTGCAATCGGGTTAGAATGGAAAACTTGGATAAATGTTTTTTTTTTGTTTATCACTATGTTTTTAAAGTCTTTTAAGAGGTTTGTAAATCATTTTCATGTATTTTTTAAATCATTTTCATATTTTTTTTTTTTTTATTAGAAGGACAAAAAACACAAACGGCATTTTAATATATTTGATTAATTGAGTGTTTTAAGGGGGTGTAAAGTCTGAGTGTTCTGCACTGCACTTACTGTTGTTCTCTGCTGCGTGCTTTTAGTGTGTTCTGGACTGGACTTTACTGTCTGTTCATCTCTACTATCTGTATCTCCAACAAACATTCAGGAGGCAGACAAACATTCATCAAGGCAAAGAAAACATTAAGTTAACATGTACCAAAAAGATGTAATATATTTAAAAATCTTCTTTGTTTTCCGTTTATATCGTGTTCAATAGCAATGGCTAAGGTGTTTAATAGCAATGACTTGAATAGATATCCAGCTTAATATAATTTGATATGTATGGTTTTTTCAACTGATATCAAATTCAACTTTGTCACAGTGTAAATATTGCTACTAGCTAGAGAGGCAGAGCCATGACATTCCCACTGGCTAGAGTGTGAATATTGCCACTAGCCAGAAAGGCAGAGCCGAGACATTGATCATATACAGAAGTTCAAAGAAAAATGGTGTTCTAACATTCCAACACAAGCACTTCAAATTCAGGTAATTCTAATAACATTCCAACTAAAATTGTTTGTACATAATATTATTCTTTGTTAGATTTTGTGAAATTCAGGTAATTCTAACACATTCCAACTAAAATTGTCTGTACATAATATTGTTCTTTGTGAGATTTTGTGAAATATTTCTAGGTGAGGAAGCGACAGGAGCTAGAATGAACCTTCGTTCCTACTGTCTTAACTTAAAGCAAAGTAACTTAATCCCAAGCAGGGTTTTATGGGTTATTCCCTAATCCAGTTATAGTTCACTCCCACCCGCTCACATGATAAATAGGATAGTGGATAGTGGCCGGTGCATCCACTAAGCGATAGCGATGGGCCTCCATACATTATTCATCTCTATTATTCATGTTGAAGGGTCCCTTCACGGCTGGCATATCAACGACTGGATAAAGCCCTCCGGAACTTCCTCTGGGCAAATGCTAGCCAGGGTAAAGGCTTCCACAAAGTCAACTGGAGTCAACAGGGAGTTGTGTTGCACACGGCAGGACCATGGAGTCTTGGCCCTTGGGTATCATCAAAACACTAATACAGGTGCAGGTTCTCTGTGCCAACTGGGTAGTACGGCTATCTCGGGAAAGGAGGCCTGGAAGGTTATTCTACAACATAGAATAAGCCTAAGGATACTGCTACTAAAACAAGGGTGCAAGGAGTCTCCACTCTATACTATTATCAATACCCCAGCCAGGGTGAAAATTCCTGAGACTTTCAATCTGCAAAGCATCTTTGAGATTTTAATATACTTTTTCTTCGAGTAGTAGAGCCATATTTGTTACGAGTAGTCATCAACAAAGCTATAAATATTGGAATCCATGGACACTAGGTCTCATGGGTCTGCCTTGTCTGCTTTTGTTCTCCTTTTTACTTATAATTGCGGTAAGTGCTTGTCAGTTTCCTTTTGTAACACGAAATTCCCAGGAAAAGATAAAAGAAGATACTTGAAGAAGAGGATATCATACCGAATGGGCTTTATGATTCAACCGCCTTTGCTGCTTTCTTTCGTTGCCATAGCGCGTAAATCCCAAGGGCAATAATGGCAAAGATCAAGACCGGTGCATCAAACGCTATTCCACTTTTTGCCCATGAATTTAGACTCTTCGATCCCTCTAAATAACACAACCATGAAATCTTTATTCCAGTTCAAGCATATCCACATTGAAGAATATCCGGGATGATGGAAAGCCAGAACTCCGTGAAAAGTTCAGTTTCTCACCGTCCAAAAAGTTGTAAAAGTTGTAGAACTTTGTTGGTCTGAAATGACAGGGCCCAAATCCAAATTCTGATGAAAGCTTGTACGTTTGACTGCTCAAAGCGTAGATAAGTTTTACGAACTGTAATCGCTCAAAATTCTTCTTCCCAGGTAGTGGGAAAAGCCGAACTTGTATATTCAAATACACGTTGCCATCAAACAATATGCAGTGGATACATACTGACATGCAGTGGATACATGCCGTCGAAATTGAAAAGGTGGGAATTCTCAAGATCGTGATACCACATACGACATTGCACATCCACAGCTCTGAGGATAGACTTTCAGGAAATCTTCAGGCATGTGACATGGCTTGCACAATGCTCCAGTTTTGTATAAGGAGGTCTGTTGAATAGCATGTACATTAAAGGAATTGATGGCTTGCAACTTTCAACTAAAAGTATATAACCTTAAAAAAACGCAGCGTTGAATATACTCCACCACTTTTCTTTGTCTCTCAAAGCATATAAAATCTCAGATAAGATATTGTAGTTGAATCCGTGGGAAGAAGTTGCATCCATTCCAACTCGTATAATGTTGTAGAATGCGGTGCATGGGGTGCTAGAACTGAGTAATTAAAGCACACCTGAAAATACCCCGTTATGAGACTTGGAATCCTCATATTGATGCTTTACGATTTTTCCCGACGACGCAAGGCCAAACTGATGCCTGTCAAAGTCGCCTGTGAACCCAGCTGCTTCTTCCATCGTGCCAGGAAACAAAGTAAATGACTGCTTCGCTTCACTCCCTGGCCTCCGTTCCTCTTAGTATCTATTCGTAAAATACAAACAACCAACGAAGCCAGCAGAAAATGAAGAATGTGTGCCAGACACAGGAGAGCTGGTAATAATAATTAGTACTTCATCGTCGCGCCACTCCCTCGTATACGGACTGAGGCATAGAATGTCCCGCCATTACTTTGACAGGCCGCGTGGCAGTTGAAATACTATTTGGCTGCGAGTGATCATTGAAGTGTGTATGGGCGGCGATGCTCGGAATCGGGCAGGGCAGGGAGGCTTTGTCCCACCGTCATAATTCTCAAAGGTCGCATCAACAAATATAACCACAACTACAGAAGTTTGTTAGGGATCATTTTGTCAGTCAAATATTGTAAATATTTTATATTTTTATAAAAACTCAAAAAAACAAAAAAATCTATATAATATCTAAATCATCTTTTATATTATTATTATTATATCTATATAGCAATCCGTTAGGATTCAAATTTTTTTTACTTTTAATTTTATTTTCTCTTAAAAAAAAATTCTATAGTGTTTTCATAGTTTTGATAAATATATATATTAAATATAGTGTTTTCATAGTTTTGATAAATATATATATTAAATAAATATTTGAAAATCAAAAATTATTTTTTATAATTTTAGAATACCAGATTATTAATTTTTGATGTATTATTAATTTTTGATGGAACAAAACTTATATCACTAATTTCTGATTGGACAAAACATATGACAAGACTAATTTGCTGTGGTGTAAAATTTATTTATCAGAAATTTAAAATATATTAAAAATTTGAAAATAAACATTATTTTAATAATTGTTGGAATGTGACAACCAATTGACGGTTGAGATCAAGTTGGTTCACGGAGGTTTCACCAACGGTATAATCGGTTATCGGTTATGTGTAACTGAAGAAGGAGGATCTTAAATATGTGGCCCATTGAGGCAGATATTGAGTCGGAGCTTTATGCCCTCTCCGAGATAGTTTGTAAACTATGTTGATGATGAATAAAGACTGCCTACCCTTGTCCCGTGGATGTAGCCCACATTCAATGGATGAACCACGTAAATTTATGTGTCTCTTGTATGATTGATGTGTTACATATTCTATTGTTTTCTATAATTACATATTTATTATATATATGTGCTTAATGCGCAACAATAATGCCACTTGGCTAAAAACGGCTATTCCCCTGCCAATTACATATCCACAACTCACAATCCAAGTACTCGCTAGGCGTTCGCCATATTCCTTGCTACAGCAGGGATAATAAATGATTTATAATAAACGTACAACATTCCACCTGTCAAACTAACTAGTTTTATTGAAATAATTTTTTGGCTATAATGAATTAAAATATGTTAAACTTATTTTATAAGTTTATCAGAAGTCAAACCTCAAATATAATGTCCTTGTCCAAAGTGGCATTTAATTAAAGCTACTAAGCTTTAATTTTGGAATTAAATTGTATATTAAAATTATAATTTTAAAAAACAGTGATTTATACATTCAATTCTTACTATGGCTTTTAATTAAAGCTACTAAACTTTAATTTTGGAATTAAATTGTATATTAAAATTATAATTTTAAAAAACAGTGATTTATACATTCAATTCTTATACACGTTTTTTATTTTTTAATATATATATTTTTATCTAATATATTGTTGTTATCTTTTAATATATTTATTATCTTTTAAATAAAATGCCTTCTTTGATTTTGATTTTTTAATATATCTATTTTCAAATAGAAAAAAATATAAATATAATTTATTTATTTTATTAATTATACAAAATATAAATATAATTTTAAGAGGTACCTTGCACTATTTCCTTTGTTTTATTTACATGTCATTGCATAAATTATAATAATAATCATTTATTTATTTAATATATATTAATGTAAAATATAATATTTATAATATTTTTTAAATTAAAAATTAATTTTAAAAATGAAAAATATACACAGTCATATGTACACTTGTCTATATATTTAATATCAAGATTAATGCACTTTGAAGTGAGAACTTAACATTACAAATTTACACTCATTACCTTGCAAGATTTTTTATTTTATATATATATAGCATTGTTTTTTTTATTTTTATTTATAATATGTATAGAAAGTTTCATTTATCTTACTTAAAAAGATTTTTAAATGATAAATTTTGCTAATATTATAATTATGATATTATTTTTAAGTTTAAAAATGTTATTAAAAGTTTTGAAAATAAGTATTAATGTTTATGAATATTACATGGGAGTAGTTTATTTATTTTAAGTTTTGGACTTTATAGTAAATTTTGGTTGAAATATAGTATTTTTTTCCTCGTAAAATTTAAAATTGAAGTGTTTAAATTATGTTTTTAAATCTATAAATTGAATCAACACTATGAAATACCCTTATGACACCTACATTATGCAATTTTCATAGCGAATATATGAGAATCTAATATTTTTAAAGATTTTCAATTAGACCAGCAAAATAAAACCGAAAATATGCTAGTAAAATATTTAGACTACACCTATTACATGTGTTCGTTAACTTATAACATATAAAAATATACTTATTTATTTGTTTTTTATCTTAATATTATAATATGTACCAATCCTTAATAAAAGAATAAGATCACTAAACTTTAGTGATAGAATTGCATTGGTTTACACCCATTACATTGCAAAAAAATGTATTTTATATATATATATATATATATATATATATATATATATATATGTTTTATATAAAATTAGGATATATTCTTATATTCTTATAAACCAATGTTTCGTCTTTTCTTTTTTACAATATGTATATAAATTTGTATTTACCATGCCTAAAGAGACTCTTAATTAATGAAATTTGCTAATATTATGACATCATTTCATTCTCTGTACAACTAGTACATTAAAACATTTCTAGGAGATAGGTATAACCAGCTTTGCTGCTAATTTCACTTGTTTAAAAAAAATTCAAAAAACAAAAAGACCAATATAACTAAAAATAAATTCCTGGCAAAGATTATTAAAACAAGACGGAAGAACATTCTGAACATTCCGGGAAAAGACTTCAATGGGGAGTTTTAGATGATTAGTGGCATTTGTTTAAAAAACAAATTTTTTTTCAAATAAAAAGAGTAATACTATTAATTAGAATAGCATAGAGTTATTACAAAACATAATTAAAGTGTTATTGGCATCAATTTTTCAAAAGAAGTAATAAACAAAGAGACATGCCACAACGACAAAGAAAAGGATAGTCTAAATAGTGCCACAGTCTAGACATAGACCGAACAGAATACCTCAATGGCAACCAAACAATGGTGATTAGCAAAACGCCTCAACTGTGACCAATGAACAACAAAAAGAGCTCCCAGAAACGAGCAATACCAAAGAAACAGAGGCCACACATACCCAAAGATCAGCACCTCCAAGCCTCAACAAAATGTGTTGCAACAGGAACAAGTCGTCACCGAAAGAAGTTGAACCAGTCAACCAGTCCCAAGAAATAGAGCCGCTAGTTGATATAGATATATACAAAACCAAAAAAAAAACTCCAACAAGATATTGGAGCAAGATAGTGAGCCTCAAACACCTGCAAAACCATGAAGATAAGTGTCGCAAAGAAAACTACTAAAGCAAGATTCCTCATGTAAGAAATAAAACAAAATAATGACTGCAAAATTATGTTGTAAAGATTGGGATAGAGCCAGAATCCGATAGCTTATCAAAGTCCTGAACTTCCAAAAATAAAAATCCTTCTCTGGCAGCTAGAGCCTTTTTTGAGAGGATGTCCGCATTCAGATTGCAGTCACACAGAATATGCTTAAAAGAAATCCGATCAAAATCCTGGATATAGTTGTGGACCTCCTCCAACCAAGAGGATAGGATTAAGACATTAATTGAAGCCTTTTCCAATGCCCAATCAATGATAACTTTGGAGTCCCACACAATTTGAAGAGCTGGCAGATTCATAAATCTAGCAAAGAAAAGTGGCATCCACAAGGACAGAAGTTCACTTCTGGTGTTCGACCCTGGATCACAATTCATCCACAATTTAAAGCAAGTATTACCACTAGTCCAAAGAATGGCTCCCACCCCACTCGGCTGGAATTTATTTGGGACGCTCCATCAAAAAAAGCTCATTTGGGAGACTCAGAGAAAACAGGACAGATAGGCTAGCACTTCTTAACCATCATTACATCTAATCGAGGCTTATAGAATTCCAAGCATAGAGTCACTGCTATGTTGCTAATAAGTGGATGATATGGTGACTTTCCTTTAAAGAGAAGCCCATTTCTATCTTTCTAAATCTCCCAAGCGACGAAGCATGGAAGATCACCCCATTTATCATGCTTAGATTGCCATAAACGAAGACATTCAAAGAAAATTCCTCCCTGCCAATTATCGATTAAGTTAAAAGATAGTTTGATTATTTTCCACACCTTTGAGGAAAAGGAGCAAAAAACAAGCAAATGATCAATCGATTCAGCCTCCTTATGACATAGAGGGCATCTATTTGGCCCAATCCCAGCCCTTCGAATGAAGTTATCCCATTTAAGTATGCAATTCTCCAATGCCAACCAATTAAACAAGATGATTTTCATAGGGGTATTCCATTTCCAAGTAGCCTTGTGCCACCAATTGTGTGAAGTCAAAAACTTAAAGAATAAAGAATCGTAAACCGATTTAGCAGTGACCAGGCCTGTTTTCTCATTCCAGGACCAAATCAAAACATCATGCTTGTCTGATAAACAAATGTTTCTCCTTTTTAGTTCCAAAGTATATTGATCCCAAATATGACTCAGAGATCCATAAATACCAAGCTGTTTGGAACTAATCCAACCCAGAGATCCTTTTATATGATGCACCCGAGTAGAGATATGGCTAAGAGTGTGATTGTTACACCAAAATATCGTCATCATGAGTCATGTGTCATATGTATGCCCTGATCCCTAACGTTCCTAAGCTAAAACAGTGAAAGAGAAGTTGTTGTCTTCCACTCTTACATTTTGTTGTCACTATGACGCGCCCTCCGATCCAGCAAAGTCCGTCAAGTTCAAGGTGACGTGCTCTGCAACTTAGCAAAGTGGATCGGTGACGCAGTATGCTCTTGTACAAGGTGCGTTGATCACTCTTTGGCACATGTTTCCCTTGTGCAAGGTGCATCACAGTTGGTTAAAATGGAAAAAGAGAAGCTTTGAGCGATTTCTCGAAGCTTGGATGGCGTGGAGACTTATCCCTACTAACCTAGAAAGGTGGCAGTCGATCCCCTTACGTAGTGGGATGATACCTTAAGCCTCTCCCCTAAATCATCAACCTCTCTTATCCCTTTAGCTCTATATATATGAACCCCTTCTCCATTGTCAAGGGAGGAAGGATAGAGTACTCTTATGCTGGTGGAATTTCTCTACGTGATCCTCTTCATCCATTAGGAGGCTAAGCATTCAATCTTGGAGGCTAGGATTGTTGGAAGGAGGTTATGACGTCAAAGCTTTGGTTGTAACATCTCTCCCTGTGTATTTCTTATCATTACATTTAATACAGGTTATTTCTATAAATGTTATTGTGTTAATGATATTTAGGATTTTCCTCTTTGACTGTTAATCTAGATCAATTCACATCCATGTGCTTTTACCACTTGTTTGTTTCCACATGCTTTGCTTGGTTTTGCAGCTAAAGATATGAAGACTTGTTTCTTGGAGCAACAAGGAGAGAGGAATTTCATAATTGAGGTAGACCATCTCTTTACTTGTCTTGCATTTCAATTGATCTAGGAAAGATACTCATGTTGTGTATTCATTTGTTCTAGATCTGAACCATTCAGACTAGGGAGATCTATTTGAGTCCACTGATACAGATTGTCCGTAAACAAATTTGGCGACCATATTGGGGATAGAAGTACATGTTTTTTATTTCATTTCATTTTGGTTTCTTTGATTTCTTTCCAATTAGCCTCTAGCCTCGAAGTTGCTTTTCCTTTTGGATTTGACCATCAAAGGATCTCTGGGCTATCCAGACTCTGTTTGGGATCTTCATTAGGCCTTTTACCTTTTTATTCTTGGACAATTTTGATTTTTTGTTGCTTAGACATCACCCGACGCACTTGGGCCATTTATCACCCGCGTCACTGTATTTTTTACGCACTTAACCAGTTCGTAGACTGCATCGCTGGTGCTTTATGTCAGTTTGCAGCCTGCATCGTTGACGCGGTTACACAGTGTGTAGAGCGTGTTGTTGGGTCTGCCAACGTTCTGGTGCACCTTTGTAGGGCACGTCGCCCTTCATCACTTTGCACTCAGTATTAAAAATTATCAAAGTTGGTTTTTGGCTTAGTTTTTGAGTTTTGTGTGTTTTTCATTGACTTCTATAGAACCTCCTAGACCCAGCATACTTCATCCTTGGCTTATGTTTTAAGCTTGATTATTGATTTGAGTCCTAGTTAGTCAAGCAGGTGTATCCCTCGTTGTGGGAAATTTCAATCCCCCACGAGCACACTTATTCTTGTGACTCCTTATCAGGGCATCTGATTTGTTCGATTTGACTTCTAATCCCTTCGATATTTGATTGTTGTCATTTTGCTCAATTTTGTGTGTTTTTGTGTGTTTTTGAGATTTTGGGTGATTACTTTTCTTTGAGAATTTCCAATCAATCAAGTTTTGCAGTAGTATATTCTCTAATTTTTCTGAATAATAGGTCTGGAAAGTGGCATCATTCTCAGATCTATTGAGTGCATTTGAGTAGGAAATCAAAATTGTGCATTATCTTCATTTCAAGCTTGTTTCTTGTAATTGTTGTAGAGAACTTTCATGCTTTGGAACAAGTATTAAAAATATCTTTGAAAAGTTTAAAGAATCATTATTCATTTGCATTTTCTTGGTTATGAAAAAGTTATTCAGCATTTCCTTGAAAATTCTAAGTACATTTGAACTTTTGCAAAGCATTCCAAAGATAGTGAAAATTTTCGCATTTTTTATTTTCTTCCTAACGTTTTTATCATTATTTTGGAAAATAAGAGTTATTGCATTCAAAAGGAAATTCTTCTTTTCATTTTTTCGTAGATTCGTTTAACTTGAAAGGAGAAAAAAAGGAAAAACATTTGGATTTGGTGTATTATTCATTTTTGTTAGATTAGTGAAAGCGTGCTTTTGATTCTTTTGGTTGATTTTGAAAAAATAGAGGTAGTTGTCCATTTCATTATCGAAAACAAAGAAAAATTCTCCTTACCTTAGCTAGTTTTCATTGAAAAGAAAAAGAAAATATTGCATTTGCATGTAGTTAAGATTTGCATCTTTTTAAATTCATGTCTACACCTTATGCATTCACTTAACCGTCAAGATAAAATTTAAAGATAGCATTAGGTTAAAACTGTATAGAAATCTGTGTGTTAAGTTAGAGATGTGTTCCGTCGTCTTTAAGCATGGTAGCTATTGTTATTTTCCTACACTACATCCTGAGGGCTTGTAGTTCTTCCATGTACCAATCGGTATATCGAATGGCCTTTCACGTACCCTTGGGTATATAGAAAGGCACTTCACGTACTCAATAGTATATCGGAAGGCTCATGTCGTGCGGTTATGCATTAGACATCACCACTACGGATTTGAGCTCCCACGTACCTTGCGTATATCAGGAGACCCTACTAGGATTCATGTAACCATCTGATTTAACCTATTGTACATCTTGGCGTGGCAATACACCGAGAACAACACTCGGGGAGATACTACGCATGTTCTATCAGGTATCTAGTTTATACGGTCAGGGGTACGGTCCTAATCCTCCCTGGTTAGTGCTCTGAAATATTGGGCTAAGTATATCTATTGGACCTTGTGGTATATCGCGAGTTGCACCGCCTTGATAATCCCGTCAGGTTCCAGACCATTGAATCCACACCTACCACATAAGTTTGCTTGCGGCTTTAGCTTGTGTAGATTTTGGATTGTATTTTTTCCTTTTTGCATATAAAACTCTTAGGAGAAATTTTGGTTCAGTCATTATGGTTGATCAACCTTTAAGAAGATCCCGCAGGATTTTAAACTTGCCACCTGAATATCCCCTTAATCCGGAGGAGAACTCGAGCGCAAATATGGATCAACCTA
This sequence comes from Larix kaempferi, assembly GCA_027924585.1. Lineage (NCBI taxonomy): Eukaryota > Viridiplantae > Streptophyta > Pinopsida > Pinales > Pinaceae > Larix > Larix kaempferi. The sequence continues at coordinate 25,790,511 of BSBM01000101.1, read as the reverse complement.
CCACATCTGTGTCACATGAAGAAGACACTTCTACTATGGAGTCAGGAATGAACTATTCACCTCCCGCAAATCCACCTATCACTGATCCTATGGGTACATTGATTGTGGAACAACCTCCTTTGCATGGCACATCTTTTCATCATTTGATGGAAGGACATACTGGAACCACAGACTAGATTTTCAGTCAACCCCAGGACGACACAGTATCAACATCTTTTGGTCCAATTGCATCGTTTTGGGACACTTCTTTAGATCAACATGTTTCCGATTTTGAGTCACTTCCGACCGTGGAAAATCTAATTCATCTTCCTCTGTGGATTCCTAATTATGTCTATTTTTCACCCGTTTATGCAACTATTGACCGTTTATGAACATTTGGTGAACAAATTAGACTATAGAGTTTCCCACCTATGCCTAATCCGGAAGTGTTAGCTATTGAACACCATTCCTCTGTCCATTCTTTATCTTTTTCTTCGCCAAGAACATCTACACCTACCTTGACCACTTATGAACCAGGTCAACCATCGTTCCCGACGAGTACACCTCAAAGTCAGGCGACCGGTTCAACACCTCATTTGACCCCAACCACTGGAGGGAAACCTTCAACCAATATTAACTATGTTACTTGAGCATTACCTCCACCACCCCCACCTCAAAATTCGAGTGGAGGTTATAATCTTCCTATTAGTATACAATCGAGTGGAGGTCACCCCTTGGTTAGTAGTCAACAATTAGTTACGGGTCAACCTACGATTAGTGGTTATCATTCGGTTATTTGGCACACTCCTATAAGTGGAAAAATCTCAACTAGGGGGCAACCCTTAGCTAGTGGATCTGACCTAACTAGGGGGCATCACCTAGTTAGTGGACATAACATAAGTTTAGGACATTGCTTCACATTTGAAATATAGTATGGTTGGCAGCTCTCTCCCAACCATGGGACAACCTACGTGGACACATCACATGGGGGGACCATCTACTTGGACCCAAACCCCACGACGATATATCTATCTGGGAAATCGTAATACTGTTATAGGACAAACTTACCCAGGAAATCAATTTCATGTATTACCCCATCCCGAAAACACGAACACCCCATGGGGGAACCATAATGCTCCATCGCCTGGACCTCTAGTCGGTGGACCACCCCCACCACCTCCACCAGCTGTCTCGCCGCCTCCCCCACCATCCAGTCCACCACCACCACCACCACCACCTTATTCTGGAGGAGGAGGAGGACCCCTGCACTCCGGCGAAGGCCCACCTTATTCTAGTGGAGGACCACCTTATTCTGGAGGATGATGACCCCCACCTTCTGGTGGAGGACCACCTTATTCTGGAGGAGGAGGACCCCCACCTTCTGGAGGAGGAGGACCCCCACCTTCTGGAGGAGGAACACCTTATTCTGGAGGAGGAGGACCCCCACCTTCTAGCAGAGGACCACCTTATTCCAGAGGAGGACCCCCTTCAGGTCCACCTCCCAACCCAAGAGGCCCACCCCCTTATGGCCAATTTCCTACGAGAGGTACTTACGATCAATCGATACATGGTCCTACTGGTACACCAATGCCTTATCAGTATTACCAGTATCCACATCCGAACAAATAATTACCATTTCTGGCTACACTTGATTTGTCAGACTTGTCACATTTGACTAACGATCCCATTTATCATGGCACAAATTGGCCTATGATTCCTGTGAATTTACCATTAGATATTCTGAAGTTTGATGGAAAACCCGGTGAGGACCCTAAAAACCACGTTATGACTTATCATTTGTGGTGTTCGTCCAATTCCTTAATGGATGATTCTATCCATTTGAGGTTATTCCAAAGAACCCTTACTAGTATTGTCGCAAAGTGGTACATTGAGTTGCCACCACATTCCTTTCGTGACTTTTGATCTTTGGTTATGTCATTTTTGACTCACTTTCAGCTATCGATCTGCTATGAAACCGACACAAATCTTTTGACTTCTCTCCGCCAAACTACTGCCACTCACATTTTTTATCATATTCATGAGTAGAGGAGGAGACAACGTCTGATTAAAGCTTCCATTCCGGACCAAATCCTTGCAGATTGGTTCTCGAAGTCACTACTGCCTATCATAGCTAAAGACGTAGCTATGAGTGGGGTCGTTACGGAGGAACTGCCCTACGTATGATCCAGCAAAACCACCTATAGGATATCATGTCGATGGCATCATTGGTTCCGTTCACACCCATCCTGCTACACAATCCAGTGGAGCAAATAGCCATCATAGCTCGACCCCACCTGCAACATAGGATGGACATCACACCAAAAAATCGCCCAGCCCTGCTTCCACTGAGGAAGTGAATTCAATTTAATCTTCTTCACCTCAAAAATCCAGTGGTAAAAAGAAGAACAAAGGAAAATCTAAAAAGTCTTATAACTAGTAAGAGACCAGACACAATCCCGAAGACAATAAACAAAATCATAAGGTAAAATATCCTTATTTATTGTGCGATGATGATCACTTCACTAAAGAATGCCCACATCGGGAGGAAGTGCATAAACTACTTGAAGGGAATCCCACACATGCAGTCTTAATTGATCCCTTCCCCACACAACAACAATAGATGATTCCACAACAACAAGCTCCTTCTCAAGGAGAAACACCCAACATCACCGCTCATGTTCTCATGATGCGGAGCGAAACAGTCAACTTAAATACTCGATCATGATCATATGACTCTTCTTCTACAAAGGAATCTAACGAGGGTAATCCTGAAAAATCCCCCTTGTCTACATATAGCATTCCTTCACCTCAAGGTCCTCTCGTCATTGAGAAACCTTTACCGGATTCAGTACTACGTCCAACCAAGAGCACGATTCGAAAATCCATTTTCAATCCAAATGCTCGGGCTGCTCAAAACTATAATATAATAGAGGATTTAGCACAAGCTCCTTGTGCTATGTCGACGTTAGAAGTCTCACAAAATTGTCCCATTCAGCAATTGACCTTGTTATTCGCAATTGGAGCTGTAGATACAGATTCCTCCAACACCATCATATTCAAGCTAGAGTATTTCAAGCCGAGGCTTTCCCACCAACTTGTGTTCCAAATCGTTACTAACGTTTCTAGGAAATCATCCATCGTATTGTCTTAAACGAAGGAGCCTCTACCTCAATTATGTCGTTATCCTGTTGGCAAGCCATTGGCTCTCCTGATTTTAATTGTTCCCCCACCACATTGAAAGCCTTTGATGGACACGGCTTTCAACCTCATGGTTTGTTACAATCTTTGATCGTCGAGTTGGGAGGTAAGAGCGTTTCCATTAACGTGGAATTCATATCTGCCACATTGGATTACAACCTATTACTTGGTTGAAACTGGTTCTATGCCATGACAATGGTTGCATCATCTGTCTTCCACATTGTGCAATTTCCCCACCAAGGGAATATTGTCACTATCGACCGATTAGATTAATGTACACCTGACACCACTACTCATCCCGCAGACAATGTCCCTCTTTTAGGACACTCGAAGCAAATATATGAGAGTGTGGGGGTAGGACTCCTTAAAGATTCATCCCTCATGGGAGTCTTTCCAACATCAGATCCCCTTGCCCATGTTTCCATGGTGAACATGATTTCTTCCTCTCATTACTCAACAGACCAATGGATTGTGCCCAATCTAAATCATTTACATTCGATTGGAGATGTGATGCCTCTTAGCCCCGTAGATGCTACTTACAAGGCCATCCAATCCGCACCTGATTTACCAGATGACCACTTTGGCGTGGAATCTACCTCACGTTCTCTGCCATTACAACGGAGCTCATCCCTACCTGATCCTCTACTCCAGACTTTTCATTATGACGATTCAATCATGCAGATTATGAGCATGGATAAACCCCCATGGGAAGACCTTCACCATAGATCGTCTTTCCTTCCGCCACTAGATTCAGTAGAGAACGTCATTGAAACAATTGTTTCACCAGATGTCTTTCCTTACCCTCAATCTCTTATCATTACAGTTGATACGGTAACTGAGGGAAACCTGGCTAACATCACGCCTACCTTTCCGGTCGACATCTCGGTAAAACATAAAGTCGTGGAAAAAATTCACCTAGGACAAACTTGTTCTCCGGAAGAAGTCACCACCTTCACGACCTTGTTTAAACAATTCTCCATGTCTTTGCATGGAGCTACGAGGAAATTCCCAGGATTGATCCTGCTATTGTGATGCACGAGGTTCAAACATATCCTGATGCAAAACCTGTCCGGCAAAAACTCCACCCTGTGCACCCTAGGAAAACTTCGGCTATTAAGGCAGAAATAGAAAACCTCTTGAAGGTTGGGTTCATTTATCCTATTCCCTCAACAGATTGGGTCTCTAATGTCGTCCCTGTTACTAAAAAATAGGGCACTATTAGGGTTTGTGTCGATTACAAAGATTTGAATAAGGCTTGTCCCAAGGACAATTACCCTACCCCGTTCATTAACCAAATCATCGACAACTGTGCCGGAAGTGTCATCTTCTCATTCATGGATGGATTTTCGAGCTATAATCAAATAGAGATCCATCCTTCCTATCAACACAAGACGAATTTCATCTGCCCATGGGGTACTTTTGCATATCGAAAACTCCCTTTTGGCCTTAAAAATGCGGGTGCTACATTCTAGCGGGATATGTCGTACGCTTTCCACGACATGAAGGATTTTGTGGAAGCTTACTTCGACAATCTCCCTACCCATTCGAATCATCGAGACTTGCACATTGATCATCTGACAGTTGTATTCCTCAGGTGTCGACGGTATAATATCCGTCTAAATACTCACAAGTGCATCTTTTGTGTCGAGTCGGGACGCTTGTTAGGCTTCATCATTTCAAAAGATGGGATCTGCATCAATCCCCTCAAGGTGGAAGCCATTGTTGCTCTACCATCACCCACGGATATTTAGGAACTTCAAAGTTTGCATGGGAAGGAAAACTACTTAAGGCGTTTCGTGTGCAATTTCGCAGAAAAGACACAGGGATACATGCGGTTGCTCAAGAAGGACGTCTCATTCATTTGGGATGATTATGCTCAACAATCCTTCGACAACTTGAAACATGCTATCACTCATCCACCTCTGTTACAACCGCCAAATTACACCAAGGATTATATCCTTTATCTTGATGCTTCCACTTCCACCATCGCCATGGTTTTGGTACAGGAAGATAGTAACGCCCAGGAGCACATGATATACTACCTCAGTAAGGGTCTCATTGACTCTGAAACTCAGTATTCACGTGTCGAGAAGATAGCTCTCGCAGCAGTGATTGTTGTTCAGAAGTTTCGTCATTACATCCTCCTCCACACTACCACCATTGTCGTTGACTCTAAACCCATGTACCACGTTCTTATGCGCCAGGTACTAGGGGAAAAATATTCACGATGGATTGTGATTCTTCAGGAATTCGACCTCCAGTTTGAGAACGCTAAATCAAAGAAGTCCTTGGTTTTCGCAGAATTGATTTGCGATCTTCCCTGTACTGATCAGGAAACTGAGCCCCTGGACTCTCTCCCCGATGAGTCCTTGTTTCTTATCAGTACTTCTAACCCATGGTATGGAGACATCACATTGTATCTCCAAACCCAACGTTTCGGTCCTCAACTATCTCCTGACAACCTCCGTCGTGTGCATCACCACGCAAAGTATTACCTCATCATTGGTGACAAATTGTATTGTCGTGGTGTCGATTCTATCCTCCGACGCTTCTTAACTCACAAGGAGGCCAAACATATACTGAATGATTGTCACTCGGGGGCATGTGGCGGTCATCTTAATGGGATGGCTACAGCCCATAAAATCCTACGCGCTAGATACTATTGGCCTTCCATCTTCAAAGATCGTATTGAAGCAGTGAATAAGTGTCCTCCTTGCCATCATTTTCATTACAATAATCGCTCACATCCCGCCCCGTTACATCCAGTTATTGTCGTCGGTCCCTTTTCCAAATGGGGCATCGACTTCATGCACTGTAAGCCTACCTTGGCTGGGGGGAATGGTTATGTTATTGTCGCAGTAGACTACTTCACCAAGTGGGCTGAGTCTATGCCTACGTACAAAGAATACGGTGCAACTTCCGCACTCTTTAAGTTCAATCATATCATTGCGTGATTCGGAGTCCCTAAAGCCATCGTCACTGACCATGGATCACATTTCCAAAACAATATGGTGGATGAACTAAGCACCAGGCTGGGTTTTCGTCATGAGAACTCAACTCCCTACTACCCTCAATCAAATGGACGTAGAGTCCATTAACAAGGTCTTGAAAACCATGATTTAGCGTATGGTAGGGACACATAATCCCAATTGGCATACCATGCTTTTTTCAGCCCTATGGGCATACAAGAATTTCGTCAAAACTGCCATTGGCTTTACACCTTTTCAATTTCCTCTACGGGCTAGAGGTAGTGCTACCTATTTTGTGCGAGATTTTGTCATTGAAACTCGTTGTTGAACTCTTACCCAACACCATCATCGATGAATAACGTTTTTTATACTTGGAAAAACTCGACGAAACTCGTCGTGATGTAGATATGGCTAATGAATCTCATAGGAAGCGCATCAAGGCCCAGTGTGAAAAGCCATTCAAACCTAGTTTCTTCAATGAGGGAGATTTGGTCCTCACTTACGACCAAAAACATGACAAATTGGGGGAGGTAAACTGGAGTCCATTTGGCACGTTCCATATGTGGTTAAACATGTGTTGGAAAAAGGAGCATATGAACTTGAGGATTACGATGGGATATCTTTGGGGGATCCTCGCAATGGGCTCTACCTAAAGCAGTACTATGCATAAATCATTTACGCAGTAGTACTTTGTATATATTGTACATGATGTGTGTTTTTCTTGGTGTGACAATTTATTTTTAGTGTGCTAGGATCTTATCATTCCGCTTATACCATGTTTTTCCTGGACGTGCAGATGGAAACATGTTTTGGATTCGTAGACGGCACTAGCCGGCACACCCATAACCTCACTTCGGCATCTTGGGTACTCTATTCCCCTATCGGCAAACTGATTAGCTCAGGAGAAACTTGCTTAGGGTTTGCTCTGCTAACATGGTAGCCTAGCTACTATGTACGTGATAACAGTCCTGACACAGTTGAGATTTCAAAGATCTATACTGTCAAGATTATAACGAAAGGGTTTGCAAACCATGCCTCCAAGGCATATGAATTCTCACATTTTTTGCCATACTCTTTGCCTACCCCATCGGAATTTGATGAAGATCATAGTAATACCTCTTCTAATGAAGATGAGGATCAAGGTCTTGATGTTGAGAATAAAGTTCAAGGAGATTCAGATTCAGATCTAGATCCAACACATGCTCCTAATCCATGGCCAAGGCCAATATGGTCTCACAAAGTCCTTGTAACTGCTTGGAACACAGTTGGGGATCCATTTGACCATAAAACCACCAAAAATCAGTATCTTGAAAAACTTGCACTATGTCATGTAGATCCACTTCTCTCAGAGAGGTGCTACATGGTGGTGGGGTTTGATCCACAATCTCTTGAGGAGACTTGCCATGGGGGATCTACAACCAAGTACAAATCTCGGTTATCCGACAAAAGGTACTTAAAGGTTCATGATTTGGACCACAATGAGCCATTCACTCCAGTAGCAAGAAGGGTTCCCGAAAGACTTGTTTTGGAAAATACAACTTCTACATAGTGGGAGGCACATTATAGGAGAAGATCCAGATCTAGCACCTGCATTGCTATCCTATAGAGGAGCAACTTGCCAATATTTTTGCAAAGGATTTCATTGAGGAAATTTTTTTCCTTCTTTGCTTAGTATGAAGGTTCTTTGAGTTCCCTACTACTGTTCTTTTTGAGGGGGGTATTTTTCCCATCAGGTTTTTCCCCATTTCCTTGGTTCATGGATAGTTCTTTTTATCATTTATTTGATTGTATGGGTGACCTTTGGTCTTAGTAACAAGGGCCCATGATGCAAAAGTATGAATTAAGGGGGGGTGTTAGGATATTTCAATACTCCATCCTTGTACTACCTAGCATTATTTATTTTTCCTAGTTGTTGATGATGTCATTTTCCCCCCAGTGGTGTGTAGATGTCATCTAGGATCCATCTACCACTAGGAGCGGAAGTTTGGGACCTGAAAAACCATAGATAAATTATTAGAAAATTGCCAAAATGGAAAACTATTTTGAGCCAGTGGAATAGGTGGGTGGCCACCGATATCCATCTGGATCATTCCTCCCCCCTTAAGAAGTAATCGTATCCATTGCATCAAATCCATTATCATATGTCGAGCTGTGTGCTGAGTTGAGCTCCTGGTGCGACATTTTCTGAAGTTGAAAGGATTCCTTACTTTGACATCTTCAGAGGGTTGCAATTGTTGTTGATGGATGCCCTGAAGCTGTTCAAAAAATTTGGTTGTCATGTTATCCTTGGTCTACACTGGTGCAGATGGTTTCTTTTTGGAGGAGCACATTGAATGCGTGGCCTTGCACTGTAGAGGTACTTGGATATACGTTGCTTCAATGACTTTGTGTTCTTCTTGTTTCTGCTGAGTAGAGGGATCATGTGCAGAGGTTGTGTATGTCTTTGCGATTTGATGTTCTCCTTCAGTGGTAATTGTGAATAGGGAAAATTTCCCAGTGTGGGATATTATCTTCCTACACTGCTTGGTTGGGGTAGGTGGAACTATCTCTGGTATCCGATAGAGTTGTCCTCCCAAAGTGAAAATGACACTACGAGGTCGTGAGTCATATATAGCATGACGCTTCCACATATATGGATGTCCGAAAAGAACATCACATACATCAAGTGGGGCCACATCACACAATACCTCATCTCCGACGGGCTTGATGCTGTGTGGTAGGTAGCATTGATGACTAAAGCGGATACCTCGTCCTTGGCTTAGCCACCCAATGGTGTATGGTTGCGGGTGTGGTGTTATTAGTAGCTCCAATCTCTTCATGACTTCTGCTGAGATAACGTTCTTTTGGTTTCCGCTGTCCACAAAAAAATGTAGGGGAATTCCCTTCACCCACATTTGTGAGTGGAAGAGGCGCTCCTTTGCCTCTAACTCTTTAGGTTCCTTTGGTTAAATATGTGTGGTAGCAACAGTTACACTAGGTTCTGCATCAATTATCCGCTTCCCTTTGTCTACGACTGTGACATTGGGCTCTGAGTCAAAATCGAAACTGGGATCTGATTCTAAAGCTTTGATCTCAGCCACCAATGACTGTTTTGAGCGACATTCATTAGTGTTGTGCTGGGGATTTTTTGGAACTCGCACCACTTCCCGGTGTCCTTCTTTGTATTTTCGTTACCTTTCTTTGCTTATGGTTGGGACTGGTTGTCTGTGTTCTGCGAGCCAGAGTTTCCCTTTCCTTGCTTCTGCACAGGTCCGAAGTCGCGCTTGTTCTTTTGCTGAAATTTTTGCTCAATTTTAATAGCATATCGATAGGCGGATCTGAGTGAAGAGATGTCCAGGAAATCCATCTATGTTCGTATGTATTGGTGTATGCCACTGCGATATTTTAGTACTAGGTGTCGCTCAGAGTCCTTGATACCTAGCTTTGTGCGCAAGGTATGAAAGTTGTTAGTGTACTTCGACACCGTTTGGTCCCTCTCTTGACTCAGAATGGTCCATTTTGTGTATTGGTCATCATAGTTTCCCACAAGTTAATATTGTTCCTTGACGACATCTACAAAAGAGGCCCAAGTGGGATTGGCCTCAAACAATCCAGACTTGTCTGATGAGTTTTGTTCACAATCATTTTCCCACCAATTTTTGACATGGGGGGTAGCCTTGAGGAGCGCAAAGGTGATCTTTTCCCTATCAGAAAAATTATGGACAGAGAAATACCCTTCTAGTAGATTTAACCATTTATCCAAGGCATCAACATTGATATGGCCTTCAAATAAAGGGATATCAAAGTTAACTTGTACCTTGAAGGGATTCGCATCTCCGAAATGGCTACTCATTGAAGGTATATTTTTCGTTGTTGGAATGCATCGAAGGATCTGGGAGAAATTATCCATCATCTCGTTCCTCTGTCGCGTGAGGAATTCCTTGAGCAACAACTTGATAGGATATATCGCTCTTTCGTCTCTCTTTTCTTTCTCTGTGGGAGGTTGTTTGGGGCGGCGAGAATGATCTTCCCTAAGTGAAACTAGTTTGAGACCCAACTCTCTATATCCTGACCTCATCGGGGACATGCACCGAGAAACAATCAAAGAGCATATTGCTCTGATACCATTGATCCAAATTTATGTGGGAATGAAATAAAAGAGCATATACAAAATCATATACAGAGATATATTGCAAAGAACATTGTGATACAGTAAACACATATTCTATTAAATAACGAAAACAGAACAAACTATAAAATACAACAGCTAGAATGGTGGAAACTATCTCTCAGAAGAGATGTGGCCACTATGCTCATTTGCACGAAGATAAATACAAAAAGAGGCCGAAAGGGCCTATTTATCATAAGCATGAGGGAAAGAATCCCAAACATCCAAAAACCTAACCCTAGAAGATGAATCGTCATAAATTTTGCAGCCCTAAGGTGGTTAGTTGAACAATCAACTTCTCGGGGTCATAAATTTTGCATACGATCTCGGTTTTGGGCGCTCGGTACCTCATTGGAAAGGTCTATCCGATATTTTCAACTTTCTAGGCATGCAATTCCTATGCTATAAACATAAATAGATTTAAGGTGAGAGATTTCCCTCTTTATCAACATTGCAATTTGTTCAATTCCAACTCCACAGGGAGTCCCTCAAGGTACATTGTATGCCCTTGCACCTCATTGAGATTCTGGTTACCCGCATGTAACTCATACTCCGGCCCTAGCATCCCCAGTGCTGCAAACTTGGGCTCTGATACCATTCTGTCACGTCCCGGATACCCTCAGTTCCCTTCAGAGGTGATGGGAGACAACCCTTAGATCTACTTGCTATTTTTTTTTCTTTTCTCAAACTATCCAAAGGTTCCGCAATTCTGCACCCGCATTGATCTCCATTTCGCAAACTGCAATTGGAATTCGGAAGTCGGATCGCAAATCACAACTTCGTCGATCACACCTCCGACTTCCGCAATCCGCAGTGCGATAATCGGAAGTAAGAATGCTAATTTACTGCTCTGAGGAAAATCTCCTCCCCGACTTCCGCAATCCGCAATCTGCCTTGCAGGAGTCGGAAATTGGGATTCCCGAACGCACAACGCCGAAGTAATGCACCTCTGACATCTGCAACCCACAATCCGCAGTGTGAAAATCAGAAATCAAAGTGCCCAATACACAACGTCGAAAACCACGTCTCTGACTTCCCCAATCTGCAATCCGCAATGCGGAAGTCGGAAGTCAAAACGTCAATTTCAACACCTCACCGAATTACCTCAATCTTCAATGTGGAACTCGGAATTCGGAACTCCAACTTCGCCAACTCGGGAAAATTACCTCCCCGACTTTCGCAATACACAATCTGCCTTGTGGAACTTAGAAGTCCGGACTGCAACTTTACAACTCCGAAAATTTTACCTTTCCGACTTCCACAATCCGCAGTCCGCATGTGGAAATCGGAAGTCAGAACTTCCATTTCGCAACCCTGTAGAATATGCCCTTCTGACTTTCGCAATCCGCATGCGGGTTCGGAAAGTTGGAAGCCCCACTGCACAACTTCTCCAACCCATAACTTCTTCATCCTAAGTCCAATTTGGGAAAAACCGGTACTGTTGGAAAGATCTGGGTGAGTACTATGCAACTGCAGGGTCTTAATCCACACATGATAACGTTGATCTTATCCTTTTTCCACCCCAAAAGGTGTCCTCCAACCTCATCCATGCCTCTTTACCAACCTGCAAGGAGCTATACTTCACTCTGTTATGTCCTCTCCCCTTCCTCTGATCCTTAGAAGGGTCATGAACACCACAGGGGGGTGTCTATTCTTTCCCCACAGTCATGACTGAAGTATTTTGCACCTCCTGGCCTTGTACTTAGTCCTATTCATCAAAGAACCATTAAAAGACTTAGCCATATTCATCAAGGGACAATTCAGAGGCATTATACTGGTGGAAATGCAATTGTGCATAAGCATACTCAATAACTACAGCTGAAGGAAGCATCATCCACATACCATGTATCATGCATTCATCAAATCAATAACATGCACAACAGAATTAAACATTGATGCATATGCATTCATCCCTATTACTCAATTGGATTGACCTATGTATTCTGACATCACAAACACACATACATAGATGTAAAATGACATGATTCAAGGCACAATGAACACTTATCTTTTTATTGAAATCCCCAAGCAAAATGGCTATGGACTGCAACGTTCCAACCCAACCATAGTTCTCTTCCCAGCTTGTATTATTTCAGCAATCAGAGACCACCCCCGAGCTGGGGCTATGTATCCACTAAGGAGGAACTAATGGACTCACTCACAATCTTAGGCATAGTCCTTCAGGGCATCCAGCATACAATTGATTTTTCAAGCAAGTGGGAGACAGGTGAGGGTTTTCTAGGTCAATAAGATCATCCACAGAACTATGGGAATATCCCAATGACCTCAGACAGTTCAGGCACCCCCATCCCCTCCACTCTCAGCCTAAGTAAGGTCCCCTTCTTTGTTGCACAATCTCTAGGGCGCCCCTTCCATTAGCAATGACTTGGGCAAGTATGGTTGGTGTTGGCAGCTTTCTTGGGCAGACCCGGGTTTTAATGAAGCGCAGCAACAAACCCCTAGGCGCACTGGCCCTCTTGGCAACGAGCTGCGCAGCAGCTCGAGGTCTCACCCGAAGTGGCTATGGGGGGGTTAAGGAATCAGATTTCCTTAATCGTGGTGACGCGGAGATTGTTCTTTCTTTTTTGGTTCCTCAGATGTCGGTGGTCTGACTTTCCCGTAGGCCCCTCGGCTCAACTGCGCGGCTTCCTCTTTCAGCAGGCGCGCTGCGCAGTTTCTCCGCTCTGGCGCAGAAGGCAACTATTCCTTGCGTCAACGCGTTAAGTACCTCCTCGCCCTGCGCGCCCAGTGCAGTAACGCATTCCTCGATCGCTGACGCGACAGCGCTCCACCACTTCTTCAATACTTAAACACGTATAGCTATCAAGGGACCTTCCCAAACTCACTTAAACAGTCGCAACGATAATGCAAGAGTCTCGTATACACAGGTAATGAACTTAAACAGTTAATCATTCACGCAAACATTATAACAAGAAGAAATATGTGAAGTTCACCTCCTCGAGGGAAACCACGTCCACGGGAGTGTTATATTAACCAGAAAACGATAGAGTTATACAATATGCTGCGCACACAGCTGCAGCCTTAGATCTTTCCAGGAAACTCCACGTACACAGTTGGGAGCCCTTCTCTCAATCTAGTCTCTTCTCTACAGAGATTACAAAGGCACAGACGTCAACTCAGACTATCTGGCAACTCAGGGATTAGCTCCTCGGCTATCCGATTTCCACCCTAGTTCTACACACTCGGTAGAACAACATAGCAAAGGATAATCAACGCATGATCTATCCTCGAGACTGACTATCTAACAGTCTAACCATTTAACTATCCCAAAAGTATCTAACTCTTCTTCTTATCATGTATACATATATATAGGTGGCCATGACGGTCACACCTTTACAAAACTGTGGGCCTTTCCCAACAGTGATTCCCAAAAACCCTAACCACGCACATGGCTAGGTGTACCGTAGGCGCCGCTTGTAGTCATGTCGCCGCTTCCTGCAGGCTCCTTGACTTCCGGCGCAGACTGTGGGTATGGGCGCTTGTCCTTCGCCTTCAATGCTCTGGTCCGTTGCTCCTCCTTGATCCGAGCAACCATAACTTCTGTACTCAACCTTTAAATGAGGGTAGCTGAGCCCTCTACTCCATTGCCTTATTTATTATGGTAGCTGAGCCACCTTCATTCTTCTATGACGTGCGCTCGAGCTCCGCGATTTCCGGTCCGTGATCCTCGCTGAGCTTGTCCATCTGGCACCGTACTGCGCACCGTCTCCTTCTTGCCCAAAACTTAGTGCTTGTCCCAAAATTAGCACTTTCCTTTCATACTTGTGCTTTTTCCCCAAAATTCGCAGCTTTACCGCAGCTACGGCCTAGGCTCCAACAGGCCCCTAACACTCACTTGTGGCTCGCCCTCGAGCCACTCGCACTAGCGTGTGGTCGCTTGATTTGCGCATCTGCTTGTGCTTGGGTCTCCGCGAATGTTTTCTTCCACTGCGCAATAGCGGAGTCCAATTCATCGACACACTCCACAGCTGTCTGCGCCGTTTCTGCGGTGGCTTCTTCTTTAGTGATGGTATCAATCACCTCTTGAGATTCAGCAATCTCTTTGATTTTTGCCTCAACCTGACCGACGATTTCAGCATACTCATCCATGAATGGCTGATGCTATTGGTGAGCTTCTCATCTTCAGTTCTGAGCTTGTGCAGTTGCTGCTGCATTCTGCGCACTTCACTCATTTTCTTCATTTTTGCTAAGCCTGCTAAGGCCTTAGCTTCTTCAGTCAGAACAGTGAGAGACTATTCTACGGCTTGCACCTGTTCCGACAGACCAACTTTAAAAGGGAGCTTCTCAAGCTCCGCCCAAGCTTCCATAGCTTGGCTCATCAGGTTCTCGGCTTCCTGTATTCTGTCTTTCATCTGTGTGGAAGCTCTACTCAGCGCTTCAAATTGTACCTGCGCATCATCCGTAAGCTGTGCAGCAACGCGAGCTTCTAGCTCAGCGATCTGGGTTCTATGGCCCTCAGCCATAGCAACTATTTCGTGCTCCAGGGTTTTCACCCTTCCTCCGATAATTTGAACTTTTGCAACCAGAGGGAGGTCTGGTTGAATCTCGCAAGCCGGCAATTCCTGAGCAAGCTCATCTACCGCGTTTCTAATGCCAATGTCTTGCGCCTCATAAAGTGCAAGTTTCTCAGATATATTCTTATGGCTTGCCTTCAATTCTATCTCCTGCGATTGCAGTCTTTGATTTTCCTGAAATGTAGAGAGCTCCCTAGATCTCAACTCAAGAGAAACTTTCTCATGCACTAGCTGTAGAGTCTCTATAGGAATTAGAGACAAATTATTTTCAACGGGCCCAACGGCGCTTACCTGTAGTGCAGCTAGCGGATCTAGAAGTGTCATGCTGGTAGGCGGAATATGCACGACAGTATGCCTTTCTATGAGTTCTTCAACTCGCTCGGCACTTGGAATTTCTTGTGGCGCCTGCGAAGTAGATGTTGGCGCATGGGTCTGCGCAAATCTTCCTGCGAGACCTTTCAATTCTACGAACTGCAAATCTAAAGCACTTCTGATGTGAGCGTGCGCAGTGCGCAGCTCGCGAAATTGCTCGTGTAGGTACTGGTCGATCCCCGAGGGAATAGCCTCAGCGGGATGCGACACTTTTTGCTTCTTGGTGGCCGGTTCTGTGGAACCTTCATCACTTCTTTGCTCCGGGGCTTCCTTGCCCTTATCCTTCTCTTTCGCAGCGGCGGTTGGCAGCGCGGATGCGAGATCGGCGGCCACCCTCCACTCATCCGACCAAGACTTGATGGTTTCTTCAACATCCTCGGTAGTCATCCTGTAAAGGCCTAGCGCCCATTCATCTGGAATGCCGCAAGGGCGGAGGTAAAGTTGATGTATGTCGACAGTAAAAGCCAACTTTCCTTCATATAATGTGGTTGTCTCCTCGCTCAGCCTTGGCATTTCTTGAATGGTATCTCTGAGGAGATAGTAGTATTCACAAAATACAGCGCGATTCATCTTGCGCTTCGCGGGATTGGGAGAATCCCAGAGGTTGATGTAGCGCATGCCGGCAACCTCTCCTGCGCGGCGCGGAAGGAACTGAGTATTCGGGGGCTCCTTCCACCCAACGAGAGCGCATAAAATTAGAAGCCAAGAAAAATGGAATGATTGGGCTGCATTGTCCTGCACATTTAGGCAATCAGCCAAGAAAGAATTCAGCAGGAAGAGAGACCAGTTGTACTGCTCTCCCTCCGCAGCTGCGATGGCGAGCTCCACGACAGCTCCAGTAACTTCCTTCGGTCGGCACTTTGTGAGAAGTCTGCCTGCAAGCAGACTTCCTGTAAATCGAAGTGCCTCATCTTCTACTGTAGTGAGGTCATAAGCCCGACCTCCTCTTGTCAAGTTATACTTCTGCACCAGCTGTGCAGCCAATTTTCTGTCCTTGTCCTTTCCCACAAAATGAATATTGGGATCCTTACCAGCCTTAGATAGACCGGTGATGCGGTGAATCAAATCAACATTTAGATCAATTGGCCTCCCGAGCCAAAGGTAACCTCCATGAACACATGAAAGCAGCGTCTTAACAACTGCATTGATTTCGTTGCTACGCCCAAAGTGCGGTAGCTTCAACAAATTCAACAAACCTGGCTTCTCCAAGTTTGCTGCAAATCCCCTTGGGGTAAATTCATCGATCTTTCGGATGGGATTGTGAACTATCGTCAGATATCGATCTGGCGCAAACTGGGGATACGTTTTATAGTCTCCCAGATTGAAATCAGAGAATTTGACCAGTGGAAGGTGTCCCAACAGTTGCCCTTCTACCCGCACGCTAGACGGTAGTGGCGGTAACGGAATGGGATACTTTGCATTCTTCGGGATCTGTACTTCTGGCGCATCATCTGGACGCGGCAGAATATAGTTCGCCATGGTGGCCAACGGCTCTGGAACAGGTTCTTCTGGCTGTTGCTGAGATGCTCTCGTGCCGGGCGACTGTCTAGGATCAGTCCATCCAGGGTGTACATAAGTCGAAGCCGTGACTGGAGTAGTCATGCCGAAATCTAAGCCTCGGCGCAGGAATTGACGAACAACTTCTTCAGTCGACAGGTTCTCCGTCGTGAACCGATGTAGGGAACAAAAACTTTGGACAGCAAATGGCGGACCTGCGTAGGATGTGGATGCTGAAAACAAGGGAAAATACTCTGCACAACTCGGCTCTGAAAACAATAACTTGGATTCTTAAACAAGATAGCAACTCGAGGAAAGTAACCCAAAAATTATACAAGTGTGAAGTATTTATAGCCAGAGGTGATAGTAAATGCGACCAAGTGGGGTTACGTAGCTGTAGGCAGCTATACATGAGTTGACAACACGCTATCCTCCTCGCCGCAATGGTGCATTTATTGTGATTGACGGGCTCTGACAGCCTTCCGGGAGAAGCTAATGCTTTCGGCGCCTGAGTTAAATGCAAATCTTTCGGAGATCAAGCCGAATCTGTCAGAGCGGCTAGACTTAAATAGCGGACTTATCCTTCATTTATTCAGACGCGGCTACATAACTGCGGTAATTCAATATTTGGCGGCGGGTCATTCCAGCTTAGGTAACTGTGCATAAAGGGTTCCATGCTGATAACTCCTCAAGCGGCAGCTTTGACATAGGGAACTCCGCAAGAGCGATGGTTCAACGGTCCAAAAAACAAAACTTCGCCAGAGCGCAAAGATAAGCTCGTTTCAAACAAATTTTATTCAGGATGCGCGGATATTTCAAGGAACTGCGCAGGAAGCTGGAAACTGAAGGTGTCCCGCAGCTTCCGTGTAGACTGTGAATGCGATGTCTCTTTCAACTACACCGGACATTTGCACATTTTTAGCAATATGTTAGGTCGACAGAGCGGAGTGGCCGTCGCGATAAAGCTTGAGCCGACTCCCGTTGATCATTGTAGGTAGTAATTCTCCATCAAGCTTTGCAAGCTGAACTGCGCCTCCTCCTGTTATCTTTGTCACCCGAAAAGGGCCTAACCAATGTACACGAAACTTGCCCGAAAACTTGATGAATTTACTATCATAAAGGAGTACCAAGTCTCCTTCTTCAAAGTGCTTATGCTTAATGTGCCTGTCATGCCAAGCTTTCTGTCTTGCCTTCTGTACCTGTTGATGGAATCCGGCTAAAAGTCGGTCTTCTTCTAAGGCAAGCAGCTGCGAGAGTCTTTCATTGATAGTATCAGGATCTGTCATTTCTGTGATTTGCGCAATTCTGAGACTGGGAATAATGTATTCCATAGGCATAACTGCTTCTTGTCCATACACCAAACTGAAAGGTGTGTGACCTGTTAGTTTCTTGCAAGTGGTTCTATAAGCCCATAATACAGCTGTGACTCTAAGGTCCCAATCATCTCTTTGTTGATTACAGATCTTCGTCAGGGCATTCTCAAGAATTTTATTGAATGCCTCCACCGTACCATTAGCTTGAGGGTGGTAGGGTGTACTCTTATGGTGTTTAACTTGGAATTCTTCAGTAAGGGCTTCTATAGTCTCATTGAGGAAATGTGTACCCTGATCACTCATTAGAATCAGTGGACATCCAAATCTAGTGATAATATTCTAAAAAATGAACTGTGCGGCCGTAGGAGCGTCGCAGTTCTTAACTGGCTTAGCCTCAGCCCATCTGGTGAGGTATTCAGTAGCTGTAATGATGTATCTTGCGCCAGTTCTTTTTCCTGGTGGGTTAATAGGTCCTACAAAGTCAATGGCCCATTTATCAAAAGCACGCAGTGTGATCTGGGGTCTTAGCGGCATTTCATCTCTCCTTGAGGGTTTTCCTGTTCGTTGGCACACATCGCAACATTTACAGAACGCCTTAGTATCCTTGTGCAATGTCGGCCACCAAAGACCTGCGGCTAATATCTTTTGCGCAGTCGGCTTTCCTGCGAAATGGCCTCCTGCGGTACCTAAATGCGCTTCTGCGATGATAGAGCTCTTTTCATGTGGTAAGATACATCTGCGCAAAACTTCGTCAGGGCCCAACTTATAAAGCTGGCCTGCTATCAAAGTGAAGTCTGCAGCTCTGACAACAAGTTGCTTCTTCTGCTGGATTGTAAACTCAGACGGCGCTTGCCCGGTAGTGAGAAACTCAAGAATATCAGAATAATATTCGTCTGCTGCTTGAATAGAAAACAACTCTGCGTCAGGCAGATTGTCCTCCGGACTTGTAGGTTCCTCTCATGACTCTATCCTGGATAAATGGTCAGGCCCTGCATTCAATCTGCCTGGCTTTACAATAACCTCGAAATCATATTCTTGAAAGAGCAGTAGCCATCTGCAAATTCTTCCTCCTAACACTGGTTTATTGACCAAATATTTCAAAGCAGAATGGTCAGTATACATTTTAAAATGAGCGCCTAACAGGTAGTGTCTGAATTTCTGTAGGGCATACACCATAGCTAGTCCTTCCCTTTCTGTAGTGGTGTAGTTCTTCTCAGCTGTAGATAGCTTTCTGCTGGAGTAAGCAATCGGGTGGTCAATACTTCCTTCTCCAGACTGTGTAAGCACAACCCCCAATGCTATGGAAGAAGCATCAACATGAACATGAAAAGGTTTTCTCCAGTCCGGGAATACTAGAATAGGCGCTGTGATCATCTTTTCTTTAAGTGTGTCCAAGCTCTGTTGGCATTCTTCTGTCCATTGGAACTTCGAATCCTTTTTCAGCAATCTTTCCATAGGTGCTGTGATCTTTGCATAACCTTTGATAAATTTTCTGTAGTATCCAGTATGTCCCAATGTAGTGCGCAATTGCTTGACTGAGTTGGGCGCAGGTAAATTAGCAATGATGGCAACCTTTGCAGGATCCATCAGGAGTCGTTGTCTGCATACAATATGTCCCAACAAAATACCAAAGGGCGCACAAAATATACATTTTTTCAAGTTAAGGGAAATCTGATGCTGTCTACATTTTTCTAACATCATGCACAGATTTGCAATATGGTTCTTTAATAGGCCAAATACAGTCCAGTCATCAAAATAGACTTCTAAAAACTTGTGAATGAATTCTTTAAAAACAGCAACAACAACTCTAGAGAAGATAGCAAGTGCGTTTTTAAGACCAAAGGGCATTACCGTATACTGGAATGAGCCCCATTCAGTTGCAAAAGTAGTCTTGTGGCGGTCGTCCGGATGGATTCTGATCTGATGATATCCCGAAAAACCATCAGTGAAAGAGTAAGCCTCTTGTCCTCCAACATTATCAAGTACTTCATCTGTGAACGGAGTGGGAAATGGATCGTGCGCTGATGCATCATTGAGCTTGCGTAAGTCGACACAGATTCTTATTTCACCTTTCGTTTTCTTTTCTTGGACCACCATAGGACTAATCCAATCGCTTTCCTCTACTGGCTCAATAATACCTGCTGCGAGCATTTTATCAATTTCTTCTCTAACTTTGTCTTTATACCGGGGGTTCAATCTGTACGGGCGCTGTTTTACTGGCTTGGCGTCTGCTTTCATAGGTATGCGCATCACTCCTAAGTCTCTTAGGATGCCTTGTTAGGATATTTAGACACTTAGGAGTTAGTTAAGATCAACTTGTGTAATATATCCGTTAGGGATAGCGTGTTTCTTTAGTATGCATTAGTATGCATTTGTATATACTTAATCCGACGGTCACGATATGTTTCCGACATAGAGTGATCCGACGGCTCAACTTCTCTTAGATCAAACCTAACCTTGATCCGTGGCTTAACACCCGATTGGTCCATGATCTCTATTTAAAGAGCATGGAGGGTCATTGTTTAGTTGATCGATTATGAGAAGCTCATTTGTAACTTTCTTTCTTTGCATAATAAATTGTCCCGTAGAAGCTATTTGGCCGGGGCCGTGGAGTGTTTCCCTCAAGAGGGTTTAAACCACGTCAAAACATCGGTGTGTTGATCTGTGATCTGTTTGTGTGAAGTGGTTGCTCTTGGTGTTCGGTCCTTTGGTAGTACCCTGTGTACCCGAACATGGTATCAGAGCTTTTATGAAGTGCCGCTTCCGGTTATGATATAGATCTTGAACTACTGTTGCCGAAACTCGAAAGGGTTTCTAGTTCTGGTATTTGTGTGCATTTCTGGGCTGTGGGAGGTGTTCCATTGCGTCCGGAGCATCGTTTCCATTGAAAAATAGTTTTCTTTTGATCGAAAACGGTTCCCGGTTGCTCCAGAAACGTGTATTTCATCAGATCTGAAGGTATAATGTTACAGTGACGCATTTTTTTTATTTCGTTTTTTAAAAGAAAAAAAATCTCATATTTCATTTTTTTTTTTTACTGTTAGATTTTTTTTTGGTTCGGATTGTTGCTTTCCCATCTGCGTATGCTCTTTGCCGTGCACCTTGAGCGATCTCGGCAAATCAGAAACAGAAAGGGAAAGGGTTTTTTCGGCTGCGTATGCTCTTTGCCGTGCACTTTGCGCGATCTCGGCAAATCAGAAACAGAGAGAAAACGTAGACTTTCCGGGCAAGCTAACAAGATCTAACTCCACAAGTGTGGAAATTTTTGTTTTTTGTTTCGTTTTGTGGTTTGTTTTGCAGGAAAAAGGGCAAGCACGCAAACCGAGCAAGAAGAGTAAAAAAAAAAAAAAAAAAAAAAAAAACCCCTTCCTCATTTCCATATTTTACATACCTTTTAAACTAGCTCACTTGGTCCAAAGTTGCTTTATTCCTTAATAGGTCTTGAGTTCAAGTCTTAGGAAGTTACTTTTAAAAAGAAAAGTGCATACAATTTCTATTTTCAAGTTACTTTATTGTAAAAGTGCATCTCACTTAAATAATAAAAAATAAAAATACAAGTGAGTCACTTAAGCTTTTTATTTATTGTTGCACTATTTAAAAGTAATATCATTGTAAAAGTGAAATCACTTATTTTACAAAAGTGATTCACTTAAAAGCAACTTTTTTGTAAAGTGATTGTCAAAAGGTTCATCTTGGGAAGAGGGGGGTTCTTTTTTTGGCTGGACATTCTCTAGCTGCCACGTCACTATTGGGGACGTCTTCAACAGTTTCTTTGTTCAAGCATAACTTCATCATACAGAGTCAGTTTTCAGTGCCGTTTCTTTTTAAACCGCCTATTTTTTCGAGCTCTTCACATCCAGACTATTGGTTTCTGCTTTTACAGCCATTACTTTACAAATATGGCCGCCCATTGTGATATTCTACTTAACAGTTCCAATTATTTCTCATGAAAATCTCGTATGGAGGATGTTCTACGAAGTAGGGGACTTTTCAGAATTACCACAGGGAAAGAAAAAGAACCCACTGATGATGATAAGAAAATAAAATGGGCAAATAGATGTGATGAAGCTCGTGGATTGATTGGGATGTCAATCTCTACTGATTTGCGATTCCACATATCTGGAATTGATGAACCTAATACTGCTTGGGACAAGTTGGAAACTGTGTTTGGTAAACACAATGAAATTCGAGGTCACCAACTCGAAAATGAGTTGATTTCTTTAAACCCAAGTGACTTTTCATGCATTCAAGATTATTTATCTAAGTACAAAACTCTCAAGCTTTTATGTGCAGAATGTAAGATTGAGAGGGAAGACAAACAGTGCATTTATCATATTCTTTCCAAACTTGGACCTGCATATTCTGTTTTTGTATCTACATTTTACTCCATGAAAGCGTCATTGAATGCAGCTAGCTATCAAGAGCCTAGTCTTGAATCCTTTTGTGATTCCTTGATTAGGGAACAAGATAAACTCATTCATCTTGGAATAATCAACAATGCAGATACATCTGGGAAAGCCTTATTGTCCCAACGGAAAGAAAAGTCCAAGCCTCCCAAGAAACAAAATTTTCGCAATAATAAGTCAAATAAGGGTCCAAAACCCTCTCAGTCAACTCCTTCTTTAAAAAATGACAAAGGATCCAAGCCAAAAGGCAAGAAGACTGAGCGTCATTGCAACTATTGCGGGAAAGATAATCATGATGAATCCAAGTGTTTCAAGAAGATGGCAGCCTTGGAAGCAGCAATGAAGAAGCACCACATCAGCCTAGATTCGCCTTCAGAATCTACCTCTCATGGACATGCACTTTGTGCTTCTGGTTATTCTTATAATGCATCTTCTTCTTCTACTTCAAATGAATGGCTCATTGATTCTGGAGCATCTTATCATATGGCTAAGGATCAAGCCATCTTTTCTACTATGCATGAATGTAACACCAAACAAATATTTGTTGGTGATGATAGATCTCTAAGTGTTGTAGGAGCTGGAACAGTTCCAGTAGATAATGGTCATTTTAGTGATGTACTATGTGTTCCAAGAATTTCCTGCAATTTGTTATCAGTCTATCAGATCACTCATTCTGGTGAAGGTAAAACTGTGACCTTTACACCTCACCAAGTTGTAATCAAGGATTTTAAAGATCCTCAACAGGTTCTAGCTACCGAAATTGTTGATGATATTACCAGGTTGTACAAGTTTAACAACTTTGGGTCATCACCTTTCCCTTCAGTTTTTGTTGCTCATAGTGATAACTTGAGCAAACTTTGGCATGAGCGATTTGGTCACTTAAATTATCGCTCATTGCAACAACTATGTAAAGAAAATATGGTGACAGGTCTTCCGATGGTATCTTGCAGAGATGGTGTTTGTTCCGGATGTGTACTCGGAAAACATCATCGGGACAGTTTTGACAAACGTGCCTCTTGGCACGCCTCGGTTCCCTTGGAGCTTGTGCATAGTGACTTGTGTGGTCCTCTTCCATCTGCTTCCTTTTCTGGTTTCAAGTATTTCTTAACTTTCATTGATGATTACACCAGACGCACTTGGGTTTATTTCCTAAAACTTAAGAGCGAAGTATTTAACATGTTCTTGGCCTACAAGGCCCTTGTCGAAAAACAATCTGGTCATCAAATTATTAAGTTAAGATCTGACAATGGAGGAGAATATGTTAACAAACAGTTCACTACTTTCTGCACTGAACAAGGCATCTAACAACAGCACACTGTTCCATATACACCACAACAAAATGGTGTAGCTGAGCGGAAGAACCGCACTTTAAAAGAAATGGCTAATTGTATGATCCAATTTAAGGGACTAAGTCTTCAATTTTGGGCTGAAGCCATAAATTGTGCAAATTACATAGTTAATCGCACCCCCACAAAAGCATTACAAGGTATAACACCGGAAGAAGCATGGAGTAAAATTAAACCTGATGTAAGTCACTTTCGTGTGTTTGGTAGTGAAGCATGGGCTCACATTCCGGATGAAAAACGGAAAGCATTGCAGCCTAAAAGTGAAAAGTGCATATTTGTTGGATATTCTGAAGATGTAAAAGGTTATAGACTTCTTCAACCACATTCTCATGCTATAATCATTAGAAGAGATGTTAAATTTGATGAAAATATCTTGGCCTGCGAGCCTAACTCGGCGAGTGTGCCATCTTTGGCATGCGAGCCTGATTCGGCGTTTGTGCCTTCTTCTTCTTCTTCTTCTTCTTCCAACTTCCTTGACAGGTTTCCAACTCCAGTTTCTGATGATGACAGTGAGGATGAAAATTCACCTCCGCCTGCTCATGTTCCTCCAGTTGCACCAGCACAAGTGCTTCCTCGATGGGTCCGTTCAACATGTGAAGCAGTTGGTGATCTTGCCGGTGATCCTAGAGATCAACGTCGAACACGTTCTCAGTTTCAGCGAGCCTCTTCTCTTTTGGCTCAAGTTTCCGAGAATCATGATCCAGAAACTTTTGCAGAAGCTTCAGGGAATCCAGATTGGGATGCAGCCATGGATGAAGAATATCGTTCCTTAATGGCGAACGATACTTGGGATCTTGTACCTCTTCCAAAAGGAAGAAAACTTGTCAGATGTAAATGGGTCTACAGAACTAAGTATGCATCAGATGGAAGTGTTGAAAGACTTAAGGCAAGGTTAGTTGCCAAAGGTTTTTCTCAAGTTGAAGGGATTGACTACAATGAAACCTTTGCTCCCGTCGCCAAAATGAACTCCATCCGCCTTGTTCTTTCCCTTGCAGCCTTACACAACTGGGAAGTCCATCAAATGGATGTCAAGTCTGCCTTCTTACATGGTGATTTACAGGAGGAAATTTACATGGAACAACCTCCTGGCTATGTTCAGAATAACTCTAGCCTTGTCTGTCGCCTTAAGAAATCCTTATATGGCCTTAAGCAAACTCCTAGAGCTTGGTATGCCAAAATGGATAACTTTCTCCTTGACACTGGTTTTTCTAGATGCCATTCTGACCCCAATGTCTATACCAAGAAAGTAGGAAACCATCTCATCATACTTGTTCTATATGTTGATGACCTTATTCTTACTGGTAGTGACCCTCAGCTTATAACCCATGTGAAATCCAGTCTTAAACAAACTTTTGAAATGTCAGACTTAGGACATTTGCATTATTTTCTTGGTCTCCAAGTTCTGCAAACCAAAGAAGGAATCTTTCTTTCTCAGTCTAAGTATGCTTGTGACCTTCTTCGTCGCTTTCACATGGAAGATTGTACACCAGCCCCTTCTCCCTTCCAGTCTGGAGTCAAACTTTCTACCACTTGTACTTCACCTGAAGTAGATGCCACCTTGTATCGTCAGCTTGTTGGTAGTCTTTTATACTTGACTCATTCCCGTCCTGACCTTTCCTTTGCCGTTGGTCGAGTTGCCCGTTATATGCAGACACCTCATGAAAGTCACTGGAAAGCAGCTAAAAGAATACTTCGATATATTCGAGGTACAGTTCAGTTTGGGATTCATTACAGTACAGGGGGGAAACCTTTGTTGGTTGGTTTCACTGATTCAGATTGGGCCGGCGATCCTGATGATCGAAAGTCTACTGCAGGTTATGTTTTCAGTCTGGGATCTGGACCTATTACTTGGGCTTGTAAGAAACAACAAGCTCTTGCTCTTTCTTCAGCAGAGGCAGAATATCGAGCAGCAGTTAATGCCAGTCAGGAAGCTTTATGGCTTCGACAGATCCTTTCAGAGTTTGGATTCGAGCAGCAGCAGCCTACTCCACTTTGGTGCGACAATTAAAGTGCCATCAAGCTTGCCAAAGATCCAGTTCTACTTCAACGCAGCAAACACATTGAGCTACATATGCACTTCATCAGAAATCTTGTTCATGATCGTGTTCTTGAAGTGCTCTTTTGCCCTACAGATGATCAAGTTGCAGACATCTTCACCAAGTCTCTTACAGAAGCAAAGTTTTCTAAACTTCGATCTATGTTAGGAGTTCAGGAACTTGTCATTAAGGGGGGATAGGCTCTAATGCCTCCTTCCTTCTCCTAATAGTGTCACTTTTGTAAATCCTTCAATCCTATCCCAAGTTGTTCTTAAGGGGGGATGTTAGGATATTTAGACACTTAGGAGTTAGTTAAGATCAACTTGTGTAATATATCCGTTAGGGATAGTGTGTTTCTTTAGTATGCATTAGTATGCATTTGTATATACTTAATCCGACGGTCACGATATGTTTCCGACATAGAGTGATCCGACGGCTCAACTTCTCTTAGATCAAACCTAACCTTGATCCGTGGCTTAACACCCGATTGGTCCATGATCTCTATTTAAAGAGCATGGAGGGTCATTGTTTAGTTGATCGATTATGAGAAGCTCATTTGTAACTTTCTTTCTTTGCATAATAAATTGTCCTGTAGAAGCTATTTGGCCGGGGCCGTGGAGTGTTTCCCTCAAGAGGGTTTAAACCACGTCAAAACATCGGTGTGTTGATCTGTGATCTGTTTGTGTGAAGTGGTTGCTCTTGGTGTTCGGTCCTTTGGTAGTACCCTGTGTACCCGAACATGCCTTTCATTTCTATGAACTTGGTAGGAAAGATATCCTGGTAGTCACGTAATAATTCTGAAACATGTCCAACAGTTTCATCATCCCAATAATCTCCTATAGAAGCAAACTTTGGTTCAGCTTCTGTACCAATGTTAATCTTCTTGAGCTTGATGTGTTATGTGATGGCAGGAATATCAAGCTCAGGACCTTCAATATTGCGCGTCCCTTCTGATTCTGGGATATTGATGTTGCGAGGATCGTCCTCCTCATCTTCAGCGGTGAAGTTATAACATTCCAGGGAATGTTCTATCTGGACAGCCCAATCTGGTTGGGAATATTCTGATAACGGGCATTGTTCAAATATCTTCTTTTTAATACACTTCAAAGCCTGATCGATGCTTGGATGTTCTGACTCAAAGCTGAAGGCAAGTTGAAAGCTTTCTATCGTAAGAGGCCAACTGATAGTGCCTTTGCGCAATTCTGTTTCAGTATACCAGTTCCTTGGAACTGTACCCAATGTGTGGATGAATAGGTGGACCCATTCATCTTCCGGAATATCTGACCATTGCTGAATACATGCTTCAATGTGTGACCTGGGGTCACTCTGTCCCTCATACTTGCGTAGGACTTCGGCTGTGGTGTCCTGAAATCTGTGCAGTATCAATCTGCGACAGTCTTGCCATGTATGAATATTCTCCTTATGCGCAACCCACCATCTTGCGGGTGTAGCGCTCAATGCTACATCCAGTGCCTGTATGCGCTGTTGTTCTGGAAGCTTTTGTTCATATTCATGTATGAATTTAGTTACTTCAGTTAAACCATCAAAAATTGGAGTGTCAGTTAATTCTGTGCCAATCCATCGAATGGATTTAGTCATCGTAGCGCAACGCCTTGCAGAAACCTCATGTAAACGATTCTGCCAGTTTTCCAATCCTGCATCTGAGTCTGATGTGCACGAGCTATCGCATCGCCAACTGATATGGCCATCTACTGTGGGGTTGACATAGTCACTGTGGTTAGTAGTCATTTGGTACAAACTTTCCATGTGGCGCGCTTCCTCTTCTGCGTGAATGGGTTCTATATACCTTGGTCCTTGAATAGGATCAAGTGGTGCGATGACCCTAATCTGGTCATCCTCAAAGGTCATCTGTCTTTTCTTCAAATTAATGACAGCCAAATTATCAAATGCCCAGTCTATTCCTAAAAGTGATGGGTATGGTCTACTATCATCCAGGATTTTGATTACTTCAAAATCTGCAGAGCTTCTTACTCCTTCAATATCAATAGGTACATTGGGTAATCTGCCCAATGGAGATACTCGTTGCTGATTCGCGAGTCTTAGCTGGATAGGGGATCTTGTAAGGGGAGGGCTTCCCATCTGTTCCCATGTCTGCATAGTGAGAACATTGGCTTCGGAGCCCAGATCTAACATGACTTCGTCCATTTCAAATGCTCCAATCTGCGCTGTGAGCCTCATCTCTTTTCCCGTTCTAATGTGACTCCTAATCTGGTGAACAGCACACTGCGGTGTGTTCGTCGAAGCAGACTGTTGGCACTGATCCAACAGGTGTTGGAGTTCTAGAGTTGCCTTTTCATTGCGCAACAATTTTAAACATTGTCGCAGGAACGCATGAACACTGCCTAGTGCATGCTCCTCGTCAGGCCTTCCAGCTGTAGTGGCCTGTTCTTGTACCAGGTTGTCTTGTCTTAGCACTTGCGATCTAATATTGTTCTGCGGAATTGCGGCAGAACTTGAAGCTCTCGGATCTGAAAAATACTCTTGAGCTTGCTTGAATGCTTCTTTTTGATTCTGCAGGTTAATTAGGGCTGGTTTAATATTAGCGCGGCGCACCCATTGCGTCGCTTGCTTTCCCATTCCCATCTCTTGCGCACCAGTGGTTGCTCCACTGCGTGTCACTATATTAACTATAGGGTCTGGTTCTCTTTTTTCTGCTCCAATCAACTGAATATTCTGGTTGACCTGTGGGGTCTTTGCTTGCATCTTAGCCTGTAACTGAGGGCATTCTTCAATGATATGGTCAGAAGATTTACAATACCTGCAGAGGGTTGTAGGATTTTGGCAATCCCTGGCAAAATGACCTTGTGCTCCGCAATTATAACAAGTGATCTGTCCTCTTCCGCGACCAAAATTTGTTGTGCGTCCGCGTCCCCTGTAATTTCATGCTCGGGCGTCGCGAGGTTGGTCATACGGTGGACCTGCTGTGGGTCCTTGTGTCTCTGCTTGTACCCTATAAACATCATGCTTTCTTTCTATCATAAGATCATATGCTCTACAATTGTTCTCATCATGACCTACTGATTTACAGAAATTACAATATAGATTCTTTGGAGTTTGTACATATTTCTGAAGTAAGTGACATTCTTGTGGTCTATGACCTCTAGTTCTACAGATTTCATACCAAGGCCCCTGTGCCTGTGGTAAAGGGTTAGGTGCTCCAGTTGCAATATAGTCTATGAAAACGGGGCAATGGTCCTTTGAATGACCTTGGGCTTTACATTTTGTACACCAAATTTCTTCCTTAATCTCCTTGCCTTTCTTAATATCATGCACTTGCAAGGTTAAGTTTGCTAATTGGTTCTGCAACTGCGCAACATCGTTGCTTGTTCCCGCAATGGGCGAAGCTTCTAGTTTCATAGCCATCTCTAGAGCTTGTTCCTGAGTATTGAGATTCTGTTGCATAAGAGGAAGTCTAATGTGTGGGAGCAGCGCAGCAATGAACCATTCCTTATGCTGCTGTGGTGCAAACTCGAAGCTTACTTGATCTATCAAGGCTTTGAACTTCTGGTCAAAGTCCCATACTGATTCTGTAGGTAGCTGTTTGATGTCTTTGAGCTCTGTTATACACTGTGATTCTGATTTAGGTTTCTTAAATTCCCGAATCATAGCATTTCTTACATCAACAAGAGTCCTATTCTGTGCTGCTGAGTATTTCATGAACCAAGTTAAGGCTCTTTCTCTTAGTGTGGTTGCTAACTGAACCAGTTTAACAGCATCATCATTAATTTGCTTAATTGTCCAAATGGCTTCACATAAGAACCAGTGCTGCTCAGGGTCTTCTATCCCTGTTCCTCTAAAAGTTGGTAGCTTCATGTCATCACCCATCCTTCTTGTGCTAGGTTGAGGTGAGGGTGCTGTAGCAGTGCTTCTGGGCTGGTTAAATAAAGGTGATTCTGAGGTACTAGAAGTACCGTGTGGGCTACTAGAAGGTGTTACTGCGGGGTTATACTGAGCTCCGTCTGGTTTTTGCGGTGTAAAGGGGTGATAAGGGATGTGAGCACTCCCTTGTCTTTCTATATGGCTTGCTCTAGGGACTTGGCTATCGTCTGGGCTAGACTCAAAAGAATATTGGTCAAGGCCTACTTTATATCGTTTTCCACTACGAGTGCAACCAATAAATTCAGGATCACTATCAGAATCTACGGACATTACTTGTCTATGCTATTCATCAGAAGCAATACATAGCTTTCCTTTTTCATACATAAGCATTTTAATCCATAAGTTCAGAGAATTTAAGAACTTACCTCTGTGTACTTGGAAGAAATTCCTCTCAGCTTCACTGAAACTCTTTCTTGTATCTACCGCAAACTCGGTGATGAAACCTTTCAGTAGACTATTCAACCAAAAGTCTACTGCGCGGGACACAGGATTGTCTATCCGCTTCACAATACTGACTAGCTCAGGCGTCCAAGCGACGGGTCGATCAATATGCACAGTAGGTCTAGAATCTGCTAACTTGGCTATCCAAGCGTGCAACTCCAGTGCGAATGTAACAAAGAAAATTTCGTGAAGGTCAGTATAAATATACTTCTGCAACCAGTCTTCTGTTTGGAGCGTAGAGCTTCTATTTTCTTGTTCAGCGAACTCTTTAGACTTTAAATCAAACCAGTCTCCAATTTCTTTAGCTGTAGGATTCCAGTAACACATTTGTTAACTGAGCAAGTCTCAGTGTAACAGAACCTTGTGCTGGCTTCAGCAACAATCTCAGACGTCGCGGAAATAGTAAGTCTCACAGCAGCAAGTCGCAAGACAAGGGAACCATTTGTTCTCCTCGATCTCGCGCGTCGCCTAAATAACAAGTCTCACAACAGCAAGTCGCAAGGCAACGGAACCATTTGTTGGCTGCTTTCTTGGGCAGACCCGGGTTTTAATGAAGCGCAGCAACAAACCCCTAGGCGCACTGGCCCTCTCGGCAACGAGCTGCGCAGCAGCTCGAGGTCTCACCCGAAGTGGCTATGGGGGGGTTAAGGAATCAGATTTCCTTAACCGTGGTGACGCGGAGATTGTTCTTCCTTTTTCGATTCCTCAGATGTCGGTGGTCTGACTTTCCCGCAGGCCCCTCGGCTCAACTGCGCGGCTTCCTCTTTCAGCAGGCGCGCTGCGCAGTTTCTCCGCTCTGGCGCAGAAGGCAACTATTCCTTGCGTCAACGCGTTAAGTACCTCCTCGCCCTGCGCGCCCAGCGCAGTAACGCATTCCTCGATCGCTGCCGCGACAACGCTCCACCACTTCTTCAATACTTAAACACGTATAGCTATCAAGGGACCTTCCCAAACTCACTTAAACAGTCGCAACGATAATGCAAGAGTCTCGTATACACAGGTAATGAACTTAAACAGTTAATCATTCACGCAAACATTATAACAAGAAGAAATATGTGAAGTTCACCTCCTCGAGGGAAACCACGTTCACGGGAGTGTTATATTAACCAGAAAACGATAGAGTTATACAATATGCTGCGCACACAGCTGCAGCCTTAGATCTTTCCAGGAAACTCCACGCACACAGCTGGGAGCCCTTCTCTCAATCTAGTCTCTTCTCTACAGAGATTACAAAGGCACAGACGTCAACTCAGACTGTCTGGCAACTCAGGGATTAGCTCCTCGGCTATCCGATTTCCACCTTAGTTCTACACACTCGGTAGAACAACATAGCAAAGGATAATCAACGCATGATCTATCCTCGAGACTGACTATCTAACAGTCTAACCATCTAACTATCCCAAAAGTATCTAACTCTTCTTCTTATCATGTATACATATATATAGGTGGCCATGACGGTCACACCTTTACAAAACTGTGGGCCTTTCCCAACAGTGATTCCCAAAAACCCTAACCACGCACATGGCTAGGTGTACTGTAGGCGCCGCTTGTAGTCATGTCGCCGCTTCCTGCAGGCTCCTTGACTTCCGGCGCAGACTGTGGGTATGGGCGCTTGTCCTTCGCCTTCAATGCTCTGGTCCGTTGCTCCTCCTTGATCCGAGCAACCATAACTTCTGTACTCAGCCTTTAAATGAGGGTAGCTGAGCCCTCTACTCCATTGCCTTATTTATTATGGTAGCTGAGCCACCTTCATTCTTCTATGACGTGCGCTCGAGCTCCGCGATTTCCGGTCCGTGATCCTCGCTGAGCTTGTCCATCTGGCACCGTACTGCGCACCGTCTCCTTCTTGCCCAAAACTTAGTGCTTGTCCCAAAATTAGCACTTTCCTTTCATACTTGTGCTTTTTCCCCAAAATTCGCAGCTTTACCGCAGCTACGGCCTAGGCTCCAACAGTTGGTTCTGAATGTTAGATCAAGGAAATTGAGCCCTCTTTGGTTCTACCATGCAGTCTAAACCCTCCTGACCTCTTTCCATTGCGATCTGCACTCGGATCTTCCTCAATATTGTGGTCGAATGGCTCTGTCCCACAACAGGGTCTCGGCTATCCGATCCGGTCCTCTCATGAACTTCTGGGCGTCTAACCTCTTAGTTTCTCCCCAAGGGTCGAGTCTATGGATCCTTCATCCAATTCCCTTTTTCCACACAAGTTTTCTCAGCGATCTTAGCTCTGCAAATCGCGGCCTCCCTCAAGATCACGAGTTCAGGTTCCTCCTTCTCTACTGGATCTGCATAAGGGTCCAACTGATGCTTCCCGATCATTAATTCCTCGGAGATGAGGAATGTGTCCTCCCAAGAGGTGGAGTGGCTTATGGGACAAGCGATCAGAGCCCCATACCCTGCCTTACGGATTTCAGGGTTGTCCCATACTCCATCGACCTCATGAACAATGCTCTTCACCCACTTCCTTACGACATCATTCAATGGAAGCTAGGACAGTCAAAGGGGTTGTCAAGGTGACATATGGAAGCCTAAGGTTCCATCCCACAACCTCCTCACCACTCCCTAGTGGATACACATATCCCCCTCATTTAGTTGCATCCATAGCCAACCCTTGGTATTTTTATTTACATGGTATCATTTACATTTTCCATGGCTTACTAGTACATGGTTACCCTACTACCAAATACTTGCCCCTTAAAGCTGAGTATTCACTAGCGGGGCCTTGGGCTTGAGCTCCACGCTAGGAATTATACATCACATACACACAATGTTTACATAAAATCCAAATATGTCCTAAGGCTCAAAATGGGGACATTACAGTTGGTGTAACAGGGTTTGCAAGTGAAATCATGTTGTGATTTTTCCTGTAACAATCCAATGTTGAACATGTTATTCACCCCTTTGAATTTTCAATTTCCTTTTCATAATATTTTGAGGCATTAATAAACTGGGAAGCTATTGGTGTTTGTTGGAAACATAATCCGTTAGGTGACAATGAACAATCATTGGGAGTCCAAGAGACATCTTGGAATATGAAACAAAGGGTCACATATGAGTGTATTTATATGTACATCATCTTAATGAAATGCAATGCATGCTTATTCTATATTTTGTGTCTTTATTTGGCTTTGTGTTTATCCACTCTAATTGTTTGTCCAATATGTTACAAAAAACAAGATCGTAGAGCAAAACCATAAAATAAATTGCGAAAATAAAACACATAACACAATACAACAGAGACACCAATATATGTGGTTCACCCAATATGGGTTACGTCCATGGAGAAGCAACTAGTCATTTTTATTATTTCGTCCAACAAATGAAGGGTTAAAACTCGCATCACATTCATTGCAACTTCCTCTTCATTCTCACAGTCTCTATCTTAGACACACTGATATTTCACAATACACAACAACAATACAATGCCTTCCTTTTAAAGGGGGATAACTATGGGCAAATACCACAGGATACCCAAAATCATGGGCCTGTAGACCACTAACTAAACCTATTGTTGACCAAGCAAGAACAATCTAGATGACTACGAAATTACAACATTTTACAGGGAATTTTTAAAATTTCTGTGAAGGTAGCAACCCCCGGACCCCACATAATCAGGATCCACAATCAACACAATCCACTAACTAAACCTATTGTTGACCAAGCAAGAACAATCTAGATGACTACAAAATTACAACATTTTACAAAGAATTTTTAAAATTTCTGCCGGGACAACAACCCACGGACCCCACAACAATAAGGGTTGGGTACATCAGGGTCCACAATCAACACAATCGTGCATCCTAACAGTGGTACTAGAGCAGGTTTTGTCATAACTCCAGACCTGTAATTTCAAGTGAGAGACCGACGTTACCTCTTTTGGGCCTTTTATATGCATGAGGCTCCTCCACACCTGTGCACCTGCATTTCTATGTGTTTCCAATCTGTCAAACCTGCGCACATTCTATCTATGCATGGTATCACCTTAATACTTGCATTGATTCCTCTTGGTGTGATTCTCTATGGGTGGTTCCTGTCTTGGGGCCTCTTTGTGTATTCTATTGCCACCAGATTTGTGCTTTTCTGTGCTTCTCATTAATTGTGTGAATAACTGCATGTGGGTATCTATTTGTGTTAGATCGACGTCAATACCCCTCTCCATACTCACTGGCATTTCTACCTATTCTTGTTGGTGCATGAATCAACCCACGACCTCTGCAGATGATTCCATGCCCACAACTTTGACCTATTTGTTTGGGCATTCTCAGTTCTACGACCTTGCGTGAAAAGCCTTCTCCATCTGTGTGAATAGTGTGTTGAAGCTGCATATAGAACCATCACCATGACCTCGTGGAGATGTGCTTGGAGCTACCTATGCATGGAGCAATAGAAAGTTGTGACCTGTACAAAGGTTGCCATTAATCAAAATCTGAAATGGGAAAGGGTTGCATGGTAAGAATGTTAGGAAAACATTTCTGCTGGTGCGAACTATCATCATCACTGAGACGATGGAAGAGGGCAGCATAAAGGAGTATCGCTCCCATCACCAAGAGAAACCACTGCCCATGCAGAAACCCCTTCATTATCACCATGAAACGCATTGTGGAGACGAAACAATCGAGCAGGCTTCCATTAGTATGTATGTGCGAATTTTCAGTATGTTCTCTGTGATTACGCATTGAATGGTTAATTAACTGGATAAATATATGGAGTTTCGTATGTAATCTCTGTTTATGAGAGACTAGGGGTATACTCTGTGCAGATCGAAATTCTCTTGTAAATTAAGATTTGGTAGCGTTGATACCAATAAGGGGTGAAGGAGTGAATTCAAACAGGTATTATTCACACCGAGAACAAAGTTTGACACGAGTACAGAGACAATGCAGAATTCATTGAGCAAATGAGCGTTGAGTACATAAAGAAGCCACTATTATAGGATTTGATGAATTCCCTCTCAATCTCGATTCGATTCATCAACATAATTGGAATAACGACCTTCTAAATATGGGCACATACATTATGATGAATCTCTGCTTGTTTGGTCACGGTGAAGGGTGATTTTCTGTGTAGAAGAGGCTGAACAACATAATATTGTTGGAGAAGAACAAGATTGAAGAATTATAATGGCTGAGAGTCCGACAGGTTACGCTGTTGGCACCTATTGGAGAAACTGTTGTGGGATCCATAACGTTTCAAGCACTGTCTAGGCTCATATCATCATCTCATCAT
Source organism: Larix kaempferi (assembly GCA_027924585.1). Taxonomy (NCBI): domain Eukaryota; kingdom Viridiplantae; phylum Streptophyta; class Pinopsida; order Pinales; family Pinaceae; genus Larix; species Larix kaempferi. The sequence continues at coordinate 25,755,146 of BSBM01000101.1, read as the reverse complement.
CAGGACACTAACGATGCCGTTAAATACAAACTCACCAATCGCAAGCCTGTAAGTCATTTTTGTTTCAGTGATTAGATCTAAAGTTTTATTAGATATATCAAGCAATTTTAAGTTGTGATAAAAGAAAGATTGCAAAGACAAGAATCAAAGAGGCCTCTGATCTAAACCATAGATTCTAGTTGAGCGTATGGCGTAGTGTGTCAAATATAAAGTCTAGTAGCAATCACAAATTTGAGTGTCATCTATTGTTTACGAGTATGTAAGCTTCCTGTAGAAACGCTTGGAGTAAGTTTGAAGTTTGTGACAGTTTGAAAAAGGTTGACCAACAATTGTTTTTATTGGCATCAAACCATTATGATGTTGTATACGCAAACCATTATACAACATATGCACAGTATTGTCCAAAGTTCCGAAGTAATCGCTTTGCATACTTTTATGTGTTGCATTTGAATGTCCTTTCAAAACGCACTATTTTGCATCGAATAAATCAATGGGGACATATGAATCACATCCAATGCCAAAGAATATGAAATGAGCAAAAGCTGAAGTTAACGACAGTAATCAGGAATTACTCACAGTTTACAGTTCAAAGGACGTTGCAGTCTCTGCTCTTTGGAAACATGTTGATTCTTCTCATCTATGGAAGCTAATACCATCCCTCTTCACCTGGCGAGCTTCTCATGAATTTCTCGATCCACTAGAACTTTGTCGTGATATTCAACACAAAGGTTGTAGTCTTTATTCAGCACAATAAGTCGAAAATCTGTGGAAGAGGGTCAATCTGCTCGTTCAACATACAGTTAAACTCATTTATGAATGCCTGCATATTCTCGTTTATGTTACAGTCTTTACATATACCGTGAAGGATATTGGTCCAAAATAATTGCACACTTTGAAGACTTTTGCACAGATTATTATTACACCGATCATTATGAGGAGTAGCTGAAATCTATTCATCTCTTATTTTATGAGGTTTGTTTGTTTCAATGGCCTTGACACTACATTGAAGTATTATCACCAAAGAACTTTGAGGTAAAGCATTCGTTCTTTTTCAACTCTGAAATGTATTATTAGCAAAGAACTCTGAGGTAAAGCATTCGTTCTTTTTCAACTCTGAGGTAAAGTATTCGTTTTTTTTCAACTTCAAATTGTAACTGTTAAATTGTCATTTGCTTGTATTTGCATTGCTTGGGTGCATTTTCGGTAGAAGCCGACACCCTCCAGTTGCTGCGTTTGTGACTTTAATTGTCAAGCCTGATTGTAGGGTGTATTTGCAAGAGGCCCTTATTTAGTTGAGTGAGTCTTTCCCATTTTATCAATGGCGAGAATTAAGGGTTTGGTAGAGTTATTGAACACTCTACTTCTCTCTTTTGCTGACAACACTATGATGGTTGACAAGACAACACTCACTCACATTCGAGATTGTGTACAAGAATCACAAGACACTATTGAGTATCTTCATCTTGAATCACAACTCCAATGTGATGAGCTACAACAAAGCAAGCAACATTCTGAACTTATTCTTGTTCAGAACAATCATGTTTTTTGTGATTCATATTAACAGGCTAGACATGTTCAAATCAATGATGAAGCACATGATGCCACTTCAGAAGCATATCCAAATGAATATGAAATTATGCATACAGAGGTTATGCTTGTTCTTCCCAATCCCATCATCAGACCATGGGAAGAAATCACCCACGACAAGCATAGAATCGGTCTTCGATATGACAAGGAATTGATGGTTCACATTGATGATTTTTCCAAGTCAATCTAGTTTCAAAGTGTTGTGTTCTTGAAAGAAAGTTCATCTTCATCATTTCAGAGTACCAAATGCCAAAATTGTGCTCGAGTTGGCCATATGAAATATTAATGCTTTGATCTTCATCCTTGTAAGCATTGTGGAAAGAATACCCACTCTTCAAACATATGCTTCATTTTGAAGAAACCTATAATACATAAGATTCACTATGGGTGGACTGCTTTTTGGCAATGGTCGTCAATAGCCAAGAAGATTTATAAGTCATACCAAAGAATTCATTCTTGAGTAATGACACATTTTGCTGTTGAAAGATCTTCTTCTCCTCACCTTGTTCCTGACAGGGGGAATGCCGTCTGACAGTCAGAAACAAGCGAGCGAGAACAAGCAAGCTGGAACAAGCGATCCTAAACTAGTGCTAGAATCATATCTAGAACTTTGTGCCAGTTGTCAAAGCCTCAATCCAAAGCCACCTAACTAGAATCAAATCCATGTTCCACTGAGCTCCAAAGTTTGTGGTCACCCTTAAACCACCCATTTAGTAAAATGAATCATATTCTACTAGCTTTTGGAATGTTGCAGGAACCTGTGAGCTTTAGAGCCAAGTTCCAGAGTTCATAGTCATCGTTGAACCACCATTTAGTAGAATATTTACAACTTTTGTTATCCTTCAGAATGTTCCAGGAACTGCTAAGCGAGAACCTCAATCAGAGCTAAGTTCCAGAGAACTGTTGAAAAAGAATCGAAGTTATCGCCAAGTTCCAAAGTTTGTGGTCAACCTAAAACCACCCACTTAGTAGAAGACTTCAGCTTCTACTAACATTTGATTCAGAGAGCTTCTTCATCCTTTTGCAGTTTTCCTTCTTTGGATTTCATCTCTTTTCTTGGAGTCATGGACACCCCTTCGGATTAAGGGGAGGAATGTTGAAAACTTAATCTATTAGGTGACAATGAAAAATTATTGGGAGTCCAAGAGACAACTTGGAATATGAAACCAAGGCTCACATATGAGTGTATTTATATGTGCATCCTCTTAATGAAATGTAATGCATGCTTATTCTATCTCTTGTGTCCTTATTTTGTTTTGTGTTTATCCAATCTCATTGTCTTCGCAATTAGGCATCCTAACAATGTTCCATTATTGGTTTATGCATGCACATGTGGCTATTGAAATGATACCTTATATCTTATTGCAGTTATTTAGTCTATGCAACCTAATTCAACTGGATTTGCTTTGTTCCATGCATTTCTCCATTATTTTTACTTATCATTCAAAACTATAAATATTCTCTTGGCCACTCTCACCTTTTTGTTCTTTCCCTTTATGACCTGAGGTGACTCAAGTGGTTGTGGACTATTTCTGCATATTTTTTAAGTTTATTGACATGGCCTCTTCGACTTTAACTCACTAAAAAGATCATCTATATGCATGTCCAAAAGATTAGCCAAATTTTGTCCTTGAGCATTAAGTTGCTCACAGTCTACGAGTATTTTCTTTGTAGTGTTGATGATATTGATTCTTTACAACTTCCTGCATCACTTCTTTGTATAGCTTTTCCACTTTTTTCTTTAGTATGATGTTTTATTTCTATTTGTTTGGAATTAAGGATTCAATTATAGGTCATATTGATGTTTTATTTTTTTTGGTTTGGAATTAAGGATTCAATTCTAGTTCATATTGTCTATTTTATTTTATTTTCCATATTGGTGGTCTGGATCTGTAGTGTCCCTTTTAATGAATTTGTAAAAATTAGGAGAATTTGTAAAAATTAGGAGAATTTGTAAAAATTAGGAGAATTTGTAAAAATTAGGAGAATTTGTAAAAATTAGGAAAATTTGCAATTTTTGGCCAATTCGACCCTTAGATTAGTAATGACTCAAATGCTTCTGGATTGGGTCTGAATGTGTTTGGAAGGTTTTAAGACATAAAAATGAGGTTGATGGATGCTTGGGCACTCTCAAAATACTTCTGCAACATTCATTTACAATCAGAGAAATATAGGGAAATTTGCTAGACAAATCGAGGTTCAAAACCCCCAAGGGTAGGGGACAAAGATGGATTTCCTAATGCTGTATAACCTTCCCAAATTTCAGAATAGAGACATGGTATTGTTAAAGGACTTCAATGGGATCCCAAATGCATCATCAATCAGTTTTTATAGGCTTCTGCAACTCCCATAAATCAGAGGTTTATGGACATGTCTTCACATAGGGGGAAATGATAGGAAACTTCACTATTTGCCATGAAATTCGAGATTTATGTTCCAAGGGATTATGAAATGTATATGAAACTTATTCAAGACATTAATTACCATCCATAATCATAAAAATCACAGAGATGAGATGATACAAGTTGAAATAAAGCAACTTCAAACTTTCATAACAAGATATGAGGAAAATGGCACCATTTACACATTGTTTGGTATTTTGACATAGTTTCAAGTGGTATTTCGACCTGAGGATCTTCTGAGCAGAAAATAAAAATTAAATTCATCATATTACATATAAATGGGGCCACAAGAGCTCCCCCAAAGAGATCAGCATCTCACCAAGTGCGCCCTTCCTCCAAGAGCCAAAATATGAAGGGAAAAGTGAGAAAGGTGTGGAAGCAAGTTGAGGATGAGAATGTCGCAAATAGATGTGTAGATTCAACCTGCAACAAATGACTCCATTGTAGATCCCAATTAAAGGTCTGAATGTCCTCTCCAATTTCCAATTAGGAATATTTCAGCCTCGAAATTGGTACTAAGGCAAGTAGAGTAAACACTCCACAAGCATGGACAAGCTATGCTCTCCAATATGCAAAATGAGTAATGATCAAAATCCACTCTCCTTCTTTGTTCTTGTCTTTATAAACTTCTCAAGTCCTCCATTGGTCGAATTCCTTCCAAAAGACTCATGCCAACTCAATTTGGGAAGATATTCCAATGTGTGCCACTTGTCCAATAATTCCTAGTCTCCATATTCCCTCATTTCGAATGGGTGTCTCTTTGGCTGCCCTAACTCCCTTGTGTGCCTTCTTGGAGGCTATTTTTAGCCCTGACATGTCATATATGTCAGATGTCATCATTCAGGTCTGATTTGTGTCATAGGTGTCATGGAATCTTCATCATTTTGTCATAGAAGCTAGGGAATCTAGCCCAAGTGTCTCAATATATCTCAAATGGCTCTTCCTCTTCCATGGGAGTTACTCTTCCACTACAATTCGACCTTCATTGAGTCATTCCAAGTATATTGACCTTCCAACTCCCCAAGATCATTAGACTCCACCTTGGATTCGATTGGGTGAGAATAGAATGCCATGTGGCATGAGGAATCTAGCTTCGTGTGGGTCCCACACCACCAATGTGTCTCCATGACTATGTTCCACCTTATTTTCCTATCATAAATATTTATTTAACCCCTTTTAATATATTCATGTCAATCTAATGTCCATTTGGGGTTTTATAGTCTCCTTATTCCAAATCTAATGTTTCCACCCCAACCTAGGAAACTAGTAGATTGGTGGAATTTCCTCTTTTTGAGATTTATTTGAATGGGGACATTACAATCCTCCCCACCCAAGATTGCTTTCCCTCTAGAAATTTCAATTTAATATGCTGCAAAATTGTTCCCAAAACCTTTTCATTCTCGTGTTTCATACTATGGGAGGACACTACTTGATTCAGATAGGTGTGCATTCCTCTCAATACCCTTTGTTTTCCTTCCGAATGTTTGAATCTCATTTCAGGGATTTGATAGTTCACTGTATGTTCCCCTATAGAGTACAACCATTGCACTCCCAATACCACATTAGTATCAGTAACATCAACCACATAAAAGCTATAAAAAATGTGTAATTACCTATGGTGAGTTGTAGCTTTGGAATCCATGTTTTGCACTCCATAGTATGGTGACCTGGAATGATGAATGTGAAGCCATCGAATGGTTCAGCAGGTAGCTTTCTCCTCTCCACCATGGATGCATCAATGAATTTATGTGTGCCTCATCCATCTACCAATATCGAAACCCTTTGTCCTTGTATAACTACCTAGCATCGAATAGTGTGGAAATGAGGCACTCTTGAAAGCGCTGCTAGTCTCCCTTTGTCAGGTAATGGATGATCTTCTTCTTGTCTCTCTTCTTCTGTTGTGGCATATACCTCTTCTTGGGATGAAATATGTCCTCCTTCCTCCATACCCCCTTCATACTCATCATCAAAAAATACTTCGATGAATTGTGCATTTCCCTTAGCACATTGATGCCCTCGTACCCATGGTTGGAAGCATGTGTAACATAGTTTCTTTCTTCGGAGTTCTTCCCTGCTTGGTCCCTCTTTATTATCCTTTCCAAATGCATATTCTTGCCATGGCTTCTTTTCAAATCTGAATTGGGAAGGAAAGTTGGGCTTGGGAGGATACCTTGTCTTGGGTAGCACCTTTTGCAGATCTCTTGCCAAGTTCATGGCATCTTTCAATGAAGTAGGTTTTTGGGCCTTAACCAAACCCTTCAAAGGTTCAGACAACCCTTCAGTAAAGAGAAATACTAATATGACCATAGATATATCATCCACCTTAACTGATAATTTTTTAAATTCTAACATGTATTCATCTGGTGTTCCATTTTGCTTCAATTGTGCTAGTTCTTTGAAAGCCATTTTGGGTCTTTTTGCTCAAATCTTTCCAATACCCTGTTAACAAATTCTTCATATGTTGTAACCTGATCATGTAACAAGGTTTTAATTCCATGGAACCACCAATCATTGGCATCTCCCTCAAGATGCAAAATAGCCATTTTTAGAGCATCCCCTTCAACCATTGGATTCAACTGAAAATACACATCTAGTTTTTGTATCCAAGTATTTGCAGAACTTTGAGATGATCCATCAAAAGTAGGAAGTGGCATTTTACTTATTGCATAATTCAATTCTTTATTTTGAAAGGGGGTCATATTTCCTCCCCTCATTTTGAGCTTGTTTGCAACAGTAAAGTATTGATCAAATGGTAGGGTTCTTCTACAATCTTCACTCAATTGTTGCCATTCTGTTATAACTTCCTGCATATCATATTGGATGTTAGGATCTTCTTTGGAATCAAGAAATTTAGGTGTAGTAGGCCTTATTGAACTCTGAAATTCATTAGGTCGATTATGAGGCCCTGTCTTTGAGAAAATATTTTCACCCATTGGCTTCTTTTCCTCGGAAAGAGAACTACTACCTCCTACTGCTACTTTGCTTCCAATTTGACTATCCAACAATTCGAACCCTTTCATGATCTGTTTTTTCATGTCATCAAAGAATGGCTTCATGAATTTACTAAATTCCTCCTTATCCTCTGAGGTTCCTATTACACCTAAATCTTACCATCATGAGACTCAGTGTAAACATCCCTAAAGTTTCCTTGACTAAGACATTAACTTGGATGGGATACAAACCCTTTTATACTAGGTTTTGAGAGGTCGTCGCAGGTTGTCCTCATGCAACCTGCGACGTCACAGGTTGTCCTCTTACAGACTGCGACAATGTCAGTTAATGGACTAAAATAGCTTCTTCGAGCCCATTCTCGAAGCTAGCTGATGTGTATCCCTATCCCTAGCCTTTGGGGAAGCTAGCATTCGGTTCCCAACCTCTTGGAAGGATATCCTATCTCTCTCCTACCATATTTCAACCTACCCTATCCACTTAGTCCTATATAAGTGAAGCTCACTCCCATACCAAGAGGAGGAAGTCTATAGTATCTAATTGCTGGTGAAATTAGCTTAGGATAGATCTCTATTCATCCTTGAGAGATCCATCATTCCTTTGGAGGCTTTGGTATTAGCTTGATCAGAGAAGGATTGCTATGTTAAGTCATTGGTCGTAATCTCTTCATCCTATGTATTTCCCTTTTAATATAGTAATATAAGTGCTTTCCACCAAATCTCATTGTGTTAATGATATATTGTGTAGTTTGCTTACTTAACTGCTTACTTAGATCTATTATTGTGTAGGTGCATTTCACTACTTGCTTTGTTGTGTTGTCTTGAAAGGTTTTACAGCTCAGATCTCAAGACCATCGAGCTTGGAGCAACATTCAAGGAGAAAGGATCAACGTTCTAAAGGGTAAGAGCATCTAGTTCCTTGATCTCTAATTAGATCTAGGAGAGTTATTTATGTTCTGTCTTTATTTGTTCTAGACTCATGTTGAGCTAGGGAGATCAGGCCTTGAGTCCGCTCTTGGTAGATTGTCCGTCAAACAAATATGGCGACCATATTGGGGACATACATTGTTTAGTTTTCATTTGAATGCCATTTTTCATTTGATTTCTTTTGAAAGCCATCTTATTTTTCCTCCTAAGTCTTTTTCACCATTAGATCTTCACTTTGAAGAGTCTATAGTCCTCCTATGTGTCTGTACTTACTATTTTTAAACCATTTTGTGGCTCATTGTTTGGATATTTGTTCATTCTTGAACTTGGATCTCACCCATCGCACCTGGGCAGTGCAACCAGAGCGTTGATTTGACCTCTGTTTCTTTGTCAGTTAGCCTGTCGCCGCAACCCATCCACTAGTGCACTACGACATCGTCACATTTCCCGTGCTAGTGACCTGCGACGGTCGCTCTGTGTATACACACATTGCGCTGATCTGTCAAAATTGACATATGGGAATCCCCCTCCATATTTTTGATTTGATTTTTGGTTTGGTGTGCATACCTCTCTGTGCTGCAAGATCCAGTCAGAGACCCTTTTGATCAGTGTGTTGAATTTGTTTGGTTTTTGTGTGGGTTGTATCGGGCCTCATTTCTTGACAAACATAAGCTTGGTAGTGGTGGATACCTTGGTTTCCCCATCTTCATCCACTTAGCCCTGTCATCTTCCCTCTCCTCACCTGATCTGATCCTTGCATTGGATCTAATCCCAAACTCCCTTTTTTACACTTGTCATTTAGCTTTGTTTGCATTCAGTTGTTTGATTGAGTGTTTTGAAGTGTTTTCAGTCCATTTGAGTTCTTGTCTTTTGCTTGAGATTTCCTGAGTTTTAGAGTGCTGCAAATCAATGTTCTTTTCAGTTATCCATGCTTAAAAATATCAATATTATCAAGTTTTTATCTTGGCATATCATTGGAAATTGAAAGTGCATCATTTTTACTGTTTTCAAGTACATTTGGAAATCGTTGTAGAAATTACTTCATGCATTGGAATTGTCATTCAATAATCTTTTGGGAAAGTTTGAAGAAAAATTAGTCATTTGTGCTTTTTCGAGAATTATGAACCACTCATTTTCTTGAAGAATTCAAATGAGATCAAGTTTTTACAAAAGTGACTCCATGCTTGAGGGAATTGTATGCATTTTTGTTTTTTTTGTTTTTTTAAGCTATCATAGTGAAATTGAAAAGTTAGAGTGCTCTAGATAGGAAATTTCTCTCTTTTCATCTCTTAAACTTTGTTTCGAAAAGACAAAAGAAAATGTTTGAATTTGATTGTCATGCTTGTTGATTTTTTGAGTTTTGCTTGAAAAACGGAAAACGAAAAGAGCACTTCAAATTTGGTAGATTTTGGGATTGTGTTGCTTTGGTAAAATCATTGGAAAGAAGTTTCTCCCTCCTATACATAGAGTTCATCAAAAGAAAAGAATACATTTTTGCATGTAGTTAGGGCCTGCATTATGTTTACGATTATGTACTCACCTCATGCATTCACCTAACCGTTGAGATAAAATTAACGGTAGAACTAGGGTAAATTTTTTAGTAACTTGTGTGTAAGTTACAGACATGTTTCGACGTCGTAAAACGTGGCAGCTGTCGTTACTTGCTAGCACTGTATTCCGGGGGTATTGTAGTCTTCCACGTACTTATCGGTATATCGAATCTCTTTCACGTACCAACCATGTATATCGAAGCTCTTTCACGCACCCACCAAGTACTTCGTATACTTGGCGGATATCGAAAGGTGTTTCACGTACTTGGCGTATATAGAAAGGTGTTTCACGTACTCGGTAGTATATAGGAAGGTCTCGTGCCGTACGGTTGTGCATTAGACAAAACCACTACGGATTTGAGCTCCCACGTACCTTGAGTATATCGGGAGACACCATTAAGATTCTTGAGACCAACTGAGTTAACCTTTTGGTCGTCTTGGCAGAGAAATACACCGAGAACAACACTTAGAAAGATTACTACGCACGTACCATCCAAGTAATCGGGTATTCAGGCAAGGGTACAGTCCCAATCCTCCTTGTCGCGTTTTACTGTTGAGCCCTGCGGTATATAGCGATTTGCAAAGCCTTGACAATCCTGTAAGATTCCAGACTTTTAAATCCACTCCTATCACGTAAGTTTGCTTGTGGCCTTAGTTTGTGTAGGATTTTTCTGGATTGCTTTTCTTTTGTTTAGCTTTCCCTAGGAGAAACTATTGTTTCAGTCACTCTAGCTGACTTTCCTTGGAGAAGGTCCCGTAGGATTCAAAACTTACCACCCGAATATCCCCTTAACCAGGAGGTAATTTCGAGGGTAAGGATGGACCCACAAGTCACGGTCGTGTCAACTGAAGTAGAAAACCCTACTTTGAATGTTGGAGCACATATGTTTCCTCCAGATTCACCTGCCTCCCATCCCCCGTAGGGTGAAGAGGCACAAACTTCTACTCCGCAAGACTTACGTCCCATTTTTACGGGAGAGCCTGGATCATTGGAATGGATAAATCCACCCCAGGACGACCTGCAGCAACTGTTGGTCCAGCATCAGCTTATTGGAAATCATCTCTAGGCCACCCAGTGGCCCATTTTCCCGTTGCATCCCTACCTAGTTGGGATACAGCTGACAAATCTCTAGTACCTTATCAAGAGGGCCTAACTCGATTACGTGCTATAGCCGCGGAGTTTTCAAGATGGAGCCTTGCACGAAGGGTCGAAGACCCGACGTTACCTCCTTATCAACCACTCCCGAGTCGTTATTTATCTTATGATTCACCAAAATAATCCACGCAACACGTGACCACTTCTGAGGCTGGTCAACCATCAACTCCTGCACATGCATCTCCTAGACAGGAGACTAGTCCCATACCTCAAGCGACCCAACCTATTGAAGGACAACAGTCCAACACACCTGTTACTACCATAGTTACGTCACCTGCTCCTCCCCCACCCCAAACTTCGTGGGGAGGATACTCTTTAACCCCTACCTTCTTTACAGGTAATGATAATCCTACGAAATATAATCAACAACCAGTGTTGGGTCAACCTTACTTAGTGGTCAGCAAATTGTTGCTGGGGGGAAACCCCCGTATCTTAACCATAATATTGCAGCGGGAGTTCCCATCGGTCCTTCCGTTGGAAATTCCTTACCTCACGGACCTTCCACTACGGGATTATCCCATGTTGGGGGACCGTCCAATGTAATTCAACCACCATAAAGTCAAGTGTATCTAGGTTATCTTAACCCTATGTCGGGACAACTCAATCCTGGAAACGCACTCTACAGGGTACCCTACCCTGGAAATCCATACACTCTATGGGGACAGCAAAATGTTTTACAACATGGACCCCCACCTATAGTCCCTCAAGTCCCTCCACCTCCGTTTGGTCCACCCCCACCTCCCATTGGAGGCAGCGGCCCCCACACAACTCTGGAGGAGGCATACCTCTACCTTTTGGCAGAGGAACACCTCATTCCAGCCATCATGGCCCACCCCCTCCTGGCGGCGTAGGTGGAGGCCCTCCCCCTTCCGGCGGAGGTGGAGGACCGTCCCATCCTAGAGGTGGTGGTGGAGGACCATCCCATGCTGGTGATGGTGGTGGTGGACCATCCCATCCTAGTGGTGGTGGTGGCAGACCATCCCATCCTGGTGGTGGTGGTGGAGGACCACCCTACTACAGTGGTGGTGGTGGAGGACCACCCTACTATGGTGTAGGTGGCGGAGGATGCCCTTACCCTTCCAGCGGCGGTGGTGGACCACCATTCCCTCCTGGTGGAGGTGGTGGAGTCCCACCCTATTCCAGCGGTGGTGGCAGACCACCACCTCCTCCCGGCGGAGGCAGTGGAGGCCCATCCTATCCTGGCGGTGGTGGCAGACCCCACCATTTGGAGGTGGCCCACCCCCTCTCAGTGGCGGAGGTGGGCCCCCACCTTATGGTAACGGGCCACCTTATTATGGTAACATACCACCTTTTTATGGTGGTGGACCTACTTACGGTCCAGGCGGTACACCCCCTTACGGTCAGTTTCCTCCGGGAACACCTTATAATCAGTCGATTCAAGGTCCTACCGATCCATACATCCCTTATCAGTACTATCAATACCCCCAGTTGAACCAACAGCCGCCCTTTTTGGCTACTTTGGACTTACCCGACTTGTCTCGTCTGATGAATGATCCTATTTTCCATGGGCACAATTGGCCACCCATTTCGGTTAAGTTACCATCAGATATCCCCAAATTTTATGGCAAGCCTGGCGAGGATCCTAAAAACCATGTGATGACCTACCATTTATGGTGTTCATCCAACTCCTTGATGGGCGACTCGATCCCTCTTAGGTTATTTCAACGGACTCTCATTGGCCTAACTGCTAAGTGGTACATTGAGTTACCACCCAATTCTTTTCCCAATTTTCGATCTCTTGCTATGCCGTTTTTTACCCACTTCCAGTTGCCCATTCGCTATGAGACTGGTACGGACTTATTGACATCCCTTCACCAGAACACTGCCACTCATATTTCCAATCATATTCATGAATGGCGGCGAAGATGACGTCTTATTAAGGCTCATATTCTAGACCAACTCTTAGCTGACTGGTTTACAAAATCACTTTTACCCGTCGTAGCTCGAGACGTAGCTATGGGGGGAGCTGTCATTGAGGAACAGACCATTGCCCGTGCCCATTACTTAGACTTGGTCTATGCTCAATCTGACACTTTATATGAAATTGTTCCTGACGCACCTCGCCCTACGTACGATCCGACGAAACCACCCAAGGGACTACAAACTGATGGCATCATTGGTTCCCTTGCTTCCCAGCATTCTATTCAAACTAGTGGCTCGTCGAACCCACAAGGTTCTTCCCCATCACCACCAAAAGCTAGCAACAGCACTACCAAGTCCACCACTCCTTCCTCCACCGAAGAGGTGAATTCTGTGCAATCAGCTTCATCCGCGAAATTCGGTGGTAAGAAGAAGAACAAAGGGAAATATAAGAAATCTTCTAACCAACAGTATCCCAAACCCACTGAAGAAGACACCAAACAGAAGAGGAAGTTAAAGTATCCTTGTTTGTTGTGTGGTGGAGACCACTTCTCAAAATAATGTCCCCACCAAGATGAAGTCCAGAAGTTTCTCAATGGTTACTCTACTATAGCAGTTCTCAACAATCCCTTCCCCACTCAAAACCAACAACTTATTGCACACACCTCTCCTTCCCAAGGAGAAGCATCCTCCACCACGCATGTTCTCATGATACGTAGTGAGACTGTCAACTTGAACAGCCGTTCTCGTTCGTATGACTCCGTCCCGCCAAAGGAAGCCGTTGGAAGTAATACTGAAAAAGCTTCCACTTCGATTCCCGACGGCATTGTACCGCCCGCTTCTCTCACCATAGAGAAGCCTCTTTCGAGTCAGTGTTGTGTCCGTCCAAGAGCACGATTAGAAAATTTGTTTTCAATCCTAATGCTCGGGCCACTTAGAACTACAATATTGTAGAGGACCTGGAACAAGCGCCTTGTGCTATGTCGACGCTTGAGGTCTTGCAAAACTTTCCTAACCAGCGCAAGACTCTCCTCGCTGCCATCGGCGTGGTTTATCCGGATTCGTCGAATACCATTATGTTCCGGCTGGAATACTTTAAACCGAGGCTTTCCCATCAGTTGGCATTTCAAGTTGCCACAAACATTGTTGGGAAGAAAATCCATCGTACCATTTTGGATGAGGGTGCCTCTACTTCAGTCATGTCGATCTCATGCTGGAGAGCCATTGGCTCTCCCGATTTGAACCGTTCTCCTACCACCTTTGAAAGCATTCAACGGACGTGGCTTTCAACCTCATGGGTTGTTAAAAGATTTAGCAGTCGAGTTGGGGGGCAAGACCGCAACCATTAACATGGCAGTGGTCGCTGCCCCATTAGATTACAACATTTTGCTTGGTCGTAATTGGTTTTACGCCATGACTGCGGTCGCATCATCTGTCTTCCGCATAGTACAATTCCCTCATCAAGGACGAATTGTTACTGTCGACCAACTAGATTTCTGCACACCTGACACCGCTACTCATCCGGGCGATAATGTTCCATTACTTGGACAATCTTCGCACCAATATGAGAGCGTGGGGGTTGGCCTCATTAAGGACTCATCCCTTATGGGCATTTTTCCAACCACGAATCCCCCAAATCATGTTGCCACGGTGAACATGATCTCCTCACGGATTTCATCCATTCCCACCTCTACTGATTCATGGCTTGTACCTGACGAAGCCACCACACACCTGATTGGAGACACTATGCCTCTTTCACCCACCAAACTCACGTACGAGGCTATCCAGTCAGCTCCGGAGGACCACTTACCATCATGAGACTCGGTGTAAACATCCCTAAAGTTTCCTTGACTAAGTCATTAAATTGGATGAGATACAAACCCTTTTATACTAGGTTTTGAGAGGTCGTTGCAGGTTGTCCTCATGCAACCTACGACGTCACAGGTTGTCCTCTTACAGACTGCGACGATGTCAGTTAATGGACTAAAATAGCTTCTTCAAGCCCATTCTCAAAGCTAGCTGATGTGTATCCCTATCCCTAGCCTTTGGGGAAGCTGGCATTCGGTTCCTAACCTCTTGGAAGGATCCCCTATCTCTCTCCTACCATATCCACTTAGTCCTATATAAGTGAAGCTCACTCCCATCCAAAGAGGAGGAAGTCTATAGTATCTAATTGCTGGTGAAATTAGCTTAGGAGAGATCTCTATTCATCCTTAAGAGATCCATCATTCCTTTGGAGGCTTTGGTATTGGCTTGATCGGAGAAGGATTTCTACGTTAAGTCATTGATCGTAATCTCTTCATCCTATGTATTTCCCTTTTAATACAGTAATATAAGTGGTTTCCACCCAATCTCATTGTGTTAATGATATATTGTGTAGTTTTCTTACTTAACTGCTTACTTAGATCTATTATTTTGTAGGTTCATTTTACTTCTTGCTTTGTTGTGTTGTATTGACAGGTTTTACAGCTCAGATCTGAAGACCATCGAGCTTGGAGCAACATTCAAGGAGAAAGGATCAGCGATCTAAAGGGTAAGAGCATCTAGTTCCTTGATCTCTAATTAGATCTAGGAGAGTTATTTATGTTTTGTATCTATTTGTTCTAGACTCACATTGATCTAGGGAGATCAGGCCTCGAGTCCGCTCTTAGTAGATTGTCCGTCAAACAGTTCCTTTATCATCTTTACTCATGGTTTCAAAAGAATGCACTTTTTCTCCTTCTTCTTCTCTTTAACCAAAAATACTTTCAGTTTCAGTTTCTAAGGGTGGGGGCTTATTTTTATGACTTCTTGTCCTCATGAATGGCCATCCACATCAGGTTCAAGGACCATGCTTTGATACCACTTGCAGTGTCCCTTTTAATGAATTTGTAAAAATTAGGAAAATTTGCAATTTTTGGCCAATTCCACCCTTGGACTAGTAATGACCAAATGCTTCCAAATTGGGTCTGAATGTGTTTGGAAGGTTTTAAGACATAAAAATCAGGCTTATGGATGCTTGGACACTCTCAAAATACTTCTGCATCATTCATTTACAATCAGGGAAATATAGGGAAATTTGCTAGTCAAATTGAGGTTCAAAACCCCCAAGGGTAGGGGACAAAGATGGCTTTCCAAATGTTGTATAAACTTTCCAAATTTTAGAACAGAGACATGGTATTGTTAAAGGGTTTCAATAGGCTCCCAAATGCATCATCAATCAGTTTCTATAGGCTTCTACAACTCCCATAAATCAGAGGTTTATGGACATGTCTTCACATAGGGGGAAATGATAGGAAACTTCACTATTTGCCATGAAATTCGAGATTTATGTTCCAAGGGATTATGCAATGTATATGAAACTTCTTCAAGAAATTAATTACCATCCATACATTATAAAAATCACATATATGAGCTGATACAAGTCGAAATAAAGCAACTTCAAGCTTTCATAACAAGATATGAGGAAAATGGTACCATTTACACATTGTTTGGTATTTTGACATAGTTTCAAGTGGTATTTCGACCTGAGGATCTTCTGAGTAGAAAATACAAAGTAAATACATCAGATTACAAATAAATGGGGCCAAAATATCTCCCCCAAAGATATTAGCATCTCACCAAGTGTGCCCTTCCTCCAAGAGCCAAAATATGAAGAGAAAAGTGAGAAAGGTGTGGAAGCAAGTTGAGGATGAGAATGTCACGAGAAGACCTATAGCTTCAGCTTGGAACAAATGAATCCATTGTAGCTCCAAATGAAAGGTATGAATGGCCTCTCCAATTTCCAATTAGGATGGGAATCTTTCACCCTTGAAATTGGTACTAAGGCAAGTAGAGTAAACACTCCACACGCATGGACAAGCTATGCTCTCCAATATGTAGAATGAGAAATGATCAAAAGCCACTCTCCTTCTTTGTTCTTGTTTTTTATAAACATCTCAAGTCCTCCGTGGGTCGAATTCCTTCCAAAAGACTCATGCCAACTCAAGTTTGGAAGATATTCCAATGTGTGCCACTTGTCCAACAATTCCTAGTCTCCATCTTCCCTCATTTCGAATGGGTGTCTCTTTCGCTGCCCTAACTCCCTTGTGCGCCTTCTTGGAGGCTATCTTTGGCCCTAACATGTCATATATGTCAGATGTCACCATTTAGGTCTGATTTGTGTCATAGGTGCCATAAAATCTTCATCATTGTTGTCATAGAAGTTAGGGAATCCAACCCAAGTGTCTCAATATATCTCAAATGCCTCTTCCAATTCCATGGGAGTTACTATTCCATTCCAATTCGGTCTTCATTGAGTCATGCCAAGTATATTTACCTTCCAACTCCCCAATATCATTAGACTCCACCTTGGATTCAAATGGGTTAAAATAGAATGCCACGTGGCATGAGGAATCTAGCTTTGTGTGGGTCCCACATATCCAAAATGTCTCCATGACCAAGTGCCACCTTATTTTCCTATCATAAATATTTATTTAACCCCTTTTAATATAGTTATGTCAATCTAATGTCCATTTGGGGTTTTATAGTCTCCTTATTCCAAATCTAATGTTTCCACCCCAACCTAGGAAACTAGTAGATTTGTGGAATTTCCTCTTTTTGAGATTTATTTGAATGGGGACATTACAGGATCAGGGTCTTTTTGAGCATTAATACTAAATTGATCTTTCACAGTAGACCCTTGGTTCAAATTCTAATACCTGACAATGCCTATCTTGGTGTATTACATGTTATTTTAGGCTGGGTATAAATATTGTGTACAAGGGTTATTAAATATAATATAAATTAATATATGGCTAGTATTGTGGGCATTTATCAAACATAAATTTACATCAATACAAAGTGTTTATGGAAAATTCTATAGACCAAACAAAGTTTACACTTTGTCTAAATAATTTTAACTTGAATAATTTAACCTTATTTAACTACCCAAGCTAAAAATCCTTAAGCATAATACTGACTCTACCTAGCATATAACCTTTGACTGTGAGGGAATTTTGAATTGAAAAATGCATATCCCAAAATGTATAACATTTATTGGTTATCATTTAATTACATATTGATTTTCGTTTAGACTAACATAATATCCAAAATGATAAGTATGCCATGTGAAGAGGACATCTTTTATATTTTCTTTTGTAAGTTGGAGCTTTGTGTCTTTATCTGTAGTAGTTGCAAGTAAAACATCCACAAGATCACATTTCCTTCACTTCATCATTCTACACGACATTAAGGTGTGCGTCTATTACTTTCTTGAAGAAGTTGTCGTGTGCCTTCTGTATGTTCTTCAGTTGGTCGTTCAGACCTCACGGATGATCAATTTAGGCCAAGTAAGGCATGCAATTGTTGGAAATTTGATTGTCATTGATGTCAAAGACATGGGAAGACTATAGATGTCCAAGATAAAGATGAAGATTGTTGAAAAAAATTTCGTCATTGATGAGATTTCAAATGATGTTGATTCCCTAATGAAGATGAAAGATGGTCCTGACAAGAAAAAAAAGGAAATTGAGACCACTTGATGACCCTGACAAATGCAAAAGAAATAGGAAATGGGACCACCCAATGGCCTTGATAGGAAGCCCCAAATGCATAAAAGGTATGCCCTAATAATGCTAGTTCCACATGATAACCTTGATCAAAAGCTATAATAATGGTGGAAAAAGGAAGATAATGATGCCAAAAGTAAGTATTCCAAGGTAAGGCGATGATAAGAAATAAAAAGTGAAAAAATTGTATTAAAAGTGGAGGTGGATTAAAAATGAACATATGTGAAAATGGTTTAAAAAGTGAAATTGGATTAAAAAGGTGAAGGTCAATTAAAAATGAAGTTACGTGAAAATGGATTAAAAAGTGAAAGTGGTATTTTCCCATGGTTTTGAAAGCCCGTGGTATTTAAAAGGGGGTGCAAGTAAACAAAACAAAGGTTAAAAAAAGAGCGAAATTAATTATTTAATTAATGAATGTTGTGTCATCAAATGAACGCGACTTTTCATTTAAGGTTAATGGTAAAGTATAAAAGGAGAAGAGTATTGTGAGAAATAAGTGAGTGAGTGAAAATGTAATACTATCATATATAAGAGGAATCACTCTATAAAGCAAAGGCTTGTGAAGAAGGTTGAGGAGTGATGATTGAAGATCATTCAAGAAGCGATGATTAAATTTCATTTGAGTAGAGACGTTTCAATATAAGAAAAGATTTGATTTGGGGTTCTAGCAATAAGCAAGATTTGATAAAGTAAGAAGTCACAAGAAGGACCAGTGAAGATAGAAACAACAAGTAGATCTAGTAAAGGAAGAAGTCACAAGCATGCCCAACGAAGACAAAAGAAACAAGCAAATCTAATAAAGGAAGAAGTCACAAGTAGGCCTAGTGAAGACATAAGAAACAAGTAGATATGATAAAGGAAGAAGTCATACGTAGGCCCAATGAAGAAAAAATCAAAAAGCATATATGATAAAGGAAGAAGTCACAAGTAGGCTTAGTGAAGACAAAAGCAACAAGCAGATCTAATAAAGGAGGGAGCCACAAGTAGGCTCGGTGAAGACAAAACTAGCAAGCAGACCTATGATTGAAATGTATATGAATAACTTGTAAACTTAGAAGTAGGTTGGTTCCTACAAACAAACTGCAGTTGGGATTGGTGTCTCCAGTAGGTAGGTTCCTACAAACAAAAGCGAGGATTGGTGTCTCTAATAGTTCGGTGCCTACAAATAAAAGTGGGGATTAATGTCTCCAATAGGTCAGTGCCTATAAACAGAAGTGACTCTATTGGTGTCTCAAGTAGGTCATTCATGTTATCACACACATAGTAGCTTGTCTATCATGTGAGCAGAGCAGATATCTACACTTTTCAGAGCTTTTCCTTTACACTTTTTCAGTGAGATCAGCTATGATGAACAACATTATTTATGATAATTCACACATCAGAGCATCTTTGTATCAGACATTTAGTAGACCTTATGCCAAGGCTAATCCTTGAGACCTCAGATTTGATGACTGATATGGCCTTTTATTCCATACAGTTGCAGTGCAGTTTTCAGTATTTCAGATACAATGTTCTCAAAGGTTATGGTTGTTTCATATTACAGATGTTGATTGATGACCCAATATATATATTTGATGTGCATTGATGTTATTACCTTGATGTTTAGTTCATTTTGATAGAATTGACTTGGTATAAAGTGATTATGATCTGGCAGTGTATTAAAACTGAAATGAAATCGGTTATGGATTATATGTATTAGTTGCATTACCGACATTTGGAAACTCTTGTGTTATACTTGTTGGTCTTTACCTTCATATGAATGTGAACATGATCATTTAGTGTCTTCCAGACCTGCTAGCTTAGGCACCATCTTCACTTGTCTTCATCCATCCATTTGTCATTTCCCCATATATTGATCTTCACCCCGACTTACACCTTGACTTTTGATATGGAGGATCTCTCGGCTTCTGCCTCTGTGTTGGACTTGCATCCATGTTTATATTGTGTATCGTCTCTGAGTTGGCAACAAAACTTGCCCTTGGTGAGTTGGATTTTATGCCTTTATCATTCTAGTCAGTTGCCCCGATGTGTGATTTAGATTGTGGAAGTCCCCCTAATTGCTTGAGTTGTGTTGGCTAAAACCTGAAGCAAAATTGTACTACATATGGAAATTATTGGTATATCTTGTACAGCCCAATGAAAGGGGCTATGAAATTGAAGTGAAATTCAAATGCTATGAAATGAAAATGTACCCCGAATGTAAGTTGCGATTAGTTGTGCTTATCAGCGCATGTGAAATCCCAGAGGGGTCATATTAGGCCTAAAAAGCAATGGATAAATGTATGCTAAATCTAAAGATTGTTGGCCATGAAATGCAATGAATGAAAGGTCCTAAAAAGTAGTGGCTAAATGTATGCTAAATCTAAAGAATGCTGATGTGAAACTTTCCTCATTGATCCTGTGGGTTATGATGTGAGATGGAGCAAGGGACAACTAATTCTAAGTGTCCCCTAGAACCTCAAGTTACGGTTAACTGGGAACCTAGTTCACAACATTTCTAGTAGTAGACAATTTTTGCCAAGGTTGAATAAGCACTTCTCTGAACAACTTATCTGTTTGTGAGACACCGCCATTCCTTGTGTACTTCTTGTCCAACACATGCTTAAGTGTGTAACACCATGTCCTTCATCCAAAGTATCATAGTGTCAAGTCAGTCAAGTCATCCCATCTATCCTAGCCTTGTGTCTTTAGCCTTCACCCTTTGCTAGCAATTTGATCATGTTTACAAACAAGGATATTCTTGAGATTCTACTTGGAAGTTGATTATTTAACTAACCTATTCACTATTTATTAACTGCCAGTGAAATAATGCTTGATACTTTAGATTCTAACTATGAAAATGATCTAGAGAGCATGTATTAACTATTTGCACTTGTAGCAGCTTGGCTTCTTTAGCCAGAGTCATTTTTTATCAGTCTGACCGATCAAACCTAGTTTGACCAAGGTCAACCTTGGGATCCATGATGAGATGGACCATTTATAATATATGATGATGATCTATGGTCCTTTATATACCTTATGATGATTCTATATGATGGGAACAGGCTTCAGATGACGATTGATGCAATTTAATGATTTTTATTATTTCGAGATCATCATATTTTACATTGTCCAGGTATGGTGGACCCTACAGATGATCTTATAGGTTATCAGGAGGTGTATGAGTACTCATCTCTCGTGGATTTGATTCCTTTGGATCCATTAAGTAGACCTTATGCCAAGGATGAGCCTTGAGACCTTAGATTTGATGACCAATATGGCCTTTTATTCCATACAGTTGCAGTGCAGTTTTTAGTATTTCAGATACAGTGTTCTCAATGGTTATAGTTGGTTCAGATTACAAATGTTGATTGATGACCCAGTATATATATTTGATGTGCATTGATGTTATTACCTTGTTGTTTAGGCCATTTTGATAGCATTGACTTGGTATAAAGTGATTATGATCTGGCAGTGTATTAAAATTGAAATGAAATTGGTTATGGATTATATGTATTGGTTGTATTACCGACATTTGGAAACTCTTGTGTTATACTTGTTGGTCTTTACCTTCATATGAATGTGAACATGATCATTTAGTGTCTTCCTTACCTGCTAGCTTAGGCACCATCTTCACTTGTTTCCATCCATCCATTTGTCATTTCCCCATATATTGATCGTCACCCTCACTTACACCTTGACTTGTGATATGGAGGATCTCCCTGCTTCTGCCTTTGTGTTGGACTTGCATCCATGTTTATATTGTGTCTCGGCTCCGAGTTGGCAACAAAACTTTCCCTTGGTGAGTTGGATTTTATGCCTTTATCATTCTAGTCGGTTTCCCCGAGGTGTGGTTTATATTTGCGGAAGTCCCCCTAGTTGATTGAGTTGTGTTGGCTAAAACCTGAAGCAAAATTGTACTACATGTGGAAATTATTGGTATATATTGTACAACCCAATGAAAGGGGTTATGAAATTGAAGTGAAATTCAAATGCTATGAAAGGAAAATGCACCATGAATGTAAGCTGCGATTAGTTGTACTTATCAGCACATGTGAAATCCCAAAGGGGTCATATTAGGCCTAAAAAGCAATGGGAAAATGTATGCTAAATCTAAAGATTGTTGGCCATGAAATGCAATGAAATGAAAGGTCCTAAAAAGCAGTGGCTAAATGTATGTTAAATCTAAAGACCAGTGACCTTATGTGAAACTTTCCTCATTGAGCCTGAGGGTTATGATGTGAGATGGAGCAAGGGACAACTAATTATAAGTGTCCCCAAGAACCTCAAGTTACGGTTAGTCGGGAACTTATTTCACGGCGGTTCTAGTAGTAGACAATTTTTGACAAGGTTGAATAAGCACTTCTTTGAACAACTTACCTGTTTGTGAGACACCGCCATTCCTTGTGTACTTCTTGTCCAACACATGCTTAAGTGTGTAACACCATGTCCTTCATCCAAAGTATCATAGTGTCAAGTCAGTCAAGTCATACCATTTATCCTAGCCTTGTGTCTTTAGCCTTCACCCTTTGATAGCAATTTGATCATGTTTACAAACAAGTATATTCTTGAGTTTTTTCTTGGAAGTAGATTATTTAACTAACCTATTCACTATTTATTAACTGCCAATGAAATAATGCTTAATACTTTAGATTCTAGCTATGAAAATGATCTAGAGAGAATGTCCTAACTATTTGCACTTGCAGCAGCTTGGCTTCTTTAGCCAGGGTCATTTTTTATCAGTCTGACCGATCAAACCTAGTTTGACCAAGGTCAACCTTGGGATCCATGATGAGATGGACCATTTATATTATATGATGATGATCTATGGTCCTTCATATACCTTATGATGATTCTATATGATGGGAACAGACTTCAGATGACGATTGATGCAGTTTAATGATTTTTATTATTTTCAGATCATCATATCTTTACATCGTCCATGTATGGTGGACCCTACAGATGATCTTATAGGTTATCAGGAGGTGTATGAGTACTCATCTCTCGTGGATTTGAGTCCTTTGGATCCATTGAGACACGTATCTATCAGTTTTAGGCACTCCTAGGCATGTTATGAGTAGTTTTCCACATGTTGACCAGTTTGGCCATGCTGGTGTGGCCTGTCCAACTAGATGATTGGAGGCCAGTCGTTTCCTAGGGCACTGCAGGGGAAGGGGGTAGTCTAGCCACTTTTTATTGCCATATTACCCCCCTTTCGGACAGGATGACACACTCAGTTTGACAGCACAGGCACCTGATAGTCAGTTATGGGCAGTTTCAGGGTTTTTCAGGAGGATAAAAATGGAATAAAAAGGTCATAAAGGAATTTGATTTGGGTAATTGAGGGAATTTTTTGGCATGAGGTCCGCTCTAAGGTCATCTATGGTGTATCCCACTCCTTCCACATCAGTTTGCAGCAATGAGTGGGGTCCACACAGTCAACAATATGTCTTTTGATGTATTTTTCTCTCAGATTAAGGGGACAGGATTTGATCATTTGTGTACTTGGACATGACATTGAGTCTCATATTATATTATTGTGCCATGGGGTGATTCTAGTGAAGGGAAATAATACCTCCTAGCCCCACCATGTGCCCCTAGTCACTTGTCCTAGTCATCTTATGTGGCACTTACATGTTTTATTCCCCTGAGTCATGATGCCATCCCCCTTAGGGTCTTTTTAGGCATGACGTCATCACTTTAGTGAGTGTTCCATGTCATATGTTGTATTGGGTCATCTTAGCCATTGATTATATTGTTGTATATTTTGATCTCAACCACTCATTTCAAAAGTGGTTTAGGGTTTTGGTCTTCCTCATCATATATAAGGAGGAGACCCCCCTAATGTAAAGGCACCTTTTGGAGCTCTTCAAACTTGGAATAAAAATACTATTTTGTGGATCTACTTCTCTTGTCTTGATGGAGTCTTTTCCAAGTTCAATATACAATCTTTTTTCTGTGTATCATTGTTTATCTTGGGGTTCCAAGATGTTTTTCTATAGGGAGGCTGATTTGGTGAAGAGGAGGACGATTTGGAGGGAGGCTATTGTGGGGAAACCCCATATCTTGCCTTGGATTGGCCTTTTTGTCTTAGGGAGTATCATTATTGTATCTTAGTGACATATTTTATGCTTTCTCTTTCATCTTTTTATCATTATCATCATTCTTTTGCTTGGCTTGTTTCTCATTGATCTTGTCTTGTAGGAGGAGGGCGAATTGGTCACCTTAGGAGGAGGATGATTTCACTTGGGCCTTTGGATCTCACTCTTGAATGTACACACAGGGGAAAGGTTATCAATTTTCAAAGTGGACACAAGTTTTTGAGGTATGTTCTACAAGGTATGTATCTAGTTCCATCTATCTTTTCTCCATTGGTCATATAAACCCTTAAAATCAAAACCCTAGTATTTTTATTTTTCAGATCTATGGAGATCTAGCAATCACTTGGGCTTAATAATTAAAACCCACCTTTATAATCATCTTAACTATCCCAATCTATAATTTGGTGGACATTCGAATCCATTTGCCCCTTCATATAAGGCACTAGTCCTCCTTGAGGCAAGTCGCACTCCTTGGGTTAGTGGTCTTTTGCTAGATCCCACATGTGGGTATTGCTCATTCCTTCTCAAATCCATATATCCATGTTATATCATCCCCCCTAGTGCCATCTCACTTTAATTTTGACCTTGTGGGCCCCATTTGGACCAATTTCCACTTTTTAAGGGTGGGCCCCACTTGGGTACTTTTCTTTGGCATTAGATCTATCTAGATCTACTATTCTTAATCCATAAGTGACCCTATATTACACTTGGTTGAAATTTTGTCACTTCCCTAAGCCTCTTTAACCAATCCCTAACCACTTTGGGTCCACTTATCCATCCTAGATCTAGATCTTGTTTCATCTTAGTCTCCCTCTTTTTCATCATCAAATTTCCCTAGGATGGTTAGATTGAATTCACTAGCCTTCATTGGCTAAGCTAGGGTCTCCCCCTTGTTATTGCTTAGGCTTGATCTAAAGTGAAGAGTGCCCCGATTAACGTGACACCCATCTTGCATTGGGAACCGTGGCATCTCTTGGGTCACCTCTTTAGTTGTCAACAGTTCATACATCTTGAAGAGTTGGTGCTTAGTTGAGGGGATTGGTGTCTCATGTAGGTCAGTGCCTACAAAATTTGTAAAAGTAGGTTGGTGCCTGCATAAATTTAAAAAGATAAGCTTTTGTGGTTTTCTCTTAAAAGGTTTCCACATTAAATTATGTGTATTGTGATTTAATTTTATATGTGCTTATTGTTTCAAAAGTTAATGAATGCTCTGGTAAAGTAAAAAGTATCTTATACTGATTCACTCCCCCCCTCTCAATATAAGCATAAGTTCAACAACTGGTATCATAACAGGTTCCTTCAAAAATAGTCTAATTGCTGGAAGGTAGATCTTGGGAGCACACATGGTCAATCAGTAAGTTTTCTCTACAAACAAAGCTCTGTTGTTTGATGGAACTAAATATACCTTATGGAGTATAAGGAAGCGGACATATCTATTGGCCCTTGGTTTTGATGTTTGGTGATCGGTTGTGACTGGTTATACCTCCCTAACAAATTCACCAACAGATGCGGATAGGAATAAGTCTACTGAAAATGATGCAAAAGCCATGAATGCCATCCTGTGCAGTTTATCAATATCCAAGTTTGTCAAGGTGATACATTGTAAATCGACAAAATAAATTCGGGATAAGATTCAAAATATCTATGAAGGCAATGCCAAGGCTAAGAAAGCAAAGCTCCAAACTCATAGAAGTCAATTTGAGAGTTTGAAAATAAAGACGAATAAAATGTTGTATCCTATCTCCTCCATGTGGATTAAATGTCAACACCATCAAAGCACTTGGTGAAAAGGTTGAAGAATGATGATTGTACAAAAGGTGTTAAGGTCACTCCCCTTAAAATTTAATTCCAAAGTCTCTGCTATTGAATAAATGAAGTATCTCGATACACTAACAATGGATGAATTGCATGGGATTCTCATTGCATATGAAATTAGGACTAAAAGGAAAATCCATCAAAATGGGAAGCAACTTTCAAAGCCTCAAAGAAGACGAAGAAGAAAGAACAAAAATCAAGCGATTGTTCAAGTTGTGAATTGGACACAGATGGAGCAAGTTTTGTAAGAAAACTAAAAAAGGGATCTAGTAAATACAAAGGTGCGCTACCCTTTAAATGCTTTAATTGTGGAAAAGTAGGACATTTTGTTGCTAAGTGTCCATATTCGAAAAATGAAAGTAGTGAGGATGAACAAGAATTTAAAGTAAAGAAAACATTATCAACACAAAAACAACCACAAATAGAATAAGTATAATCAGAAGAAGAGCCTCTACTCAAATGGGTTAGTGACTCGTCCAAAGAAAGTAGTAAAAACGATTCCGATAGAGAAGAAACTCTCTTTATGGCAATCGAAACAAATATTGATGAATACAAAGTGAAAGCAATGAAGGATTCAAAAGAAAATGTTGAAATAGATGGGGAAGTGGATTTTGAAGGAGAAAACATGCGTGCCTTAAGTGAAATAAAGAAACAGAGGAAAAATAATTTGAAACAAAAAGAGAAGCTGAAGAAATATTAAGAAGAAGATTGTGATTCAAAGCCTTGAAGAATCAGAAAATATTATCCCAAATTTAAAGGTGCAATTAGAAGAGGCAAGAAGGTTAGAAGAAGTGGTGAGAATCCAGTCAAAATAAAAGGAAGAAAATTACGAGAAGCTAGAAGATAAAATTGTTTCCTTAAGAAAGGATTTGGAAAAGTCAACTACTCAGTTGAACAAAAGCTTGAAGTTTGAAAGGAGTACTGAAACCTTAGATCATATCATCAACCATCAGAGGTAACCATTTTTAAAGATTGTTCTTTGCTATGATAAGAGTCAAATGACCACCAAAGAAGATTCAAAAGCTACAGAAATATAGAAGAAAGTAAATGAAGAAAAATCTAAAATATATGCCAATGTTCTCAAAGGTGCCAACAACAATGAAAGCAACATCATAAAAGAAAATAATGAACAACAATAACCTAACTCTTCAAGGACAACAAGGATGTGTACATAATATTTTTTCCACCAAGAAGATCTTTCACACCCTGGTACCAAAATCTCTTCTTTGGCAATTGTTTTTCTTGCAATAATTTTGGTCATAAAGCTATAGATTGTAGAATTTATGCAAGAAGTGACCATATGAGAAACAAAGGGCCTTATAAAAGTTCAAAGGATGATTATGTGAACAACAAAAATATAATTTCTTATGGGTTTGCTAACATAAGTTACAATTCATTTGCTCCCCTTCTTGATATTGAATGCTATAATAACTATGGGAACATAACATGTTACTATAGAAGCAGCATGGTAGGAGATCCTAAACAAAACATGGAAGAAGATGTCATTGCCAAACATAAAGAAGGATACTCTAAAGTTTGGAAAAGAAAGCAAGAAGATCCATAAGAGACAAGCTACAAAGAAGAATAGAAGACGAAAAAATGTGGACTTGCACACTATGCTCAAGATACAGGGAACAAATGGCACATTGTCTGCGGGTGCTCAAAACACGTGACAAGGATCCGGACCAAGTTTCTCACCTTAAAAGAAGAAAAAGGAGGAATTGTTTCTTTTGGAGATAATGTTTATGCAAAGATAGTTGGAAAAGGTATGGTTAGTCTTGATAATGGAAAGACTAAAACAATGAATGCCTTGTACATTGAAGGGCTACAACATAATCTTCTAAGTGTCAGTGAAATGCGAGATCAAGGTACAACTTGACATTTGATTCTAAAGGGTGTGAGATAAGGAAAACAAATTCAGAAATATTAGTAGTGAAAGCAAACAAAACCTCAAGCAATGTATACATACTGAGTGAAATCAAAGGAGAAATATTTTATATGGAACTGATATCCCTTCCATCTCGCTAGTAAGTGATTAAGGAAAAGCACAAGCTCAAAGGGAGCAGCCCTTTGGCACTGATGTCAGAGGGAAGAGTTACAAGGAAGGAAAGAATTGAAAATTTAAGAAACACAAGCTCATGGGGAGAAACCCTTTTCCATTGTTGTCAAAGGGGGAGAATTGTAGACAAAAGGAGAGTTGCAGACATGGGGAGTTTCCACAGGATTGTTGCAGATTTGACTGAGGGATGCCTTCAATGACAAAGGGGGATATTGTTGGAAATGTTGTTGTGATTGATGTCAAAGATGGGGGGAGACTACAAATGTCCAAGATGAAGATTAATATTGTTGAATATATTGTTGTCATTGATGAGATTGTAGATGATGTTGATGTCCCAATGAAGATGAAAGATAGTCCTGACAAGAAGAAACAAAAAACTAGGACCACGTAATGTCCCGATAGATGAAAAATAAATAGGAAGTTGGGACCACTTAATGGCCCTGACAAGAAACCCCAAATGTAGAAGAGGTAGCACCTAAGAAAGTTGGTTCCACATGATGGACTTGATCGAAAGCTATAATGATGATGGAAAAATGAAGTTATGTGAAAGTCGATTAAAAAGTGATAGTGGATTAAAAAGATGAAGGTGGATTAAAAATGAAGTTATGTGAAAGTAGATTAAAAAGTAAAAGTGGATTAAAAAGGTGAAGGTGGATTAAAAATGAAGTTACCTGGAAATGGATTAAAAATTGAAAGTGGTATTTTCCCATGGTTTTGGAAGCCCATGGTATTTAAAGGGGGGTGAACATAAACAAACAAAAAAAATTAAAAAAAAGGAATTAATTATTTAATTAATGAAAGTAATGTATTTTCAAATAAACATGACTTTTCATATAAGGTTAATGGTAAAGTATAAAAGGAGAAGAGTATTGTGAGAAATAAGTGAGAAACTGAAAAATGTAATACTATCATATATAAAAGGAATCACTCAAGAAGACAAAGGCTAGCGAAAAAGGTTGAGGAGTGACGATTGAATATCATTCAAGAAGCGACGATTAAATATCATTTGAGGAGAGATGTTTGAATATAAGAAAATATTTGATTTGAGGTTCTAGCCGCAAGCAAGATCTGATAAAGTAAGAAGTCATAAGTAGGACCAATGAAGATAGAAGCAGCAAGAAAATTTGGTAAAGGAAGAAATCACAAGCAAGCTCAGTGAAGACAGAAGCAGCAAGCGGATCTGATAAAGGAAGAAGTCACAAGTAGGCCCAATGAAGATAACAACAATAAGTAGATTTGATAAAGGAAGAAGTCACAAGCAAGCCTGGTGAAGAAAGAAGTAGTAAGAAAATTTGGTAAAGGAAGAAGTCACAAGAAGGTCCAATAAAGATAAAAGCAGCAAGTAGATTTGATAAAGGAAGAAGTCACAAGCAATCCCGATGAAGAAAGAATTAGTAAGCAAATATGGTAAAGGAAGAAGTCACAAGAAGGCCTAGTGAAGACAGAAGCAACAAGCATACCTGTGAATGAAATGCATACGAAGAACTTGTAAAATTGGAAGTAGGTTGGTGACTATAAACAAACTGCAATGGGGAGTTGTGTCTCTAGTAGGTCGGTGCCTACAAACAGAAATGGGGATTGGTGTCTCCAGTAGGTCAATGCCTACAAACAAAAGTGGGGATTGGTGTCTCTAGTAGGTCGATGCCTACAAACATAAGTGGGGATTGGTGTCTCCAATAGGTCAGTGCCTACATCTTGTAGATTTGGTGCTCAATTAAGGGGAATGTTGTCTCCTCTAGGTCGTCACCTACATAAATTTATAAAGATAAGCTTTTGTGGTTTTCTCCCGAAAGGATTTCCACGTTAAGTTTTGTGTATCATGATTTGATTTTATATGTACTTATTGTTTCAAAATTTAATGAATGCTCTAGTAAAGTAAAAATTATCTTAAACTGATTCACCCCCCCCCTCTGTATATTAAAAATATTGCATAACATAAGATGCTCATTGATCATGGAATTGAATATCGTGTTTCCAATTAAATCATGATTAGAGTACCTTCTATTGAAGGCCATCCTGCATATTATAGTGTTTTCCGGGGCTGACATTGTTTTCCCAATGTTTATGGGACGATTTGAATTTGAATGAACTGTGCAAATCATGGAATGTACTTCCTCTTCTCTTATGGAATGGAATGAACCTATGCAGTTGGAGCTCAACAACCATGAAATGTATACCTTATGCATTTTCCTTCAATGAGTCCCATAGGGCGCAAAGACTATGCCAGATAAATTATACATCAAGTACTTAGTAGCGGTGGGCAGAGATGTGCTGCCAAAAAATTGATCATGAGTCTTGAGAAACTCCTTGGACATATCTCTAGAAGAGACCATCAATGTGATAGCAGATCCAAGGACTCACAAAAATTTGTCCATATGTTATGATTTCTCCATCATAACATAGAAAACAAAAGTTGGAATTTATAATGCATATTTAAGAACATTTCACTTCATAAGCAATGGAGTAATTAGAATTAATAGATGAATAATAGATAGCCAATTACATGCAATTATATTACAAAACATATTTTTAGTGACAACTTCATAATCTATTGAAATGAATTTCAAAAGTGTTTTGATAAAGAAATGAATGTTCCAAATTTTGAAGGTGTGGCTTTATATTTAGTTATTTTTCCCACTTTTCAACAATTTTATCATAACCACCATGACAATTTAGTTATAAATGAATTAAAATTGCAATATAAAAAACTTATAATTTGTTGGGATGCTATTCATATAGCAATTCCCCCCCCCCAAAATAAGATGTTTTAGCTAGAGTTTAGACCTAAACAATTTCTATGTCCCCATATTGATGTTGAATCCAAGAATGCGGGAACTTGCAAAAGAATCCTCCATAGTCTTGACATGATTGAAAAGGGCCTTGAAAAACATATTGATTTCCCATTCAAAGAATGTCCTTATCTCTTCATGTGCTTCTTGAGAATGTGACAGAGTTTATCAAATATTTTCACGATCATTTCAATTGCCACATAAGTCGATACATTATCATGATCATCTTCGATTTCTTCCATGTAGAAACTCCATTTTAAACACAATGATGAGAATACAGATGATTTGTTCATCAACCATACACTATCATTTTTCCTTACTTTTGGATACACATTCTAGGGTTATCAAGAGCTTTTGGTACCACCCAGATATGAAATGCTTAGGCATAGGCCACATATATGACACTAGTGATTTTATAATTCCTTCCAATTTTCTTTCCATGGGAGCAATATCAGGGTTGTTCACGACTAGACCATTCATTAGCATTATGAGTCCTCATTATCAAACAAGTAAGAGTCCAATTTTTTTTCAACTAGGTCGAGAAAGGAATACTTAGGGTGTATGCTTGTGTTAAGGACTAGCAATTCAACATCATCATCCACATGAGAAGCAATAGATACCATTGATGTTGTCCAATTAGCAAATGGGGACGGATAAGATAAGAGAGCGACAATGCACCAGATGCATCTTATGTTCTTAACGAGCCAAAATTTGCATATGATCATCCCATGTTTTCATCAAAAGTTGTGTGGCATCTGGTTATAATCACAATATAATCAATATAATCACAATAAAACTTTCCATAGTATAATCACCATGGTTGATTACGATTCATTGTTTGCAAATGAATATTTCACATAGTACTGAAGACAATGCGATGTATTGCATCCCTTAACTCTTGTCTCATGTGCAATATGGGTCACACCCCCTCATGTATTCTCATGTGTGATATGTGTCGCAACCTCTCATGCACCCTCTCATGTCTTCTCATGTGCAATATGAGTTGGACCTCCACATGTCTTCTTCTCATGCGATATGGGAAGTCATCACACCTATGATAAGCTTCATGTAGTGCTCTGGTTTTTACAACGGAGCACTAAGTCAATTTTCTCACTTACTTTTCTATGTATTAAGCTTACCCTAAGCTAGTTTCAGTAAATTTCCAATAAAAATTCTATGTTGTTTAAATGAAATTTACTATATTGTTTCAATTTATTTTCTGATAAATTATATGTTGTTTCAATGAAATTTTCTAATAAGTTCTATTCAAGTATAGGCAATTTCTTATTTTGGTCATTAACAATCATACATACATATGTAAAAATAACTAAAATATCAAGATTTTCTTTCATGTATGTTTCAACATAAGTTAGATTACAAATAATCAAATAAATAACAAGAAGAATACCTGGTGCTAGTAAGATGGTAGATTGTAGTAGGTTCTGTATCTATCCCGTTAGCCAACCAAAATGATGTGTCCACCCTACTGACTAGCTATTATCTTGTTGGCCCTTGGAAATCAAAGGATTTCCAAGCCCCCGAGCTCACAAACCGATAATCCCGAGAGCAGTATTTCCTCTGTTCTCAAATCCTTTCCCCACTTAGAACTGTCCCTTTCCTTTGTTCTCAAATCCTTTCTCCACTTAGAACTGTCCCTTTCCTCTATTCTCAAATCCTTTCTCCACTTAGAACTATCCCTTTCCTCTGTTCTCAAATCCTTTCTCCACTTAGAACTGTCCCTTGTTACCTTCAAATGTTCTCCCAATATAATCTCCCAAAAATCCAACCCCCCCTTTCCCCCTTCCACTCTTCTCTATATACCTTTCCTTCCTTGAGAAGACTTCGGGCCTACTCCACCACCCCAAATTCCTTCTCTCGAGCTCCTCAATCATTCAATTGCCTCACTTAGTTCATTCATACAGGTTACATTATAAAATATATATATATATATATATATTTACAGAAACGAGTAGATAGATTTATATTAAACATGGGAAAATATGATACAAAATAGGGAGACTGGTCCCATCAAACTGATGGATTTGGGCACCTCGATTCCAGTCTTAACAGTTCAAAGGAAACTTAGATACATATAGTTCTTAATAACAGAAGCTAACAGTCTGATAAAACATCTTGATTATACAAAATTCATATAGATCAGAAATAACTAGAAGATGAACCAGTAGTTAATTTTCTGTTGAACGACGAGGCTTCTTCTTGCTGCTGGTGGCCAGAGTTGCATTTTCCTCCATTCCTAGGATAACCGATGGGCTGTTGTTCTTGCTGGTCCAGATACAATATACCTTGGCTTCAACAATCTTGAGGCAGTTGTGCATGGTCTCCATCCTGTCAGTGATGCTATCAAAATACTCTTTCATTTTGTTGTTGTTGTTCCTTACCTCTGAGATTTCAATTTGAACAATTGTAGCTAGATGGGAGACATTTTTCTTAAGATCTTTCTGTTCACCTCTTAGCACTCCAATTTGAGCTTCAATGTCTTGCAAAAGAGAAAGGAGACCAGGTGGAGGGCTTTCTGGTCCGTTGGGGGAGTCAAGGTTCACTACACCAACATTTTCATCAGGTACATTCTAGAGTTTGCCTATGACAGCGTCCCCAACGTTTCCACCCATCTGGTGCAGTGGACCAAGGTGCGCAGGGTTTCCAAGCAGCTGGGTATTGGGATCCAACGGGTGCCATAGCTTCCTATTTTCCAGTTCTAAACCATTAGGCAGGCAGGCCTGATGCAATTGGCCACCACCCTGCAAATCCCAGCTATTGTTGATTTCCAGTGCCGTGGGCCGGCGAACATGCTTCGCTTTGTTCCTGACTCCAATATCTCCGTTGAGGCCGTTCCCCTATAGAGCTTCCAGAGCAGAGATGTAATGGTTCAGACCAATACCTTCAGAAACTTGGATGGAGGTCTTGCATTGCTTGCACTTTAGCGCAGGGAGACAAAGACCAGGTGGACTACCGTTTTCCATGGTGAAATGCACAATATACCTGCAAACCAAAGTTCCTTCACAGAATGTTCCAGATTGTTGTGATGGTGGGATGGTTACCGCCAAGCGTCTAATATAGGCCAACTCTTCTAGACATAAGCTGCGAATTAAATTTTCGCATGTCGGGCGAGGAATTTGAAGCTGCAGACGCCGTCGATTCTCCCTGCAGCTCGATCTCGTGGGGATTGAGTGTATGACTTTCGCCTCCATTAGCCAAGTGGAGAAAGCATTAGGGAGGATGCCAATTAATGGGTGCACTTTCCTATGATGCCATCCAAGTCCATAGTTTGAAGTGGGAATTTTGATTCTCATGTTAATTTTCTTAAAATCCAAGCCTTGTGGAGAGGTAGGGTGGTTAAGGAACCCATGCCAAGGTTGGGTGTTGTCCATTCTTTATCAAGGTGCCGCAATTCAATCTAGGGCCTATATTTTCCATTGTATCAGCTTGTTCATTGTTACCTCTCAAAATGTGATAGAGAGAGATGGAGTTGAGATCCTTAATATTTTGAGAGAAATGAAGATGGAATTTGGAAGAGGGTTGATGATTATTCTTTGCAAGTGCCTGAGCTTCTTTGATCACCAGGAGGGAGTCTCCAATTGCGACCAGGTCATGGACGTTGTTTTCCTTTGCTATATCGATTCCTTGAAGAAGCGCAATCCATTCTGCGTCGTTGTTGGTCTTGTTCCCTATTCCCCATGCATAGTCCATTAACTTGTTCCCTTCGGATTCTAGAAGGACTCCCCCCGCACCTGCCAACCGAGACATTATAAAAATATATTTTCACACTCAATGTACAGAACAATTAAATATACTCACGGTAAATTTATTGGACTTTAACTATTGATTGTAAGTATTTATTATGGTATATCCTCGTTAAGATATTTCCTAAGGGAATCATAGAAAAAAAATCCCTGCTCGTCATCGTCTGACCCCCACGAGCTTCTGCTAGGGTTCCCCAGTTCGCAGCCCCCCTGCGGCTTGGGATGGATCCCCTCTGGATCCCAGCCCGGAGGATCGAAGGCGCCTCCTGGACGCGGCCTTCAGGGCTTTGGTGGCCACTTCTCCTCCCCCGCCCGCTACTGCACCCTCCTCCGCTGATGGCTTCGTCAAGCTCTCGAAGGCTCCCAATATTCAGATCATGTCGGCCACTTCAAGGCTGAAAGCCATTGCCTTGAGTGAAAGAGGTTTGATCAGTCAGTTCACCGGGATTTGGCCGTCGCCGAAGACCATGGATACCTGGATTAAAATAATTGGATGCCCTTGATCTCTGGGGGCATTCATCACTGCTTTTATGCTAAGGGTTTCTTCACTTTTCTATTTGAAGTAAAAGAAGATAGAGATCTCATTTTTCGAAGCAGGCCGTACTTCATGGGTCCTAGGGGGATCTACCTTAATCAATAGAGCTTATCTTTTGACCCTGAAAAAGATGTGCCTTCAGC
This sequence comes from Larix kaempferi, assembly GCA_027924585.1. Taxonomy (NCBI): domain Eukaryota; kingdom Viridiplantae; phylum Streptophyta; class Pinopsida; order Pinales; family Pinaceae; genus Larix; species Larix kaempferi. The sequence continues at coordinate 25,719,985 of BSBM01000101.1, read as the reverse complement.
TGTCCCTATTTGGGTCTGCTTGCCTCATCTTCCTTTGCACTGCTAGAATGATGAATCCCTTCAGGCAATAGGGAACTCCTTTGGGAAGTATATTGACAAAGCTGAACCTAAAGGTCCGTTATTTTCTTATGCAAGAATCTGTGTGGAGGTCGATCTGGAGAAGGGACTTCCGGAGGTTGTAAGTCTTTGTATGGATGGCTGGGAATATGCTCATAAAGTAGATTATGAACAGTTTCCCTTCAAATGTAAAAAGTGCCATGAATACGGCCATTTTGTCAAAAACTGCCCAAAAGTCGCTAAGGAGACTCCGAAGAAAATGCAAGAAGAAGAATGGCATCAAGTTAAAAAAGGAAAAAGAGTCCGTGCTCCAAACCCTGCTCCAAAAAGGCAGCGGCAGGAAAAAGAAAAAGAGCAAGTTTAGATTGAATCAGTAATCCCAGTTAACAATCAGTTTGATGCCTTGAATGTTGAAGAAGGCGAGATCGTTGAACTTGGAATACCTGAAATGGCCTCCAAGCATAACGATGTCTTGATCACTAGCATTATATCCCCCTCTCTCGAAACAGAAAAAATAGTACCAGTTCAGTATGGCTCTCCTCTTCCTGAAAGTTCATGGGTGGATATGGTCAAGCAAAGCAAAATATCCCCCTTCTCTGTCTCTCCCGAATCTTCCTCAAAAGGATCTCAAGAACACCTTGAACCAGGGCCTCCGGCAAACATAAGAGGTAGAAAATCTCTGCGATACCACCGTGAGCAAGAAGCAGAAAGAGAAATCGAGCTAGGAAGGAAACGAAGCTGCTTTTGTCCTCCAAAAACTCAGGCAAACCAGATGGTAGGTCTCGAGTATGCCAGCAATCGGGGAAGAAGTAAAGAAGCTCGTCTCTTGGAACTGTAGGGGCCTTGGTGGACCTAATAAAGTGAAAGCGATGAAAGAAATTGTCAATTCTGAAAGACCAGACATCCTACTGATTCAAGAGACAAAAATGAGTGATGTGGAGGTATTGGCACTCACACATCTCTTTTGGAAAGATTGACACGGAAATGCTATAAGCTCCAGAGGAGCATCTGGAGGTATTGCCTCCTTTTTTTCAAGTAAGTATTCATCTAAAGTCATGAAGGATTGTCAATACTGGACTCCAAATTAGCTCTGCAATAAGGAAGATCATCTTACTTTTTATGTTTCTAATGTTTACGGACCCACTCATTACAAGGATAAGCAAACCTTTTGGAACAATCTCCCCACCCTGAAAGAAACCATCAAAGAGAAGGAAATCATCCTTGCTAGGGATTTTAATACTACAAAATCCCAATCTGAGAAGCATTGTGGGTCTAAAGTAAGGGACCCTTTTGGGGAAAATCTGGAAGACTTGATCTCAGATCTTGACTTGCTAGATCCACCCCTTAAAAATGGCATTTTCACCTGGAGCAATCGTCGAATCAGAGTGGGTCACATTGTTGCCAGGCTTGACCGTTTCCTTGTCAGCTCCTCCTTTCTGTAAAAAAAGCTTATCCTTGCGTCCTTTGTGATCCCTTCATCTGTCTCTGACCATAAAACGATCTCCCTTTCACTTTCCATCCCTGTCAATCTTGGTCCAATCCCCTTTCGGTTTAACCCCTCTTGGCTCCAAGATGAGAAAGCTCTTGCCTTAATAAACTCAACTTGGAACTACCCATGCTTTGGGTCACCGAGCTACGGTTGGGAGAGCAAACTTAGAAATGCTCACTACGTGTTAAAGAGCTGGGCTAAATTGGAATTCAAAAGCCCGAGCCACATTAAAAAGTAGTTAAAAACAGATCTTGCATCCCTCCAGTCTGATATGGAAAGGATTGACATCACTCCAGCTCTTATATGTTATGAACAGGAACTCAACAATAAAATTCTTTGTGCGGCCAGAAAGGAAGAAGAGGTCTTGAGAATCAAATCCAGACATATGTGGTTAAAAGGGGGGGACAACAATATGGGGTACTTTCATAAGCAAACAAAAGCAAGGCTCAACTATAATATGATTAAAGAACTTAGAGATAAAGATGGTGCAAGAATCCTTGATCAGGAAGAGATAAAAGCTCACATTTTTCAACACTTCCATGAGCTCTACTTGGACAATAATGAGATTGATCCCTTGGCCTAGGAGGATCTTCTTTCCGATATTCCTTCTCTCATTTATGATAGGGAAAACATGGACCTCTCCAAACCTATTATGGAGTTTGAAATTAAAGAAGCCATATGGTCCTTGCATGCTGATAAAGCCCCAGGCCCAAACGGGTTTACTATTAATTTTTATAGAGATGCGTGGGACATAATTAAGGAAGACTTAAAAAAAATGTTGAACTGGACTTGGAAAAAGGATAATATTGGAGGGGCCACAAACTCTTGATTCCTGGCCTTAATACCTAAAGATAAGAATCCTCTATCTATAGATCGCTTCAGGCCTATCTTGCTTTGCAAAACCTCCTACAAAATTCTTGCAAAAATATTGGCCACCAGAATGAAGAAAGTCATGGGCCATCTTATCTCAGAGTCTCAAGGAGGCTTCATTGTTGGGAGAAAAATCCTCGACAATATCATCATAGTCCAGGAAGCCATACACTATAGCATGGAGCGCAAGCAGCAAGGTATGGCAATTAAACTTGAGATGGAAAATGCGTTTGATAGAGTTAACCATTTCTTCTTGTTTGAAGTTATGTCAAAGTTTGGGTTTTCTCAAAGATTTGTCAGGTGGATTAAGGCCTGTATTAGTAGCCCTTGGATCGCTCCACTGTTCAATGGAAGACTAATCAATTTATTCCAAGCCTCTCGTGGAATTCGCTAGGGATGCCCTCTCTCCCCTTTTATTTACATTTTGGTTGCTGACACCTTCAGTAGAAGACTTCAATGCCTTCATAATACTGGGCATCTAAAAGGCTTGAAAATTGCTAGAGGGGTTCGTGTAGCAAACAACGCCCAATTTGCAGATGATACCATATTGTTGGGTGGGGCATCCACTGTTTATTGCTCATCGCTTTAAAAGATTCCTTACTATCTTCCTCAAGGCTTTGGATGGCAAAATTAATGATCTCAAATCTAAAGTGTATGGATGGAATTGTTCGCCAGCAACCATGGCCAAAATCTCAAGAATCCTTGGTTTTGAAGGAATCACTGTCTGGAACTCCTTCAATTACCTCGGTATTCCAATCTTCAAAGGGAAAAAAAGGAAGGAGGAATGACAAGGACTGATTGATAAAATCAAAAAGAAAATATCCGTGTGGGGTTTCAGATGGCTAAACCTTGCTGGGAAGCTTACTTTGATAAAGTCCATTTTGTCCGCCTACCCGATTTATGTTAGCTTTGTTTCCTTATCTCCAAGCTTCATCATACAGGAAATCAATAGAGAAATTCACAATTTTCTTTGGCAGGGGGGAAAAGCAAGCAACACCAGGAAATTCCACTTAATAAATTGGAGCATTGTTTGCAGCCCGAAGAATTGTGGCAGTGTTGGGGTGAAGGATCCCAATATTATGAACTTAGCCCTTGGGGCCAAAATCTTGTGGAGAATCGCTTCGGACAAAGATGCCTGGTGGAAGAAATTTTTGCAGAAAAATACATGAGGGGAACTAGAAGCCGCTATATTGAAAATATAAACATGGAGAAGAAAGGGACTCCCATTTGGGATCTATGCAAGAAGGAAGCCTTCATTATCAAGGATAAAATTCATTGGATTGCAGGAAATGGAAAAAATATCAAGATTTGGTATGATAAGCTGGGGAAGAACTCTCCTGTCAAATTTCGGCATGAGTTAAGTAACCTCAAGAATTGGTTTGATAGCAACAATATTCACACCCTGTTTGACATTTCAAATTGGTCCATTAGCGACAGATGGGTCGGGTGGAAGAATTTGGATCTTCCTGTACACTTGCAAACGAACTACAATGCTTTTCCTTCCTTGTTACATGAGCAATGCCCCATCAATCACTCTCTTAAATATAGACGGGGATGGGGAAGATCAGGATCCTACTCGATGAAGGAAGGTTATCATCATGTATACAACAGCAAGGTCAGAGGCATTAAAGACGTCAAATGGGCCAAGGTTTGGTGTAAAGACGGATTACCAAAGGTTAATGTCTTCTATTGGGTACTTGCTCACAGGAAAAATTTAACTGCAGATAACCTGAGAAAATGAGGAATAGAGGGACCCCTTCATTGTGTTCTATGCAAGGTTGCTAAAGAGTCGCTGGAGCATCTCTTCCTCGAATGCAAGTTTACCCTGGAGGTATGGAATTTTTCCATCAAAAGTTTAAACATCAACGTTGTGATGCCAACAAACTGGAACGATTTATTCAAAAGCTGGAAGGATTACTATCAAGTTTCCTTTTACAAGAAGCCAGACTTCTCTAGAGCTTGGGATGCTTTACCCAGGTTTATTAGTTGGAAGATATGGACTGCAAGAAACAAAGAAATATTTGAAGGCACGTCCACAAGCCCTTGTAGGGTCTTCACTGCAGCAAAGGCTCTCTGGATTGAAGCCTTAACTTCGCGAGGTATGCCCAGCATTCATCGGGAGCCACTAACAGTGGATGAAAGAATCTGGATGGCTGACTTCCTTATGCCTCCTTCTTCCCTATTCTGGATTAAGCCTCCCAAAAAACCGAGACCCTTGTCATGGCAGCTGAGGATGAATAAAGATGACTTTCAGCATTGGTGGACTCAGGTGGGCTGCAATACTCTTTTCTTTGATGGTGCCTCGAAATAAAATCTTGGGTTGGAAGGTGCGGGGGGAGTAATTTTTTACTCCAAGGGGAACAAGCAGAAAGAGTTTTATTGGGGCATTGGAAGAAAGACCAACAATGGAGCGGAATGGCTCGGTATCATCAAAGGGTTGGAGATTGCTATAAACCTGGGAATAAAGAACTTGATGGTCCATGGGGATTCCTTAATTGTCATAAGAGAAGCTAGATGCATCGTTGACAAAAGGAAATACCCCTCCTAAAAAATGCATCATCTCTTAATCAGCATCAGTAAAGAATTTCAAGAGCTTACCTTTCTTCATATTCTGAGAGGTTTAAACGGGCAAGCTGATGGCATGGCTAATAATGGAGTCGGGTTCTCCTATGGCTCTCTAATTTGAAACAATGTCATTTGTGAAAATTCTTAGATCCCCTAGCCTATGGTTCATCCATAGAGCCTGGGCTCATCTTTCTCCTTTTTGGCCCCTTCATATTTCTTTGGCTCAAAACTATAGAAATTTGAAAATTCTTTTTTGGGGAAATTCCCCAAGGCATTTTGACAGCCTCCTTATTCCTCGTGAGACTCCCTCACTTGCCCGAATTAATGACATTAATTCAGTATGCCAGTTGGTCGGCATGCGAGCTGGTAGCATTATTTTAAATTAGGACAAAAGGCTGCTCTACGGCATTCATTCCCTTGCTGGTTATAGAACCTCGAATTTGCTAGTCTTTGTTTCTTGCCTCTGTTTGAACGGTCACCGTATTGGAATAAATATGGAGCACCATGTTGTCGAGCGTCCTCAGGGAGGGGGGGATGTGTATTTGAAGTGTGATAGATGCCGCAAGCATGTAAGAGGCCCTAATGGCGGATGTAGTTGGGGTTTTCAATTGGAAGAAATGATGGGTGACTCGGTGGGCATGGAGAGTAACAACTTCCCTGGGCCTGGTCCCTGTCAAAGGCACGTTGGGGTTGGGAATTCTCATGGACAAGTTGGGAAACACAACATTTCAAAGTTTGAAGTGGAATTATTGGACCGTATGCAGGAGTTGGAGTTGCAAGTTAGGTTGATTTGCAGTGAAAACCTGGAGTATAAGAAGGTTCTGTCCCATCTCTACACTTTGGCGTCTTCTACTCACTCCGAGGTGAAAACTCAGAACAATAAAATGGCAGAGAAAATTGAACACCTTGAATAGACCCTGGGTCTCGCCTATCCCCACAAAACCCGAAAGTCTAAGGCCACTAGCAGCGAATTGGAGGACATCAACAGGAAAATGGAGAAACTGAAGAAGTTTATGGCTCATGCTGGGAGCTTCGTGGATCTTAGCTCTGAAAAGAATGTGGCAGCGGACTCTGCAGGCGCTGTTATGGACATGGGACTTCAGTAGCGACTCGTTGGTTGGCCCCTCTTTTTGTTCTACTATGTTTACTTTACTGCTTTTAAATTATATGAATAGAGTCTTTGAAACTCATAGAATAGGACCCAGCTGCAAACTTGGCAATCCAGAATGTCTCATCTTTCAGATTTTGTATAAGGCAGCTTATTAGTAATGTTTTATTTTTGTATATTCCTCCTAGGGCAATTCATTAGATGTTATAGTTTCCATAGAACAGGAAGATACCATGTTAGCTATAAGCTTGAACCAGATGAACTTGGAGTGATGGATGTTTTCCTTTCATGGGAGCAATCTGTCCAATTTTTGCTATGTAATTCCCTCCTTTTTATATAATCAAAGCCGGTTAACCATTTCTGTTAAAAAAAGGTATTTATTATGGTCGAAATTATTACCTAAGGGTTCTCTATTCGAGACATAGTTTAATAACTATTAGTCTATTCACCACCTTTGTATTTAGTGTTATTAGGATAAAATAATAAAATAATATATATACTAGTTGACCTTTTCAATTTGGACAAGGTGTGTCTTAATGGTTTACCAAAGAAACCTGATCCGATAAGATAACTTATCTTGTAATTTAAATTCTAAGACTCATATTGAATAAATAAACAATATTTAAAACCCGTTGCATCACATTACATCCATTCAAGAATTATTATCCTACTATGTCTAACTTTTGAAATGGAACTAATCACACACTAATAATTTATTAATCAATATTTTAAATTTTACTTATATTGTAATTGTTACGACATGGATATTAATATTGTTAGAATATTATTAATTAAGTAATAATAATAATTAAATCACTATTTAACAATAATAAATGGTGAATTAATAACAATATTTTTAATTATTTGTTTATCACATGAGTACCCTAACATCAACATAGTATCCTTGTTCTTATAAACAAAGCACACTTGAGGGATTAAACAATCTTACTAATTAATTAGACAGTACCATTACCCTATTCACAACAGTTCTCGTATGACAATGCTAACTGACGACACTTGTCTTAATTGCTTATTGCAATGTTTTCATATAATGACTAATTCACTTATTTACACATTGACAACCTAACCATTCATTGCCTAAGTTGATTGATGTATCCTTAATTGAGTTATCTATGACATTTATACTGTTATTCAAGCGTGACAAGTATGTTATACACCAGTACTGTTGTACATGTACAAGGTGTGCATGCATGGCCAGTGTATGCATAGGTCGGATATGTACTATAAACAAACCCGATCTCACCTATGCATATTTTAACATTCTCAGTTATTTAACAATTATCCCTTTAAGATTTCATATCATTATATTTATTTTTACATTGGTTTAATCAATCTAGTACAAGGAAGCCTATCTACTCCCACTAACTCAAGATCAAGGAATATCCAACCCTCAACAGTACTAACTAGCATATCCTCCCATCATAACCTACGTTTGCATCCTCCCTATCCTTCCTCCGCTAGTACACAAGTGGATGTCGGATTCACTGACCTGACCACATAAGAACCTGAGAGCGATAGCGTCGACTTAACAACAGACCTAGCCTCTCCTAGTAGGCATCCGACCATCGTCATCACAACAACTTGGGGAGCGTGTCTCAGCACGACCCTCCCACGACCCCGGGTATCATAGAAACATAGGGTGGTCAATACATCCATCCCTCTCAACATATTGGATCTACACCCTTATCAACTCATACTTTGCTGCTATTGAGATTATCTGTTTGTGTCATCGTGTCATCAATTTTGGTTGCTAAGGTTTACCGCATGAAAAAGTTATTATCCCATATATCAGATTAAGTATCTGGCTTTCCCATAGCCCTTGTGTCTTGTAGGTTAGTATTTCGCAAAATACACATTTTATAGAAAGCATTTCCCATCGATCACCAATTGATCCATATTATCAACATCATTTTATTTCATGTAATAGTTTTAGTTCATCTCAGATGCACGGGACATATAATACTTCAATAATTCACATCATAAGATGGTATCCACGTACTGCATCATATATTTCACATCTTATTAACGAAATCATATAAACATATATTGTAATCGTACATAAAGGAATCCTATGATAACATGACATCGTAACCGCATAAACATCGTAAATTCATAATCATAGTGGCATCATTAAACATAGTAACATCCTATACTTGGGTCCATCATGTCATAATAAAGTTTACTCGGTCGAGCTGAGTTCAACAGATAATAAGCAAATAAAGTATAGTGTGTCTAACTGATAAATATGCCTAATCAAAATATGGGGCGTTAGATACACCCACCCTTCGGGAAACTTCGTCCCGAAGTTATGGTCAAAATAGTGAAGGAAAATCTCGACGCATGGTCTCTGCGTCCTCCCAGGTAGCAGACCCTAGGCTATAATTTTCCCACTGGACCTTAACTTGGTCCATGCTGCTATAGTTTTCACATTTGCTTCTAGTGATGTTAATCTTTATCTCAATGATGCAAATTTCTAATAAATTTATATTGTTTTATGTTTCTTTGCTTTCCTTAGGTCAGTTATAGGTTAGTAATTGATGTTATCTTTCTCTTTTTGCCAACCAAGTTTAGTGCAATATCGAAATAGACAGTAACTTCACATTAATTTGGTAGCTACATGTTGTCATTCATTGTGATTATCACTACATATATTTAGTATATCTTCTTACTCTATATAGAACATATATGGACTCCACGCAACAACATATGTATACTAACATATACCCCTCATTATTACTATTATTATTATATATATATATATACATACTATTTCCTCAATTTCTACCCCTTATATATATATTGGTATCCATGTACCACATCATATATATCATATTTCATCAAGGACGACAATTAAACATACACTATCAGCGTGAAAGAAAAGGAATCTCATGATAACAACAACATCATAACTGCGTATCATAATAACATTATGAGAATAGTAACATCTTAACATCATAATCATAGTATCAATGTAGCATAGTAACATCATCACCATAGCATCAACATATAATTAGGTCTAATGTACCACAAATATAGTTTACTCAGTCTAGCTGGTTCCAACATAAAATAAGCAAATAAAGTGCAGTAGGTCTAACTGAAAAGTATGACTAGTCAAAATATGGGGTGTTACACTTCAACCATGTGATACATGGGAAGCCACCTAATAGTATTGCACTTATGAGAGGCTTCAACCATGCGATATGTGAGGGCTTGGCCTAGTGTCCTTAAGATATGTGATGTCTATCAAAAAATTTGTTGTTGCTCACCCTGACCCTTGAAAATTCCTTAGATACATAGGACGATTTGAGGCCACCAATAATAAGCGCCATTACCTTATTACAAACAACATAACCAACCAAGAGCATATAATTGAAACTTTCAGAAAGACAAACAATGAATAAGGAAAGGCACAATTATGGTGATTATGAATGAGTGAATTACCCTATCATCTACAAAGGCAACCCAAAAGCGGAAAATCACTCAGTCACATGGATACTCTAATCTTTCTTAAATCATTCCACACCAATACCAACACTATATATATTGAACACGACCACCAAGTGCTCCTCTAAATTTTGAGATTCACCTCAAAAGATCCTTAAAGCTTGCGGCCCAATAATTCTAACTCCCTTGTAACGATTTTTTAAGCAAATAAAAAAGAGGTTAATTGTGCAATAAAAAAAGGTGTGCATAAGATCACAACCTCAGTTTTTTAATCAGTGACATTTGTTGATACATAAATTTGTAGTAGGTATATTGTATATATGTTAAATTTATTATTGTTACTACCATCGAGTGTTGGGAGCTTACAAAACATTTGAGACGTATATTGTTTTTGTATAAATACTGTGACTTATATTATATACACACGATGAATATACATACGGGTCAGTGCAAGCTAATGAGGGTCACTTTTGGCACGTTAGATGCAATAGAAAACTGAAAAAGCAGGCATCCCTCAACTTACTTGGATTTTTTGATTTACTTACGGAAAATATCTTGCATTGAGTAAAAAAGATGAAATGTAGGAAATTGAATCACGTTTCTGAATATATAACTTTTATGTATTGAAAATTTGCATAGCTATGTCAAGTTTCAGTTTTCCTAACAGACACTTTTTATTTTTCAGGCAAATGATAAGGTATATGTTTTTGTGGGTAGAGCCTTTGAGGGCCTAAATGATGGAATCAAGCTACAAAAATCGGCATGCATGTAGAGAACACATAGCACTTGTGCGCCATTATTTTTCGAAAATTAAATTAGTAATTTTATAATTTTTTTATAATTGTCTAAGTGATCAAACCTCAAAAATAGTACATCTTTTGTGGGTAGAGCCTTTGAAGGTCTTAATGCAAAATTCTTGAAATGGGTTTTTCATAGAACGTGGAGGTTAGTGTCCTCTTGTGCACCATACAATTTTTTTTTGAAATGATTGAGAATTGAAAAAGTTATGGAAGAAACACTAACAATGTGTTTCACGAGTTAAGGAGGTAGGACAGAAAAGAAATTGAAAGAAAATAGGAAAAATTAATATTTCAAAATAAAAGTTACATATTTGGAATCTGCAGAAAAAATGCTATTTGTGTCTAAGATTTCGTCAAAAATGACTCTGTGTAGCATATTGTAACGAGTGGCTAAGCACAGGCTTCTCCAGAAACTGGAAGAAATACCCAATTAGCTTTGGTTTTTCATTAACATAGCACAGGTTTGGAATTACCGAAGCAAACTCCAAAGCATACACATAGGATTATTGTTGACATGTGAGCATGTGACTCGGCCTGTTTAAATTCAAAAATATTGCCGCGCTTTTAGATTTAAATAACGCGTACGCGTTATATAACTAAATAACGCGTGCGCGTTATATCAATAATTAACGCGTACGCGTTATATAACTACATAACACGTACGCGTTATATAGTTACAAAACGCGCTCGCGTTATTCAAATCATAAAATACATGTTTAATACTTGAGAAAGAGGGGGTGTAGAAGTCAAGGGAAATTTTGTTTAATATTTGAGAAGGGGTGGGGAAGGGTCAAGGGAATCTATGGTTAATATTTAATAGGGGTGGGAAAGGGTCAAGGGCTTAGAAGGATGTTGGAAGCTTGAGTGGGGAGAGATGAAGGGAATGAGAAGATGATGGGCTACAGGGGGTGAAGGGAAGTGGAGCTTGAGAGCACTATTAGGAGTAGAATAGGTTCTGAAGAGGTATAGGGTTAGAAGTTGAAAGTGAGACTTGAGTGACAAGGGGGAATGGATGGAGGCAAGGGGGATGTGAGAGAGAAATAAAGAATACAAGGGGGGGAGAGACATAGAGCGAGGGAGGGAGAGGGACAATGGGGAGGAATGGATTTGGAGGGAGTGAGAGATAGATGGGGATAGAATGAAATAAGAGATAGGAAGGGAGGGACAGAAAGTGTTGGTGGGAGACATGCAGAGAGTGGTGGCGATGGAGAGAGAGGGAGTGATGGAGAGATTGGGATAGGTTGAGGGAAAGATGAGGGAGGGATAGAAGGTGAGAGACAGGCGATGAGAGAGGGAGGGAGAGAAGGTAGGGTGAGGGATGGAGGGAGAAAGTTGGAGATAGATATGGATGGAGGGGGTATGGGTTTGAGAATGGAAAGTGACATAATGTGTGTGTATGTGTGTGTGTTTGAGAGAGAGAGAGAGACAGAGAGAGAGAGAGAGAGAGAGATTGATGGTTGGGGAGAGAGAGACTAGAGGGAGTTGTGAGCATCATATTCTCCATCAGCATCATATTCTTCATCATCATCATCTTCATGACCATCATCGTCATCATCAACATCTTCATCATCATCACCATCATCATCATCATCATCATATTCCTCATCAAATCAAAATCTCCATCATCATTATCATCATCATGATCATCATCTAAACATCACCATCACCATCATCATCAACATCTTCATCATCATCACCATCACCATCATCATCAAAATCTTCATCGTCATCACCATCACCATCACCATCACCATATTCATCATCATTGTCATCTCTAGGTTCCCCATCAACATCAACATCTCCATCATCATCATCTTCTTCATCATCATCATCTTCATCACCATCATCATCATCATCAACATCTTCATCATCATCACCATCATCATCATCATCATTATCTTCCTTGAATCAGATCAACATATCCATCATGTCACCATCATCTTCTGAACATCATCATCTAAACATCACCATCACCATCACCATCATCATCATCATCTTCATCATCATTACCATCACCATCATCATCAACATCTTCATTGTCATCACCATCATCATCATCATCATCATTGGCATTTGTAGGTTCCTCATCAACATCTCCATCATTATCATCTTCTCCATCATCATCATCTTCATCACCATCATCATCAGCATCAACATCTTCATCATCATCACCATAATCATCATCTTCATCGTCATCAGGTCAACATCTCCATCATCATCATCTTCTTCATCATCTTCACCATCATCATCATCATCATCATCTTCATCGCCATCTCCATCATCTCCATCATCTCCATCATCATCACCATCACCATCATCATCATCTTCATGACCATAAACATCTTCATCATCATTGTCATCTCCCCCTTCCTCATCAACATCTCCATCATCATCATCATCATCATCATCATCACCATCTGAACATCACCATCACCATCATCGTCAACATCTTCATCATCATCATCATCATCATCATCAGCATCATCATCAGCATCAGCATCATCATCAAAATCTTCATCGTCATCACCATCACCATCTTCATCATCATTGTCATCTATAGGTTCCCCATCAACACATCTCCATCATCGTCATCTTCTTCATCATCATCATCTTCATCACCATCATCATCGTCATCTTCTTCATCATCATCATCTTCATCACCATCATCATCGTCATCAACATCTTCATCATCATCACCACCATCATCATCATCATCTTCCTCATCAGATCAACATCTCCATCATGTCACCATCATCTTCATCTTCATCATCATCATCATCATCATCATCATCATTACCAACACCATCATCATCAACATCTTCATCGTCATCACCATCATCATTGGCATCTGTAGGTTCCTCATCAACATCTCCATCATCGTCATCATTGGCATCTGCAGGTTCCTCATCAACATATCCATCATCGTCATTTTCTCCATCATCATCACCATCATCACCATCATGATCTTCTGAACATCATCATGATCATCATCTAAACATCACCATCACCATCATCGTCAACATCTTCATCATCATCGCCATCAGCATCATCATCAAAATATTCATCGTCATCACCGTCACCATCTTCATCATCATTGTCATCTCTAGGTTCCCCATCAACACATCTCCATCATCATCATCTTCTTCATCATCATCATCTTCATCACCATCATCATCGTCATCAACATCTTCATCATCATCACCATCATCATCATCATCATCTTCCTCATCAGATCAACATCTCCATCATGTCACCATCATCTTCGTCATCATCATCATCATCATCATTACCAGCACCATCATCATCAACATCTTCATCGTCATCACCATCATCATTGGCATCTGTAGGTTCCTCATCAACATCTCCATCATCATCATCATTGGCATCTGCAGGTTCCTCATCAACATATCCATCATTGTCATTTTCTCCATCATCATCACCATCATCACCATCATGATCTTCTGAACATCATCATGATCATCATCTCAACATCACCATCACCATCATCGTCAACATCTTCATCATCATCGCCATCAGCATCATCATCAAAATCTTCATCGTCATCACCATCACCATCACCATCACCATCACCATCTTCATCATCATTGTCATCTCTAGGTTCCCCATCAACACAACATCTCCATCATCATCATCTTCTTCATCATCATCATCTTCATCTCCATCATCGTCCTCATCAACATCTTCATCATCATCACCATCATCACCATCATCATCATCATCTTCCTCATCAGATCAACATCTCCATCATGTCACCATCATCTTCATCACCATCATCATCACCATCATCATCAACATCTTCATCACCATCATCATCAACATCTTCATCATCATCACCATCATCTTCATCAACATTATCATCTTTATCATCTTCATCTGCATCATGATCATCTTCATTGTCATCACCCTCCTCCTCCTCATCATCTTTATCATCTTCATCTACATCATGATCATCTTCATTGTCATCACCCTCCTCCTCCTCATCATCTTGTGCACTTATGCACTTAGGGATTAATATTTAGAAGAGGGTCTAAAGGCCTTTATGGGGGAGGGCCTCTAGGAACAAGGTAAGACAGAGAGGGCAGGGGGGAGGGATAAAGGCGTAGAGGGTTAGTGATTAAGGGAGAAGAAGGGAGAGAGTGCTATAGGGAGGGATAATGACGAAGATAAAGAGAAGGTGGAGAGATGGAGAGTGGGGTGGTAGAGACATGGCTGAAGGGAGAGAAAGAAACATGAAAGAAACATGTAGGGAGAATGAGGGACAGATATTTAGAACGAGATAGGGGGTATCTAGGGATTATTGGGAGAGAGCTAGGGGGTATTAAACCACACAAAACATTTGTTTTGTATGCAATCATATAAATTATTAGTTTTCTTTGATTTTGTTCGTTGCCCTAGCCGTGCACCTAACCTATTTATTGTGCTTGACTATATCGCGTTCGCGTTTTTTCACTACATATCGCGCACGCGTTTTATATTTATATAACGCGTACGCGTTTTGGAACTCCAGAAATAATGGACTGTTGCTGTCCGAGAGCAACTTCACTCTGTCCGAACGAAAGCAACAATCCCGCGATTTTTCGAACAGCACGAGCCCGCGTCTGAAAATTTTCACATTCTACACCAACTCCATCATTTTTTTTTATGCAGGTGCAGCATTGAGGACATCTTTCATGGTTGCTCACTGTGGTGTTGGGTTATATGGCCATATTTGAAGAAAATAATTAGCAAGCTTGAAGAATCTCCAATTGAAGAACACCAAAGATAAGGCCTTTGAAAGATTCATTTTGCCTATATTTGAGGAGCACACAAGGTAAGATATCAAGCTTCAAGACCAACAAGGAAGAACTTCCATTTGCTTATTATTGAAGAGCTTGTAATTGAGGAGCAACAAAAACAAACTATATTGAATTGATCATTGTGGTGATGGGGAATGCACGTAACCGAGTAAACAAATCAACAAGGAAGAAGAGACCTCAAGAAGTCATTGAAGAAGAGAAAGAAAAGAAAAGAATATACATGATGAATCGGAGGCTTTCTTTGGAAACTAATCCAAATCCAATTGTAGAGGATACCATGGTTCATCCTATTAATCCACGACAAGAGGGACCTTCAATTTCCACAATAGTTGTTGAACAAGCACCCCATGGAAGTAATCAAGAAGCAAAACGTAGGTGCTCATTAGGGGATGTTTCAATTCCCACTTCAAGTCAAAGTGATAAGTTATCATCTCAAGATGAAGCTCACGAAGAAACAGAAAATTTGCTATCCAGATGTGGTTATACAAGCGATGAAGTCAGAGAGGAGTTGGACATTTTGCCTACTGTTGAAGAAGAGAATGTTATCCACACCATCGATGAGGATGTTGGACTTCCACAAGGGGATGTTGGACTTCCACAGACCATGGATGAGGATGTTGGACTTCCACCATCCAACTACCAGGAAGAGAATGAAGGACACCAAGCTACTACTGAAACGCCAGAGCGTCTTGGTGATGCGCTACATGGTACAATTCCAACCCCCTTACCTCCATTAGCAAGCACACGTCGAAGAACTCCGAAGCGTATACAAGTTGATGAAAGACTTATGAATTCCATTGAAGGTACGCTATCTAAACGTAGTATTGCTTATCAAACTCAACAGATACTTGATAAATATTTTGTTTCTAAATGTGATGGAGATAAATGTAGATTATTTTTATCATTGTTAAAATCTAGGAGCATGAATGTTGTTAGGAAAAAGTTAGGGATAAAGATGATAAAGAATTCTGAACCAAGTTCTCATATAGTTAAAAGCCTAGTAGATGCATTTGGTAAAATTGGTAAGAACACACGTTCAAAGGACCGCAATGCTGCTCGTCGTGTGTTGTCACAATCAATTGCAGATAAGAACACCAGGGCCCTTCGTATTCTCAGGCCTACATCGAAACTAGTTAATTTGAATGTAAAAACCCTCCGTAGGTATTCTATTAGAAGAGAACATCTTGACACAACCGATCAGACAGATTTTTGGGCCTTTGTTGGTCGGTTGCCACGTCGTGACATGAAGCTAGTTGATGCAGTAAAGGGACTAGTGCATAGTTTTTGGCATGATCACACAAGGCCTTCTTCAAACCAAAAGGATGTACTAAAACTAAGAAGGGGTTCAAAGGATCGTGAGCCACATACTAAGCATCTTCTTGATATAACACAGACAGAGCTTTACGAAAAATTTAAGATTGAGCATAAACAATTGAACTTGGGGCAAAGATCTTTTGAGAAATGTAAGCCATGGTATGTTAGAATAAATACTCTTCGTAACACTTGTTGTTGTAGATACCATGTAGAATATGAATATTACTATGAAACATTTTTGTACATTCGTCGTGTGCTGCATACTAACATTGTGCAGGATTGCTCCATGACAATACCACTGACTTCATCAAGAGAATTCATTCATAGCATCATGTGCAATAGGCCCGAGGGGCAAACATACTATGCAAAATCTTGTTTGGATGGAACATGCTCCAACTGTGCTGGAATGGCATTATTGAGCCAATGTATGCACGAGAATGGAGACAGTGAATTTGGGAAAATGGTTACAGACATGAAAAGTTTCAAATATATCAACTATGAAATAGTCCCAGGGAAAGAAAGCAAAAAAATACAATTGGTGACATCTCAGGTATGCATTTATATCTATAAAATTATGTTGTAACGGTTACATTTCAATCCTTACTTACAACAAAAAACTGACATTGAGATCATTTTGTGTCACCAGGTACAAGTTAGTGACTTCATCAAGGAATTTATTGAAAAGACACATCAATATGTTCAGCATGTCCACGTGGCACGATGGCAGGATGAGAAGTTTAGAATATGCAGAGATACATTTCCCCTTGGTACTATACTTTCAGTTGTTGATTTTGCCGAGAACTACACTCTGCAACCTCAAAATGAGACCCAAAGTCAGTATTATCACTCTGAGCAGGTTTCCTTGATGGTCCATATCACATACAGGCATGGCCCAAATAGCACTGAAGAGCAAAGAGAAATTCTGAAGGAATATCACTTCTACATAAGTGATGATAGGTGCCACGACTTCCACTATGTACGTCATTGCTTCATCATGTTCTATGATCACTTGAAGGGAAGGAACATACAGATGGACCGACACTGGATTTGGTCTGATGGGTGTGCTGGTCAGTTCAAAAATGCACGCATATTTCAGTGGTTGTGTTCATTGCATAAAAACTACAAAGTGCCACATATGTGGAACTATTTTGAGACTGGGCATGGTAAAGGAGAGCATGATGGAGCCGGAGCATGTGTCAAAACAGCCCTACGAAGAGAGGAATTGAAAGTATCTACAGAATCTACTATTCTAAATGCTCAATCTATAGTCAGGTGGTGCACGTCAGTAATGGGAGAGGAATCAACTATGCGAGTAGAATCCACAAGAAAGAGACATGTGGAGAGATTTTTTTGGGAGGTGGTAGACATAGATCGTTCACATGCATGGGAATGCAAGACTGTGCCTGGGACTCGTGGCTTTCATTCGGTTCGAAGCTCTGATAACCCAGTATTTGAAATTTGGACCAGAAAACTTGCTTGTTTTTGCCCGCCTTGTTGTGATGGTGACTGGGATGGGTGTGAATCATTGGATTGGGTTGATGGATGGGATCGCATATCACTTCCACTTGATCAGCGTGCAATTGTTGAGTTAACTCCGTTGGAAGAAGACCAATCATCTATTTCTGCAGATTTTGATCATGTCTCAGACCTTGTACAACCCGGTATGATGCATTTCCTTAACATTTTTTGTTTGTTTACGTAGTCTTCAAATGCACATTAATGGCCTTGTATCGCACGAAAAATATTTTGATCATATACCTACAATCATATAATGCAGGGCACATATACGCAGTGGTTGCCTCAAAAGATACTGAATGGGGTGATGAATACTGGTTGGCACGCTGTATAGATGGAAAGCAAACCCTCATTGTGTCCATGACTGACGATGAAAACAACCACTTTCCAACTGGTTCTATGGTTGTTAAAGGTGAATACTTGACACGGGACAACAATGGAAGAAAGAAGGGTGGATATGTTTACAGGGATTACAAACCAGGTGCAAGTGTATATCACTTTACCAACTTAATCATTGGCACAAACCTTCAGGTACGAACAATGCCTAGTCGAAATACATCGAAGGTACGCTACTTCTTACCGGATACAGAGCACGAGAGACTAATGGAGACCATCAGTATAAGAGATGATCCGGAGTGCTTGGTTGTATGATAATAGGTGGGATCTAGCATGATGAGGTACGTTACATACTTTTAATACTATACTATTTTCACTATTTGTAATTGAATATTGATATATGCTCAATTTTCACATGTATGTTTCATATGAATATGTCAATTTTGCGTTCTTGATATGCCAAATTTACAAGAGATGGATTAAAATTATATTATGTTCATATGATCAGTAAACCATATATTAATCATGTTTGAGAGGTTGCTTAGCTAACTTTAAGGGCATTTAAGCTCTATGTTAAGCCCAACTAAATCCTTATGAATCACTAGACAATCGAATTGGTTCCTTGAGTAATTCAAATTTCTTTATGTAAAACCATTTTTCATTCATTTTAGTATGAAATCAAGTTTTTAGTATTTTTTTCTCTTTACTGGCTCTATTCTAGTTTCCTTTGAAAAATTGCTCAAAGTATTGTTGTTCTTAGTTTTATGAACCTATTTGTGATCTCTTTCATGTGATCATAAGATTTTACACATCACTGCCATAACCACTAGACAATTGTACACTATACAACTATGAAAGTCTCTCTTAATCTAGCGACAACCACCTTTTACCCATTTCTACAGAATTTATTTTCTTTAATAATTTTCTAATCCAAATTTTAATAGCTATTACATTTTCACTATACAACTATGAAAGTCTCTAGTGACAACCACCTTTTACCCATTTTTATTATACATCTCTAAGTTATCCACACAAAAACACACACATATATATATAATAATTATTGTGTATTCATAGTCAAAACTAAAACATATATGGATTAAAGTGGATAAACATTAAACTAAAATTATAATAATTGTGTCTTTTAATCCATTTTTTACATATGATCAGTAAACCCTAAAATTATATTATGTTCATCATGTTGGTTATTGGCTTCACCCAACAAAATTAATTCAATTCATGCTCACTATATTAAACAATACACTTATATTAAATTTAATTCATGTCTTGTTAAATATTTCATAATGAATTAGCTAGTTGAGAGCACCACCTTAGACCAAGCCATCATCATCAACATCTTCATCATCATCATGGACCTGCAAAACCCTAGTTTCCAAAGTGTCTAGGCAGGTTCGGGCTAGGAACACTAGCCATACCCGCCCGGTGGATGATTTTCCAAAGTTGACCCCCGTGTGCAAAAATTGCACACTCCCACACTGAGCAAAACCCTAGTTTCAAAGATGGACCTGCAAGGTGACACATGGGCCACCGGGTAGGAGGGGAGGGGCACCCCTGGCACTATCCCGGTGTGCTGAATCCAACGGAGTCGACGGTTCGTCGATCCGAGCCACGGTCTTCATTCTATGGCTCGTCCCGTCTCACTACCAGAAGGCCTTCAGGGACACCTGCTGGATACCTACCGGGGGCATAGAACTCCAACCATGCAACAAAACCGGGTTCCGGGGAGACCTGCAGGTGTGTCTAGACAGGTTTGGGCTAGGAACACTAGCCATACTTGCCCGGTGGATGATTTTCCAAAGTTGACCCCCGTGTGCAAAAATTGCACACTCCCACACTGAGCAAAACCCTAGTTTCCAAGATGGACCTGCAAGGTGACACATGGGCCACCGGGTAGGAGGGGAGGGGCATCCCTGGCACTATCCCGGTGTGCTGAATCCAACAGAGTCGACGGTTCGTCGATCCGAGCCACGGTCTTCATTCTATGGCTCGTCCCGTCTCACTACCAGAAGGCCTTCAGGGACACCTGCTGGATACCTACCGGGGGCATAGAACTCCAACCATGCAACAAAACCGGGTTCCGGGGAGTCCTGCAGGTGTGTCTAGATAGGTTCGGGCTAGGAACACTAGCCATACTTGCCCGGTGGATGATTTTCCAAAGTTGACCCCTGTGTGCAAAAATTGCACACTCCCACACTGAGCAAAACCCTAGTTTACGAAATGAATGCACAATGAAGCCACTGGGCCATGGGGAGATGAGGGAGAGGGCCCCCTAGAGGTAATCGCACGCCAGGAGACCAATGGAGTCGACGGTTCGTCGGTCCGACGTCCGGTTTCAGAGTTATGTCGAGTTGCAAGTCGCATGAAAATGCCGTTCAGGGACACTTGGTGAATTTCCGTCCGGGAGCCAAAAAGCAAACGGAGCAGGAAAATTGCGTGCCGTTGGCTCCCGCAAGTGTGTGTGGGCAATGCCGACGTGGGAACACTGCCGGGAGCCATAAATCCATGATAGTAAATTAATTCATGACAAAAAAAACTGAATTATTCCTTTCAATGGATGTGGTTTTCAATTTCCTATGTTGTTAGGTCAATTTGGCACATTCATTGAAAGAAATTGTAGACTTTAATGATGATCACAACAAGTGTGTTTGTTAAAACCTTGTGAAATAGAGCATCAAAAGACCTACATTGTAGGCCATATAATTGTGTTTGTTTACCTTTTGTTTGATGGACCATGCACAATAAGTAATAAAATAATTTTTGAAGTAGGTCATTTCATTTTTCTGATTTTTTCTTTGGTGGTGTTGAAAAAGACCATTGTTCTTATTGATGGGATTTCATGTGCTTATGATTCTTTGGATAATCTGGACACATACAAGGACACCATTATTAGACTAATTCATTATAAACAATTTAATATGAGTAATCTACATAAATGAATTGAAAAATTAACAAAAATAACAAACAACCCATATACCTTGGAATATAACACAAGAGTGACCATGTTAGGCAATCTTACTTATCTACTTACCTATGGTCATCTAAGTAGACCATTTGGATCATGTCTATTACTAATGATCTCCATTAACTTTTCATGTTCACAATGAGGCTTGAAGTATCATACCTTTGATGGGTGCTTCCTTGGCATTGTTTGTAGTTTGAGGTTTGTATCGAAAACTAAGTTTGTAAAGTGGTATATAGATTCACCTAGTCTAATCTTGAAATACATAACCAACCTTCTTCCATGTTTGGTCATCCAGTGTTAGATATTATCCTTTAATAACCATCAAACTGATTACAAGTTGATCACCATTGTCATCTATTAGTGAGACATGAGGGTTTGGTTCGCCTTTAAGGAACATGCCAACAAATAGTGAGTGCCCCATTAATTATCTTTCAGGGAAACCATTGCATATATGTTCATTTTAAAAAACATCAGTTCCAACGTGTGAGTCCACTAAATAGACAAAATGTAATGTATTCATGCTAGTTGATAAGATTTAATCTCATATTCAGAAAACTTGGTTGTACAAGATTTGAGACATGATCATAATGTGGTGAAATGGTTGATTAGTCCTCATCCAACTAGGATAATTCAATATTTATACCTAGAATAATGGCGAGTGATAGAATTTTCTTGTTCATATTTCTACTATAACATTGTTTGAGTTTCAAACTAAATGAAATCCACAAATTCCATGCATTGTTCTATGTGATTGATCTACATCAACCACCTCCCAAAAATATCTCGTCTTCTTGTTCCATCTACAATTATTGAAGAACACCATTCAACAATAGATTTTGTGTAACTAATGAGAGAATTTCTCGTAAACTTCCATTTTTACCTGCAGAATATAATGTTTACCTACACAACATCTCGATCATGATCCCCTTTCCCACACTCAGTTTCAAAAGTGCTGTAAAGGCAACCTTTACATTTACATTTGCATTAACATGACAACCAAGTCTCAAAAATGAGATTGATGGTGTTTATTCTCATGCAATGTATACAGTTAGGATTAAGACAACTGTATAAATCTATGGAATTATAAATGGAGATATTAATCCAAAAGGAAGCCAATGTTGGCCTTGCCAATCTTTTCTTCCGAATGCAAACGAAATATTAGATTCCATTTTGCTATGTTTCCATGTAAAATATATTTGAAAAAAAACACATATTTGGATTATATGGAAATCCTTCTTACCTTTGACATTGTTTGGGATCTGCAGGATGGGAATGAAGTATTTTTTAGGGATTAAGAGGAGTATTCAATTACGCAAACTTATGAATGCCTATTGTGACAAGCAATCCATTGATTTCAACTCCATCAAATTTCTGTTTGATGGATGATGTTTGCAAGGTGAGCAAGTTTAACCCACCAATGCGAGATTGCATGCAATTACACTGAGCAAAACCCTAGTTTACGAAATGAATGCACAATGAAGCCACTGGGCCATGGGGAGACGAGGGAGAGGGCCCCCTAGAGGTAATCGCATGCCAGGAGACCAACGGAGTCGACGGTTCGTCGGTCCGACGTCCGGTTTCCGAGTTATGTCGAGTTGCAAGTCGCATGAAAATGTCGTTCAGGGACACTTGGTGAATTTCCGTCCGGGAGCCAAAAAGCAAACGGAGCAGGAAGATTGCGTGCCGTTGGCTCCCGCAAGTGTGTGTGGGCAATGCCGACGTGGGAACACTGCCAACACTGGCTCGGGGGAGGTTTTTGCAGAGTTGACCTACCAATGCGAGATTGCATGCAATTACACTGAGCAAAACCCTAGTTTACGAAATGAATGCACAATGAAGCCACTGGGCCATGGGGAGACGAGGGAGAGGGCCCCCTAGAGGTAATCGCACGCCAGGAGACCAACGGAGTCGACGGTTCGTCGGTCCGACGTCCGGTTTCCGAGTTATGTCGAGTTGCAAGTCGCATGAAAATGCCGTTCAGGGACACTTGGTGAATTTCCGTCCGGGAGCCAAAAAGCAAACGGAGCAAGAAGATTGCGTGCCGTTGGCTCCCGCAAGTGTGTGTGGGCAATGCCGACGTGGGAACACTGCCAACACTGGCTCGGGGGAGGTTTTTGCAGAGTTGACCCACCAATGCGAGATTGCATGCAATTACACTGAGCAAAACCCTAGTTTACGAAATGAATGCACAATGAAGCCACTGGGCCATGGGGAGACGAGGGAGAGGGCCCCCTAGAGGTAATCGCATGCCAGGAGACCAACGGAGTCGACGGTTCGTCGGTCCGACGTCCGGTTTCCGAGTTATGTCGAGTTGCAAGTCGCATGAAAATGTCGTTCAGGGACACTTGGTGAATTTCCATCCGGGAGCCAAAAAGCAAACGGAGCAAGAAGATTGCGTGCCATTGGCTCCCGCAAGTGTGTGTGGGCAATGCCGACGTGGGAACACTGCCAACACTGGCTCGGGGGAGGTTTTTGCAGAGTTGACCCACCAATGCGAGATTGCATGCAATTAAACTGAGCAAAACCCTAGTTTACGAAATGAATGCACAATGAAGCCACTGGGCCATGGGGAGACGAGGGAGAGGGCCCCCTAGAGGTAATCGCACGCCAGGAGACCAACGGAGTCGACGGTTCGTCGGTCCGACGTCCAGTTTCCGAGTTATGTCGAGTTGCAAGTCGCATGAAAATGCCGTTCATGGACACTTGGTGAATTTCCGCCCATTTTATAATTTAAGCCACTTTTAAATATTTGAACTTCCATATTATTTTTGAAAGAGTATAATATTTCAAAACTCCTAAAGAGACAAAAACACATGATCAAAACTCCTAAGGCTGTAATTTAGAGTAGTAATAATGGGGGGTGATGGAGTTGAATTTGATCCTATGGAAGATAATGATACTAATATTATTGAGAATAAAGGGATAATAGGTTGATCCATGACACCTTTGTTTGCATGGATGAGGATGCACCTATGTATGAGACCTATGATAATATTCATGATGTACATCTTATTGATAAGGCACACAAAGGCCTATACAAGAGATCAAAGATGGGTCACTTTGTCTACTAATTTGATGTTGATAAAATTGAAGGTATTGAATGACATTTCAAACAATGGTATGACAAAGATCCTAATGTATACACAAGGTTAATATATAAGGTGCCCCATAAGGTTCTTTGTCATATCCCTATAATTCTAGGTTTTTGATGATTGTTTAGGTTAAAAAACATAGCACATTATATGGATTATCATGTACAAAGATAAGTGAAGATGGTATTATATGAGTGGCTACAAATGGTTCTCAATTTACGATCATCAAGGAAATATTACCCATTTTTTAAGAAGAACCTCATAATGTTAGACTTTCATTGGTAGTTGATGGCAATGGGTGTGCATGAGTGAGTTCGTTGAAACCTTGAAAACATTGTATTGCATTTAGTTTGATTAAATTACACGAGCAAGAACTTTGACATAACTCGTAATGATCATCCAAAATCACAAATTTTAATTAGATACCAATTAGTGCATGCATGTAGTGAATTCGTTGAAACCTTTGAATATAATAGTTTGTTCTTTTGACATAGTGCATTCATGAGTAATAGATAATCCACACAAATCAACACATTAGAATGACACAAGTACATGTATCCAAAAGTACATATATATCCAAAAGTGCATGTCTCCAAAAGTACATGTATATCCAAAAGTCTCCAAAAGTGCATGTCTCCAAAAGTACATGTATATCCAAAAGTATCGAAAAGTACATGTATCCAATGAAGTCAATGTACATGTCTCCAAAAGTACATGCACAATAAAGTCAATGTACATGTCTCCAAAACTGAATGTATCGAAAAGTACATATATATACAAAAGTATCCAAAAGCACATGTGTCCAAAACTATCCAAAACTATCAAAACTCAAGCTTTCTCTTGTTCTTTCCCGACGTTGATCCTCTAGGCACATCCCTAGGATCAATGTGCATCCCTGGATCCTGCAAATTAAATATCAATTGTTAAATTCAACTAACTATGTACACTAATACATTATCTCAACAATTATCAACTGGTGCATGGAAAGTGCATGAAACACTTGGTCACTGAAGGACATCTCACCTCAACTGACAAAGGAGATTGTGTTGCTTGTGTAGCAGATGGAGCCGTCGGTTGAACATCCAGGATGGTTGAACCAGGGGGGCCAGGCACTGCTCCTGCTAGTGGTGGCTACAATGAAAAAATGTTGAAATAGTTAGAAATGCATGAATAAACAATAGGTCCAACAATAATAAACTATGTAAAGATAATGTTGAAATAGTTACATACCTGTGTGTGATCAGTCGCCACTGCAGATGCGGCACTAACTGCTGCATCAACCATCGATGCAAGGTTCTCAGCAGACAACTCGGGTTCCTGTTGCAGTAAACATGCAATTCAAACATTAACAAAAACGATTTATGCACTGGATTTCAAGTTAAACAACAAATATCATCGAAGGATATACATTATCGTGGTGTGAGTAAGCCCATGGTCGTGGGCAGCTGGAGTCTTTCTCGGAGTAGAACGCCTCACATACACACGACCCTTGTTCACGAATGGCCTGGAGGGAGATGCAAATACAGGCAATGGGCTAGATGTGTCGGATGGTGCCTACAGTCAGCAAGTGTTCATGTAGTTAGACATGCATGATTCAACAAACAAACATGTATTTAAAAAATGTCATTTTTAATTGTTTACCTGGAGCCCGGACGTTTCAGGGGACGGTATGACCATGGGCACTACCTCCACATTACCTTGCCCCTGTGAAGGATCTGCCATCTGCAAGTTTAATAATTGTAAATATTAGACCGTATATAGCATTAATGAACTAAAATGTAAAGTATGTGGAAATTAACAAATTAACAAGTATTAAAAAACTGAAATTTTAAAATGTTTACCTCGGTGTGAGATACGGCAATAGGTGGTATATAAGATGGGCCTGCCGAATGGGTAGCATCATGCCCCCCTGTCGAGTCTGGAACATCCGGCTCTGGGGCGTCACTGCCGGTAATCATCATCAACTGCAAGTTCACAAAATTAATATATTAGCTCAAACTATATATATGTGTACAAAGACGAAAATAAATGAAGAATTTATTACAATTAACCATCAAGATACCTCTCTCAAAAAGCCACTGAAGGCAACATCTGATGCAATACCATAGCAGGGACGACCACATGACGTGCACTCGTGAGGATCAGTACTAGGATGGGGAATAGCTGATGGTCCTCCACTAGTGGATGGTCCTGATGGTCCTGCAGTAGTGGATGGTCCTGATGGTCCTGCACTAGCTGATGGTCCTGCATGGTGACGAGCTGGTGTATGTACCACACCAGGGATAGATGTCCCTTCCTCACCCATATGTTGAACCATCCTGCCATGGCGAACAACCGTCCGTGCCAAACTCAAAAATGCATCCCGTGTCTGCGGAATAATGCGATGTGCTGGTGGGACATCTGGCCCAGGCAACTGCCTGCGAGGTGCAGGGATAGGGCGATCCTGGTCTCGAAGCCTGGCATTGGGTCGGTTTTGGGGCATCCCCCCACCGATCCCCTGGAACTGTAAGATGTCAAAATAGTTAACGTGTTTATGCAACACGAACTCTGCATACATCTTTCGAAGGAAATATAAGGGAATTTCCCTGTTGTTGTGTGGTGGCATATCAAAAACCATGTACCATCTGTCCATCCAGTGATCAACAAATGGTTGAAACGTGCACCACTCAATGGAGATATGCGGCTTGCTTGCATTAGGGATTTCCCCCGTCCGAGGGTCCCTAAACAATGCAAATATAACCTCTTTGGATATTTTTAGCTTTTTTACTGCATTGTAATCTAGTCCATCAGCATATTGTTGTCTTTTTCTTTCTCTGTAAGATGCAATATCATACAGGACATTCGTAGATTGTGAAATTGTGTCCACAATTGCATCCAAGGTTGATGCAAGTGAACGGCGAATCCTGTCGCCACCACTAAAAGCTTCACTTATGCCCCTCAATTGGGCAAGCTCAATCAATATTTCGGCATTGGCATCCATAGCCGCAACTGCAATAAAGACATTAATACGAAAATCATTAGAAACATATACATGGTATATAATGACGTCTCTTCAAAATTGAACATGTATTAAATCAAACTCACATAAGCAATTTAATGGCATTTACTTACATACATTTAAAACTTAAAATTAAACATTTGACAATTAAAAAGTAAGTTAGTCAGATTGGCAGAGAGGAGGGGGAGGAGGATCAAGGCAGTGATGAGTTTGTTGATTCAGGCATGGAGGAGGAGGATCAAGGCAGTGATGAGTTTGCATCTATGTGTCTCAATGTCTCATTGTGTTTTGTGATTGTGAATGACAAATGTGTTGTGATTTGTGAATGATCTAATTTCTATTGAATATTTCATATTTGTAATTGTAAATGTAATTTCTATTGAATATTTGTAATTGTAAATGTTAAATTTTATTGGATGATCTATATGTCTATATTTTTAAATTTTAATATATTTTAAAAATATATTAATTCCGGGGGTCACCGTGTCCTACGTGTCATAATTTCGGGGGTCACCGTGTCTAGTGGGGACCAGGGATCAAATTTGAAGGGTGGGGTCCCATTTCACTATGAAGGGCTATGAGATATTGAACACTATTGAAGGGCTATGAGAAATTTATTAATATTTATTCTATGTGTATATATGGATGTGTTCATGTTGTATGGATTGGATTCTAGGTTAACCGAGGCCTTTTTAGAGCAAAGAATGGGGTAATTACTATTTGGGAACAAGTTTTTTATCAAATGTAAATTGCGGTGATGGAAGATATTGAGGGTGCCACATGTTGTGGAGAA
This sequence comes from Larix kaempferi, assembly GCA_027924585.1. Taxonomy (NCBI): domain Eukaryota; kingdom Viridiplantae; phylum Streptophyta; class Pinopsida; order Pinales; family Pinaceae; genus Larix; species Larix kaempferi. The sequence continues at coordinate 25,691,783 of BSBM01000101.1, read as the reverse complement.
GTAGTATTGATTCCTATGACGTAATAGGGAGTTCAAAAAGTCTGGTTTCAAGTATTGTCATGCGTAGCTCGATTGATTTTTCTCGCGCTAGGGTTGTAGCAACTGTTATGGCCATTACTGTTAAAAGGATTGATGGGGTGGAATCCCGTGAAACGATGAGTTCTTTTGTTAAGACGTAGATTCAGTGAAATTTGGTGGGAGTCTTATGTTCATTTTATGCACAAAATTCGATTACTTGATTTTGTTGCATTGTTAACTCTCCTCCTAGTCATAGCTACAATCTCTTATATAATTGTGAAGGTTATCAATCCACTCAATATATTAAAGTTGTAGTAGGCCAAAATCATCCACATATTTATTGTACTCACAAATGTTGACATTCCAATTTCTATGTAGAGCACCCATTAACATTAGATTGTATGGGACATGTTTTTGAGGCATGATGTCATTATCTCATAACAACAAGCTTTTTATCCATAAATATGTCATCTACAAGCCAACGGAATTGTTCCTAATCCTTTATAAAACTTTGTCATAATTATATCAATACCAACATCCCTACCTATTGACTTAGCTTAGAAGATATTACACCTTCGGATAACCAAACCTGATTCCAAGGTTGGTAATCATAAACGTAAAAGCATCATCATAAGGAAATAGCATGTTGTGTTGAGGAAATTCCTTTTTTTCCATTTCCTTCTCAGTATAATATTTGGTTGTGGATCATTTAAAATGTATAATTTATTTTAATATAATTGGGAAGCTAAATTCAAATTCATTAATATATTAATATGATTTGATTTTTTTATTAATAATAAGTTATTCTTTTCATTTGAAAATGTAATAGTACATCAAAATTTCAATGTTTACTAACGTAGTAAAGTTGAGAGGCTTTATTTTTCAGTGGATATAGCAGACCTGTAAATTCATAGGATGTCAAAAATCTAGTCAGCCTTGAAGTTGAGCTCCTCAAAGAAAACGAATTTCTTTAAATATGTTTATGGCAGGCTGGCATTGCGAGCTTCGCTCCGCAAACTATCCTGGAGGACTGGAGGAGATAGGGTAGGTGGAACTTGGAAGTAGCTCAACCACAGTGGAATAGGGGTATAAGAAAAAGCTTGTTTCTATTCATGCAATATGGTCGGAGCCATGGAAGCATGGAATTCCAGCATTGACTTGATACAACAAAGAAAACAAAAGGTGGAACTTGGGAGCTGCAGGATTGACTTGATACAACAAAGAAAACACAGGGTGTGAGGCTGGGAGCCGTAGATGGTAGGATTAACTTGATACAACAAAGAAAACACAGGTCTATAGGTAGGGGCCACGGGCAGGAGCAACAACCTGCAACATTACAAGAAGTTTATGGATTGTGGATTTTGTCTGAAATGCCAAATTCGCGTGGGCATATTAACATAATATATTATACATTGAATACTCAATTAACTCACGGAGTCAGCATTCACGAATTGGTATGTGATAACTTGTAACTTTGTAAGCCCGCTAGCAACAACACGTATGAGCCACCTTCCAGGTTTAATAATTTTGTTGATGCCATTAAATGTGTTAAACACGTAAGCGCTCGCTACAAACACGAGAACTTCGAAGCGTTCAAGCCATGGGCTACTCAGTGTAAGCCCGTCCACGTAAGTTGCTCAATGATATTATTAGAGGCCTAATGGTCCATGATCCATGGATGATCGAACACGTGGATATTGGAGAGTAAGCGAGTCCCACTCCCAAGTCACCTAGCTAGTAGCCGCATTCCCAATTTCCCACTAAAAATTGTTGATGGGTGAAATTTGAAGCTACCCTTCTGTTGCAATTTTAAACAGTAGTGGTTAATTTAATTATTGAAGGGCTTACCATGAAATTAAATTTTTTTTGCATGGTAAAATTTGAAGTGGCCTTCTATGACGTGTGGGTAAAATTTGAAGTGGCCTGAAGGCTTCAAATTTGAAGCCTGGTGGGGACACTCGTGTCCCGTGTCCTCGTGTCGGGTGACTTAGATGAATACATTGTAGAAAGGGGGGAGTTTTAATTTTTTCAATTTTTGGTTTGATTATGAAGTTTTGAGTTTTTTGAAAAGGGTTTCATTTTGAGGTGTGAATTTAATTACAAATTGGGTTATTCCCAATTTGATCAATATTACAAAACTAGGTTAAACAATAAAAAAATAGTAATTTGGATTAAAAAATCACAAAAAAATGATTTGGGTGAATAAATTACCTGACTAGATGAGAATGCACCGGTGAATTTGTCTCCTCTCCAGCTAAATCGAGCAACACGGATAGTTGAGTGGGCCACAAAGCGTCCTCGTCCAGGGTCAATTTCGCCTCTATTCGCGTTTCTGATGCGTGAGTGTCGCGGGTGGTCGGCAATCGGCCGACTGTGTTTTTAAATTCATTTTTAGTTTTACATATCGCGTACGCGATTTGTAAATACATAACGCGTACGCGTTTTTTAACTACATAACGCGTACGCGTTATTGTTACCTAGCCTACATGTCCAATGACATGTTAGGCTCGGGTCTTACCATGGCAGGTGGTAAATATCATAAACGCGTTATGTTTTAGGTATCAGGAACGAGATTTGAAAAAAGTAGCATTGCATCTAAAGTGACCCTCATCTTCTTGCACACACCCATACAACTATACTGCAAATGTTAAATGTCCTTCAATACTACACTCACTTTGATTCGATATGTTGAAGTTTCCAAAATTTTGGTTCATCCATGTGATACTTTGGAAAGGTAAAAAAATCAAGATCAAAAGAAGATTACATTTATGTTTATTCTAATTAGTAAAAGAAATTAAAATTTCCAACATGCAATTACTTATAAATTTTTAGTGTATGAAGAATTCGATTATAACATTAAATAATAATATGTGTAATTTATTTATTTACGCATTTAAAAATCATCATATGTAAGTGTCGTCTTGGACAAGTCGACATTCCATTCGTTTCCACCACACCACTACGGATCAGACATTACGATATGTAACATCATTCTTTTCACATTGCCCACTGAATGACAAGACAACATGTCTTTTCCGTTTTTCGATCTTCAGCCCCTATGCTTTCTAATCTTGGCCCCGTTGGACAATTATCATCATTTAACTTTTCATGTCGCCTGATCTTCTCAAGCGTTTCCCTTCATTTCCCAGGATCTCAACCTCTTTCCTTTCATCATTTTTCCGATCTTAAGTTTATGCAAATAATAGGTTGACAGTCATTTTTCTTTCTAGTGGAAATTAATTATGTGTCGGCAATGACATTGTGGAGTTCGCTTCACAATGGATTTATTTTCAATATAGAGGATATACGAGAAAAGACAGTAATAAATTGTGCTCGCTCGACGAAGGATTTGATTTATCAAAAGAGTAAATAAAATGTCTTTTTGGAGACAACTTAGTAAATGAAGACTAACATGAAAAGAAATGGTCTTGAAAATCGTGTCAATCGAAAATAAGAAGCAACATGGCGTTTTTAAAAATTTAGCTTTTTGTTTTTTATTTTATTTATTTAGTTAGTTCTTTTAAAAATTTAGTTTTTAGTTTTTTTTATTTTATTTATTTATTTACAATTGTTGGTGATCTTGTACATATTTATGTCCCATCCATTGTTGTCTTGACTAATAAATAATAAAAAAACCATTCCTTGAAATTTTAAATTTCTTAAATTTATTCTCAATTTCCATAAATTTTTGTTTAACATAAATTCTCTTACCAGCATTTAAAAACTATGTAAAGATGGAATCAAATCAATCAAACTCATTCATAGTCAAAATAGTTTGACTTCTAATTAAAAATTATATTCCTGCGAGGACAACCAACGTGTTGTGTACCATGTGGCCACGAAGATGTCTTGCTAACCAAAACAGAGTTTGATAGAAGTCACATATACATAAAGGGATGAAGAAGCCACAAGAATTGGTTAGTTATAATAAGTTTAATAGTAATTATAAATACAAGAAAATATGAATTCATAGAAGTTTGGGAAAATGTCAAACAAGCACTCACGAGAAGGTTAGTTTTGAGTTTGATAGTAATTATATATACAAGAAAATACGAATCCATAAGGGTATGGGAAACTGTGAGAGAAGCTCTCACTAGAATAGCAAAGAAAGAAGCACAGTTTTAAGAAAAAAGAAAGTGTTAGAATTAAGAAAAGATTTTTCCAAAGTTGTAGGGAAAGAGAAAGTGTTGGAACTAAAGAAGATTTCTCCATTATAACACTTGAATCATTTATATAATGGTTACACTGAATCATATATATCGTTATCATTGGCTTCCGATTAATTTTATTTCTGTCGGTTCTCTGATTTAACCAGTAGCAAATTGACTAGCATGGTAGTATTGGATGATCCAAACCCGAAATTGTTCGAGCTGGTGTCGTGCTAAAATTGTTATTTCCTTGCAGGTCGCTTGCAGGTTTTGACGGCAGTTGGGAAATTTTGTATTTGCTCAACTGCAATTGGCGTGGTAGTTGAGATCATTGTTTTGTATCCAATTCAAGACCGTAATTGCAATTCCAATTGGCATGATAGCAATGCCTACTGTGCTCTCTGTGACAATGACCATTGGATCCCACCGTCTATCTCAACAAGTTGCTTGACATTATCAGACATGGGTGATTATATGCAGTGTTTTGTTTGGCAGACATTAGCAAGAGGCACAATTCCTTAGATATAATTCTCCCTAATCGTACTTCTCTTTCTAGCATTTGGTGGTACAGGGTGCCATCACAAAATAGATGACATGTAATGGCTGGAATGGATGTGCTTTGCAGGGACAAAACTGCAACATTTACGCTGAATAACAAAACTGCGACATTAACGCTGAATAAGCTTACTGTGGACAAGAACCTTATTCAAGTTAGATGTGCAATTGCTGATTTTCTGGTGCCTGCTACAGTGCCGATTTTCTGGTGCATTCCATAGTGTTGTGGATTGACAAGTATCAATTACTTATTTCGTTGCCATGCACAGGTTTTTCCCAAAGGATACGACAAGGATACAGTAGTTCTGAATCCTGGTGGCTGCAAGATCATCCCGAATAGAATCCCAAGAGTACACTTTCCAGATAACATTAGCTGATTAAATTATATGCCAGTTTTGATTTCATAAAATTATTTTGACTTTTTCCATGCCTGGCAAATGACTACTTGTGTATAGGTTTAGGGTTGGATTATTTATTTAATTTATAAATTTAATTGCCAACCAACACAGTGGTTTTCCTTTGAATAGGGCAACCTCTTTACAAGCAGTATGGACTAATGGACCTGGTGAAGGGTGATTGATAAGCTAAGGGTTCTGGCGAGTTTTTTTAGTCTATAGATTATACATTTCAAATATCTAATCAGGTACATAACATCCCATATTTGTCCTTGCAGAGATTTCGTTAGACCATGCCAGCTAACCAAGGAGCGTTGATTGCTACATCAAGCTTGCAGTTTGTCCTTGATTACGGCCAACTTCGAGGCATCTTTTCTCGGTATGTCACTGCATTACCAACTCTAAAACACATCACAGGTCTTTTAATGTGTGTTGTAGGAGATATTTGCCATGGTTTCTCATTTGACTCTCCTAGGGATCTGTTTCAGGTTTTTCAGTCCACTTGGTATGATACCTGTTATAGCTTTGGTTTGACTTGGTCACTTGGATTAGTTGAGCATGGTTTTCTTAAGGTAAGGAGCACCAACTTTACTGTTCTCAATGAAATGAATTGGTAGCATATTTTCATTCAGACAGCATTGCCTCAATACGTTTATCAAAATTCAAAATTCAACAATAATCTGAAGATTTCAGTGCTTTGGTTGGGTGCTGTTCCTTTCCTGTCTGTAGTCCAGGCCTTTCTTGGATGATATATGGAAAGGGATATTCATGTAAGAGTTGTAAGGCTAATGTATGGTTTTGAGCATTTCATTTGGTAAATGCATAGAAATTGGTGTGCCAATGCTCATTATGTTTATTGCATTTGCACAGGTATATATAATGTTTTCCAATAAATTGTTTAATCAAGCAGCTTTGGACGCACTACAATTTTATGGTCATTGCCTCAGAAACCGGATTCGCTCTAACCCCTCCCCGTGTCCCGAATCGGTCGAATCGGAGACGATTCGATATGAATTTGTGTCTGATTCGACTTTCCTTCGAATCCGGATTCGGGACACGATTTTAAATTGCATCGGACACGAATTTAAAGCGTGTCCCGACTGTCGGACACGAATTGGAAAAACAGGACATGTTATGCGCGGAAAAAAGGCGTCCGGGTTTGTTTAAAAACAGAATTTTGCCTTTCTTTTTGTCATTTGCAAGGAAGCATTTGGTTGAGAGTGAGTTTTATGTGCAGGTGAAGGAGATTTGAAGGCTATCCATTGTTTCCAAGCGATTCCAAGTGCATTCCGGTGGATTTGTGGAGAGGATTGCAAGCTCAATGTAATGTCCCTTGTTAGGAATTTTATCAAAATGACAATTTTTCACTTTTTTCCCTAGTTAGACCTTTGACTAGTTTTGATCTCTAGGTCCCAAATTTGCCCCAAATGATCCCAAATCTTCTGAGAAGGTATATGAATTATATTAGAACATAAATATGTGTTTCAGGGATGCCTTTGGACCTTTAAAATACCTCTGCAAATCCTCTTTCAATTCTGGTCAATGTAGGTAACTTTACTAGTGATTTCCCTTTGACTAGTATTGGTCTCTAGGTCTCAAATTGACTCCAAATGCCTTCAAATATTTAAGGAAGGTGTATGAATGATATTAGGACTTGAATATGATGTTCAAGGATGACATATGAACACCAAAATACCTCTGCAAACTCTCTTAAGATTCTGGACCAAGTATGCAATTTTACTAGTAATTTGGGGTTCAAATCCCCATGGGGTAAGTACTGAAAATGGCTTTCCAAATGCCTCCAAACCCACTCAAATTTATGAACAGAGGTAGGGAATGTATTAAGGATGTTATTAAGGTCTCATGTGCACCATTAATTGATTATTATATATGTTTCAACCCTCTCCCATTCAACTGCAAAAACCACCAATTCGACCCTTGGGGAAATGGCACTATTTCTTCTCCCAATGCAATTAAACTGAGGAAAAATACTTCAAATGCTCAATACATGAAACTTGTAAAATACATCCATGGCAATCCATTAATCACAAATGCATCAGAGAATCATCCATTCATTCGAAATCATCAGCATTACATTGATTCACAACAAGGTAGTGGGGAAATGGCACTGTTCTTTCATTAAAATTGAGATTTATACATTTCTACCTGGAATTTCGACCTGAAACTTTCTGGAGATGAAGAACAGAGTATTTACTTCATATTAGAATAGAAATGGGGCATTAGAAGCTCCCCCAAAGAGTACAATAGCTCACCAACAACGCCCTCCCTCAAGGATCAAGAATATGCCATCAAAACTGGAAATGGTTGAAGGAGTGAGCTGCAATAGAAGAAACCATGAGCTGCCCTGTAGCTTACACCTGCAAATAAAGACTCCATTAAAACTCCAAATGAAAGGTCTGAATGGCCTTTCCAATTACCAACTTGGATGGGAATCTTTCACCCTCGAAATTGGCTAAGGTAAGAAACTAGTCATCCACTAGCTCTCCCTCTTCACAAATGCAATTGCAAATTATACAAATGATCAAAAGCTGGTTTAATTCTTTGTTATTGACATTTATAAACTTCTAATGTCCTCCATGGGTCGAATTCCTTCCAAGAGACTCATGCCAACTCAAGTTGGGAAGAGATTCCAAAAAATGCCACTTGTACAACAATTCCTAGTCTCCCACTTCCACCAAATCACATGTGGAAGCATCTTAGCTGCCCTAACACCCATGAGCGCCCTCTTGGAGTCTATTTTTAGTCCTAACATGTCATATATGTCATATGTCAGCCTTCAGGTCTGATTTGTGTCATAGGTGTCATAGCATCTTCATCATTGTTGTCATAGAGCTAGGGAATCTAGCCCAAGTGTCTCACTAGCTCCAAATTGCCTCTTCCTCTTCCATGGGAGTTACTCTTCCTCTATATTTCGACCTTGGATGAGTCATGCAATGAATAATACCTTTTGGATTCCCTCAAGTATGTTACCATTCACCTTGAATTCGAATTGGTGAGAGAATGATGCCAAGTGTAGTGGGGAAATCTAGCCATATGTGGGTCCCACTTCCTCCATGTGTCTTCATGATGAAATGCCACTTTGATTTTCACTTGTATATATTTATTTAGCTCCTTTATTAAATATTTATGCCATTCTAATGTTCAAACATCATTTATTATCCCCATTATTCCAAATCCCAAAGCTTCCACCCCAAACCTAGGAAACTAGTAATTTTCCTCCTTGGCAATTATTTGACCTTTAGCATCAATTTGACAAACTCTAATGAATAGGGCCAATGTGATTAGGCCAATGTGACCCAATGCCAAATTTGGGACATGACACTCAACCATCACACAAGAAAAGGAATGTCTCAATCAGCTAGGGCAGGAGGTAGGGGGCAAAGGAGAGGGAGAAATGCACCATTTAGGGCCTCCCCTCCTATTCCACCAAGCAGAAGCGGTTCTTCTCCTCCGTCAAGTGCTCCATCGGCTGCTAGTGGAGCTCATTCTATGGCTCCACTTAACCCTGTTTTAGCAAGACAACAAGCCCAAGAAAAAAAATACCCTTTGTGGAAGTATGTGACAAGGAAAGATGGACCCGGGGCAAAGCTTGGTGGGGGAGGCAATGTGTCTTGGAGATACAATTTTTGCAAGCATGAGTTCATGAGCACATATTTCCGGGTTAAGGGCCATTTGTTGGCCCTTCCTTCTTGTGGGATTTCTTCATGCAAAGCGGTGACTGTTCACCAAAGGAGGGATATGGAAAGAGAGGATCATGTTGGCTTAGGGAAGGTGGCAGCAGCAAGCAAGAAAAAAGAGGATGATCCTCTTCCATTTTTGAGGAAGTCCTCTAACACCAAGCCTCCATTTCCACCTAGAATTCATGGGCGTGGGCGTGGGGATACTTATCAAACAAGAAAGAGGCAATCTACAGGTGGTCCAATGGATAGGATTTTCCAAAAAGAGGCGCGAGAAGAGGTAGACCTTACTATTGCATTTTTCTTCTACCTCAACTTCATCTCATTCAATGTTGCACGGTCACCATTGTATTTTGAGACGGTTAAAACTATCTTGGAACGAGCTCCAAATGGTTATGTGCCTCCTGGTTCAGAGAAGCTTAGAACCACATTGTTGGTTAAAGCAAAGAAGGAGGTAGATAAAATTCTTGAGCCAATTAGATCAACATGGCCCTCATCCAGTGTGAGTATTGTTTCTGATGGATGGACGGATCCTGCACGCCATCCACTCATTAATTTCATGGTATCTTCCCAAAATGGGCCGTTGTTCTTGAAAGCGGTGGATGCTCTTGGGGAATACAAGGATGCACAATTTATGGGTGATTTATTCATCAAAACCATTGAAGAAGTAGGTGTTGAGTCATGTGTACAAATCATCACGGACAATGCACCTGTTTGCAAGGCTGTTGGCATGATTGTGGAAGCTAAATATCCACAGGTGTGTTCATTTTGGACACCTTTCATTTGTAATTTGCTCATTGTTTGAATTTGGTCATTGCAATGTTAGTGTTGTAGAGTCATTGATACATGCTTTTATTGCTCTTACAGGTTTTTTGGACACCTTGCATTGTCCATTCCTTGAATTTAACACTGAAAGCCATTGCTTTGGATGTGGCATGGATTGACAACCTTAGTGAGGATGCACGCCATATCCGTAACTTTGTACAAAACCACACAAATGCCCTCACCATCTACAAACAGTACACACAACTTTCATTGCTGAAGATTGCAGATACTCGGGTTGCTTCCTCATTCATCATGCTGAAGAGGTTGAGGGAAGTCAAAACCGCTCTTGGGTCCATGGTGATTTTAGAGTTTTGGGATTTTTGGAGAAAGACGGATCAGGCTGCTTCACAAAAGGTGAAGGACATGGTGTTAAATGATGGTTGGTGGGACACGGTGGATCTTACTATTAAGATCATGGAGCCAATCATTTCTTTGTTGCGGTTTGCAGACACGGACCAGCCCATCCTAGCAGAGGTTTATGAGGGGTGGGATTCCATGATTGAATCCATGAGGTCCATTGTCATGGAGAATGAGTGTCCCGAGTATGGGACATCGGCAGAGAACTTATGGACCATTATTTGGGATATTCTTATCTCTAGGTGGTGTTATCACCTAAACTGTAGTTACCTCTATGGATGTATCCACTCATGGATGGCAATAGGGAAGGGCAACTCAAAAGGTGCGACCACGATCACCTCTACCTCCAATAGAAGGTTGTCACGCCAGTTGAGGCAACCTTCACTTTATGTTATCTAGCCCAGACAACAAAGGGGAAGACCCGATCTACTCCCGACAAGAGAGATCAAAACCAAGACACCAAATCAAGTTAATTCTCAGTGAAGGAAGGTGTATGGTTTATCCTAGACCTTAGGATGAAGTCACAAGACAAGTGAGGGGTTCAACGAATATAGCTTTGGTTCATTATTGATGTGAAAGTGACTTATGATTTGTTAGATAGGATCCAGGATTGAAGTACTAGTTCAATGTGAGAAAACCCATTGCCTTGGGAACCGTGTCCAATGTAGGGTAGTTTAGGGGGTTGAATTGGGGCTAACTAATACAAGTGACAAGCTTGATCATGCAGTATGATGGCATCAAAGGGTTTAGCTTACCAATCAAGGGTCAAACCATAAGTTAATCCAACAATCTAGGAAAGTCGAATTGACTTGGAGAGAGACCAGTGCCTTGGGAATTGGGATAATGGAGTCAAAGTAAAGTTAACTTGTGGTTAAGAACTCCTATTGCATGAGACAAGTGGGCAATTAAAGTCTTGATGGATGAATAGGTCTAGATCTAGGTTTGACCTAAGTGGACCACAATCCCTTAAAACAAGGAATGCTATCCCCAAGGCAAGATTTGACAAAGTGACCTACTAGACCTAGGTTTTGAATTACTCCCGTTCCAAATCCACAAAAATCTCATGTACCCATGTCCTAGAAGTGAGTCAACTCACTTTTCCAAGGTGGTGCGACTTTACCCAAGTGGGGTCAAGACAAGTCCAATGGCATCCAAACTTTAGATCCAAGTGGTTTAAGCAAGTAAGAGTATGGATCTACAATTTCAAGGAAATCCAATGGCTAGATCTTACTAGATCTGAGTTTAAAGATACCAAGTGGTCCAAAATGGGGATTAAATCCCTTAAAATGTGGAATAGGGCCCACAAGATAGCAATCAGAAAAGTGACAATCTGGGGTAGGTTATTGGATGTGTAGATCATGAATCAAGCGGGATCTCACCTACCCACATACTAGATCTAGGTCAAGCGGGATCTCACCTACCCACTTTTTGAATGAGTGGCTAAGATTAAAAGATACAAATGTCTAATCAATGGTTGAGATGAGCTCAACAATAAAATACATGGATCATTAATAAAATATAACATAAGTGGACAAAATCGCCCTAGGAGAGGGGAATCCCACCATATCATGATGACAAAATATAATAAGAAGCTTATGGTGGGTCCAAGGGGTAATTTTAGCCACCCTTGGTCAATCCCCATAGCACAATAATAATAAAATAGTCATCAATATACCAAATCGTGCCTCTATGGACAAATCGTAGGCCTCAAAAGACCTCAGAAATCATCAGAAAGTGCCATAAGTGATGGATGCGGGTCCCGATGAAGCTGAAACTGCTGGAGGAGGTGTGGAAGACATCAATCCATCATCACTGATCATCCCATGTCAAGACATTGCCTCAATAACCCAAATCGAATTCCTCAATAACCATTTCTACCAATCCTGAAATGCCTCGGGAAGCATGAAACTGCCCCAAACTGCCTCCTGGAGTGCCTGCACTGTCAAGGTGAGGGCACCAGTGTGTCCGGGACGGGGGTAATATGGTACAAACAAGTGGCTGGACCACCCCCTCCAAGCACAGCGCCCTTGGTCAACCGGATAAAAATCACATCTGCTCCGACAAGGTCTCCGACAGACCAAAACTGCACTGGGATAGCCTACTGAGGCTCAATCATCACTGTAAGTGCCCGAAACTGAAAACAAACTGTCTCATTGGACTCAGAAGGTCCAAATCCATCCAAGATGTGTACTCATACACCATATGAGTCTCTGCATGATCAAAATATATATCCAATATACCGGAACAGGTCAAATAATAATAATCTGTAAATGATCAAATACTGTTGTAAACCATGAATCATCATCATAACCCTGTAGCTGCTACATAGAATCATCATGTACATGTACATAGACCATATATCATCAATCCATATCATCACAAGGTCCAACCATCTCATGTCCTATGGCTGACCTTGGTCAAACTAGGTTTGACCAAGTCAACATGACCAAATATAACTCAGACCATCATCGGAAGCTGCTGCAAAGTGTCAAAGGTTAATGCATGCTCTACAACTTATTCAAATAACAATTATAACACAAAGTAATCATTACTGGCGATCTAAATCCAAATATATAATGTCATTAATTATTATTATTACTCAGACTAGTCTTTCAAGATCATACTCACTTCATAGTTGTGATCAATTTGCTAGTGAAGGGTGAAGGCTAAAATAACTGGCTAGGCTAAGGGATGACTTGACTGACTTAACTTTGTGACACTTCGGCAAAGAGAAAGGGAATACACACCATAGTATACACCGAATGAGCAACAACACAGGGAATGGCGGTGTCTCACAAATGGATAAGTTGTTTAGAGAGTGCTTATTCAACTTAGGCATCATGTCTATATCAAGTTGATCCAGGTTCATTAGGATCATTCAATTTCATTTCATGGCCTTTTTGGCCTACATAACCCTTCGGATCTCAGGTGTGTTGATAAGCACAGCTAGTTGCAGCTTGCATCCAGGGCATGTTTTTATACATGTATAAGGTCAGCAATTGTTTAGATATAGCTTTTAAGAATCATTGCTTTTTGGACCTTTCTTATACTCTTCGAGGAGTATTTATTTCAGCAGTTCATCGCTCTTGCCCTTTTTAGTTTCCATGGGTGAATTTATCAGTTTCCATAAATAGTACATGAGCTTTCAGTTTTAGCCAACAACATCTCAAGTGACTAGGGGGAGTTCGAGCCAATGCCAAACATCGGGACAACCGACCAAAATGATTTAGGCCTACAATCCAACTCACCAAAGGTAAGTTTTGTCACCAACTCAGAGCCGAGACACAGTAAACAGGGAAGCTCATCCAATACAGAGGCTATAGTGGGGAAAAGTCCTCCATGCCACTAGTCAAGTAGTAAGTCAGGGTGATAAACTAAAAGGTAGGCAATGGATGGATGAAGACAATGAATAATGGAGCCAACACTAGCAAGCCAAGGTATGGTGGAATGATCACCTCTATTCTCCCTAAGGAGGGTAAAACCAATGAGTATGAATAGTGAACTTCTAAGTCTGAGTAGGGACAATATAATATATATAATAAGATCAACCAGGTCCACATATCTATATGATCGCCAGATCATGACACTAAGTGCTAAGACATGCTATAAGAATAAGTATAAAAGCAATATAACCATAACACAATGATATACCTGCTGAGTCATATACCTGAATGCTCATCAATCTGAACCATCATCTGTCCTCTGAAACTGCTGCTGCAACTCTGGGCACTACTGACTACTCTGTACAAATAGTATAATGGCTATATCGGTCATCTCTCTGAGTGTCCTGAGACTTAGTCATAGGCATGGGGAATATATACTGTTGTCCACAATCTAATAGTGATCCAATATAGATGCTCATCTCAGCATCTCAAATGTAAGGGAACTAGCTGAATAGTGTACTGGCATCAGAAAAATAATGTATGGTAGCCCGGCTACTATATATGTGATAACAGGTGGGATAAGAATTGCACACCTTTGCATTGCTTGGCCCACTCCTTGAACCCCAAGTTCTACACTCAGGAGTGGCTCACTGGTGGATTGAGGGCCTCACACAGAGTCCCTCCTCACATGGATGCAGAGATTGCAAATGGGAGGAAGATAGCACTTAGACGGCTATTTCAGGATAGAGACATGCTTGAGGAGGTGGAGGATGGCTTTGTAGATTTTTCCACTGGCACTGGGAGATTTGGAGGCTATGATGTGCTTAGAGATAGGGAGGGTAAGAAACCCTATGCTTGGTGGGCAACTCATGGGGCAACATCCCCTATTCTACAGAAGTTAGCCTTCAGGGTCATCTCTCAAGTTACATCATCCTCTTGTTGTGAGAGGAATTGGAGCACATATGGGAACTTGTACAGTGTGAAGAAGAGCAGGCTTGAGTAGTCCAGGGCAGAGTCGATGGTGTATGTGCACTCCAACCTTCGTCTTATTTACAGGAAGAGGGAGGAGTGGGTGAAGGGAAAGACAAAGATGTGGGATGTCTTTCCTGATGATATGGGTTTGGACAGCAGTATTGAGTTGGCATTAGAAAACATGGATCTTAATGATCCAATGCTAGAGCCGGTCACTTTTGATGATAGTGATCGTATAGAGGGGTCATCCTCCACAGCAGCAGATGCAGATCGTCAGATGGGCAGAGAGGAGGAGGAGGGGGAGGAGGATGAGGATGAGGATCAGGGCAGTGGCAGTGATGAGTATGTTGATTCAGGCATGGAGGAGGACTACTGACATATGGGATTCTCCCATCTTGATCCACCCCTTTTTGTATTTACTATTAGTCTATTTGGCATTTGCCAGTGCCCAGTGGCATTCCGACATATATGTATACATTTTGATTTTGATGACTTAATGAGAAATATGGTTCCGACATGCATCTATGTGTCTGATGTCTCATTGTGATTTGTGAATGACAAATGTGAAATGTGTTGTGATTCGTGAATCGTGATTTGTTAATAACAATGTGTAATCATAATCATTAAAGTGTTTTTATTCTAATTTCTATTGAATATTTGTGAATGTTCTAGTTTCTAAATATTTTTGGATCTATATGTCT
Source organism: Larix kaempferi (assembly GCA_027924585.1). Lineage (NCBI taxonomy): Eukaryota > Viridiplantae > Streptophyta > Pinopsida > Pinales > Pinaceae > Larix > Larix kaempferi. The sequence continues at coordinate 25,676,731 of BSBM01000101.1, read as the reverse complement.
ATATTTTTAAATTTTAATATATTTTTAAAAAATATATATATTTGGATTTAAGTAGTTTAGTAATAGTTGTTTATGGATTGATGGCTTGAATTCAAGAACCACGTTCTCTGGTCGTTTGAAGGTTTTAGATGTACATTGAATCCCGTGAAATGATTTGTGTCGAACATTCGCAGATCCCATCACCATAGAACTGTGTCTGTTGGCTGGGGTGTTCTAGCCAGTAAGGATTTGAAAGTCCTTCTCTTCGTTGATTGGGTACTTCCAAGAAGGCCTTAAAAGGAGGCAGGTCTTAGTGGGGCGACAAATAGACAATAGTATCCCTATGCTACGGTTCTCTGCAGTCTGAAACTGCACATGCATTTGGTGCAGGCTGGTCTGGGGAAAGGTCCCATAAACTCTACATACAGTTCCATGTGTTGAAACTTGAAATGCCCCTTTCTGAAATGCCCAGTTTGTGCCCATTTTGGTATTTTGGTTAAGAACCCATATCCAGATTAGTTAGTCTGGAGGACTTCAGTCTTGAGTTCTCCTATCTAGGCTCAACACTTCCTTCTAGGCATTGGAAAGCCCTGTCTACTGGTTGATGGGGCATTGCGCTCCAAGCCTGTTATTTTGTAGTTGCCTGATGAACAATATAACATGCAGGATGAGCCAGGAACTAGCTCTGCACGGTGGTTAGGTTAGTTTGAGCTTTGCAGTTTGTATATGGAAACAGAGAAGGATTTCTGCATGGTGGACAATGGCTAAATAGAGAATTATTTCTGCATGGCAGACAATTGCTAAATGGAGAATTATTTCTGCATGGCAGACAATTGCTAAGGTAAGGTTTAGTCTAGGTCTTACATAGCCTTATTGGAATGCAACATCCCATTGAGTAGACAGGGCACCCAGTCCCATACTTCTTTGAGCAACTTTGTTTGATCCTTTCCGGGAGGGTGATTTGAAGGGAGCCCTGATTCACATTGTGACCTGCAATGAGTGAAATCATAAGCGACTATGTTATGATGATTGAAAATTTGCAAGCAGTTAGTTTGGATCTAAATCAAAATCAAAACTGTGTATCAATGTCACCCCACAGATTATATGTTGTATTCTGCATGTCTTTTTCATGCAGTGTGTGTGGTTGCACTCATTTGGGGAGCCTGGTCCATAATTTCTTAAATTGAAAGTATTGGGATTTCTCCTTCTGAGTTTAAGGAGAATATAAAAGTGGAAAGAAAGTAAAAAAGTGGGGCATTCCTTGCCTGGATTATAGATTAAAGGTAGCATCATGCAAAATCATTGTTGTTTTTCTTTTCTTGGAATGTGAAAGAGTCAAGCTTGGCTAAACTCTGGAAATTGTTTGTTTGTGGCCCTAGAAGCTTTTCTAGCAACTACAAACTCAATTGTGTGATTGGGCATTTGACTCATTCTTCCATCCTCATACCCTACAATGGCTAGTAAAGTAGAAAAAATCTCTTGTATCCTCAGTTAAATTCCTCTTTTATTTATATTTTTCAACAGAAACAAACATGTCTAACTAATGTAAAGTTACATTCAAACCTCGCCTATACCCAGTAGACTCTTGCAAGATTTATGGTACATTGTCCTATTTTTATGTACTACTAAAGCTGTATCATCCTTGGAGATCAGAAGGAATAGGAACATGTTAATTTCTGCGGGTGGGAGTGTTTTGTATTGTCCGAAAAAATTTCATTTTTTGCATAGGATGACTTTGGTGCCTTTTGAGTTTTTGAACAAAAGTGTGGGTTTGTTTACTTTGAGCAATTGTTTAATTGATTCGAGAGTAACGAGGTGCTCTACAACCCAGCATGGGGGAGATGCTGCAACGTTACTGTTATCACACAACTTGTAGTTGTCCCTAAGGGTATCCCATCCGGGATGGTAGAGGAGATGGACAACTAAAGAGGTGACCCAAGAGATGCCACGGTTCCCAATGCACGCTGGGAGTCGCGTCAATTGAGGCACTCTTCACTTTAGATCAAGATAAATCAAGACCTAGGGGGAGACCCTACAACCAATCAAAGATGATTGGACCCAAACAAAGGTTCCTAGGGATATGTAAAAGACAAGTTACGGAAACCAATGCAAGGTTAGGTGGACCTAGAATTTTAAGTGTGGTTGAAAGAGGCTTGAGGAATGACTTTATGTTTCAACCAATGAATGATTTAGGCCACATAATGAGATCAAAGGACAAGATCTAGTACCAAGAAATACACAAGTGGGACCCACTTCATTGGGATATGGAATTGGTTAAATATGGGACCCACAAGGTGAAGTTAGGGGTGCAAATGGTACCAAGGGGTATGCAAGAGATAGATCTATGGATCTAAGATGAAATTAGAGATACCCACATATGAGATCTAGTACTTGACACAATTCCCAAAAAGTGCGAATTGCCCTAGATGGACTAGTGCCTTGAGTAGATGGGCAAATAGAGTCAAAAGGATGTCAAATTATAGATCGGGACACCTAGGATGCAAATCAAGTGGGTTACCCAAGATGTGATGGTTGGATCTTACTAGATCTAATATTTCACTATGTGACCCCAGTGGACAACAATTCCCAAAATGAGGAATGATACCCCCAAGGCAGAACTTCACAAAGTGAGACACTAGATGTAGGTTTCAAAGTATGCTTGTTTCATATCCAATGGGATCCCAACCACCCACGTCCTAGAAGTGGGCAAACTCAAACATCCAAGGAGTGCGACTTTGCCCAAGGAGGGCTAAAAGCATGGTAAAGTGTGTCAAATCAAGTCCAATGACCATCAAACTTTGGATCCAAGTAGTTTAGGCAAGTATCAATGTGGATCTAGAAAATCAAAGTGATCCAATGGCTAGATCTCCATAGATCTGAGATGGAAAATGCATCACCAAATTGACCCAAGTGGGGCACGACCCTCAAAATGAGGAATGGGGCCCACAAGGCAAAAATCAACAAGGTGAAGCACTAGGGGTAGGTTATTAAGTGAGGAGAGTGTGGATCAAGTGGGATCTCACCTACCCAAGTGTTGGATCTAACCCAATTAGCTTCTCCCAAGGGGTGCGATTTGCCTCAAGAGGGCTATTTTTCCTTGAAAAGTGTGTCAAATGGAATCCAATCCACACCAAACTATAGATCCAAATCGTCGTGGATACTATAGAGGTGGGTTTTCAATATCTTTTCAAAAGCCAATCTAGATCCAAGTAGATCTAAGAAAAACAAAAATGAGGGTTTTAAATTTTAAGGGTTTGTGACCAATGAAGAAGAATGGATGGATGTAGGCACATACCTTGTAGAACTTACCTTAATTGCTTATGGCCACCTTGCAAATTGATAGCATTCTCCTATGTGTATATTCAAGAGTGAGATCCAAGAGCTCCAAGCCAAAACGTCCTCCTCCAAGAATGCCAAATCGTCCTTCTCCTACAAGACAAGATCAAGTGAAACAAGCCAAGTAAAATGATTATGAAAATGATGGAAAGATGTAATAAAAAGCATCAACTATGTCACAAAGATACAATAATGATACTCCCTGCCACCAAGATCAACCCAAGAGAGAATATGTGGATCCCTCCAACAATAACCTTCAAGAAATCGCCCTCCTCTCCACCAATTCGACTTTCCTGCAAGAAAACAAGATGTAGCTCCAAAACCCACAATGATACATAGAAGAGAAACTGTATACTCAAGATGCAAGAGAATCCACAAGACAAGAGAGATATGCTCCACAAAGAGGTGTTATATTCCAATATTCCAGAGTTCCAAAAGTGAGCTATACAATAAGGGGTCTCCTCCTTATATAGGATAATAAAGACCAAAACCCTAGATCTCAAAACCACTTTACAAAAGATGAGTGGTTGAGATTAAAAGATCTCAATACATAATCAATGGCTAAGATGAATCATAACAACATAACACATGGATCACTAAAGGTAATGATGACATCATAACTAAAAGTACTCATGGAGGGTGATGTCATCCTCTAAAGGGGGCAAAAATACATGGGCCCACCTCATATGACTAGGACATGACTCATGAAGCACATGGTGGGGCTAGGAGGCATCAATCCTTGCTAGCTCATCCCCATGGCACAATAAAATAATATAATATGTCCAAAATAAATACAAATGATCAAATCTGTCCTCAAAATCTGTGACAGACAAGAAGTAAAAGACCTCCTGTGATCTCTGTGGACCCACCCAAGTGGTGAAAACTGGCTGGAAGATAGTGGGTTCACCCTGGAAGACCTCTATGAAAACCAAGTGCCAAAACCTTGCCTCAATTGCCCAAATCGAATTCTTCAGTGACCCTTTTATCCCATTTATGGACTGCCTCGGTAACTGTGAAAGTGCTGAAACTGCCTCCTAGGGCACCTGCGTTGTCAAAATGAGCCCACCAGGCTCTCCAGAAGGGGGGGTAAATGGTAATATCAAGTGGTTGGACCACCCCCACCTCATACAGCGCCCTAGGTGAACTGGCCTCTCATGGCCCCTGTTATTCATGCTGGGAAATCAACCCCAAATCTGGTCAACAAGTGGAAAACTGCATTTATCACTGTCAGAAGTGCCCAAAACTGAATGATAAGTGTCTCATTGGATCCAGAAGACCCAAATCTACTAAGAATGTGTACTCATACACCATGGGTTGCCCTGATGGGCTAGCTGTAGGGTCCACCATATATGGACAGTGTATAATCAGATGATCTGGAGAAATAATAAAACCTGCTGAACTGCATCAATCATCATCTGAATCATATGTCCATCATATAGTATCATCATGAAGAGTATGTGGGACCATCAATCGTCATCAATAAGCATACATGGCCCACATCATCACAGATCCCAAGAAAATGACCATAGTCAAACTGGGTTTGACTAGGTCAATATATAACCAAGGATAAATCATATCAATAGACTAAGCCATGTTCCTCTAATCATACTCACAGTTTAACTTAAAGCATAACATCATTTAGTGGCATTAATCATGTTCATTCGTTGTTATTTGTATACTTGCACAATAGCTTAAATGACAAACTCTCCCATTGGACACGGTCTAACTGCTAGCTAAGGATGAAGGCTAGGAACAAGGTTGGGCAAAGGAAGTGACTTGTATAAACTCAACTAAAAGACACTTTGGACTGGGAGAAAAGGGAAGCTACAAACTCTGTACTGAACAAAATAAACACGAGGAATGGTTGTGCCTCACAAATGGGTAAGTTGTTTAGAGAGTGCTTATTCAACTTAGGCATCATGTCTACTTTTATAAAAGATGATCCAGTTTCATTAGGATCCATTGATTTCATTTCATAGCCTTTTTGGCCTACATAACCCTTCGGATCTCAGGTGTGCTGATAAGCACAACTAATTACAGCTTGCATCCAGGGCATGTTTATACATATATAAGGTTAGCAATTGTTTAGATATAGAATTTAAGAACCATTGATTTTTGGACCTTTCTTATACTCTTCGAGGAGTATTTTTAGCAGTTCATCGCTCTTGCCCTTTTTTAGTTTCCATTGGCGAATCTACATAAGTTTCCATAAGCAGTACATGAGCTTTCAGTTTTAGCCAACAACATCTCAAGTGACTAGGGGGAGTTCGTGCCATTGCCAAACATCGGGACAACCAACCAGAATGATTTAGGCGTACAATCCAACTTACCATAGGCAAGTTTTGTCACCAACTCAGAGCCGAGGCACTAAACAAACAGGGATGCGGTCCAAACACAGAGGTAGTAAAAAGGGAAGTCCTCAATATCAGAAAGTCAAGTGAGACAAGTCAAGGGTTAAATCCAAATAAGGAAAGTCATGGATGGATGGAGTTAAGTGAATGTGGAGCCTAAGCTAGCAGACAACTGGTATCAAGAAAGACCATATCTATGTAAGGCAGTAAACCAGTGAGTTTTGTCAAACAACCTAAATGCACAAGTAAAATGTCCATTTTATAATTCATCATCAAGATAGTCCATTTTAAGTTTTACAAAGTTTGCCACATCATGAATTATATACCAAGCTAATGCTGTGAACATGACTAAAGAAACAAGATAATAATCCACAATCAATGATCATGAATCCATAGGTCATACAACATCATCATAAGAATAATCATCATATACCATCTGAAACACTGCTGCAATATATCTCTAGGCACTGAACTGAAACTGTATGGAATAAAGGGTCACATCGATCATCAAATCTGGACTCTCAAGGCTCATCCTTGACACAAGATCTAACATAAGTCTGAATAATACACTGCTCTGATCATGAGTGATCTCAAAATATAAAGTCATCATAGCCAAGCTCTGGAATGTGCAGATATCTGCTAAGCAAGAATAGTAGCCCTGCTACTATGGTGTGATAACAGTTACATCACCAAAAAATTAAAATTAAAAGTAATTAAAAAATTCATGTCGAATCATAAGTTACCAAAAATAAAAAAGTAATTAAAAATTTCATGTTGGCTCATAAAATAAAAAAATTTAAAACCAGCATAGATCCATCTTAAACTTGGATCTATCAAACACCTAGAGGGATCAAATTTTTTGATGTGTAAAGTTTTTCCTAGCATGTAAAAAATTTAAGATAAAAAAATACACCTTGTTGTCGTCAGATCATGCACCTAGTTAACGCAACCGAAGTCTATGCTATTGCTCGGTGCGCCCTTGGGGGAAAGTCTCGAGTCAAGGTTGTCACCTAATCTTGACTCCTCCGTTTAGGCCAACTCCTAATCGAAGCCAAGGGGTGTAGTCCCTATGGAATGTTTCTAAGGCTATTTACAAAGTTTTCGGTGAATTAGTTTAGGATGTTTTTTAAGGAGTTTATGATTTAAAAGAGTTTCCAAGACTACTTTGCAAAATGGTTTAAATAAACACTTTCACCAACAAAATGAAATGACCACAAAAACAGATAGCACAACAAACATATGATATTAAGTAAAAAGTGAATGAGTAGTATGTTGTGGACCAGTGCCTTATGGAATCAATATAAGGTATAAAAACGTTGCTGAAAGGGAAATGTTTTGCGAATGCTTCTTGGTTACTTTTAAATTATTAATGGTTCGAAATTATTTAGGGAAAAAAGGGGGACTCCCGAGATACCGTGAGGTACAGGGAGGAATGTTCGGAAATCAAAAGATGGTGGCTTCTCACGAGAACGTATGGGGTGGAATCTAAGTCACACGGTTCGGGTTCGGGTTCGGGTTCGGCAAGGATTAGGTTCGGTTCGGGTTCGAATTTTTCGATGAGGTTCGGATGAGGTTCGACATAAGGTTCGACTATATATATATATATATAATTTCTTGATATTATATAGCAAAAACAAATGATGCAGAAACATGATCAATAAGTTTAATAAATTAACATTATTAAAATTATTAATTAATTTAAAATAAAATTAATAACATTATAATTAATAAGCAATAAACAATAATGTTAAGTGTTTATAAAGTAGATTAATATTATTAATTAAATTAATAAGAATTTAATACAAATTATAATCAATAAAATTTTTTAGTAAAAAGTATTCAATGTAAACAATTATTAATATATGGATAAACCACTTTAAAGTTAAATTTTAAAGTTTTAAAGACTAAAATTTAAATTTCAAGTTTAAAAGTAAACTTTTAATATTATTAACAATAATGTTAAAAGTTAAAGTTTAAAAGCTTAGTTTACTAATATTAATTTAATTAATTAATATTAATATAATTAATTAGTAAAACAAAAGGATATTACAGGATGCGTTGGGAAAATCGTGGCCCGTGGAGGCTTGGAGCCGCACACGCAGACTGCAGTCGGGGTCACGGTCGCAGTGAATCTCCGTTTCGCTCACAGTCGGGGATGCCAGCACTCGCCGTCGCAGATGAATGGACTATGGAGGGAGGTCGACGTGGCCCGTCGTAGATGAATGGAGGGAGGCCAGATGAATGGTGCGATTGTAGAAGGCGAGGGAATGAATCTTTTTCCTCGTGAAATGAAAGCGAGGGAAGGTTATGTTGGGCGGTTTTGCCTATGAAAAATTCTGAAACTCAGCCAAAAAAACGAACCTTAAGCAAAAAAATCGAATCTCAACCAAAAATTCACCTTCAGGTTCGCCTTCAGGTTCGCCTTTAGGTTCGGGTTCGATTAGGTTCGGGTTCGTTATTAGGTTCGGGTTCGTTATTAGGTTCGGCATTAGGTTCGTCATTCAGGTTCGCCGAACCTGAACGAATTTCAAATTTTTTTTTAGGTTCGCCGAACCTCGAACCTCAAGGATTAGGTTCGGCGAACCCTGTGACTTAGGGTGGAATGGAGTCTCTAGCGCAGTTTTCAACACTACACCAACAAGGGTGTAGTCTAACTGTGCCCTGAGGTCGCCTCCCAGTTGTTCTCACTTTTTCTGAGAAATTTCCCCACACAAATTTTAATTATTCGTAGTGTCGGATTTTCACTATGTGAGAGGTTGTATATTTTATTGAGTGAGTTATTAGCTTAAATGTGGAAAATTGAAGAAGTGGCTACAATCATTTATGATTTCCCACAGGCTCAAGCAAGATGCCCGCAAGGGGAAAGAGCATACTTTGATACGTGAGCCAAATGTTTATTCCAATTGATAGTTGAAGAACAAAAATATTCAGAACTTAAAAGCAAAGTAAAGCGGCTTAAAACCTATGTGTCACTTTTTTTATCATCCACCACTAATCGGCAAAGCCCTTTGTGTGGTTGTAGAACAAAAATATTCAAAACTTAAAAGCAAAGTAAAGCAGCACAAAACCTATGTGTCACTTTTCTGATCATCCACCACTAATCGGAAAAGCCTTTGTGTGGTTGTGAGAGCATACTTTGTGGCAACGAGGTTTGTGTTATTTCTAAATCTACGCTTTCAAAAAATAAAGTTAATTAGAAGCAAAATATTAGTTAAAGTATACACCCTGCAAACTTAAAGTGTGTGTGTGTTGTTAGAAAAAATTATTCACAAAATTTTTACACAGTACAAATCGCCCCAGGGGGGATGGGGTGTGGGCGCTGAGTATCCCACTTCTCTCGTTTAATAGTTACAATAAAAACTGGAGAAGAAAATGCCTCTTAGTCCACTTTTAGTTGTATCTAAGGGCTTACAATCTTATAGAAGTTTTTACAAGTGGATAGGGGTCCACTGGAAGTGTTTTTTATCCCTTTTGACTGGTTTTGGTCACAAATCCGCCCACTTTCGTCACGGACCTGCTAAAAGCCAGCGAGCTAAAAATGATGTAAATTAGTAGATTAGTTCTTCAAAATACAAACAAAATACACTACTTTAAGTACTCAAAAAATTTGAAAATTTTAATGAAACAAGTACTTTAAAATAGCAATCTAGATCTATCTTTAGATGAAACTTTGAGAAACAAACTAGATCTGATATGTATGCTGAAATAAAAGAAGATAAACGATTTTACTTTGTGGATCTAACTTTTATGAAGCAAAAGAGAACAAGTAACCAGAAGAGAGTTTGAAATTTTGAGAGATGGTAGAAAGAGGTCCTCAAACCCAAGCTTGAATACTGTGAAGGAGAGAAGACAACTATGGAGCAAGGCTCTTTAGATCCAAGTTTTTGAAAGTAGTGGAGAGGAGATGGAAGCAACCAAGCTCCAAAAAACCCTTCACTGTAGATGATCTGCAAAACTATACATTTCTCAAGGCAAACAAGATCATTCTAGTATATTTATCATTAAAAATTAGGAGAATATTAGTATAACCAAATACGATCTATTACTCCTACAATCTTGAATGATGAAACATAAATAAGTAAATTGGCAGCAGCAAATACTTATTCTAAGAAGCTAGAAACAATCTACAAGCTTGCAAAAAGAGAATGTACAATTAACTAGATATCACCTCAATACTCATCAACAATCACAACCATGCAAGGGGAATGGAACCATAAACCTCCAAAGCCTTCACGAAATTTTATTCAACAAGTAGCACAAAAGCTAAATAGTACATGAGCATAGGTTCAATGCTCCATGAACAAATGGGAGCATGAGACCTCTCTTTTATAGAGTTTGAGAGTGAGGGAGGGCGAATTGAGGAAGAGGGGGGGGCGCATTCAAGGAGTAGAGGAGCCAAATGTCAAGTGAATCCATGAGTGATCCCTTGATTTGAGTTGATGAGGGTGAGTGGGCTGCCACCTAAGGGAGGCGTCCTCCTCTCAACATTGGGATTAACTCCCCACCAATGCAAACGTGCTACATCAAATGAAAGTCGCCCAAGTGAGGAAGGCGCACTTCCCAAGAGAAGACACATCACACAAGTCTATTCCTTGATTGATTCTCCTCAAATTTGATTGGAATATTCATTAAATGCCTGTGCCAACTCAACTGGGCCTTCACAGAGACAAATTCCACTGATATAGGAATTTGATTTTCTCTCATATTTATTATTTTTTAATTAAATAATTCCTCAAAAATATTTTTGAGAGAATTTTTATTTAAGTGAAAAATAATCACTTAGAACTTAGGAAAAGTGGGTTTAGGGGTTTTATGGGTGCTCTGGGTTAGAAAATGAGCACCCCCATGCCAAATTTCACCTCCTAACCACACTTTTATCACTTTTATTATTTTTTGATTAAATATTAAAAAATCTCGTTAAACGAAGAAAAAAAAAATCTTCGAATGACTTGAAAATCTTAGGGGACCTAGTGCATGTCCATATGACTCATTATTGATGGCTAGCATGTTTAAAATACATAGACACATAGGATTTAATAACCTCCCTAAGATCGACCACCATGGAAAACAATGTTACAAATATCAACGCGGCGACAAAATCGGCAGGGTCGAGGAAACATCGTTTCGGGATATCTCCACAGCACATCGGCATAAATCGGCAATAAATCGACAAACTTAAAAAACACAAAAATATTCATTTTTTTCAATTTTTTAAACATCTAAAGCAACAATAACATCAAATAAACACATTGCCATATGAATATGGAAAGAAAACTGATATATAAGATGTCTAGAGAATCAGAGATACATCACACATCAAAATGGATCATGTCCTACTCCTGAATAGTGAATACTAAATCATCAAAAATTTAACAAATGTATCTCATGATCATCATCATGACTCATGAGTCATCTACAGTGAAATAAAGTAAATAAACTATTGATGGTTGATGGCGAGTGAAATGATGAGTAAAATCCTCCTTGGGAAAACTAAAATCTCTCCTAGTCTCCTTGGCTCTCCTCTCCTAGGATGTAGAGTCCAAATGAATGACTAAAAAATGAGCCTGCGACCTTTAAACCCAAATTTCTACCGCTTGTCAAAAAATCGGCTCAACTCGAGAGAAATTGGCGAGAAATCGGCCAAAAATCAGGTCGATTTTTTGGGACAATTTTCACTTACAAAATCGGCGTTCTTCAAAAATTGCGATTTATCGCCGACTCGCGATAAATCGGCCGATGTTGATAACACTGATGGAAAATACTCAAACTTTGGAGGTGTGAGTGAAAAATTCAGGAATTATATGCCACTGAAGCGCAAAGCATAATTCCTAAGGAAAAAACACTCTAGAGTATCCCCTTGATATCCATATCTAAGGTAGGCCAAGTCTTTTACAAAATGACCATGCTTAGACCAACTTAATACAATTCCCCCAAGGGGGTCTGGACATGCAAAATTTACAAAGGGCCAAAAAAATTTGGTATGAACTTCTGAACTCTGGTCATGAACAATGTAAGTTGTTCAAGTCTTCTGTGCTTCACAAGGAGTCCACCTAAGTGCAACTTAGTGGACAACACACCTCAAAAAATTGGATCCCTCTCGGTGCTTGATAGATCCTGGTTTAAGATGGATCTATGCTAGTTTTAAGAACAAAGATTGCAAATTGAAGTGTTCAAAGAGCCTTATGCATGGCGTGTGTTTGAGATTGGTTTGGCCCATCTCTGCTGAAGTTAAATTTTATCTCAATTTTTGGGTTTGACAATACAAGCAAAAAAAATTATTGTGAGTACATGGCAAACAAAACAACTTTTGATTGAAAATATAGCCATCCAATTCCAAGTCTCTATCGTGAGGTTAGAATTCAACATACTTCACCGGTCAAATTAATTATTTCATACGTGGCATGTTCAAGCAAGAGTTCAAACATTGCTTTTGGGGATGGATTTATTCTGTGTTTTTTTGTTCTGGCCTTTTTTTTTCCTTTTATATGTTAGGAACCCATGTCAACCCTTCTATTTACTTTGTTAGTATATTGTTGTTGGACGCATATGCTTTGTAAGTCGTCCCGTAGTATTTGTTGATCCATAGTTAGTACTAGCCCATTGTTTTGACCCATAGTATTGGTGCCTAGACTTAGTATATAAGTTTGTGTTGAGGCCAATGAAGGCACCGTGAAGTTATTTTGTATTGAGCTTTCTCAAAGGAGTTTGCCCCCTCGAAGTGGCCTGCGATCAATAAAAATATTCTGTGATCTGATATATCGTGTATTTCATCAATTAATTGTTGTAGGTTCTTCTCATCTGGTATTAGATTTTCTTGGGCTTGTTGGGTGAAATTTCTGCCAAAAAAAATTTCGCATCTGTTGCAGGTTCGGATCTGGGAATAATCCCTATCCGCTTAATTGTGGGAAGTACTTGGGCATAAGCCATAAAACCTATGTTGCACAAGTTTCTGGAACGCGGGTACGAGTATCTGGTACGACTAGAAGCTTCGCCCAAATTTGCAGGAAACGTCGGGTTGGGAGCGGCAATAATATATATTAATTTTTTTAAATATATTTAAAAAAGTTAAAGAGTTAACAAAACATAATTGATTAATTTCATAGCTTTAACTATTTTAGCCTCTTAAGCCTCTACTAGTGTCGTGAAATTCAGTCACTCCTCTAGGTCCGCATTATACAAAGATTGGTGTGTGACCTGAAGTAAACCCTAACCACGCATGGCTCTAGTGCCATGGTATGTTTTGTAAATTTGGCTTGCAACTTTATCCCATTGTACAAGTTTGTAAAGGAAAATTGCATATATATGTGTGTGTGCGCACGTGTGTATGAAGCACAAATACCTTCATAAATCATAAGATTCAATCTTTTTCTAATTCCTTGTTCTAACTCCATCTCTATTATTGCTCCTAAGAGTGCTTAGTATTTGGGTGCCTCTGCATTTTTTTGATGGTAACTACTACTTAATTCTTATGTGAATGAACTTGATTGTTTCTAGTTCAACTAACAAACTTTCAAAGCCTTCGGTATTTAGAGTTTGATGTGATTTATGATCCTAAATTGCTATATCAATCAATATGAATAATGTAAGCTAGCTATAAACGTTTGGGACATGAATTAAAGTTGTTCAATATCTTAGTATTGTAGAAAGATCCATGTTTATACACTTAAGTACACTAGTAGCTTATTTTTTGAGTGTGAATGGATCTAAACATTTAAGAGGTGTGAGCCCTCTTAATTTATATAACCATGAAAATTTTAAAATTGACATTATTGATAGATTCAATTGAAATTTTTATTATTGGTGATTTCTTGGCACAATAAACAACAATCTTTCAATTGATTTTCGACACTTTTCTTATGATTTTGGGCTCCACATGGTCGGGAGCTTGTAGAAGCTCCCTGTCTGCTTAGGAGCTTCTGGAAACTCCTAAATAGACAGGGAGCTTCTACATGCTCCCAATAAAAAGGGAGCGGCTAAAGCAAGTTCCCAAAAAGCTCCCAAGCTCCTAGAGAAGCTCCCAACAAAAAGGGGACGTTTCGTACCAGCTCCCAAGCTCCCAGGAGCGGGCAAACGTCGGGTACGGGTTACCAAAATCCCGGGAGCGGTACCCGTGCAACTATGCATAAAACTCATTGTGAGGAGTACCACAGGAACTCCAAAGTAGTTAGCCCGTTGAGAGGACCTGCCAGCGAAAAGGGCAACCTGATTGACTAGTTCCCACCTGTGAGGTAAACCAAGAACTGTCGTTTGTGGCAAAGCAGTTATCAATTTTATCTGAGCCGTGGAGTGAGGGGTACTGCCCCAATACACAAGTCGTCAGATAGCATTGGTAGCTGATTGAATCCCCTGAACCGGTAGGAAGCCGAGCATACCTGGGGTCCATACCTATGTCCAGTTGATAAATCGCAGATTTCCTCTATCCAGAACTGTTGCCGTTCACTTCCGCGCCATTACAAATCTGTCTGTTGCCGATCACTTCCGTGTCATTGCAGATCCATCTGTTTCCGATCCCTTCTGCATCGTAGCAGTTCCATTCTAAAAAATAAATAAATAATATATTCTGGTTTTTCGCCATATCTCCCTTGTTTTCACTATGTTTCTCTTGAAACTTTCTTGACACCCCTGTAATCCCATTCTGTATATTTCATTTCTGAGGACCCTATTCCAAATTCCACTTCCCAAAGCCAGAAATCCCACATTTGTCTATTTTTAGGGTTTGCCATAACTTCTTCGACTTTCACCCAATCGCCTTCAAATTTTACCACAGAGTTCCTTTGCTATTTCTGCTTCTTTGTCCCTCTCTGCCAAATTTTCTCATTCTTTCACCCTGCTTCTGAAATCCTCCTTTTCTGCTTCCCTATCCATTCGAAAGTGTCCAAAACCTAGTCAAACCCAAATTACCCATCAAATTTTTTCCCAAATCCATATTTTCCTTTACTGAAACAGTTTATGTTTTTGTTTTTCTACCCACTCAAAAAAAAAAACTCCTAGTTATGGTTGTCACCCGCGCAGGAGCAAAAACCATGGAAGAAGCACTTGTAGCCATCCAAACCAAATTCCAGGATCTGGATGAAAAATTTCTCGGCCTCCATCTTGAGCATTCAACCATGAACAACAAACGATAGTCTGAGTCTTTATCAGACAATGGGTTCTCTTCTTCCAGCAATTTCCGTGGTCCGACTAGATGGATCTATCGTGTAGAATAGTATTTCAGTCTGCATAATACTTTTGATGTCAACAAAGTTCCACTTGCATCCTTTCATTTGGAACAGGAATCTTTTCAATGGTACCGTTGGTACATCAAGGCTCGTGAAGAGCCAAAATGGCCAGATTTTTGCCATCTCCTTTTGCAACGATTTAGTCTTAGTGCTTTTGATGACTTCACAGGAGCCCTCACTAAACTTCGCCAAATTGGCACTGTGAGAGAGTATCAAACCGAATTTGAGAAACTAGCCAACCACACCGAAGGATTGCCTGATGATTTCTACCGGAGTTGTTTTATCAGTGGTCTAAAGGATGCAATTCGCTTTGAGGTCGAAATGTTCTGTTCCAACACAATGATGGAAGCCTTGGGGTTGGCTAAGTTAGTAGAAGACAAGATTGCATCCCAACAACGCTCCAAACCCACTTTTGTTCCCTTCCGTAATATGGATTCTCAACGACCTCCCATCCCACCAGCTCCTCGACCAACTCCTATCAAGCATTTGTCTGAAACAGAGATGCAGGCACGCAGAGAAAAAGGGCTTTGTTATAATTGTGATGAGAAATTCACTCAGGGACATAGATGTGTTCAGGAAAAGCTCTATCTCTTGGATGTGGATTCTCCGCCTACCTCTGAAATTGGTGAAGAAGCTCCAGATACAATGGATGATCATGTCGACATTCAGGAGCCGCCTATGGACCCTCCGTCTCAGGAGGACTACCCAGAGATATCTCTCCATGCTTTAGCCGGAATCACCACCCCCAAAACAATGCAGGTCAGGGGTTACTTCAAGAAGCTTCCTCTTACAATATTCATTGATTCTGTTAGCACTCATAACTTCATTGACCCTCGGATCGCCAAATAGGCTGATTGTTCCGTCCATCCTTGCTCCAACTTTGAAGTCATGGTTTCCAATGGGGGCACCTTACCTTGCAAAGGGAAGTGTCGCAATGTGCGTATCTCTATGGGAGATTATAACCTGCGCTCTGACATGTTTGCCTTGACCTTAGGTGGATGTGATGTGGTTTTGGGTGCTCAATGGCTACGCACACTTGGCCCATCTTATGGGATTTTGCTGAACTTTGGATTCAGTTTTCACCCAATGGACAAAAACACACATTGACATGCTTACAACCAGGGTCTCTCAGCATCATCAGTTCACATCGCATGGAAAAACTCCTTAAGAAGAATTCACATGGTGTCATTGCTCAGCTCCATTCCATTCAGATGCAACCTTCAATGGTCTCCACTACTCCTTTGGATCTCCAACAAATTCTGGATCGATGTACAGGTGTCTTTGTTGAACCAGTGGGATTGCCACCTTTAAGGTCAAAGGACCATCGTATTTCGCTCCTTCCTGGAAGCATTCCTCCCAACATTAGGCCATATCGCTACCCATTTCACCAAAAAACAGAGATTGAAATGCTCGTTCGGGACTTACTGAAGCAAGGTATTATTCGCCCAAGCACTAGTTCCTTTTCTTCACCACTTCCTCTTGTCTACAAAAAAGATGGGTCATGGCGCCTCTGCATTGACTTCCGAGCACTTAATCACCTCACAATCAAGGATAAGTTTCCAATTCCTATTGTTGATGAGCTTCTTGATGAGCTTCATGGTGCTCAATTTTTCTCCAAGTTGGATCTTCGTTCTGGGTATCATCAAATTCGGGTTCATGAGGATGATATCCCTAAAAAATCTCTCCGCGCACATGATGGCCACTATTAATGAGTTTTTGGTCATGCCCAAACCCTCACTAATACTCCTTCCACATTCCAGGCCTCGATCAATAAAATATTCCGGCCCTACTTGCGGAAATTCATTATGTTCTTCTTTGATGATATCCTCATCTATAGTAAAACATGGGTTGAACATTTCCAGCATCTGGATCTTGTAATGCAACTTTTCTTTGACCATCATCTTCACGCAAAATAGTCTAACTGTGTTTTTGGATAGAAGGAAGTAGAGTATCTCGGGCACATTATTTCAGCACAAGGGGTTCGCGTGGATCCTGCCAAAATCGCTGCCATGAACAATTGGCCGCATCCTCAGACACTCAAGAGCCTTCGTGGTTTTGGGGGATTGACTGGCTACTACCGCAAGTTTGTCAAGGATTATGGGAAGATTGCAGCTCCATTAACTGCTCTATTGAAAAATGATGCTTTTACATGGACACCTGCTACTGAGTGTGCATTTTCCAAACTGAAACAAGCTATGTGTACTACCCCTGTTCTAGCTATGCCCGATTTTTCCAAGCCCTTCACTATTGAGAGTGATGCTTGCGGCAATGTACTTGGTGTTGTTCTCCTTCAAGATGAACACCCCATTGCGTTCACGAGCAAAGCCCTTTCAGGTAAGAATTTAGCTACCTCTACATATGAGAAGGAAATGATGGCTATTTTGCATGCAGTCCAGAAGTGGCGACCCTACCTATTAGGGAATCATTTCTGCATAAAAACTGATCACCAGTCTGAATTATTTCCTGGAACAGCGTGTATCCTCCCCAGCACAACAGAAATGGGTTAGCAAACTCATGGGTTATGACTATGAGATCACTTACAAGAAGGGTAAGGACAATATTGTGGCGGATGCTCTTTCTCGCACATTTGATGACCACGGTTCTCTTTTAGCTATTTCTATGTCTATTCCAAATTGGTTGCAATCTGTTCAACAGGGCTATGTCAATGACTATTCATTATCTCAAATCATCCAATGCTTGGCCAACAACCCTGTTGTTGTACCACATTACTCTTGGGATGGTGCTTCCCTGAGATACAAGGGTCGTCTGGTGCTTCCCTAGAGCACAGATCTTCAACAGGATGTCTTCTATGAACTCCATGCTTCTCCATCGGTCGGGCACTCTAGGTTCCTCAAAACGTATGAGCGGGCACGATGTAACTTCTTTTGGCAGGGAATGAAAAGGACAATTCAACAGATAGTGGTTGAATGTGATACCTGCCAACGCAATAAGCGTGAAACGACTCTCCTTCCGGTATTGCTCGAACCCTTGCCCATACCTACACGGATTTGGACAGATATTTCTATGGATTTCATTGAAGGGCTCCCTAAATCTGGCGGGAAGACAGTGATTTTGGTTTTGGTTGATCGCCTCTCCAAATATAGTCATTTTTGTGCTCTTCGCCATCCCTATACAACCTCCTCAGTCGCTCAAATTTTCCTGGACCAGATCTTTCGCCTTCATGGAATCCCTTCTTCCATTGTCTCAGATCGTGATGCGACTTTCACCAGTCATTTTTGGAAAGAATTATTTCGCCACACTGGCACCAAACTGAAGATGAGTTCAGGGTATCACCCACAAACAGATGGTTAGACTAAAATTATCAATAAATGCTTGGAAACTTATTTTCGTTGCTTCACCTCTGAATAACAACATCAGTGGGCAGAGTGGCTCCCTCTCGTTGAATGGTGGTATAATACCTCTTACCACACTGCCTCTAAAATGACTCCATATGAAACAGTCTATGGTCAGGCACCGCCAGTTCTTCTTCCATACACCCCCAGCAGTTCACCAATTCAGGCAGTTGACTTGGTCCTTCGGAACCGCGATCAGATTCTTCGCATTTTGCGGGACAATCTTCACATGGCAAGAAATCTCATGAAGCAACAAGCCGATCAGCACCGTTCTGAGCGCACTTTTTCAAGCAGGTGATATGGTTTTTCTTCGTCTCCAGCCTTACAAGCAATCCTCCCTGAAACTCAAAGGGCGTCATAAGCTCACTCCAAAGTTCTATGGGCCATATAAGATTCTTCAAAAGATTGGGTCTGTTGCTTATAAATTGGAACTTCCTCCTTCTTCCCGCATTCATCCAGTATTTCATGTCTCTTGTCTGAAGAAAGTTCTTGGCACCAACATCAGAGGACAAACTATTTTACCAGAACTGGATAATGAAGGATCCATACTTTTGGAGTCGGAGACTGTCCTCAATAAGCGCACTCGTCAGCTTCGCTCTCGCTCTATCACAGAGGTCTTAATTCAGTGGCACGGAATGCAACCAGAGGATGCTACATGGGAACCACTCCTTCAGATTCAACAACAATTTCCACATCTAAATCTTTGAGGACAAAGTTTTTTCTAAGGGGGAGGGGATGTTAGGAACCCATGTCAACCCTTCTATTTACTTTGTTAGTATATTGTTGTTGGACGCATATGCTTTGTAAGTCGTCCCGTAGTATTTGTTGATCCATAGTTTGTACTGGCCCATGGTTTTGACCCATAGTATTGGCGCCTAGACTTAGTATATAAGTTTGTGTTGAGGCTAATGAAGGCATCGTGAAGTTATTTTGTATTGAGCTTGCTCAAAGGAAGTTGCCCCCTCGAAGTGGCCTGCAATCAATAAAAATATTCTGTGATCTGATATATTGTGTATTTCATCAATTAATTGTTGCAGGTTCTTCTCATTATATTCCCATTGTCAATTGGATCCCACTATTTTAATTCCTCAATTGTAAATCGTTTCAATGCTTATCTTGTGATTTGGGTTTGGCAATTTGTATGCTTTTTAGTTTTGAAGCATCTTAACAATATTTTTTAATGTAATTAGAAATTGTGTATGTAGGATAATCAGTCACATAACACATCATCAAAATCACGGACATGTAGAGAATGACGATTCATGCATCCTATGAGTATTTGATGTGATTCATCCACTTGCATTTCGTTGACCAGTGCAGGTGGTTTCTTCTCACCATCAATAATTAGCTTAGACTATCCTTTAGACTATCATAGGGTTGTCCTTTTGAGGCTCCTAATTTCATTTAAACTATCCCACTGAAGTCATTCTAATTTGAAATTTCACACCAAGGTAGAGGACAGCCCTATTCTAGGAGAATGCTTTGAAGAACCAGTTACCAAACTCAAAAGGCCACTTTTGAGAAATTCCTCGAAAAAGAATTAGATTTTAAGGTCTATTAACTATTTTGATTAACAACTGTTCAAGTAATGAAGACAATCTCTGTTCTAATTACTCAATTTTGATGTCTACTTTCAGATGTCTGAAACAACTAAGAAGTTATAGTTTAACATAGAAGTTATAGTTTAACATCCCATGGCCCCTGTTTGCGTATCCTTTCTACCTGGTCAGTATGTGTTCTCCTTTAGTCTGTCCTAAAATTATTACTATTCAAGGCGTTGACTCTTCACATATATTACCTAGACCTGATTTGATACATGCAATGGCTATTATTTTCAGTGGAGTAGAAGTCCTGGAAAGAAAGGTTCTCACTTCCATAATAACCAGTGTTACATGGGGACGCGTTCCCTAGGGTTGGGGGCGCGCCCCCCTCCCTCCCCGCGCCCCGGGGACTTGGGGGCTCATAGCGAAACGTTTCCCCTCGTCCCCAATTTGGAGAAACTTCAGGAAACGCATGGGGGAGCTCGTCCCCTATTTTGAATCGCGCACCGATGAAGTGGGGGGCGCTTAGGCGCTCCTTCCTTACTAGAGTTGTTCAGTAGTAATGGTAATATAAGAATCTTAAAGTAAAAGTGGTATTTTCCTTATCTTTCATTTTCTATCCTTTTACTTAAATTTTTAACATTACCATTAATTGTTTCAGGATGTTTGAGAGTGGTTCCAACCTTATCGGAGTTCATATGCAAAAAGTAGAATTTTAGATTCCATTCATAATTCAACAGACTAAACAGTTTTCAGGATTTCAGGATGCAACGTTTCCACTGGATTCTATCATGTATGAGGTTAAGGGATTGGCATTTAATCAAGCGCATCAACCTCTCTATGTACCTTGATGTTGGTGGTGTTGATTGTTGAACTTCTCTATCATGACCTTATTCAAAATGTTCCCTTTAGTCAAGCAAAAATCACTTATTAAGCATGGGAATTTTTTTTCTAATTCTACCTTATTTTAATGCTTGATTTAGGAAGTTTCATCAAAATTGTAGTGTGTTGAGTAATGTCCCTCGAGGTCAACTTCGAAATTCAAGGTAGAGGCAAGGGCTAAGAGCCTAGAGGAGGGGGGCACAGGGTGTTATTGATGAATAGGATCCCATTATAGGATTAATAGTTCACTCCTACATAATTGTATGTTGGACTTGAAAGCCTCAAATAATGTGATTTCCTCTAGAATCATGAAGAAATAGGATCCTCAAGTCACAGCTCCCCATTACAACATCTATCCCATGGATTCACACAATGTTGAAGTGTATTGAATCTTTGAAGAATTAGACTGTATTTACAGGGAGCAGCTTAAATTGTATTTACACGCGATGAATTGTTGTTGCTGGTATTTAAAACCTCTATATTTTTTATAATTTTTATGACCTTAACGCCCCCCCGTCCCCCCCGAATTTCCCTAAAATTTGGGGGTGGTCTCCACACGTCCCCAATGTGCGTTTCCCCGCTCCCACGCTCCCGCGTCCCGGAAACTTGGGGGAACATTGATAATAACTAATCTATTCCTTCTGTTTGAGAAGGAGACTGTCATTACATCAACAGCATGCTGGAATGCAATGATGGCTTTACTATCTGGACTTACAATTTTTATGGGTCCTGCTTGGGGGAACATTGATAATAACTAATCTATTCCTTCTGTTTGAGAAGGAGAATGTCATTACATCAACAGCATGCTGGAATGCAATGATGGCTTTACTATCTGGACTTACAATTTTTATGGGTCCTGCTTGGATAATAAAGTTATATGTTATTCCCTACTAGGTAATCATCTTGCTGAATTTCCACTATGGTCTTCCCATAAATTGTGTCATTCCCATGTTTTTGGTAGATTCAGCAGGACTTTTGTGGGTTTTCTTTACTTATTTTGTGTCAATCGCTGTTGGAGTTAACTGGTTTTGATTGTGCATACTCCAGGGAATTTGAATCCTTTAAAACCCCTTGCATCTATCTTAACATTGTATTGTGGAATGTGTCATGGACTGCAGAATTTTGTAATTTGGTTAGATCTTGTGACACATCTTTATGACCATGGTTATGACAAGAAGGTTACATGGTACAGGGGCGAGGTACACATTGCACAACTAGCTTCTTGGTAATTTTGTTAGATTTTTTAATGCTCAATATTAAATAATACTGAGGCTCCAGCTACACTGTAGGGATGGGGTTATCTTAAAGGCAGGCTTACTACCATTGATCGAGACTATGGTTTGATTAACAATATCCATCATGATATTGGAACCCATGTTGTGCATCATTTGTTTCCTCAAATACCTCACTACCACCTGGTTGAAGTGTTGAGTTCTCTTTCATGTTCATTGGCTATTAACTACTCTTTGTAACTAAGAGAAGCACCCAACTTGCCTCTATGAGATTTTCATCAATTTTCAGATTGTTTGGAGTGAGCACTCCGATAGGTTTTAAACATGTTCTTCACGGAAAAATTCTCACAACCCTCTTGAAAATTGTTTCGATTTTACATAATCTACTTCTTCTAAAGACATTATTTCTAGTTATGTGTACTGTTTTGGACAGTATGATAGTGTCATAACATTTGACTGTTCATTCTAATATTGTATTAGTCTAGTGAGAATTCTAATTTATCCATCTGATGCACACACTGAAGCAATAAAACCTATGCTTGGAAAGTACAATCAGGAGCCCAAGTAGTCCAGTCCTCTTCCTCTGCAATTGCTGGACCCATTGGTGAAGAGCATGTCACAAGATCATGATGTTAATGATGAGGGAGAGATTGTTTTCTATCAAGCAGAACCTAACATAAAAAATTCTAGAAGATGAAATTAATCTAAAAACAGCTGGAGTATTTTTTAACATATGGAATCTTGCAGCAGCTATTTTCTAGACACGTTTCTCTACTTACAAAATACATGATTTAACCTTTGTATTTTAGGTTTAAATTCAAAGGTCATGATTATTATCCTTTGGATAATTTATGTCTTCCAGCCTTGAGCCAATTCAAAAGTATTTAGAAAACAAAGTGGTTCAAAATGTTTGTTGGTGTTTTTCTCAAAGAACTTGGAAAAGTATACATTGGTTAGCAACTCAACAAAGATCACCTACAAAGTATTGGCTAGTAATATGGTACTGAAAAGGCTAGAAAGTCTCTGGGGATTGGAGATGTTAAAGAATTTTTCTATGTATTGTATCTTTTTTTAGCTGTATGTATTATTTATTTGTCAATGAATACCTCTGTATTTTTCAAAGTTTTAGACTTGCCACCATCGCTGGAATTCTGAAGCATGTGTCATGCTTCATCTTGAATGACCTGTGTTGAAGGTATGGCTTCCAAGCTCCAGCATTGGTTAATTTTGCAGAATTTGTTTTCTATGCCTCCTCTAGACATTAGTTTGAATGGCATCATCCATTTGTTTCAGTTTGCTGATTCAAACGATAGGGTCTAAGTTGCTTGCAGCCATTGCTATGTGTGATATACTAGATTAATTAACTAAATAACTACACCGACAAACATTTTTGAAGTATGCTTTATCTAGATTGTATTTGTTATTCTTTGTTTAACATATCGTTCAATGGATGTTGTTGCTAGACATGTGTGATATATTAGATTAATTAACTAAATAGCTACACCAACAAACATTTTTGAAGTATGCTTTATCTAGATTGTATTTGTTATTCTTTGTTTAGCATATCGTTCATTGGATGTTAAGTTGGTAGACAATGGATGCCAAGTTGGTAGACAACGGATGCTAAGTTATTAGTAGATTCTGTGGCTGATCAGGAAATCCAATATGCAATCTATTATTCAAACTAATGTATGCAATCTCTTATAGCATCAGAGCTACTATCTTGCCCACAGTGCTGATTCAACCAATTAGTTTGTAACCTAGTGTGAGACTCAGACTTCTGGTGTAAAGACTCCTTGGAAATTGTGTGGTTGTTGTGATCCCATATTGAATCAGAACACTCATATGAGGACATTGTGTGTGCTGCATATCCATTCGTTGTCTCAGCCTCATCAGAATACAAGAGCCGCCTACAGTTAAATAAAAGGAGCTGCCTTTTTTGAAGAGTTCGTTGTGAGAGGAAGAGCCACATGAAGAGCAGAGGAAGTAAAACCTAACTGGTGTAGTCCATCATTCACATGCCCCAGAGCCGTCAACTGAGTTTGATGATTTAGGACCGGAGGTGCCTACGTGTAGTAGACCTGTTGGGAACCCAGTTCAGCCAGTATCAGATACTATTTAGAGTTGAGCATGAATTCGAGCATAGATAAATGATCAAGAAGATCTGCAATTTGAGCCAGATGAATATGCCAGTGTAAATTTGCGATGATCAAGGTCTAAGTGATGTCTGGTGCTTAATACAGCTTCATCTGGATTCTGGAATCTGTATTACAAAACCATAGGGATTGAAACCTGTACAGTAACACTGTTGCGTTCTTTTCACATTTAATCATTTCTATGGTATAGTCGGTTTGGTTGTAACTTGTATTTTAAGAATGGCTGGTGTATATCATGTATTGTTTCCAGAGTCCAAAAATTTACTGAAAGTATTATAGGTTGTGGAGTGTTAAGGTACTGACCATTAATGAGTTCATTGATCTTGAAAAAATCATTTTAGATAAAGAACACAGGCCGGCAAATGATCCAAAATACTATGCCAAAAGACATAAAGAAGCGTTAATGCTTCTAAAGCTGTAAGTTACAAACACATTAGTTTCAGAAATAAGAAATTTCACTGCAGCAGATGTGTTGTGGACCAATCTCAAAAACAAGTATCAGGGATTAGAATCTGGGTGGATCTGAATTTTTTTTAGTTTTCTACTAAGTTGCAGGAAGAAGCGCCAGTCTCTGGATATCTGTTACAGCAGAAAGATGTCAGTGATCAATTGTTTGCTATTAAGAAGCTGGTGGATAATGAAGATATTGTTTCTTTGGTGATGTGTAGCTTGTCACCATCCTTTGATTCGTTTTTTAAGTCCCCGCATCTGATTGTGGAGAACCAAGAACATAAATTTGAGAAGTTATCAACACTTCTTCCGCAGGAGAGGAGGCAAGATCAAAGATAAGCATCAGCTTCACTCACTATGGAAAGTGCATTCGGTGCACAGTTCAAAGGCAAAGGCAGATTAAACAATGAGAACAATACTAGAAGTTCATCAAAGAGGTCAAAGTGGAAATGTGTTTTCTCGTAACAAGTCTGTACACTTCAAGAAAGATTGTAGAAGAGACAAAATGACCTGGCAAGTGGTCAAATGAAATCAAGGCTTACAAATGTAGCTGAGGGAGAAGAAGAGGCCAGCGGTGATTTTGCATTTGTGGCATCACAAAATCATTCAATCAATCACAAAAGATCGCTGTGGCATCAGAAACAACATTCTTTTACGATTGTTTATTGCACTGAATTTTTTGCAATAGCTAAAACCCTAAATGATAACATTTAATTCAGTGGTCAAATTAATCAGAGGAGAAAATTAGTCAAGTAATAAAAGCTCTATGCCGGTAAATCAAATGGGCCATAGGTTGAGTGATTATGTATCATGGCGATGTGTCCTAAGACAAATGGGAGCCTGGGTTTCAAGATTGTATCAGCACGTTGGGGTCTTGAGATTGTATTAATAGAGGATAGGTCTGTAGCCCTGAGTATAGTAAGCTTCTTCTTACTTTGAAAAAAAGGCTGGTAACCTTGAGTATAGTAGGCTTTTTCCTGCATTGAAAAAGAAAACATTTTAACTATCAATTTTATTCTTCATAATTTTGTAAAAATGATGTTGATGCTTACTCAAACCAATTATAAGGGTTCCCTTAGACAACCAACATGTGCTCGACAAACACATGGATACAGTTGTTATTAATCACTTCCTCTCGTGATATTTGATCCCCACATTTTCGTCTCCAGATAATTTGTTAATCAATGAAGCTGAGTCTATCACTTTCATCAGAAAATGGTCTCCTTCCTTCTGAAAACCCAAATGGAATGATTCAGTTCTATGTCTATCAATATGTTCAGAGCCAATCAAATCCTTCCTCTATAATATTCACTGATTGTGAATAATTGGTTTGAGTGAGGAGGTCAATTGGCCTCCTTACCCAGCCAAAACCCCTGCATAACACTATCAAGTTATCAACCCATGTAACTGAACTCACCTAAGAAAGATTTGGGAGCATCCTAATTGTTCCTGTGTACAGAGGCAAATTGAAGTGATTCCTCACAGCTCTTCAGTTTTTGCTATTCTTCAAGAATTCCTCCTGTTACGACTATTCACAATCAATTTGTAAAGCTTTTGCAGAAAATAACTAATGCGCAAAACAATTCATAAAGAAATAAATAGAACAACTCAGCAATGGGACACTAGAGTGGTAAAAACATACCATAGGGTAAAACCTCCACTCTCAAATATGCATCTTTATATTTCCATGCACCCTATCTAATGATACAAAGGAGGGGCTTAAATACAAAAGTTTCACATAACCTTTCCTAGTGCAACATCTCACTCTCCCAGCTTTAAATATTTGCATGAGAAAAGCTTGGAAAGTGAGGAGTGTCGTTGGAAAAGTTTGTGAAGCTTTTGTATATCTCTCCTTTGTATCATTACATGCAGCACATGAGAATATAGAGATGCATCTGTCAGTGGAGCTCTTAGGGTTTTTATCACTATAACCCCAGTGTCACATATATCTGTTACTGGTTCTCCTATTTATTTCTTAATGGGTTGTTTTAGGCATTAGTTATTTTCTACAATTTATATGACAACAAAACAAGAAGCATAATCTATTTCAAACACAATTAGCATTAAAATTATAGAATGCTACTTTCTAACATAACTATCATAATGCTAGATTACTATGAAGCTAATCCAAATATTTCTCACAATCACTATCTGCATGCACGTTGCCAATTCAATCAGTTGACACAGAAATTTTGATTCACAAAACTACTGGGCAAATTATAAATTCCTTTCCAAGTATAAATAAAACCAAGTAACTAAATGATATTTGTATTCATAAAATAGTTGAATGGCAACCAAAATTGAACTCTGCTTGCTTAAACAGAGCTGCAGACGTTTCCATTAAATTCATCTTAATGTATACACTACTAAACAGGACCACACACCTCTCATACCCCATCATAACCACGGACCTATGCTACCATTGTAAAGAGTATGAAAACAAACTACAAATTTAGAAAAGATAGAGCAAATATCCACAATAAACCTGGAAACATTTCTCTTTATTATACCTCATAAAACACCACTTTATTTACAAATAAAACTACCCACTAGGTGGATGTACTGCTGTATTATTTTTATGACTATTAAGCAATCTCAAAGCTCAAATCTCATGATCACATAAACACTGCGTTAAATATGCACTCCGCAGTAGTGCATTTAATGCTGCTGCAAGGTTATGAGCAGGTGGATCTGTTGTTGTTGGGTTCAGATCCAACGGCTCATAATCCCACAGCAGCAGCATTGAATGTGCTGCTGCGGGGTGCTTATCGAGTGCCCATAAACACTATACACTCCTACTTTCGGTATGTTCTTTATAAAACGGTACTAGGCTGTACTACTGTACTATTTTTACAACGTTTAAACAATCTCAATGCTTATCATCACATAAACACTAGAAACTGCTGCCGCTTTTGATGTGTTCTTGTAATACATGACTACTATAGCATGCGGAGGTTTTCCTTCAATTGTTGGCACATCTACCCAATAACTCCCCCACCCCTTTTGAGTTTGGGACAGTTACAAACATTAAGCTCCTCCAAAGACATCAAATGCTTCAAACCAGAAAACTCTTGTACCTCCTTTATGCTTCACACCAAGAAGCATCAGTCACCTTCAAAGATATCAACGTTTCAATGCATGATAGCTTCTCCTCTTGTTCAATCCACTTATAGCAAACTCTCGAAGTTCGACCCAACTGCAAAGCCCTCCTCATTGCCTCAATTCCTTACAGAAATACAAGATCAGATGTTTCCAAATAAGTTATCGAGGTGCTTCAGCTTCCCTATGGTCTTTGGAATGTCTCAAAGAGGAGCCCATATTTTTAATCCTCTCAGTTGGAGGGGCACCTGCAAATGCGAATAAGAATCAACACGCATTTGTCTACCTGAGATTCAAGCTGCCACAATAGTTTTAATTTTCTCCCACCCACTTGTAACACTTTCAATTTCTCCATAGAATTCCAGCAATACAAGGAAGAGGAAGAGCACCTATATCAACAGAGCCATATCAGATGTGGTGAGCCCAGCCTTAACAATATTATTTATAAATAACGATCTTCAGCTGCAACAAATGCAAGTTCATCATAACACAAAATTGGAAAAAAATGAATAGATGCCTTGGACAGATCCCGAACACCTCATCCCTTAATATTTCCTATCATAACATTTTTTAACATATCCCCTTGCCTAGTGAATGTTGGATACGAAGGAACTGACCTCCGTGAACTTCAGTTATTACCTGTTCATTGAAAAAAAAGTATACAAATCAATCATTGTTCGAGTAAACAAATTTGAGAAGTATACAGATCTATTACTCTTCAGTAATTTACCAATTCATTGAGGAAAAATATACACTACGCAGATCTATCATGCTTGGAATAAACAAACTTGAAAGATTCATTTCAAATGGATGACAAAGGTTAAAATGATTGAAGCACTTACACATGACGATCGCTCCATTAAATCTTCAATCCTTATTGTTATTCGTTTGCTGCAAATGACTACGGAGCAGTTACTCTTTCTCCGCAATATTTCTTTCCAGATCTTTATCGTGGTCGTGTGTTTTTATTGACATTTGTTTTTTTTAATTTCTAAAACTTATATATACTTAATGCTTATCCCAGTCTTTTTCTGTGAAAAACAAGCATTATCTGGAGACATGGAGAAGTGCACTTACCAGTAAAGTGTGTCATTTCTTTTCAACAAGTGATGAAAACACTTTCAATGATAATGCCAGTCCATCACAACGCTTTATCTACCTGCTAGATGTGGCTTGACTTTGTAAAAGAATGAGAATTGTAGCCTTGACTACACCAAGATGTCTAGTTCATCCAAGCACCAATTCGATTGTGCATAGTTCCCATAAAAAATGAAAATATGAATAGAGGCTATTTGAACATCGGCTTCTATTTGAGAAGAAATGTCGCGTCTCTCTGCATCAATTACAAATAACTTTCAATCCATTGTCTACCAGGAACTGTAGAAACGGAGGGTAAAATGTTCTTGACGCCCAGGCCACGGTGATTTATGAAGACGTCGAAATCAGCATGGCAAAGACTGGAATGGAAAAATGTTCTTGACATCCAGGCCATGATGATTGATAAACATTTCGTTATAGGCAACTGTAAAAATGAAAAAGGAAAATGTTCTTGACATCCGGACCACAAATATGGTATAGGCAACTGTAAAAATGAAAAAGGAAAACGTTCTTGACATCCGGACCACGAATATGGTTTATGAACAGATTGTAGCAGGTCTAAGAAATCGAAACAGAATAGAGCCCCAAGAGTATGCTTTCCTGGCATCATTAGCTGATTAAATTATATGCCAAGTTTTGATTTCATAAAAGTATTTCGATTTTTTCCATGCCTAGCAAATGACTACTTGTGTATAGGTATAGGGTTGGATTATTTATTTAATTTAAAATTTTAATTTCCAACCAACGCAGTGGTTTTCCTCTGAATAGGACAACTCATTACAAGCAGTATGGGCTAATGGACTTGGTGAAAGGTGATTGATAAGGAAATGGTTCTGGTGTTTTTTTTTTTAGTCTATAGATTATACATTTGAAATATCTAATCATGTATATAACATCCCATATTTGTTCTTGCAGAGATTTCCTTATACCATGCAAGCTATCCAAGGAGCCTTGATTGCTTCATAAAGCTTGCAGATTGTCCTTGATTACTGCCAACTTTTGGGTATCTTTTCTTGGTATGTCACTGCATTGCCAACTCTAAAACACATCACAGGTCTTTTCATGTGTGTTGTATGAGATATTTGCCACGGTTTCTCATTTGACTCTGATAGGCATCTGTTTCAGATTTTTCAGTGCACTTGGTATGATACCCGTTCTACCTTTGGTTTGACTTTGTTTGAGCGTGGTTTTCGTAAGGTAAGGAGCATCAACTTTACTGTTCTCAATGAAATGAATTGGTAGCATGTTTTCATTTAGACAACCTCAATGCGTTTATCAAAATTCAACATTCAACAACAATCTGAAGATTTTAGTGCTTTGGTTTTGCGTTTTTCCTTTCATGTTTGTAGTCCAAGCATTTCTTGGATGATATATGGAAAGGGGTATTCATGTAAAAGCATAGTTACCGGATTCGGCCCTAGGCCTAACTGCACCCGAATAGGATTCTTCAGAATCGGATTCTCGGATTCTTCCACCTTGTTTTGACTAATCTAAAGCTGTTTATGTAGGATAATTAGGGTTAGGGTTCTGAATCCCCGATTCCTAATTTTGGGATGAGTGCCGCACCCGTATCGGATTCTTCAGCCGATTCTGATCGCATCCATGTTTCGTGTAACCTTGTGTAAAAGTTGTACTCTAAAGTATGGTTTTGAACATTTCAGGTTCAGGTTGTTAAATGCGTAAAAATTGGTGTGCATTCCAATGATCATTATATTTATTGGATTTGCACAGGTATTTATAATGTTCTTCAATAAATTATTTAATCAAGCAGCTTTGGATGCATTACAATTTTATGGTCATTGCTTTAGTGGTTTTGATGGTTTGGATTCAAGTAGTTAAATAATGGTTGTTTTAATTGTTTATGGATTGATGGCTTGAATTCAAGAAGTACTTTCCCTGGCGGTTTGAAGGTTTTAGATGTACATCGAATCCCCTGAAATTATTTGTGGCGCATTCACAGATCCTATCACCATAGTATTGTGTCTGTTGGCTGGGGTGTTCTAGCCAATAAGGATTTGAAAGTTCTTTTCTTCGTGGATTAGGTACTTCCAGGAAGGCCTTGAAAGGAGGCAGGCCTTGGTGGGGTGACAAAACGACAATAGTTTCCCTATGCTATGGTTCCCTGCAGTCTGAAACTACACATGCATTGGGTAAGGGCTGGTTGGGGAAAGGTCCTATAAACTCTACATACAGTTCCATGGGTTGAATTACGGTGGGGTACCTTCCGAAATGCCCCTTTCTGAAATGCCCAGTTTGGCATTTTGGTTAAGAACTCATATCCATAAGTTGGTCTGGAGGACTTGAGTCTTGAGTTCTCTTATCTGGGCTGAACACTTCCTTCTGGGCTTTGAACCTATCTGTTGGTTGATGGGGCATTTTGTTCCAGGCCTGTTATTTTATAGTTGCTTGATGAACAATATAACATGCAGGATGAGCCAGGAACCAGCTCCACACAGTGCTTAGGTTAGTTTAAGCTTTACAGGTTTGCATATGGAAACAAGGAATGATTTCTGCTTGGTGGACAATGGCTAAATGGATAATGATTTATGCATGGCAGACGATGGCTAAGGTGATCAGGTCTTACTGAGCCTTAGTGGATTGCAACATCCCAGCAAGCAGACAGGGCACCCGATCCAATACATTTTTGAGCAACTTTGTTTGATCCTTTTGGGGAGGGTGATTTGAAGGGAGCCCTGATTCATGTTGTGACCTGCAATGAGTGAAATCATAAGTGAATATATTATGATTGAAAATTTGCAAGCAGTCAATTTGGATCTAACTCAAAATCAAAACTGTGTATCAAAGTGACCCCACAGATTATAGGTTGTATTATGCATGCCTTTTTCATGTAGTGTGTGTGTGGTTGCACTCATTTGGGGAGCCTAGTACATAATTGTCTAAATTCAAAGGATTGGGATTTATCCTTATGGGTTTAACGAAAATATAAAAGTGGGGCATTCCTTGCCTGGATTATAGATTAAAGGTAGCTTCATGCATAGGCATTGTTGTTTCTGTCACTTTCTCTCTACATTGGAATGTGAGATTCAAACCTGGCTAAACTCTTGGAAATTGTTTGTTTGCAGTAGCCCTGGAAGCATTTTTAGCAACTACAAACCCAACAGTGTGATTGGGCATTTGACTTATTCTCCTATCCTCATACCCAACCATGGCTAGTAAAGTAGAAAAAATATCTTGTATCCTCAGTTGTTTTCCTCTTTTATTTATATTTTTCAACAGAAACAAACATGCCTTACTAATGTAAAGTTGCATACAAACCTCGACTATAAGTCTATACCCAGTAGACTATTGCAAGATTTATGGCACATTGTCCTGTTTTGTGTACTGCTAGAGTTGTATCATCCTTGGAGATCATAAGGAATATGTGAATTTCTCTCAGTTGGAGTGTTTTATATTATCCTAAAAAAATTCACAGGATGACTTTGGTGCCTTTTGAGTTTTTTGGACAAAGTGTGGAGTTATTTCCTTTGAGTAATTACTATAATTTTTAAGAACAGCGATTACAAATTGAAGTGTTCAAAGAGCCTTATGCATGGCATGAGTTTGGGATTGTTTTGACCCATCTCTGCTGAACTTATATTTTATCTCAGTTTTGGGTTTGACGATACAGGCAAAAAAATCTTGTCAGTCCATGACACATAAAACAAATTTTGATTGAAAATATAGTGTACTGGTCAAATTAATTATCTCCTACATGTCATGGTCAAGCAAGAGTTCAGACATTACTTTTAGGGATAGATTTATTCTTTATTTTTTATTTATTTTGTCCTTAATATTTCCATACCCATTATTTTAATTCCTCAATTGTAAGTTGTTTCAATGTTTATCTTGTGATTTGGATTTGCTAATTTTTATGTTTTCTCTTGTTTTGGAGCATCTTAACAATATTTGTGAATGTAATTAGAAATTGTGTATTTGTAGGATAATCAGTCACATAACACATCATCAAAATCAAGGACATGTAGAGAATGCTGATTCATGGCATCCTATGAGTACTTGATGTGATTCATTGGCATTGCATTTCATTGACCAATGCAGGTGGTTTTTTTTGCCATCAATTATTAGTTTAGTTTTTGGGTGCTCCTAATTTCAATTAAACTAGGCCACCGTAGTCATTCTAAGTTCATACCAAAGCAGAGGACAGCCCTATGCTGGGAGAATGCTTTGAAGAACCAAACTCAATAGGCTACTTTTGAAAAATTCCTTGAAAAAGAATTAGATTTTAAGGACTATTTCGAGATTAACAACTGTTGAAGTAACGAAGGGAATCTTTGTTCTAATTACTAAATTTTGATGTCTACTTTCAGATGTCTAACATCACTAAGAAGATACGGTTTAACATCCCATGGCCCCAGTTTGCATATCCTTTCTACCTGGTTAGTATGTGTTTTCTTTTAGTTTGTCCTAAAATTATTACTATTCAAGGCATTGAATCTTCACATGTATTACCTAGACCTGATTTGGTACATGCAATGGCTATTTTTTTCAGTGGAGTAGAAGTCCTGGAAAGGTTCTCACTTCCATAATGACTAATCTATTTGTTCTGATTGAGAAGGAGGATGTCATTACATCAACAGCATGCTGGAATGCGATGGTGGCTTTACTAGCTGGACTTATAGTTTTATGGGTCCTGCTTGGGTAATGTTCTATGTCATTCCTACTGGGTAATCATCTTGCTGAATTTTCACTATGATCTTCCCATACTTGTGTCACTCCCATGTTTCTGGTTGTTTCAGCACGACTTTTTGGGTTTTCTTTACTTCTTTTGTGTCATGCCTTGTTGGAGTTGACTGGTTTTGATAGTGCATACTCTGGGGACTTTGAATCCTTTAAAACCTCGTGCATCTATCTTAAGTTTTAACATTTTATCATGGAATATGTCATGGACTGCAGAATTTTGTAATTTGGTTAGATCTTGTGACATATCTTCATGACCATGGTTATGACGAGAAGGTTCTATGGTACAAAGGCAAGATAAACATTGCACAACTAGCTTCTTGGTAATTTTGTTAGATTTTTGAATCTCCAGCTACACTGTAGGAATGCAGTTATCTTAAAGGAGGGCATACTACCATTGAATGAGACTATAGCTTGATTAAAAATAACCATTATTATATCGGGACCCATGTTGTGCATCATTTGTTTCCTCAAATACCTCACTACCACCTGGTGGAAGCAGTGAGTTATCTTTCATGGTCATTGGCTATTAACTGCTCTAAGTAACTAAGACAAGCACCCAACGGCCTCTATGAGATTTTCACAATTTTCAGATTATTTGGAGTGAGGACTTCTACAAATTTTGAACATGTCCTTTATGGAAAAATTCTCGAAACTCACCACTAGATCACAACCTTCTTGAAATTTTACATAATCTAAATCTTCCAAATGACATTATTTATAATTCTGCATGCTGTTTTGGACAGTATGATAGTGTCATAATATTTGACAGTTCATTCTAGTATTGTAATAGTCTAGCGGGAATTCTAACTTATCCATATGATGCACATACTGAAGCAATAAAACCTACGCTTGGAAAGTACTATCGGGAGTCAAAGTAGTCCAGGCATCTTCCATTGCACTTGTTGGACCCTCTGGTGAACAGCATGTCACAAGACCATTATGTTAATGATGAGGGAGAGATTGTGTTCTATCAAGTATCAAGCAGACGCTATCATCAAAAAGTCTGAAAGACAAAATCAATCTGAAAATGGCTGGAGTATTTTTTAATATATAGCATTTTTCAGGAGATGTTTTCTAGAGATGTTTCTCTGCTCACAAAATACTGAAAGCTTTTGTATGATTCAACATTTGTATTTTAGGTTTAAATTCAAAGGTCTTGGTTATTTTACTTTGGATAATTTATGTCTTCTAGCCTTGAGCCACTTCAAAAGTAATTAGAAAACAGAGTGGTTCAAAATGTTTGTTGGTGCTTTTCTCAAAGAACTTGAGAAAGATTACATTGGTTAGCAACTCAACAAAGATCGCCTACAATGTATTGGCTAGTAATCTGGTACTGGAAAGGTTAGAAAGTCTTAAGGATTTGAGATGTTAAAGAATTTTTCTATGTACTACTTTAGTTATATGTATTATTTATTTGTCAATGAATACCTCTGTTTTCTTTCAAAGTTTTAGACTTGGCACCATCGCTGGATTTCTGAAGTGTGTAATACTTCATCTTGAATGACCTGTTTGAATGACATGTGTTGAAGGTATGCCTTCCAAGCTCCAGCATTGGTTAATTTTGCAGAATTTGTTTTCTATGCCTCCTCTAGACTTTAGTTTGAATGGTGTCATCCATTAGTATCAATTTGTTGATTCAAACGATAGGGACCAAGTTGCTCACAGCCCTTGTTATGTGTGATATATTAGATTGATTAACTAAATAACTGCACCAATAAACATTCTTGAAGTATGCTTTATCTAGGTTGTACTTGTTATTCTTTGTAACATATAGTTCATTGGATGTTAAGTTGTTAGACAATGGATGCTAAGTTATTAGTAGGTTTTGTGGCTAATCAAGAAAGCCAATATGCAATCTATTGTTCAAACTAGTGTATGCAATCTCTAATGGTATCAGAGCTACTATCTTCCTTACAGTACTGATTCAACCAATTAGTT
Organism: Larix kaempferi; assembly: GCA_027924585.1. Lineage (NCBI taxonomy): Eukaryota > Viridiplantae > Streptophyta > Pinopsida > Pinales > Pinaceae > Larix > Larix kaempferi. Next base: position 25,641,400 of record BSBM01000101.1, on the reverse strand, counting down.
TGTAACCTAGTGTGAGACTCAGATTGACATCTGTTGTGAAGACTGGTTACAAATTGTGTGGTTGTTGTGAGCCCATATTGAACCAGGACACTCATGTTGAGGACATTGTGTGTGTTGCATATCCATTCATTGTCTCATCTCAATTGGAATACAAGAGCTGCCTAGTGTTAAATAAAGGAGCCACCTTTTTAGGAAAGGTTGTTGTGAGAGGAAGAGTAATGCAATAGAGAAGAGAAAGTAAAACCTAACAGTTGTAGTCCATCATTCACATGCCCCAGAGCCGTTGACTGAGTTTGATGATTTAGGACCTGAGGTGCCTACATTTAGTAGACCTGTCGAGAACCCTATTCAACCAGTATCAGATACTATATAGAGTTAAGCATCAATTTGAGCATAGGAAAATGATCAAGGAGATCTGCAATTTGTGCCAGGCAAATATGCCAGTGTAAATTTGTGATGATGGTGGTCTACTGAGTGGTGTCTGGTGCTTAATCCAACATCATCTGGATTCTATATTACAAAACCATAGGGATTGAAACCTGTAAGGTAACACTGTTGAGTTGTTTTCAAATTTAATCATTTTTGTGGTATAGTTGGTTTACTTGTGTTTTAACATTTAAGAATGGCCGTTATACACCATGTATTGTTTCTTGAGTCCAAAAATTTACTGGAAAGTATTATAGCTTGTGGAGTCATACGGTATTGACCATTAATGAGTTGATAGATCTTGATCAAATCATTTTGGATAAAGAACATAGGCCAGCAAATGATGCAAAAGACTATGACAAAAGGCATAAAGAAGCATTAATGCTTCTAAAGCTGTAAGTTACAAGTCAAACACATTAGTTTCAGAAATAAGAAATTTCATTGCAGCATATGTGTTGTGGAACACTCTCAAAAACAAGTATCAGGGGTTTGAAGCTGGGTGGATCTGAAAAATATTTAGCTTTCTACTAAGTTGCAGGAAGGAGGGTCAGTCTCCGGATATCTATTACAGCAGAAAGATCTCAGTGATCAATTGTTTGCTACTAAGAAGCTAGTGGATGATGAAGATATGGTTGCTTTGGTGATGTGTAGCTTGTCACCATCCTTTGATTCATTTGTTGAGTCCCTGCATCTGATTGCAGAGACTCGAGAACTTAAGTTTGAGAAGTTATCAACACTTCTTCCGTAGAAGGAGAGGAGGCAAGATCAGAGATAAGCATCAACTTCACTCACTATGGAAAGTGAGTTCAGCGCACAGTTCAAAGGCAAATACAGAATAAACAATGAGAACAATGCTAGAAGTTCATCAAAGAGGTCAAAATGAAAATGTTTTTCTCTTAACAAGCATGTACACTTCAAGAAAGATTGTAGAAGTGACAAAATGACATGGCAAGTGGTCAAATGAAATCAAGGCTTACAAAAGTAGCTGAAGGAGAAGAAGTGGCCAGTGGTGATTTTGCATTTGTGGCATCACAAAATCATTCAATCAATCACACAAGATTGTTTTGGCATCAGAAACAACAATCTTTTACGATTGTTTATTGCACTGATTTTTTTCAATAGCTAAATGATAACATTATTCACACTGGTCAAATTAAACAGGGGAGAAAATTAACCATGTAATAAAAGCTCTATGTCGGTAAATCATATCGGGTATAGGTTGAGTGATTATCTATAATGGTGATGTGTAGTAAGAGAAACGGGTTCAAACTAACAGACATAATGGGTTTCAAGATTGTATCAACATGTTGGGGTTTTGAGATTGTATTGATGAAAGCTAGATTAGCCTCGAGTATAGTAGGCTTTTACTTTGGAAAAAAGGTTGGTAACCCTGAGTATAGTAGATGTTTTCCTGCATTGAAAAAAAACGTCTCAACTATCACTTTTATTCTTCGTAATTTTGTTATATGGGTTCCCTTGGACAACCAACATGTACTCATCAGAGACATGTATACAGTCATTATTAACCACTTCCTCTCGTGATATTTGATCCCCACAATTTTGTCTCAAGAGAATATTCCAATCAACGAAGCTGAGTCTATCACTTTCATCAAAAAATGGTCTCCTTCCTTTGGTAAACCCAAATAGAATAATTTAGTTCTATGTCTATCAATATGTTCAGAGCCAACTAAATCCTTCTTCTATAATATTCACTAATTATGAATTTTGCAGCGTCCTTGTACATGGAGCATAGCCTTTCCATTTTTACTTTCTCGATGTTGTGATCCCAGATTACTGCTGGAGATTTCATTGTCCATGGCTCTTGGCCTTCTACGCTAATTTAATTGCCATGATCTTTTGCAATTCTATCTCTAATTTAGTTTTTAATGCTTCTATAGATAATTCAATTGCCATGATCATTTGCAATTCTATCTCTAATTTAGTTTTTAATGCTTCTATAGATCATAATAATACTAAGGGCGATTTACCCCTCTAATCTTCACCTCACCCAGATTCGATCTAGGTACACTATGAGACCGTCCAAAATCTTGTGAGTGTGGAAATGAAAGATCTAGTAGGATGGGTAAGTGTAGGGAAATAATTATTTAATGTGACCAGAAATATAATCAGCATTGTTAATGTATAGGAAAACCTTTTATTGATCACAATTCATATAGGAAGTACAATAATTTTTGCAAAATTGTTCTTTATTGCATAATAAATCTATTTTTATTAATACATGATAGCAAAAAAAATCATCTTAGATGATATATCTATTGGTCACATCCGCTGATATCTAACTCTCGAAGTTCTCCCCAACTGCAAAGCCCTCCTCGTTGCCTCAATTCCTTACAGAAATACAAGGTCAGATGTTGCCAAATAGGCTATCGAGGGGCTTCAGCTTCCCTAGTCTTTGGAATGTCTGAAAGGGGAGCCCAGATTTTTAATTCTAGCAATTGGAGAGGCACCTGCAAATGCAAATATTCAGGTTTCAGCTAGAAGTAGATATATAAATGAAATGGATTGAGATAAGAATCAACACGCATTTGTTTACCTGAGATTCACGCTGCCATAATAGTTTTAAATTCCTCCCACCCACTTGTAACGCTTTCAGTTTCTCCATAGTTTTCCACGAATGCAAGGAAGAGGAAGGGCGCTTATACCAACAGAGCCGTATCAGATCTGATGACCCCAGCCTTGACAATATTCTTTCTTAATAACGATCTTCATCTTCAACAAGATGCAAGTTCTTCATAACACAAAATTGGAAAACATTGAACACCTCATCCCTTAATATTTCCTATCATAACATTTTTGAACATGCCCCCTTGCCTAGCAAATGTCGGATATTAAAGCACTGACATCCGTGAAATTCTGTTCCTTGAAGAAAAGTATACAAATCTATCATTGAAGCACTTACACATGACGATCGCTCCAATAAATCTTCAATCAATATTGTTAGTCGTTTGCTGCAAAGGACTGCAAAGGACTACGGAGCAGTCATTCTTCCTCTAAACGTCATATATACTTATTGCTTATCCCGGTTTTTTCCTATAAAATACAAGCAATATCCTGAAAGATGAAGAGTTGCACTTACAAGGCTTTCTAAACCGATCCCTGTTAGATGTGGCTTCACTTTGTGAAAGAAGTGAAGAATGAGGCTATTTGACATCGACCTATATTTGAGAAGAAATGTTGCCTCTCAATTCCAGCGAACTAGCGATCCATTGTCTACCACGAAACTCTAGAGATTAGAGGGTAAATTGTTGTTGATGTCCGGCCATAGGGATTTAGGAACACATCGTAATGGCTATGGTAAAAACTTAAAAAATGTTCTTGACATCCGGGTCACGATGGTTAATGAACACGTCGTAACAGCCAAAGGTAGAGATGAAAGGGAAAAATGTTCTTGACATCCGGACCACGATATGGATTATGAACAGATCGTAACAGGGATAAGAAGTCGAAACAGAATAGGAGGCCGAGGAGGGAGGAGAAAAAACATTGTCACTATGATGGAGGGGGTTGCCATTGATGGACGGAAAGATGAAGCCGAGACACCAGGCAGATGCAAAGATGATGAAGCCGAGGCAGGTAGATATAGATAACAAGATGATGAAGCACAGGCCATCGTCAACATGAGAGGTGGAATTTCACTCAAAACCAAGTTGACCTACGTCTTAAGCGGTTGAGATCCCACCACATAAAGATGCTTTATGTCGGTTACCAATAGACAAGTTAAATGTAGTGTGTCCGTTCATGTGCGCTGTGCGATTAACATTTTTGTCGTGTGATGATAAAATATTCCAAATCACCGCTCATGTAAGTTGTGATGTGTGTCTTTTCCGCATCGATATAATGCCGAACGTGACTTGCAGTCTCCCCTCAACACCAACCGGCGCACCGGCTGGGGGAAGGTAACTTCAACTTGTTAATGGATTTTTTGTGCAATTGGTGTCGCCTCGACTACTCAACTATCATTAGAGAAGAGAGGTGAGAGTTCTGGTAGATTGATTGGATTGTTGCTTAACTCCATAGGGGACTGCACATATAGATAGAAATGATGAATTAAAGTTTAAAAAAATGTCAAAAAAAAAATTCTCATCTTACCTATCACAACATGCAATGCATAAAATAAGCATGAGCTCATAAAATATGAGCTCTCAAGAGTGTGTAATCAAAGATTGATTTCAAATGAACAGAATTTCTAACAATTAAAGGCCAATTAATGTCTTTAATTCTTTATGAGTTCTATAGTTTTGACTAACAGTTTTTCTTGTGAATGAATATATATTCTACCAAATTGTTTAAAAGAGATTAGCAAGTATAACTTAAATTGAAATTCAGAATCTACAACTATTTATCAATAAAAAATTTCTCAAATACGCTAAATAGTCTAAATTTCAATTACTTTAATAAGAGATAATATTTTTATAAAATTTTGATCAAAGACATCTCAATCCATCCATACAAGATGTCACTCCACATGTCAATGAACACCTAAGATGAGAGAATCTAGTATGTTAAAAATCTCGACTCCCTTCTCTAACTACAACAAATCAAACAAGCTTATATCCAACTCTTATAGAGCATAGAATGGAAACAATAAATACTTCAAAAAATGACTACATTAGTCACCAAGTACATATTTTGTATATATATAAGATAATGGTGTCATCAACCCAAGAGTGCAAATTTATTTGCTCTATTAATTAAAAATATGTGTTTTTTCATTTAAAAAATTAAACTAATGTAGTTATGTATAGTTATATTCCTTTTCAATCAACCCTATATACTAAATACATTTTGATAAATATAGGAATTGGGCACTTCTCGTGCTTTTTATAACTTTCTTAATACTACATAGCCCATTCTTGACATCTCCATATGGTGGGTGCAATGGATACAATATAATGTTACTCTAGAAATCAACGAGGCTTTGAGTCTTTTGGAACACGTATTTCAAAACTACAACTGAATTGAAATTGGGATCATATCAATGTCATCAATCAATAAAAAAAAAGTTATAATTCCTTTCAACTATAAAAATTGAAAAACAATATATGACACCAGAACTTTTATAGTTCCTTTCAATTTTATTGTCATGGGAACAATATCAAGGTTGTTTATGACATATAACACTACACTCACTTTTATTCAGCATGATGGAAAGGTAACAAAATCAATAACAAAAGAAAATTACATTTATGTTTATTATAATTGATGAAAGAAAGTAGAATATTTTGTTCAAATTTTTAACATGCAATTATTATATATTTTTAGTGTAAAGAATTTGATTATAACATTAATTAATAATATATGCAATTTATTCAATCTTGTGTTTCAAAAACATCATATGTAAGTGTCATCTTAGATAGGCCAACATTCCAGTAGCTTCTAGGGGATAAAAAACTACAACACATAACATCATTCATTTCACATCACCACTTAATGACAACATAGCATTTTTTTATCTCGATTCGGTTAAACAATTAACATAATTTAACTTTTCATGTTACCTAATCTTCTCATACATTTCTTTTATTTTCCCAAGGATCTCAACTTATTTTCGTATCATCATTTTTCCAGTCTTAAGTTTATACAAATAATAGGCCAATCATTTTTCTTTCTAGTGGAAATTAATATAGTTGTGGAAACAAAGAGGATATAAGAGAAAAAACGATAATGAATGGCACTTGCTCGACAAGGGTTTTGATTTATCAAGAGTAAATAAAATGTCCTTTTGAAGACAACTTTGCAAATGAAGGCTAACATGAAAATAAGGTTTTCAACTTTGTGTCATAGACTTTCAATTTTTTTGATGATGATGAGTGCATTAAATAGGTCAAAGTGCATTAAAGTGGATTTTTAAGAAATGTAATTAATTTTATATTTATTTATTTTTATTTTACTCTCACATGGATTTATGTCCCAAAAATTGATTCATTGAAATTTTAAAATTCTTAAATTTCACTTTTTCATAAAAAAAAAAATTGTTTGATACATATTTTCTTGTTAATATTTAAAACCATATAAAAAACCATGTTAATTAATCAAACGAATTCATCCACATGAGCAAAAGTGGATACCATTGCTGCCAAAGAGGCACAAACAAGAGAAAAGAGTAACTAACAACATCAAACATCAAACATTCAATGTACCTTGTAAAATAAATATATAGACAAGACCTAAATTCAATTGACGCAACTATTGTAACTAGAAAATAGACATCTCTTAATATGCAATGCAATTGAGAATGTTGATCTAGATGTTAATACTTTCACTAACTAGAGAGATGTTGATTAACTAACTTTTATTGTAACTAGAAAAGACACAATTCTTAATATGCAATGCAATTGACAATGTTGATCTAAATGTTGATACTTTAGTTAACTAGAGAGAAGTTGATTAATTACCTAATGTTACTTGGAAACTATGATTTACACTATTTTGAGCAAACCTAAGCAATCGATTTCTAATTTAAAAAAAAAAAAACATTCGATAAGCATAACAATTATGGATTTTGACTTTACACTTGGGTTGAACACTTTCAAGTTGTCTTCCAAATGGAAAGTTTTAAATGTCCATACATCTAAATATGAATCATTTCGATTTGAATACCTCAACAATCAAAAACATCATTGCTCAAACAATGCATCCCCATGCAAATGGAGACATGGTGCATCTTTAGGAATACAAGCTAATGAGGATGCATTGCTTGAATAATGATGTCCCCACTTGTTGAAGTGTAAAAACTAAAATAGTTCATATTCAAATGCACAAACATTTAAATCAATTTCTAAGCCCTTGTTTTGTTTGTTTATTTTGTGTTTCATTTTAAGTTAAAACGAGTCTTAAAGGATGACTCAATAGCACCCAAACCAAGTATGAAGTTAAAATCCAAACCGTAAGTGTTGACATCATCCAACATTCTTTCAATCATATTAACCAATTGTTTGTTCAAAATAACAACAATACTTTCAAAACTACTCTAACTAACTAAAGTCCATCAACATCTAAATCAACATTAGCAATGACAATGAAATGTTTGATGCATGTCCATCAACATCTAAATCAACATTAGCAATGACAATGAAAAGTTTGATGAATGTCCATCAACATCTAAATCAACATTACCAGTGGCCATGAAAAGTTTGTTGACATGCATCAAACTTTTCATTGTCATTTGTTGCACCATGATCTAATAATAACTCTTACTCCTCAGAGGAGACAACCAATCAAAGAGGACAAAACCAATCAAACCTCTTGACGTCATAAAATATGTTGTTTCTAATATACCATGAACATTCACACACTATAAAATTTGAATGATTCCAACTAACAAAGTAACGCTTATCACAATTAGTTTGCCTCACAAAAAATACATGAAATATGCTGGTTAAAGTATGAATCACTATCTAGGATTTTTCTAAATTTTTAAATCAATAATTCAAACTATTTTAAAAAACACTATAAAACCATTTCAACAACCAATGCATCCTCTAAACATATTTCCTTCTTTCAATCATGGAAAAATGATACGATTCAACAATATTAATGATTCCCTTATTTTGCAAAATACAATAACTTTTTCCCAATCCCTAATTAGTTTAGATTTATCATTTTGTGAAAAAATACAAAAACATATAATAATATGTAAATTTACATATATATTCTAACTTGTAACTTTAATATTAAAAGCATCAACCACCTCTTTCCAACATTCAAACTATATTTTATGGAAAACTCTTACAAAACATCACAACCTCATTTTCTCAACCTCATTTTCTTAACTAGTGGCCTACACACAAAAACATTTCACACCTTGTAGTCGTTATTCTAAAAAGCTCTTGCAAAATATCACAACCTCAATTTCTTAACTAGTGGCTTACACACAAAAACACTTCACACCTTGTAGTCTTTGTTCTAAACTTAATGAATCATTTGACATTTTTGAAATAAATAACACTTGTAAATATAAAATAACAAAATTAAAATTATTTCAAAGTAGTTTCATCATTTTTTACACTACATTTCTTTATTTCTTATTGTTAAAACTTCTCTCATCTAATCAATGTATATGTTTACATATATGTTTGAACACAATTAGTATTTTTAAAAAGATTATCTACACTAGAATAGATTCATCTTTTATCCGAATTTATCAAGAACCAAAAGTGATCCAACTTTTCTAGGTTCACTTTTGTACGTCATAACACATTTACACCTCAAGAAATTTGATCTCTCTCCATACTTGATAAACCTATGTTTAAGATGTATATATGTTGGTTATTATTTTTTATTTTATGAACCAATATAGATTTTTTAATCTTTTTATTTGGTTTTAAAAAAAAATTATCAGCCAACATAAATTTTGTTATTTACTTCTTATTTGGTATTTTTTATTTTTTATTTTATGAGCCTGGAAAAAAATTTTAATTCCTTTTTATTTTTGGTAACATAAAGATGACAACATCTAGTCCATACTGAGTTGTAGAGCACCTCACTGCTCTTGATGCAATAATCAACAATATCACTTGAAAACATATGAAAGATCCTAGCCTCAACCAAACCTAAAATGTCACTAAACATGCTAGGACAACCATCCTATTCCATCTTCATGTTCATATATGTTATACACCAAAATTGTTATCTCCAATATTATTTATCTCAAGAATCCTAAACCATAACCTTCACAAATAAAAATCCTTCATTTAATTAAATACTTTCCTCTTTTCTCATGTGTCTATATTAAGAAGCATAATCCCTCATGTTTTTTCCAGAAATAAAAAGCTATACTTGATATTCTTTTAGAATCAAAATATACATATATGGTCTCATGTTTTCCAGAAATAAAAAGCTATACTTAATATTCTTTTAATTTTAATATTCTTTTAAAATCAAAGTATACATATATGCTCTCAGTACATGCAATCCATGGCAAAAACGAATACAGCATATCACAGAAATAAACCAAGATGACCTGAGAAATTACATCTGTCTAGAAAGATCTGTCCAAACAAACTGCACAAACGGTGATGTAGAAAACCATAACAAGAACAAAGTCCAATCGATATATCGGAAGAGGAACAAAAAGTTTAGAAAAAAAAAAGGAGTTCGCCCCGGTTTATAACCTGACCATCCAATAATTCTTCAAAAACCAGGGATCCTTCGTCGCCAGCCAAAGCTCTTTTGGATAGTGAATCCACCTCTTTATTGAAATCACGATATACATGTTTGAACGTGATCATCTCAAAAGAGGAAATCATGTCTTGGAACTTCGCTTTCCACCAGTGAAGATCGAGTACATTTAGACTTCCGGACTGGTTTGCCCACTGTACAATGATTTTTGAATCACCCATTACCTATAACGTGGGGACTCTTTTTGAGTGAGCGAAAGAGAGAAGGCCCGACAAAGCAATGAGTTCGTTGCGTGTGTTGGTGCCCTTCCCGTAGTATAACCAAAGATTGAAGAGGTGATTCTGATTGATGCACAAAATCATCCCCGCTCCAGATATGTCCCCATATTGCTGCAACGCTCCATCAAAATAATCGTAGGGCAGGGTAAGATCGATGATGGGAGGTTGTAGAGGTGCTTTTGGAGCACGACAAAGACTTATGTGAAAAGAAAAGAAATGTTTGAGAAGATGGGTCACATGAAAAGTTAAGTAATGCTAATTGTTTAACCAGAACTGAAAAGGTCCAGAATTGCACCTCGAATTCACAATTTAGTATTTTTTAGAACCTCATCCCAGAATCTTATTTGTCACCCTGTAGTCGAACATCAAGTGATCACTCGTTTCGTCCACATGCCGACACAAAACATACACTCCTGGTCTGATTTGTTCTCTCCTTCACAAATGAAGTGAATTGTTTGGTTGAATTTTTTCTCTAGGCAATATGTATACCATAACTACATAAGAAATTTCAAAACCTATATACATTAACAAATAATAGATTTATAGATGCACTCCCTCTTCTTCACAAATGAAATCCATTGTTTAGTTAAATGCTCTCTCGGGTCATTTGAAGCAGCATGATCACTCTTCTGGCGTGGAATGTGGGTATTGGAGAGAAGGTGAGAGTTGGCAGAGATCCTTGGATCGGGAGTGATCAATTACACCTACTTCCTGAAAATGTTGTAGTCACGCTGGAAAATAGGGGCATTCTAACTCTTAACCATTTGGCTGATCAGCGACCAGATGATCCGTGGATACAACACTGGAAATCTGCGCATATGTTGGGCTTGGGGGATCCAGAGGCTGGTTATTTGAATAACTACATTAGTGGATTGAATAGGGCTAATATACACCTTACAAACCAGGCGGATGAACTGACGTGGGAACTCGACCCGGCGGGGGTTTACACACCAAAGATGGGGTATATTGTGCTAAGTACAGAAGCAGCTGATAGGGATGAGGTCTGGTGGTGGAGCTCACTGTGGAAACTTAAATGCCCATCAAAAAACAGACTTTTTATGTGGTGTGCTTTGATGAATCGGGTTCCGACATGGGATATTTTGCAGAAGAGAACTTTCCAGGGACCGGGTTGGTGTGTGTTGTGTAAGAGGGAAATGGAAACAGTATCACACCTCTTCATCACTTGTTCTTTCACGATTGCTGTCTGGAAAGAATGCACAAAACTGGTCGGTTCTGACTGTAGATGGGATGGTATTTCTGTGGAGGATGCATGGGCGAACTGGTGGAGACATGCAATTAATAAAAAACTGAAGACTCTACCTCTGTTGATCATCTGGGGGATATGGCTGGCTAGGAACGGGGCTATTTTTCTGGATAAACCAAGCTTACCGGAAATTGTATGTGCAAGGGCGGTGGGCATTTTTGAAGCATGTCCTGAATATATAAGGGCTGCTAAACAGAGACGTACCATGGAAGTGGAGATTGATAAAACATTTCCTTGGGGGTTTTTTGACGGAGCTGCTAGTAATGAGATTTGTGGTGGGGGAGCTATCTTATATCTTTCAGATTCACACTTCTTTACTCTCACTATGGGGCTTGGAATGGGATCCAATAACTTTGCTGAAGTCATGAGTTTAAAGTTACTACTCATTTTTGCTTCTGAGAGGGGTATCTCTAGGCTGGCGGTTTATGGAGATTCCATGAATGCTATAAATTGGACCAATCAAACTCAAGCCTGCAGAGTTCTTCGACTTGAAAATGTTCTAAATACTATTCAGCTGATCAAACAGTCCTTTGACACATTCACATGCCGGCATGTTTATAGGGAAAATAACATGCAAGCAGACCAGGCTTCCAAAGATGGGCAACTCATGGCTTTCGGCACTTGGAAAGTAGTTGAAGAGAATGCTGGACAGAGATCTGAGTTCTACCACAGACATTACATTGATATATGAAGAGTATATATGATTAGCAGTTTGGCATAAAAGGTTTTGTATAAATCATATGAAGTTGCAAAAGCAAAACAGTCCGTTGGGACAGAACTAGTTTTTTGGATAAAAATGGGAAGAAACAAAATATGCATTTTGAAAGAAGACGTAACAGTCTCATCAAGTGAACCTTTTCTGGACTTGGATAATTCACTGATACAGTGAATACTGAATGTAATTCTGATCTCTTTGGATGAATGGAATTATGCTTTTTTCTTTTGGAAAAAAAAAGATCGATGATGGGAGGTTGTAGAGGTGCTTTTGGAGCACGACAAAGACTTATGTGAAAAGAAAAGAAATGTTTGAGAAGATGGGTCACATGAAAAGTTAAGTAATGCTAATTGTTTAACCAGAACTGAAAAGGTCCAGAATTGCACCTCGAATTCACAATTTAGTATTTTTTAGAACCTCATCCCAGAATCTTATTTGTCACCCTGTAGTCGAACATCAAGTGATCACTCGTTTCGTCCACATGCCGACACAAAACATACACTCCTGGTCTGATTTGTTCTCTCCTTCACAAATGAAGTGAATTGTTTGGTTGAATTTTTTCTCTAGGCAATATGTATACCATAACTACATAAGAAATTTCAAAACCTATATACATTAACAAATAATAGATTTATAGATGCACTCCCTCTTCTTCACAAATGAAATCCATTGTTTAGTTAAATGCTCTCTCGGGTCATTTGAAGCAGCATGATCACTCTTCTCAAATGGGGTCCACTATTTATTTGAATTTGTCTTATAGACCATAAGAAGCCTTAATACATATAACAAATGATGGATGCACTTTGTCACAACCCAGAGCTTCGGGGAAGACTTGGGCTTATGAACCCTTGCACACAAAGAAGACGCACCAAAGCATTTGGTAACCTTGGTGGCCATCTCATGTATGGCAAATGTGAGTTGAGAAGATCAATATACCATAAGCTAGGGGGGCCAAAAGGTAAAGTGAGAGCAAGCAAACTACAAAGCCTAGGGTACAAGACTTGATGGAGAACGATGTGATTGGCAATGTGTCAGAACAAATGCATTGTGGTGTGGATCAAGAGTATACAAACGACTCATGAATGAGAGGGGCATGACCATTGGGCATCATAGAGTATTGGACTAGATGGATGGCATCATCATCATACATTGGGTGATCAATTGTTCAATTACGCTAACTCAAGGGAAGGCATAACATGGTAGTTTGTGATTGGGTGGTATAACATAGTATTGCCAATGGTGAAACAAGCACATTGATATTCCACAAGTATAATATACACCTATCTTGGGTTCGATCTAGATGTGCCAATGAGGTTTCATCCATGTGATACACATCAAATGTTGATCATGCCCAACTACAAGATCACGATGATGCCAAGCAACAACTAGACTTCTTGAATGGTATGAAGTGCTCAAGATGAACAATCAGTCCAACCTTCTTACAAATAATATCAAAACCACGTTCAAACATGGGATCAAACATGGGACTTGCAAAAGTATCTCTTCACTACCAACACCCTTTTCAATAGGATGTTTCAATGTTGGCAAGTTGACGAGGACATCAACATATTTAAGTAGGGGAGAATGTCACAATTCTAAGCTTTGAAGAAGACTTGGGCTAGTGAGCCCTTTGCACACAACGAGGATGCACCAAAACAAGATTTGGCAAGTCTACACAACCAACTAATATTAGGTAGTAGCTTTGATGGACAAAGGGATGGCTTCCCAAGTGAGGGCGAGCAACCGAGAAGGCCCTAATGTTTAAGAGACAACACAGAACATTACAATTGGCAATGTGTTGGATAGCATGTTGTCCATGTTAGGACAATTGCATTGAGGTGTGGACTAAAGCATGCAATACCTCAAGGATGAGATGGGCATGACCTTTGATCGTCAAGAAGGCATAACATAATAGCCTAAGGTTAGGTGGCAATGGCATAACATCACCTATGGAGAATCAAGCACATTCATATTCAATAACCCTAGCTTGGTAGTCTGGAAGGGGTTCCATCAAGACATGTCGATAAGACAATCCACATGTTGATCATGCCCAACTAGCAAGGTCATGATGGTGTCAGGCAACAACTAAACATCTTGAATGGCATGCGACACTCAAGACAAATGGTGAGTCTAACCCCATTTCAATGATCTTACAAAAGTCTCTTCACTAACAATACCCCTTTCATTGGGATGTCCCGATGGCAACACATTGACAAGGACATGACATATTTAGGAGGTGTAAAATCTCAGTCCCAAGTTTCAAGGAATACTTGGGAGTTTGAACTCTTACATGCAAAAGAGGATATGCCAAACAAGACTCTACAAGTCTACACCAACCAACCAATATTTGGTAGGCAAGACTCTACAAGTCTACACCAACCAACCAATATTTGGTAGGCTTGCTCGTGTTGGGGAGATGTGAGTTTGTTAGTACATTGTCCTAACACACAAACTAAGAGAACCAAGGGATGGTTTCTAGAATGGGGGCAAGCAACTATCGAGGCTCTAAGGTTAAAAAAACTCACCAAAGCAATTGGCAATGTGCTAGATGGTGTGTTGAAATGTGGACTAAGGCTATGCAAACACCTCACAATCAAGAGGAGCATGAGCATTAGGCATCATCAAGTATTGGACTAGATAGACGACAACATCATCACATTGGGTGGACAGCTTTAGGCATCATCAAGTATTGGACTAGATGGATGACATCACCATACATTGGGTGGAGAGCTATTCAATTGTGCTAACTCAATGAAAGGCATGATAGTGTAACCTATGGTTAGGTGGCAATGACCCATGGTGAAACAAGCACATTCATATATCCTTCTTAAAACAACAATTAAAATATGTTATTTAAACCAATGAGATTTATGTCCTTTCCCATAATGAAACACAATCCTTCCCCTACTCATATAAAAAACTTAATACGCAAGGATTAATGAAACACAATCCCACTTAACTCTATGTTAAAGGATTAGTGCAACACTCTCCACCTAATTAAATTAGGAAGTAGAGGCTCTCAAATGGGGTGATTACCAAGCAAGACGAGTGCATTTATTGCGAAAGAACGAGAGATGGTGGGCAAGTTGAGCCGACTGGCGCAATGGATGTAGTGGCAAAGTTGGCCATACTGCAACATTAACACACCCTCACTCTCAAGAGGCAATATGAACATGTTGCACAAGCACATTCACTACGCATTTATGACAAAGAGAAATCTCGATATCATGGTTGACAAACCATCAATAAATGGCAATCGAGCTTCATTCACTCGTTTGCTCCTCAACAGTATGTTCTCCGACAATTGTCTCAAGCTTCAACACATTCAAAGTTAAATTCTACAACTTGTTCTTGGGTGCTTAGGTGGTAGAGGAAATTGTCAAATGGCTCGAGAACATCACAAAGCCTTGAGCAGATAAGGACGTGGCTATCGTGAGCAATCTCAAGAGACAAGTGGCACAGGCATGGCCCACCACCTAGCCTCAATGACTAATATGATGTTGGACATTAGGAATGATATTTGGGATTTTGGAGGATATGTAAACCAAGTTGTAGGAGCTTAGATAACAAGTGCAAATCATGATCAAGTGGTTTACATATATTGTCAAGCTCTTCCACCTCCCCTCGTTGTTGCTTGCATTCATTGTGGAGCCCAACATGGCAAAAACTGAACCAAATAGAGGTAGAGAACGAGCTAGTTCCAACAAGGGTGAACAACCTTGCAACTAATCTCCCCATGGTTGAGGACAAAGCACAAAATCCAAAGACAAAAAATCTAACGCAAGAGGAGAGTCCCATGGAGGAGCCCAACATGGCAAAAACTGAACCAGATACAGAGGCAAAGAACAAGCTAGTTCCCACAAGGGTGAACCCTCTAACTAATCTCCTCGTGGTCAAGGAAGAAACACGAAATCCAAAGATAAAAAGTCCAACATGAGGAGAGGCCCATGGAGGTCACAACCAACAATACATGAGGCCTCTACCCTCAACATGGACAAGAACGAGCCAACATAAAAGAAGCAACATATGGAACCAAGTTCTTCCAAGTACATTTCAAAGTCCCTAGTTTTTAATATGTTTTTGGTTCAGATGGTTAAACCCTAGTTATAGTAGTGATATTTGCATCTATTGTTATGTTAGTACCAACCTAGACATTTTAGAATTCTACCAATTTGTTGAATGGAGCCCCAATAGGGGCAAGTATGGGAGGTTTATTGGCAACTACTATCAAGCCTTTTACAAAGGCCTTTTGACTCTTTGCCTAGGTTTTCTCTTGCTAAGAAACCTAGTGAAAATTGTATATACTTGTAAATTTTACAATGATATAATATAAATAATAGATTACAAAAAATAAAATAAGTAGAGGCATTAATGAAACACATGCAATGCTTATCCATTGTTTATGGACATATGATAATGCATGGAGCATCAACATTCATTTCATTTCCTCCCTCTAATTAGAATAAGAAATCTTTTATAAAAGGAAAATTGAGCCTCTTGGTATTTGTGAATAATAAAAAACTACACATATTCATCCCTATCCCGAGGATAGTGAAATCTCAGTCATGTAAAAGCTATTACAACCGATCAAGACAAGGAACTCTATGTGAATCCTCCCCTCTATAATAAAATCAAGAACTCTGAATTAAGGGACTAATGCAAATCGGTCAATGCTCGTCCATTCAATTTATTTCAATTCTAACTCAATCTTAAACCAAAAAAAAGTGATTATGCCTTGTCCTTGCACCTAAAATATATCATACCTTATAATCCAGTAAGACCTATATTTTATACTTGTAGAGGCCAATATATCGATAAAGGTCCACTATCTAGGTAAAAGCTTTACATAAACTATATTAACATCCGTACTAGAAACTAAACTACAGTCGATCCAATTTAATGGGGCATAACAACCTATGGGATGGGATTGCACCTCCAGATTCATCATCATAATCTGCCATTATCCATTTGCCATTTTTATCTCATCATCATAATCTGCCATTATCCATTTGCCATTTTTGTCTCCACAACAGTTGTGCAATTAATTTTATACCCATGTCTATAACCATTGTGCAAAACATGTTACGGAAAATATCCATCCATTATAATCTGTCATCGATCCTGCTGTCATGTTATGAAAAGTATCCACTTAAGCAGTATCTGAAAATCCATCACGCATTTGCCTTGGCAAGTAAAACAAGATCTAGTTCAAGATCAATGGCCTTTAAAACACCAATGAAAAAATGCCATTTAAAACCAAAACAGATATGGAAAATAAAATTTAAAGAGCATCTAATGGAAAAACACTAAAAGTTGAGAACAAAGCGACAGACATCATGAGAAGATCACCAGGTTAACAAAAAACAATTTCCAAATAATCGTGAACTATTTGAAATTTCGGCCAAGACATTAGTATCCCACATAAAAAAGGTCCGGTATTTCATCTTCTCTCAATAAAGAGGTAAAAAATATCTAATGAAATCCGCACTGTTTGAATATAGATATTCAAGTTTGGCCCAAAGCAACCGCGTGCACGTTCATCAATAAGGACGCCACAAAAATGCATTTTTAAATACTTGGAGAACGCTAACCAGAAGCCCAAAACAAGCTTGATATTCATTTTGAAGTATTCTAAATGGCATGAAATCACTATGATCTATGACCTACGACTATGATCTCTGAAAGCTGATTTGACAAAACAAGTGAAAGTCGTAAATTAGTTGTTTGAGAGAATTTAGCAATGAAGCATATGCCGTTTCGGCATTTCCTATTATGTGTAAGGCAATCATGAATGATGCTTTACCAGAAGTTCATATGATTTAATCCACCTTAAATCACCGGTTGTAATATTTATTCAACTATTGGAAACATCATTTTCTGGTGATGTAACATTAAATCAAGAAAGATACTTAATGCTAGGAAATTTTGATTTTGAAAAAATATATTTCCTGCGTTTTAATCCATGTTGTGTTTTTAGTTAAATCAATAAAGGATTTTTTTATCTAATTCATACTGTTCATTCATTACAAAGAAGTGCCAGATAGTTACACAATTGGTTTGTCAATGTGTTAATAGTCGACCACTACAACAATATAATGTTTATCGGGCAAAATATGCAAAAGTGAATCAGCTTCGAAAAAAGTGCATTTCTCTGCATCCAACCAACAGAAACAGAAGACTGGGTGATGTGGGAGATACGTCATCTCCATCTATAATGGATAAATCATGACACTTTTAGTTGGATGGAAATTATAATCCAAGGGAACTATAAACATAGATTCTTGGTCTACACAACATACCAACTGTTCCATTTCATCTCATACGATTATCGATCTACTCAAACTAACATCCGTTCAATTTCAAGTCCAGCAAGGCAAATTGTTGGAATAAAATCTTAAGGCACTCAGAATGAAAAGGACTTTCGTTTCGTTGCATGGGATATTCATCCTCAATATACAGTAATCCTCACAGTGCCAAAACAAAAACAAATCATACATCAGAACTATAGCGACCATCCAACGGACCATCAAAAGTTATCTGGGGAGAACACTGTATAAGCATTCCACAAATACAAAAACAGACCAGACACGTAGAATAGAGGTGAAAATAACTCGTAAAACTAATGGGCATTCAGAATGAGTAGGAGGATATGTTTTCGCTCATCAAAGTTACAACTCAGATGCATAATTCCTCATTATGCCCATGATCACAATAATATTCAGCAGCATCCTCTATATATGAAATTATTAAGAGAAAATGACATCAAAATTATGTAATGGTATAATAAAAAAAGTAAAGCAAAACAAAAATTAGAAGAACAAACATTTGACCTGGAAACCATATTTGAAAACCTGCAAACACAAAACCACTGCACTTTTTGAAAGCATCAATAACAACATACAAACGCTAACTAGTCCACACACTAGGCAGTACTTTTCAAATAACTAGAACAAGTCTTTAAAAATTTCTTTTCAACATGATCTATCGCCAAATGAAAAATCCCTATGCCAATCTACAACCTAAAAAAATAAGTGTTCTGCTTCGATTTGAACTTCAATCGCGTGTTCAACCAAATGCTTAGGACAAGCCTTTTAAACATAGATTTATACCTCAATAACCATGTGCTTTCTTTCTAAGGCATTTGTTCAAGCCAACCTCAAATCTCTCGACCAAACAATAGTGGTTAACCTAACTGGCTTAGTTACGAAGAACTAACTCTGAACAAGGCACCCAGTCAAAAGTTTGGCACTCAAATACGCGAGTGACCTTGATGGTAAGGTGCCCCCTGGGAACCCTTTTCAAATGAGATCCAAGAAACTAAGAATTTCTAACAAGATTTTGCATGTTTCCTTTCCCTTGACGAGAGCACAAAGGACTTAGGATTATGTGAATGTCATATTGCACTTTCATAAAGTCCGAACTTGTAAAATATTTTGACACTTACCTGTACATCTTGCAACAAACCCCTATTTCAACTTCAACAAACTCAAGAAGATCACCTATCAGAGGCATGTACCAGAATACCGGGAAAGTGGGGCATACCTACTCAAACTAAATTCAACAGAGTATACACAAAAAGGAAAAGCTCAGTATAATCTAGAACACAGATTAAAACAATTGGCATTCAGAATGAGTAGGAGGATATGTTTTAGCTCATCAAAGTGAACTCAGATACATAATTCCTCACTATGCCTAATCCAACGATAATGTTCAACAGCGTACTATTTATATCAAAAGAAAAGCAAGGAAAAGCTCAGTATAATCTAGAACACTGAAAAAACACAGATAAAAACAATTGGCATTCAGAATGAGTAGGAGGATATGTTTTAGCTCATCAAAGTGAACTCAGATACATAATTCCTCACTATGCCTAATCCAACAATAATGTTCAACAGCGTACTATTTATATCAAAAGAAAAGCACAAAAACACAGAGCAATCTTAGATAAATCCCAGCCATTGTAGAATCACAAGAAAAGGCAACCAAATCACAAAAAAAATCAAGCAAAACCCATTTGTCTTTAAACCCCTATTAAAGTGCCTGCAGGCAAGAACCAACACGATTCCATCCCGATAAAACTAAAACATAAGGCGCACCAAAACTTTCAAAAGGAATAAGCAAACATTAGTATAAAACAGGGTTTACCAGCATTGTTCGGGAAAAAGCCAGAAAAATAAGATGGCGCCCTACGAACAGATTTTAATTTCAAATCTGAAGATCCGGAGGCATACGATGGCAAGTCCCAATAGAGCTTTCTCGCACTTATGGGAAAACAGCTGCAATCCCTGTTGCGGGCAACGCGCTACCCCCTTGCAGCAACTGCGCAACGACAGTAGACAGACGGTGATACCCTATTTTTTTCTTCCACTTTATAGAACCTACAAACCCTAATATAAACCCTAAAATTTCCACATAAAACTAAACCCTAATGTGTAAAATTTACTATTGGTAGAAGTGGCTATGAAAAAAGGGAAAAACACATAATACTTTTCCACCCTTCATAAAACTAACACAGCCACTTAACTTGTGGTTAGTGAACATGTTTAAGCCACAAGTGTTAAGAATTGTCAACTATCACTCATCACATATATATATAATTGTTTATTTCGAATTTGGAGTGACTGCCATAAAATAAAGCTTGACAATATACTTGTTTCATCTTCGTGCAATCTAGGAAGAGGACCCTTCCTCATCTATTGTTGTTCTAACTACGTGAGGTATCCTCGAGAGCCAAGCCGACTTGCAAAAGAAATAAACAATAAAATGTATTTTATTATTACAAAATGACAAGTCGGCCCAGTTGGGAAAATCACCCAAAAGTATTGTATAAATAGACGAACTGTCCTCCTCATTTGTCACTGACCTCAAGCAAGTTCGTTCAAGCGAAGGAAGTTCGACTTTTGGGTTGTAGAAGACATTTTGGAGTTGTTTTCTTTGGCATCTATTCTTCTTGTGATTTTATCTTTATTGTATTGAATCTCTGAGTAAGAAAGGCTTGCTAGGTTTTTTCTCGAGTTTGGGTTTTCCCAGGATAAACTATTATCTCTATTGTTTCTATGCATAGTTGTTCTTCGGTGATCCTATATTGTTTATAAGTTGAAAGAGATGAAAATTATACTACTATAATTAAAATTTTAACATGGTTTCAGAGCAATATTGAAGGAGACTATTGCCAAAAACTAGGGTTTCGTGTTTCCTCAACTTTCATCCACAAATTTGGCTTGCCCTTAGCATCATTGAGCTCGCCCTATGAAGGCGAATTTTCTTGTGGAAGCAGATTTTCATTCTAATCATTTTCATTTTTGACCTAATTACTGCAGAAAGTCAAGAATTAGGATTTGTTGTTTTACATTGTTTTTACCACATATTAGGAAGAAAAGGAGGCTCATTCAACTCGCCTTGAAGGGTGAATTCATCTGTGGAAGTAGTTTTCCAAGAATCCAAAGTTCATTTTTGACCTAGCTTTTGCTAAGGTTTCTGATCCAGGTTGCAGTTCTTCTTCTCAGTCAAGATGTCAAGCAACAAGGTTGAAGATAGGCTTAATGGAGCTTGTAACTTTCATTCATGGAAGTCTAGAGTGCTCATTGCTCTAGAAGAAAATGATCTTCTAAATTTTGTTGTGAAATGAGTACTAGAACCTGAAGAAGAAGCAGAAAAGACTCTGTGGAAGAAGAATGATGGCAAGATAAGAAGGATCCTAATAGATTCAATCAAGGATCATTTGATTCCTCAAATTTCTCAGAAGAAGACTGCTAAGGAAATGTTTGACACATTGAAGAAGTTGTTTGAGAACACAAATGTTAATAGGGCCCTTGCCTTGAGACAACAACTCTCAAATTCCAAGATGTCCAGATCTAATTCTATTACATCATATTTCATGAAGATCACAGAGATCAAGGATCAATTGGGCACTATTGGTGAAATTATTGCAAATAGAGAATTAGTCATGATGACTCTGAATGCCCTCCCTCAATCTTGGGAACCATTCATTTAAAGCGTGACTGGAAGATTTAAGCTACCAAAGTTTGAAAGATTGCGGGAAGATTGTACACAAGAAGAGACCAAACTTGTGGCTAGAGGCAAAGCTCATGCCCCTCATGAAGAAGATTAGGCTCTTATTACACACACCAAGACAAGAGGAAAGAAGACATTTGGTAGAAAAGACAAGGGTAGAAGATCAAGTCCAGACCCAAAACAAAGGAAGAAGAAAGATCTTTAACAAATCCAATGCTTCAATTGCATAAAGTTTGGCCACTACAAGAATCAATGCAAATCAAAGAAGAGAAAGGAACATACCTCTATAGTTGATGTTGATGAAGAGACTCCACCAAAGAAATCAAAGAATTCAAAAGAATTCTTCTTCATCCCAACCCTCTTAGGTATTGTTCCTACCAATAATGATACTTGGTTATTAGATAGTGGTGCTTCTAAACATATGACAGGTTATAAGGAGTTTCTCTCAAATCTAGATGAGAGAGAATCACACCTAAGAGTTGTTCTTGGAGACGATGCCAAATATACTATGAAAGAATTGGGGCCACTTCCTTCCAGTTAGATTCTAGTGATTCTCTACATTTGGGAGAAGTACTCTATGTGCCAAGAATGAAAATAAATCTTGTCTCTATCTCTGCACTAGAAGACAAGGGTTATAAAGTTGCATTCTCATATGGAAAGGTTCTTGCATGGCACAAGAACTCCATTATTGATCCAGCTAGAATAATTGGTGTTCGTGAAGAAAGCTTATACATATTGACGATACAACTAGTACAGTCTCTAGTTAATGACTATGTCAGTTTGAATGAGCTATGGCATAGAATACTTGCTCACCTACATTATAGAGCTCTTCCTCCTCTAAGGAAGATGGTTACAGGTCTTCCCAAACTCCAAGTTGAGCACGATGGCATTTGAAGAGGATGTGCACTTGGAAATAATGCTAAGGGATCTTTTCCTAACAGTGGCATCATGTCCAAGGGGAATATTGGAGTTGGTACACTCAGACTTGTGTGGACCTATGTCAGTGCCTCTTTGGGAGGATTTTGATATTATGTGACCTTCATAGATGACTACTCCCAAAAGACATGGATTTACTTCTAAGAGTCCAAGGAATCCGAAGAGGTTCTAAGCAAGTTCAAGGAATTCAAGGCCCAAGTTGAGAACCTATCCAGGAAAAGGATAAAGGTTCCAAGGTTCGATAATGGAGGAGAGTACACCTCCTCAAAGTTCAGTTGTTTCTGTAAGGAAGCAGGAATCAAGAGGGAGTATACCGTCTCTTACAATCCTCAACAAAATGGGGTTGCAGAAAGAAAGAATAAGTCTATAATTGAGGCAAACGAGGCCATGATTCACGATCAAAATCTACCTATGTTTCTATGGGTAGAAGCCTCAAGTACCACAGTATATGTTCATAACAGAGGCCCGCACAAGATATTGAATAACATGACTCTAGAAGAATCCTTCACAGGTGTGAAGCCCGAATTTGGTCACTTACGAATATTTGGTTGTCCAGTATACATTCATGTACCCAAGGAAAAGAGAACAAAGCTAGAACCTTCAGGAAAGAAGGGTATATTTGCTGGGTACAGTGAATCCTCAAAGGCATATCGAATCTACATCCTAGGTCAGAGACAGATTGAGGTCAGCAGGGATGTCTCCTTCGAAGAGGAGATTTCCTTCATAAAGGATAGAAGATCATCCATGGACGGTGAGGATCAAGAAGCTCCAAATGAGATGGAGTCATTTCTCCCTCCCTCGTCAACAACTCAGAGGGAGCCTACAGCTTCAGTTGATCCTGTAGATTTGATTGATCATGTTGATCTAGTAGAGCCGACAGACGTTCCTAGAGATATTATTATTGGCCGAAATAGGCCTGTCTAGGCTCGACAAGCTCTAGAGGATGTAGAGAAGCATGCAACTCCCCCAGGTACCTTCAGGGAGAGCAATAGACCTCAAAGATATTCGAGATATGTAGCACTAAAGTCCCACATCATTGATTCTAAGCCTTCCAACTATGAGGAGGCTGTCAGCGAGCAGGTTTGGAAAGATGCCATGATGTAATAATATCAATCCATCGTGAAGAATGACGTATGGGAAGTTGTGGCGAGACCTGAAGGGAAGTCAGTGGTGAATTCCAAGTGGATCTACAAGATTAAGCATGTAGCAAGTGGGAGTATTGAGAAGCACAATGTGAGATTTGTGGCTAGAGGATTCTCTTAGAAAGAGGGAGTCGATTATGACAAGACATTTGCTCCAGTTGCACGATACACTACCATCAGATCGATCATAGCTCTAGCTTCAACTATGGGATGGAAGTTACACTAGATGGATGTTAAAACTGCCTTCCTCAATGGAGTGATTGAGGAATAAGTCTACATTGAGTAGCGAGAGGGTTTCGAGATTCATGGGAGGGAATCCCATGTGTGTAGATTGAAGAAGGCCCTATATGGACTCAAGCAAGCACCATGAGCATGGTATGCCAGGATTGATGGATACTCGATGAGCTTGGGATTCACCAAGAGTGAGGTAGATTCCAACTTTTACTGCAAGGTTGAGGATGGTAGACCATTGATACTAGTATTGTATGTTGATGACTTGTTTCTCATTGGAGACGAGACACTTACCAAGTGGTGCAAGAAGATGATAGCCTCTAAGTTCGAGATGAAGGACCTTGGTCTGATGCATTGCTTCTTGGGTTTAGAGGTGTGACAGAGACAGGATGAGATCTTCATGAGCCAAGGGAAGTACAACATTGATATCTTGAGGAGAATTGGTAAGATGGACTGCAAGTTCATGACCACACCCATGGAAACAAACTTGAAGAAGTTGAGTGACTCAGCTCTCGAGTCAGACCTGATTGATCCCACCATGTACAAACAGTTGATCGGTTCATTAATGTATCTAGTTAACACTAGACCAAACATTTGTTTTGCAGTGAGTGATGTTAACACCCAAAAATTGTTCACCTAGATCATCTCCCTAGTCGCATAACCCATTTATCCCTTTTTCCTACATTTTTGGCCTCCAAAAACCCCAAAATCTCTAAATTGGTAACCAAATGGGCAAAAAATCATTATTTCCCTCATCAATTAATGAAAATCCTTCAAACAAATGTTAAAATCCCATAAAAAATGGTCAAAATCCCCAAAAAAGAAAAAGAAAAAGGGGAAATAGCCAAAATAAAATTAAAAAGAGGGAAAACATCAAATACCACTAGCCAATATTATTGGTTGCCCAATACCATGGTTCAATACTCCACCACCCAAAATTGCTATAAAAAGGTGATGGAGGCCCCCCATTTCACATCCATGTATCACTCTTCCTACCCTTATGCTGCCAAAATTCCTACTGCACTCTAGCCTACCTCTTCGAGCTTTTGTGCCCATCTAGTCGAGTCTTGACCATTTGAGCATTCGGAGAAGAGCAACGAACCTTGGAGACTCGGAGCGCTACTCTTTGTACAGCTGCGAGGGCCCCCATATCCTCAACTTCTGAGGTAAACTTTGATTGTAAGCCATTATTTGCAACATAACACAAAATACAAATTGTATTCATGGGTTCCTGTTGATTTGTTATCTTATTGCAGTAGTTAGATTAGTTTTTATTTTTATTTGCACTCACATATTATCTCTTTTTGAAACTACTACTAAGGGTTCCATAATCCTCAGTAGGTGCTCTTTAGCACAAGCTAGTGTGAAAACACTAGCTACAAGTGCTCTCAGCCAGTTTATGTGTGAACCGAGATAGGTACATTGGGTTGCTACAAAGCATGTGCTAAGATACTTACGTGCCACTGTGGGATATGGACTTAGATATGCTTCTAGGAATAATATGAGATTGCATGGATACTTAGATTATGATTTGGCAGGAAGTGTTGTGGACAGGAAGAGAACCTACAGGTGTTGCTTCAGTTTGGGTCCTGTAGTGATTTCATGGTGTGGAAGGAAGCATCCCTCAGTAGCATTGAACACAGTCGAGGCAAAGTATATTGCAATGAGTGTTGCAGCACGAGAAGTAGTATGTCTTCAGAAGCTCTTTGCAGGATTGTCGAACGAACACTTGAGCCTACCGTACTTCACTGTGATAATCAAAGTTGTGTGAAGCTTTTAGTGAATTGTGTATCTCATAACAGATCGAAGCATGTGGAGATCAAGTACCACCATATTAGAGACATGGTACATAGATGAGCAGTTCAAATCTTGTATATTCCGACTGATGATCAGATTGTTGACATTCTCACCAAGCTTCTTTCCAGAGTGAAGTTTGCATACTTCCATGAAAGACTTGGAGTATTAGAGAATGCTTCCCTCAGTGAGAGGGAGTGATCTTAGTCTAGTTAGGACAGGTGGTCCTGTGTAGACCGAGAAGAGCTCAGCCCATTTAGGACAGGCAGTCATGTGTAGATCGAGAAGAGCTCAGTCCAGTTAGGACAGGCGGTCATGTGTAGACCGAGAAGAGCTCATTCTAGTGAGGACAGACGGTCCTATGTAAACCGAGATGAGTTTTGTGTGAACTACTGTTCCTATGTGGAACATTCTCCTGTGTGGAGAGGAATCTTGTGTAGAGTATGCTTGTATCCCTGCGTGGGATGTTGTCCTATATGGAATATGTTGACCTTTCTTATGATGATGAGATGTACAAGACCAGATGTGATGATCAGATGATGCTCAGATGTGTTCCATCGTGATGATACCTCTCTAGCTAAGAGGGAGTGTTTTTGTTGTAGCTACGTGAGGTATCCTCACTAGCCAAGCCAACCAACAAAAGAAATAAACAATAAAATGTATTTTATTATTACAAAATGACAAGTCGGCCCAGTTGGTAAAATCACCCAAAAGTATAGTATAAATGGAGGAGTTTCCCTCCTCATTTGTCACTCACCTCAAGCAATTTCACTCAAGCAAAGGAAGTTAAACTTTTGGGTTGTAGAAGACAGTTTAGAGTTGTTTTCTTTGGCATTTAGTCTTCTTGTGATTATATATTTGTTGTTCTCAATCTTTGAGTAAGAAAGGCTTGTTGGGTTTTCCCATGGTAAACTATTGTGTCTCTATTGTTTATGTGCATAGTTGTTCTTCAATGATCCTATATTGTTTATAAGTTGAAAGAGATGAAAATTATACTGCTATAATTAAAATTTTAACATCACCCACCCCAAATTGTAAAATAAAAACACTTATCGATGTAAACATAAGAATAAGCCAACTAGCTGACACACTCGATAAACTAAAAGTCTTAAACTAGGGACTTATGGAATTAGCCCTCATTTGGGAAACGACCTCTCTTTATCCTTGGGGGATAACCATGCATCCATTTCATGTTTCTCATTTTCCTAATAACTTTGGAGAGGCTTATTTACCTCATAAATGGTCAAGGTAAGTTATGGGTACTTGTCTCCATTGTGGAGGTACTGAGGCTTTTCTTTATATTGTTATGATTAGCAAGGATGTGGTAAGGGAACTGGCATAAGGTTTATTATGTTTTTGGAGTGCATGTAAGAATCCCAATAACTAGTGTAGGAGTGACACATCCGTATCCATATTTAGACTTGAATAATAATATGCAAGTGAATGTTTACATTATTGGAGAGTCATTGTACTAGATAACACATTTGTTGGGTTGGACTTTTTGGTTGAGTGCTTCATTCTTTTTTCCAAATAAATAAGAAATTTTATACTCTAAGGAGATGTCATGTTACAATGAACTCAATGATACAAATAAGATTATTTGGTGAGAGGCTAACTTTCTAAGAGATGACAAAAGGAGGAATTGGGTTGCAAAATTCATAAACTAAAAAATTGTCTTTAAAATTTAATTTCTCACATAAATGGGCCATTTTAGCGAAGCCGCCCAAAATGAATAATTCCTTAGCTAATACCCCAATAAGCAATGACTAGGAAAGGAAGGCATTTTTTCAACTTATCCAAAGGTATCCATACACTTTGTAGCTCAGAGAGCCAACTTATACTTCAATTTGTGTTTCCATATCATAACATGTTCAATCAAGTGTACACATCCATTTATAACCATTAATATGCAAGTGTTTTTTAAAAGCTTTATTCTATTCCACTTCGAGACATTCCACCAAGATATAGTGGTTTGAAGACCTATCTTAAGATTATCATGAACAAACTCTGTAATACGATATGGATTTAACTTATCTAGGTTGCTCAAGCAAAACTTGGCTTTTAACTTTGACCATGGCACCTAGTCATGAGTTTGGGGTCAATAAATCAATAACATAGTTGTTCATTTTCTAAATAAGCGAAGGCTCAAGAACTAGGCATTCTTAACGAGAGATTTACCAATATGGAGCAACTCTAATTACCACTAGAGAGAATGTCCATTAAAAGCCTAATTGCCATGTATTTTAGGATTAGTTTGCAAATGCGAACATAAGCTGACCTCCCTAGTTTAACCGTTAAACTAGAACAAAACAAGCAATAATACATACACTTCCCTAACTTGATCCAATCACAAGTTGAAAGATAAGAGACATACCTTTGGATGTGAGTTGTCTCCAATAATCCAATGCTCCAAGAAGCTTTCTCATCCACTTATGAGAAGTACCTACAAAACATGCGGGCCAAGCAATGCAAGAAGAAAACTAGATCTAGGATTAGATTAAGTTATATATATGACCAAGGAGATATGTAATAAATGAATAACAAACTATTTATGGGAAATGAAATGCAGTATTGTATTGACATAAATAGTGAAGAGTACAACCACTTAAGCCTTGTGTCGTGTCTCCTCTCCAATGGATTCCTCTTTGCTCCAAGATGTCACCTTAGTGAAAGAAGAGTAAGGACCTAAAGTCTATTACTTTTGGTGTAATTTCTCCACCATAACTCTATTCTCCATTCCTCCTCCCCACCCATGGCCAAGACTTGTTTTTATAGTACAATATGGATAGGGGAGAGATAAGATCTTTTGGGATAATGGATGAGATATGATCCCAAGTAGTAAGGAATTCAAGTGAGATCCTAGCAAATAGGAAGGGGATCTCATCTAGATAAGATTTGGTTCTAGAGACTTATCGAAAACCTCTTTTTCTGCCCGTATAGACCTCGACGCGACCTGGCAGTAAAGCATTATGTGTCGATAGCAAGCGACACGGTCTGCTCAACAAGCAAGGCACATCAACGACGCAAGTTGTTAACATAGCAACACGTGTCGGTGGGATAATGGCACATGTTGTTGAATAAGTAAAGTGCGTCGAAGTTGCTAAATGGGTTGATTCACAGGGCAAGAAAGATGGGATATGTCTTTAGAATGAGGACTCCAAGGATCAAGGCAAATGAAAGTTACTGGGTCAATGTGACAGATGAAAATCTCGTGTAACGATATAATTCTTACCCATTCCCAAATGAGATTTGGCTTAACAACCTCCCAAACTTTC
Source organism: Larix kaempferi (assembly GCA_027924585.1). NCBI lineage: Eukaryota > Viridiplantae > Streptophyta > Pinopsida > Pinales > Pinaceae > Larix > Larix kaempferi. The sequence continues at coordinate 25,612,184 of BSBM01000101.1, read as the reverse complement.
TATATACTCTTTCCTCAAATATGCCTTTATTTCCACTTAAGCTTGAGACATAATTGGAATCTTGATGTTAAGGCCCTTGTAGGAAATATTATTGAATGGAGTCTAAGAAACAATTCAAATTCTTATCAAATCTTTACATGTTGTATTTCCCTTGAGTACTTGGATTATCCATTGGTATAGAGAACCTAGTCTTGGATGTGAATCTCAATTGTCCTTGTGCCCACCTCCCAATTCTCCAAGAAGGCAATGCATATTCCAATTTATCACATGGAAACATTCCCCCCGTCAATGTTGGCCCATAGGAAGTTACAAATGATATTCTCTAGTCTATAAACGCACTAACTAATGGAACCTAGAAATAGGAATAGTAAACATGTGTTGCACTTAGCAATTTGGAGTAGATCTCATATTTTGTTGTTAGAGTCATGGACTTGGTAATTAATTAATCACTTGTTTCCATTCTCTAAATAACAATGTCATAGAGTTCTTTTCGAGAGGCTTGAAAAGCATTTGGATTCCCAAAAACTCATAGATCTATGAACGTTAAATCCAAGACCACCCTTCACTTGCCAACCGTATAGTAACTCTCTTTGGTTTTCATCTAACATTGAGTTTTATCCCACTAGATCCACAATCTCAAGGCATCACAAAATATCAAAAGGCAATACATTGAATTTTAAATCAAAAGTTTTTTGTTCCCACCAAATTTCACCCCCACATTGCACTCAATATGAGGTCTAAAAATGTGATCAATTATGAAAAGTTCAAATTTTTTAAGAGCTTGGTTTGACCAAGTTTGATTGACTTTGTCCGGCCCTTTATAGATGGCCCTGATATCCCCATGGAGCGGAACACTTAACTTTAAAACTTTTTGCAAAGATCATTGATATTGGGACATAGTGTATTTTTTATGGTATATGGAAAGATGAATAGTACATGTTCAGTTTAAACAACAACTCTTATCAACCCTTTTTTGGAATAGTTTACTCGGCCCTATGGCAGTACTATCACAAGGGAGCACTTATCATCCCTTTTTGGAACAATTTTCTCGGCTCTATGGCAGTTTTATCACAAGGCAACTTACAACAAAAGCATATAGTGATAGATTTTTTGTAATTGTGTAATGTTGTAACTCTTTCACAACAATCTTTTGACTCTATATTCTTAATATATGCATGGCATATATTTACACAATGTAATTCTATAATCCATGAGAAATAAAGTTACAATTTTTTTCCAAGGAAAATAAAGGTTTGATTGACTTTGACCCATGACCAAAATACCTTGGAACCTCACACAAATGGAACCCCTCATCTCTCTAGCGAGTATCAAAATCTACTTGTAAATTTAAACCAGATAAAATTTCTAAAAGTAGAAAATTTTCAAGACTGTAAATGTTGAAAATATAAAAGTGTCCATTTGAAAAACTCAACAATGGGTCTCCAAAACTATCATTTATTGTTAAAAAGGATCAAGTTTCGAAAAATAAAATAGTGGTGGAATAAAAAATCTAAAAGTGACTGCCTCGTTGTATTAAAGATAATGCCAACTCCTGAAAAATCTCACTGCTACAAATAGACCAACAATTAGTAGTCTCTTATTAACATTGAATTTCACTTGCACATTGTACTTGATACCAGGTCTCTGAAAATGTAATCAACTTTGAAAATTTTGAATTTTTATTTGCATAATTTGGTTTGACCAAGTTTCATTGGCTTTGACCAAGGCCCAAATTAGCTAGGAACCCCACACAAATAAATATACATGCTCATTTCTCCAATGGGTATCCAATTCTACATTCATATTTTAAGAAAGATAAAAGTTCTAAAGTTACAATTTTTTTCAAGACTATAAACATTGAAAATTTGAAAGTGCTCATTTAAATAACTCACTACTAGGTCTCCAAAATTATCATCTTCTGCTAAAAAATGTCAAGTTTCTAAAATAAAAAATTCTAAACATAATAGAATCAATAATCTGTAAGTACCCATCTCACTGTCCTCTAAAGATAGCTACAAATCCTAAAAATCGATGATAAAAAAAAGCTAAAAATGGGCCAAAAATTAATAGTCTTTGATTGCCACCAAATTTCACCTCCGTATCATACTCAATATTGGGAATTTCAAAATGTGATTAATTGTCGGAACTTCAAATCTCATTTTTATACCTTGGTTTGACCAAATTTGACTGGATTTGGCTGAGGTCTAAAATAGCTTGAACCTCACATAAATGGAACCTCATGCTCATCTCTCCAATGGGTATCCAAATCTACTTTCAAATTTCAAGAAAGATAAACTTTGCAAAAATAGAAAAATCTCAAAATTGTAAATCTTGAAAATCTAAAAGTGCCCATTTGAAGAACTTAACACTTAGTCTCCAAATTTGTTGTTTGATGCTAAAACTGATTAAGTTTTTTTAAAATAGAAACTATGAAAAATAATGGAATCAAGAATATAAAAGTGCCCATCTAACTTTCCTCTAACAATAGAGCTAAATATTGAAAAATACCATTGCTAAAAATGGGCCAAAATTTGACAACCTCTTATTGTTAGCAAATTCCACCCCCATACTCAATATCAAGTCCCTGAAAATGTGATCAATTATGAAATCTTCAAAGATAAATTAGGCATTAGTTTGACCAAGTTGAATTATCTTTGACAAAGTTCGAAATTAGCTTTGAACCTCACACATAGAGAACCCCATGCTCATCTCTCCAATGGGTATCAAAATATACTTTCATATTTCAAAAAAGAAAAAATTGTAAAAGAAGAAAATTTTCAAGGTTGTAAATTTTTAAAGTATGAAAGTTCCCATTTGAATAACTCAACAATAATTCTCCAAAATGTCACATGTTGTAAAAAATATCAAGTTTCTTAAAAATGGAAACAACCAAAGGTAGCATAATCAGAATGTGCCCACCTTATTGTCCTCTAATAATAGTGCTAAATCCCAAAAAATCTAATTGATAAAAATCAACATTATCTAAGTGTCAAAAAATTATATCCCCATATTGTACTCGACAGTGGGTCTCCAAAATGTGATCAACTTTCAAATCTTAAAATTTCTTTTTGTGGACATTGGTTGGACCAAGTTTGATTGGCTTTGAACATGGACCTAAATTTTATTTTATTTACTCATAAAATATAACACAATTTATATTAGTTATAAATCACCTTTTACATTGTTAAATGGCCAAAGTACGCCATACATGGAACCAAAAAACTACTAATAAATAGTAAGTAACAACAAATAAAACTATAACTAGTAAGTAAATGACCATATAGACATAAATATTAGTTTGAATACCATGAAGAAATGCAAGAGTAAGCCCATACTAGATAGAATAGATAAAATGATAAATCCAAATAGATCATGGGGTGTTCTGAGCATAGGATAGAAAATTAGGAGTAGTCAACTAGGGTGGGGTCCTGGATCATGCTCCATTAAAGTGTCATGAGCATCCATAATCCCTCATTGACTTCAAGTCCTTCCTTAGATAATCGATCAACAATGTCATTTCCTTCTCTGTATATGTGATGATAAGAGATATTTGGGATCATAATGGAGAGTCTAAGAGTCTCTTCAAAAATAGGTTGAAGATTTATATTCCTTGGGAGCATTTATTCTTCATCCACTGCACAACCACATTTGAATCCCCAAACATCTGAAGAGTCTTAATATTCTTTGAGATAGCAAGCCTCAAAAGCAATTTAAGAGCCATCAGCGCTGCACGGTTGTTTGAGCTCAAGTCAATACCTGCAGAAATTTTTTATCCACTAATTATCATTGAGAAAAAGAATTCCACCTGCACCACCAATAGTTGGAAACCCCTAAGACGCACCATCAAAATAACCCCAACAGCCAGATTTATCAATTTCCTCAACCACGATATTTCTAAATTTCAGAGAGTAAGAAGCACGTGGAAGGTGATAAAAAACAACCAAACACTTTGATGCTTGAAGGTCTATATATTTATCTTGAAAAATCACATAGTTCCTTGCAAGCTAAGTATACCAAATCAGGAGAGCAAGGAGAGTTGATAAATCCTATGGAGTACCAAAGTCATACCAGTTTCAAAGGGATTCATTTAAATCATCTCCCTGCCAATAGAGGTTCAAACCTTTGACCAGAGAAACATGATCCACCATCCTCTGCATATAAGAACAAGATAAGAAGATGTGTTCTGAATATTCATTAGAAAAATTGCATAAAGGGCACCATCCAGGACCAACCCAAAACCTCTTTTTCAACACTTCCCATACTAGTACCTTATTATGAAGCATGAGCCACAAAAATAATTTGATTTTGAGTGGACAAACAATCTTCCAGAGGACGAAATTCCTCCAGGGAGGGTCAAGGATGAAATTTTGAACATGGACCTAAATAGATTAGATACTCACACAAATAGGACCCCATGCTTATCCCTCAAATTGGTATCCAAATCTAAATTCAAATTTCAAGAAAGATGAAATTTCTAATGATGAAAATTTTCAAAATTGTAAAACTTGAAAATTTGAAAGTGCCCATTTGAATAATTCCACACTAGTTTTTCAAAATGGCCATGTGTTGTTAAAAAATGTAAAGTTTTTAAAAATAGAAACTACTAAAAGTAATGAAATCAAGAATATAAAACTAGCCCCAAACATAAAAAAGAATCTCATTGCTAAAAATAGGTAAAAAGACAACAATCTTTGGTTACCATGAAATTTCACTCCCATAATGTACTCAATGTTGTTGACCTGAAAATTGGTCAACATAAGATTGATTGCAAAGCATTAAAATGAGCCATATGCCTAAAACTTCTTCCTTATGACAATCACTCTATTGATTGAATGTCTAGACCTTGCCTTCTCTTATCATTGTCCTGACAAAGTCTCCTTAAAGGTAGCTATAGGGTCATCCTCCTAATGTGAAGTAGGGATATGAATGTGATGAATATTATGGTTCGGTTGCCTCCACTTTCGTTATATTGATGATGTTATGATAACTCCATGTTTAGAATCACAAAATGGTGTTTTTTATATGTCTAGTGCAGATGATGGTTATGGCATGTTTTATATACAACTATGATGTTTTTCATGATGCTACATGTCACCTTTTTATTTGGCAATAACATGTGAAACATTAGCATACAAGTTTTTAAGAGTATACTTTTATGATCATGATGGTTTCATTATAATGATTGGTTCTTGTCTATTGAAATGTACACCTGGAAGTATGATGTTAGTATCAAAATTGTAAAATGATAAGGCATGTTTGAAGGTCACATTTCAAATTCTTGAGTGATATTTTAAATGCTTGGAAATATATTGTTGACATGGTTCAAATGTTGTGTAATTACTTGAAAAAAGTTGCAAAATATTTGGAAAATACTTGGCACAAGAATCAGCCTTTTCCAAGAACATACGACAAGTCTATGTTCTCCAAACACCTATTGTAATGTACCTAGGAAATATAATATGGGGTACCTAGAGAGGTACCCAAGAGGGGTGTAATGCACCCAGGGAGCATAATACGAGGTGCCTAAGGAGGCACCCAAGCGTGATGATGAATATAGTGTGGCCATAATCATGGACTAGGTCCACTTTGCAGTTAGAAGGAATAATCTAATAAGAAGGGGTAGTTAGAATAGACCCCAAAGCATACTCATGAAAAAGTATATCTACACATGAGTATCATTGTATTGAGGGATGTTGAATGCTAACTATTATGTTGTATCAAACATGTCTTCTGGAGTGATTCCTTCCGTAAGGATTATTGATGTTGCTACCCTACCTTAATTGTTCTTTATATATTATTGCGTTGTCTATTGTATGAATACATTTTATTATTTATAGAGTTGGGTTTATTCCTGAGCTTAAGCATATCTCTTTCACATTTTACCTTTTATCTGTAAAGGTTCACTACAAGTGGTATCATATCTCTTTCTTGGGAAAAAAGTGGAAGATTTGTTTTGTAGATTTATTAGTGAAAAAAGAGGATGATGGTATTCAGATTCATTTATGAAACTTTCTATGCGGAATCTAAAGAAACCGACTATAGATCTTATTTAAAGTTGAAAAAATAACAAAGTTAAAACACACACACACAAGAGTTCAAATAAAGAAGATATTGCAATTTGAAATATGTGCATTTTTGGGGGATTTTTGAAATATGTGCTTTTGATAGAGAGCCCAAATTACAACAAAACCAATACCATTTAATAGAGAATTTAGTGGAATTGATTTGATATATTATGTGATACTTATTATTAATATTTAGCACACTACAACCTTTGCAAATGTCTTCCCCCAGATGTTAGAAAAACTAAAGAATAGCCATTTTGAGACAAATTCAGGATGAGTGGAACCATGGATGCAAATATATTTAAGAGGAATTAAACCACATAAAATAACAATGCAAAATATTTTTTGATACATTGGACAACAACATCATCAAGCAAGAATATAGCCATATCATCACTAGGGAGTATACACAAGAAATATCTACCATGTGTGATTTAGAAGAAGTTTGTAAAGACTGGTATCAAGAGAGTTGTCATTTCTTGGATGACAACAACTACTTCCATCTTCTATGCCATATGAAAAATATATCATTAAGGAAAGATAGAAGTAGGTTGCGCCTACCAAATTCTAGTATGCTTCTTTTATAGTGGTGGATTTACTTTTAGAGCCATCCTTTTACAACTATATGGATAATTTATTTTCTCTAGATTGTTATTTTTATTTGGGTCCACATGACTATGGTGGGAATTTGGAGAACAACACTCAACAATTTATTGAGCTTAGGTATCACGAGTTGGGATTCAACTCGAGCACCTAGACATGGGACCCACTTTTATGGAAAAGCTTCTTGGAATGCATCGGTGTTGAGGCCAACACTTGTACATGGCACCTGGGTTCCCTAAACTACTTTAGTGTTGTGGTCTGTGGTCAACACCCATACATAGGACCTTGGTTTATGGATGTATATCATATGTACAAGCATTGAAAGAAACACTTCTTGAAGGGGAATGGGATGTTGGGATCCTTGCTAGAAGTGTCATAAGGGCATATGGGCCCATTATAGATCAGATTGGGATACGTGTGGAGGAGAACATTTAATGTAATGTGGACTAGGTCTACACTGTTCATTATTATTAAATAAGGCCCCATTAGATAGTTAGAAAATAATAATTGTAATGTGGCCTCATTAAAGAAGGCTCACTAGGTAGTTATCATTTGGTCCCTATAAATAAGGATGGAGTCCTCCATATTGAACATGTATAAGATTATTATATTGGATATTAGTTCATTTGGAGGTTGTCCCTGCAATGAGGCAAGTGAATAGGAGTCAATCTTTCTGTAAAAGGATCCTTATAAAGTGTTGTCTACCTTAAGAGTATTTTAATCTATTAAGTATTTAAGCATCTCCATCCCATTATTGTACATGTTATGTATGTTTGCAATTTTCAGATCTAAGGTGCACAACAAACATTGCAAGATGTTCATATCTAAGGTACATAACAAACATTGCAATATGTTCAAATCTAAGGTACATAACAAACATTGCAAGATGTTTGTCTCAATTAACAATAAGGGCCAAAGGTGGCACATGAAAGGAAACTCATTGCAATACCAGAAAACACAAGAAATGAAGAGTCCAAAGATAAATATGAATAAGAGTCTATAGAAGCAACTGAAGAAAATCCCTAAGAAGGGCATAGTAAAAAGGAAAATTAGCTTATATAGCCACATTCCTTAAAGGAAATACATGTTGAAGAGATAAATAAAGAAGAACCATTAGGTAAGGTTGTTTTATATTGCCCCCCACACCACCCAAAGAAACAACAACCATCAAGACAAGGTTGTGAGCATCAACAACCTAACTATGAACCTACATGGAACCAAAACAATACTAAATATAGAGGTGCATGGAGGAATAAAAGAAATGCATGGGGATATTAATACGATACAAAGAGAGTAGGATGGAAAAGGAGCAACTATACTCAAGATCATGGTGGCTAGGGAACAAATGGACCCCATGTCCACATTTTACTCAGATAAATAGATGTGTGTGCTTGATAGGAGTTTACTACATTGCTTTATAGATAATATTATATTGCTCCTGCTCATGTTTCGAGGATGAAACATGTGAAGGTGGAACGGATTGGAATGTACCTAGGGAGGTAGTTGTTAGGTTTTGGGGTTACTCCAAAAGTGTTTTCACCTTACTATGAGAGAATTAGATATCATATCCCCTTGATGACGCTTCATGGATATATGGATGGGTTTGTGTGTATGCTTGAACTTGGTTAGAGTGTTAGCATAATGCCCTTAACTAGGAGGTTGTTACCATGATCGACATGTTGACTAGTCCATTGGGTTCACAAAATGGGAGAGTAAGATGCTTGATCGGGGGATTACTTACCTATGAGGAGGGGCACTATGCACTCTAAGGAAGGCACTTAGTCCTTGGAGCTTGGGACCATGTGATACACACCTTAGAGGTTGGACACTTGACTTGAGTATGCTTGGTAAAGGAGTATATTTCATGGAGATTGATGATGGACAACACATATATTGAGGAGTAGTAGTGGAGATTTGTGACAAAATTTATAGACATGAGAGTAGCATTAGGAACCTAAGACGACACCTGGAACATAGTTAGAGGAGGAGCACCTTGCATGAGGACGCTTGGATAGTGGACCACCATTGAAAAAGGAACATTGAACTAACATCTTACTGGAGAACACACCATCTTGGAGGAGGGGTGTTGAGCCCAAGATCATGACTTGGAGGGTATTTCACTTTCAAGGTTGGATAATCGTAGTTTGACACATGTGCATCCTTGTATTGTAGAGTGCTCCATGTGGGGTTACCTTGTTGGTTACTTTTATGGATACGTGTCTTTATTTTATCTTAGCCTCTCTCATCTACTCATATATGTAAGGGAGAAGAGAGCTCTTGTATTCATTCATCATCATTGTACTCTTCTTTGTAGTTGTAATGGATATGTTAGGACTCACGAGGAAACCCTAGGAGCTAGACACTAGGTTTCATGAGGAAACCTCGGGAGAAGAAAAAGGGAAAGAGAGATATCTAGGATATTCTTGTAGAGATTGGTCTTTTGTGATGTCAAGGTTTGCTCTTGTAATGACAAGGGTTTTGTTATGCATGTAAACCTTAGAGAAGAATGTGTCATTGAATATTATGATGGTTATTATGGCTCTTACTATAGCACTAGAGTTTATACCTTAATGGAAGGCTTGGAGAGTGGAGCTAATGGCTTGCATGGTTTTGGAACATTGTTCTTTTGGGATGTAAGGCCAAGGAAATATCATAGGGTTATTGTATTCTTAATATTCCATCGACGTATCAGTGCTTTTGATGGTGCAAAAATGGTGGAATTAGGGTTTGAGAACTCAAATGAATAGATGGACATGTAGATTTGGAGGCTAGCACTAGAGTTGTCTTTCCATGTACTTGTGTGATGCAACATGGCTACAATTTTCAAACCCCAAGGAATACAATCATGCTAATCTGGAGAACTTGTGTGACATAGGTTTGTTGTTGAAGCCAAGGAGGAATTACCAATGATCATGCTTACTTGTTGGAGATATTTGATGATGGATGGGATTTTCATGGTTTCCCCAGCTAGGGTTTTGGAGAACTTAAAAGATTGTACCATATTTGTGATAAATATGTGTTATGTGCATGTACTTCATTTATATACATACATATGGAGTTTCCAACTATCAAATACTTTTGTAATTGCAAATTTGATTTTCAGATGGTCTTCTTGATTGGGTAATTTCTAGCACTTATTGTTCATGTTGATTTGACACATTTAAGGGTTGAAATTATAGAGTGATTTGAAAAATATATGGAAGATAATAGGGCAGATTTCCTAATAAAAATATGTAGTAATTAAAGTGATTTCATATATGGTTTATGCTTGGAAAAGTCTGCACTAAGGGCCGAAACTTGTAGGCATATGTTTGGTATCTTTTGTCTTGGTCTACTTAGTGTGTTGGGTTTAAGTGAGATGAAATATTGCTATTCTTCGCTGCTTTAAATTAATATTTCAGATCAGCCCTAATCATGTTGAAGTTCATAAGTACTAGATCTAGGAAACATCTAATGTGAGGTGGAATTTTTGAATTTGCAATAAAAGTCAAAGTCAAATATTTCAACATAGTATCATATTTATTTTGGATAGGATCACTCTTTTGGTAAAAAGGGAATTGCTATTCCATATCCCTTATACCTAAGAGTGGTACTTGACCTTGTTGAGGTTGATTGAGTGGTGAAACCCTAGTGTGCTTTTGTGAGCACTTGCACCCATGAAAGGTTTGATGGGTTGAAACCCTAGTTGCTCTTCTGATAAGAGTATACTTTCACCTGTGATAGGTCTACTACATGGATGGTTATTATGGATTATTTTCATTAGGTTTTATGCATAGGACTTGTGATAGGTGTTGATTTGTTCCAAGGATGCTTGCTAGTATGTTTTTACCTATGAGAGATGGTGTATCTATGTGATGAATGGCTGGTATGGATTTATTTTTAATGGGTGAGATCCTAATGATATGTTGTTGATTTGTTCTAGTGTATACTGGGGTGTTATGCTTCATCTATCGATGACATGGGTTCCTTCAAGCAAGTGACATGCCTAGGAGGGCTTATGACAAGGAGTTTATTTGTTCTAGTAGATGCTAGTGTGTTTTCATCTATGATAGGTAAAAGATACAATTAATTGATGGTTGTTATTTGATATATATTTCAGTTGATAGTAATGCTAGAAGTACATGTGATAAGTGGTTGATGTGTTATAGTCAATACCAGTGTTTGGGTGCGTTGCCACCTCATACACACCTAAGGTTAATGCAACATAAATCTTCAAGCTGCTTGGTGCGTCCTTGGGGGCGAGTCTCGAGTTGAGATAAGGTCACTCAACACTCAAATCCTCAGTCTATGCTTACTCCGATCGAAGCCAAGGGGGGTGGTCCCTAAGAAAAGAAACTAAGGTTTTTACGCTAAGTTACGAAAATGGAATTAGTTCTAGGAGTTTTGAAAATGTTGAAACAAGAGAGCAAATGCTCGTGAGTTAAAAAACAGCAGCATGCGAGTTGATTTAATAATGACCCATAATTGATTTTAAACACAATGCTTTGTAAAAACTAGATTAGTGCCAATGGAGTCAAACGATTGTTGCTGAAATGGAAATGTTGTGCAAGTGCTTCTTGGTCAGTTTTAATTATTATGGATGAGTGGATTATGGGAAGGGGGGATTCCCAATCTACCGAGAAGGTACGAAAAATATGTTTGGATTTTCCAAGTGTGGTTCTACACGTGAAATGTGGGATAGATCAGAGTTGCGGGGGTATGTCCAACACTACACCAAAGGAGGGTGTAGCCTGACGGGGCCCCGCGGTCACTATCTAGTTGTTCTCGCTTCACTGCAAATTTTGCCCACAAATGGTCAAGATTGAGATGCTGGATTTCTGTCTATTTAAGGGGACTAGCTTTTATTAAATATGAGTTTTTAATTATATGTTGAGTTTTATTGAGTGCAATAAATCTCGTTTCTAGCTGTTCCAAAGCTCAAGCAAGCCTGCGATGGACAAGAGTATACACGAAGATCGTGCAACAACATATTTATTTCAATTAATTGTAAAAGTAAAAGAACTTGTGAAGCAATGAAATGTTATGCTAATTACTAAAGGCCAAGAACCTCTTTTCCCTTACAGGAGCAATCTCTTTCGGTACTTCAAGGAAGCAAGGCTAGGTTTATTACTTTTTATTACAAAATGAAATGGACTGAAAAGAAAAAAACTAACTAAGAAAGAAACTGAAACTAATCTAAGGTTAACAAAACCAAACAAAAATGAAAGCAAAAAGGAAAAAACAGTCACGCCACGAAAATGACATGAGTCCCCCAGGGGGGATGGGTGCGGGCGTTGAGTAGCCCATTTGCTTATACTATTAATTTACAAATTTTTTGAGGTGGATTCCTTTGGTCCTGTTAAATAAGGATCTAAGGACTACAAGGTTCATCAGAAGAAACAAGAAAGAGGTGTGTTGCTCTAGGAGGTTTTGGATGGCCCAAATCTTTGATTTTTCGGCAACACCTTCTCTTACCTGTTCGTTAAAAATGAAAAATCAGCCACCTGTTATGCACCAAATATGCCAAATAAAGCGTTAAAATCATAAAATATTATGTACTGGAAGATGGAAAAAATAATCCTAAGTACTTAACAAAACTAGATCTACTTTGAAAATATAACTTTTAGACTTCTAGATCTAGTAACATACTTAATTAAATTAGCCTTTAGATATTCTTAAAAAAGGGAAACCAACTAGATAAGTATGCAAGAACAATAACCTTAACCAAAAGAGAGCTAAAATTAAAGTAAAGGAGAGAGGGAGAAGAAGCAAGCTTAAGCCGAATGTCTAAATCTATGGAACCCAGCGGTGGGAAGCAAAGGGACTATGTCTTTCTTGAGAGTGCTTGAATAATTGAAGAGTCAACTGAGCTCAGCCGCTCCATCAAGCCAGGATACTTGCACCACTGGCAATACTTGCAAATAGAGGATTATATCATGTACTTCCTATACAAGAGGTTAAAAGAGCATGCAAATAAACCAATCATACATGCAAATCCTAAATCTCTAATCATAGAAGAATAGTAAATGAAGTCAAGCTAGAATCATTTACCCTATGAGTTGATACCAACTTTCACCAAGGCCAGATAAATCACCATAAGAAGCAAAATAAAACAACAACACAGTTACCTCATATACCACTGACAATGATCATCCACACACAATTGCGACACACCATGGACCTCCAAAGTCTTTCCATTCATTGATAAAAATACTACAAGAACTATCACAAACTTGGGCATCCTTTCGGTCCTCTCTCACCATGAGGAAGAAGGGTGGCAAGCACTTGTTTAAATAGCACAGGAGAGGCCCAAGGGGTCACATTTCCCAAGTAGAGATGGGGGTGAGGTCCATCCTTGATTGATTGGCTTGAAGGATAGTTAATTAAAGAGGGTGGGTGCCACCTCTCATGAGGTGCGTCCTCCTCTCATGGGATTCTTCTCCCATCCATGTATGGCTTCCATGTGGAAGAATGCACCCCCATTGAAGAGATGCGCCCTCCCTCAAGTAGAGTGAACTCACACTATCGAGATTTGATCCCAATTGAAGTATATTAGGCTTTGATTTGACATTTCAATCAAATGCAACCACTACCAATCAACTAAAACATATCTGGGACATGTTTCACAAAATCAAAGGGGCTGATTTTTTGCCTTTATTTTCTATTTTTGGCATTTTTATTCAATTTTTTGAGAGAAATAACATTAAGCAATTAAAAATTACTAATTTCACTCTCAAAGTGGGTTTAGGGATTAAGTGGGTCCTCTGAGTTAGAAAACAAGCACCCCCATGGAAAAATTCACCTCCTAACCACACTTTTATTACAATTTGAATTTTTTTAATTAAAACATTAAAAATGGCTTGTTTTACGAGAAATTTTGTATTTGTGAAATGTAAAATAAAACCTAGGGGGACACAGTACATGTTCATATGACTCAATAAAAGTGACTAGCATGGTAATATACACATACACTTAGAATTAATAAAATCCCAAGGTTTAACCACCAAGGCGGATACTCCAGCTTTGGAGGTGTGAGTGAAAAACTCGGAAATTATGCGTTTTTTTTTCCTTGGTTTTTCCTTGGAAAAAGTCCGTAATTTTATTTCAAAAAAATGATTAAAATTACATTCTGCACATGTAGTAGAATCACAATGCACATGTAGTAGAATCACAAGGATCCCTACATTTTCACATATTTCTGTCCCATATAAGCAGAAACAACAGCTTATAAGGAGCTGAACCAAAATAGAGAAACCCAAAGAAAATCTTCGCCACAAGAAGATGAATCTTGAACAGCAAAGAGAAACCGAAAACATTGCCACAAGAAGAAGAACAGGACCCTGAGCAATGTGCCACAAAACCACCGCCGGCCATCAAGATTAGCAAGACGTCTTCAGCTTCCATCAGAACCAAAACCCTCAACAGGAGAAACAGTAGATCCAAGTCTGTGGACGAGCAGCAAACTCAATGGATCTCCCAAACCAGCGAACTCAGCCAGCAACTCCAGATGAAGAAAACGGCCAGGCAAAAATCCCCAGACGCTTCCACCGACACCGACCACCAGGACCCAACGCATCAGCACTGCTCCGCCTGTGATCTTTGCAACAAGCCGCATAGAAGACCGCCATTAGCCTGCCGCCAGAATCCCTGCGCTGCCTCCACCGCATGCCGTCGTTCAGGAATCCTGCAAGAAAATGTAATATGCAAGGGTTTCGCTCCAAGAACTGCGTACGATCGAGACCCAAATAATCCTTGAACAACGACAGCCTGCTATCCTTCACTTCCTTGCAGATCTTCAAGAACCCTCTGAGAAACGGCCCGAGAACAAGAATATTAAAGCTCTGGGCCAGGCGGCTCCTCTCGCCATTGAGGAGGCGAAGAAGCTCGTCCTCGCTCTCAAATCTCCTGTCAACAAGCTGCAGACGCCTCCTGATCACAATACCAGTGGTGGAAGCCTCAGGCCGTTTCTTGATATCATCCACCGCCCGGCCGATCTCGTCCTCCCACGCAAATCGCTGGACGACCATTATTAACAAAGAGCATTGATCTTTATCGGCGAAAAGGCTATTCGAGCTGCTCAATCGCGTTATGCAAAGGTCATTCCAGAGCAGAGCAGAGAAAAGAACAGAAGGTCAGGTCCCACAACATAACAGAGCAGAGCATAGCAGGTCAGAGAAGAAAATAGCAGACATCCTTCCCAATTCATTTCCCATCCGGTCCAACTTGGATTCAGGACATTAAACTCCAAGCAAAGGTCATTCCAGAGTAGAGCACAGCAGCTACGAGCGTCGAGCAGAGCATAGCATTGTAGAGGTATTCCAAATCCATAGCATCGTAGAGGTCTTCCAATTCCAAATACAGAATCAAGAAATGCAAATACAGAATCAAGAAATCCAAATACAGACTGGTTCACAGTTGGATTCAGGAGTGGAGCACAGCAGGTTCCAGCGCCAAGCAGAGCATAACTTCTTGCTCTGTCACCTACAGACTCAAGAAATTAAACCCCAGACGCCGATCTTCTGTGTGGCCCAATGTTTACTTATTACCCCGATACTAACTATGTGTTCTCGGAAATTATGCGTTGCTGAAAAGCAATGCATAATTACCAAGGAAAAAACACTCTAGATTACCAGATTGATGTCTAAGTCTTAAAAAAGCCAAGTTTTTAACAAAATTCATCATGCTATGCTAACTTATCACAATTCCCCGTAGGGTATGAACATGTGATTTTATTATAAAAAAAGGCCAAGTTGGCCTGCTAGGACTTATGATCTTCTAAATGGGAACAAGTGACTTGTTCAATCTTTGTAGGCTCGCTTGAAAACCAACTAAGTACAACTTAGGTGGTAACAGGGTGGATTGATGCTTGTCATAGGGATAATTGACCATTTAATTATTTGTTGAATTTTGTAGCATAGGATGGCAAAAAGTCATTCTTTGATAGGTTGATGATTATTGGTTGGTTTATTTTGGTTAGGTGATGACTAAATGATTTATAGGAATAAAATCCTTGCTTAGTTTCAACAGTTATTATAGATAGTGACAGCTTCTATTGTTATCCCTTAGGGATAGTATCAGTTGTACTTCTTGTGCATTTATAGAGATATTGGTCATGGATTTGATAGATGGTGTGATGTTAAGTTATTGGTGACATTGTGCGTTTGTACTTGGAGATAGGTTCAAAACCTATGGTGGTGGAATCAATGATTGATTCCAAGCTCACTGCTAAGGGGAGTAGTGATGAGTACTTGTGAGATGGTTGTTGGATTCTCTCATGGAGAAGGAGCTAATCATGATGATACTCTTTCTTCATGATTCTCTTAATTATAGGGAGATCATCAATTTTAAAAGGTTGTGAAGTGTATTAGAGGATTCTCAAGCTCATAGTTTGATGATAACCCTTTATGGATTGTTGATATAGTTCCCTTGAGTTGGTATTTAATGATCAATGAGTTAAGATGTATGCAAGTTTTATCTTGTTCTTTTGATGGATCTGATCCACTTGTCTTGGTCATATTGGAGATATGACTATCTTTATAGGATGACCTAAACAACTCTTGATGTAGTGCCGAAAGATGTTGGATTTTGATGATGACGATAGGGATGCTAGTGTTCTAACATGTTCTTATTGATCTATTCCTTGTTCTAAAGTAATTTCAAAGTTAAATAGGAATTAGTGTTACAAGGTTAATTTTCTTCAATTTCACAGATGGTCATTGTTCTTTTGGATCCCATAGAAGGGGGGGATAGGGAGTAGCTTGGTTTGCTGGTATAAACGAAGTCATATTGTCGTACTTTTCTTTTATGTTCATCGTTAGGAGGTTTAGTTGTAGATTGCTTAGTTTCTTGCTTGGAGAGAGACATACCTTTGTGAGCATTTATCACTTTGATGCTAAGGCATGCAAACCTATACTTATAGGTGTGGCTCTTGTAGAGTAGGTATGATGTTCTATCATGACGGAGTATTATTCATTCAACTTTTTGGATGCATTGTCCATAGTTAAATGTTGTAGTTTCAAAGGGAGTTAGTGGGTGTTACAAAAAACACTTTTCTCATAAAAAGGGAGTGTTAGGTTTTTGGGTTACTCCAAAAGTATTGTCACTTTGATAAGAGAGCGATAGGTCTCCTAACTCCTTGGAAATTCTTTATGGATATATGTATGGCTTATTTTGGGTGGATGCTTGACCTTGGTAAGATTATTGGCATGATGCCCTTACCCGAGAGTCATTACCCTAATTGAAAGGTTGAATAATCTATTGGTTACACACAATGATGGAGTTAAGCTCTTAACTGAGGGAGATACCTACCAAGGAGGAGGAGCACTAGGCACTTAGCCCTTGGAGCTTGGTACCATGTGATGCAAACCTTGAAGGATGGACACTTGACTTGAGGATGCTTGGGTTGAGGAGCATACTTGATGCAGGTTGGAGATGGGCCCAAACACATATGTCGAGGAGGAGCATTGGAGCTTTCTTACCACATTGGCATACATGAGAGTAGCACCATTGGGCACATGAGAAGGCATGTGGTAGATAGTTATAGGAGGAGTACCTTTCATGAGGACACTTAGATAGTTGACCACCATGGAAGAGGGAGCATTATACTTACATTCGAAGAGTCTATCAACTTGGAGGAGGGGTGTTAATCCCAAGCTCGTGACTTAGGGCATTTCATTTTGGGGGTTAGATAAACCCTACTTAGAGACATGCCTCCTTGAATTGTAGAGTACTCCATGTGGGGTTTGCTTGTTGGTTACTTGTATGCAAACATGTCCTTATTTTATGTTAAACTCCCTCAATTGGTTGTATATATAAGGGAGGAGAGAGATATTGTATTCATTCATCATAATTGTATTGTTCTTTGTAGCTGTCTCGGAGATGTTAGGGTCCTTGAAGAAACCCTAGGAGAAGATAAGGGGAAGCATATGTGTCTTGGATGTTCACAGGGAGATTTCTCTTGTGTAATGCAAAGGTTTTTTCATGTGATGACTAGGTTTGTGTTATAAATGTAAACCCTAGAGAAGAACATGACATTGAAGGTGATGATGGTTGTTATGCCTCTTTGTTGTAGCACTAAGGTTTCTACCCTAGTAGAAGACATTGGGAGTGGAGTTAATGTCTAGCATGGTTTTGGAACCTTGTTATTTTGGGATGTTGGTAAAGGGTGAGAACATGGAGTTATTATATTCTTGATATTCCATTGAGGTATTGGTGCTTATGATGGTGCAAGAATGAAGACCTAGGGTCCGAGGACTCAAATCCTAGAATGGACTTGTAGATTTGGAGGCTAGCACTAGAGTTGTCTTTCCATGTACTTGTGTGATTTAACATGGCTAAGGTTTGCAAACCCTAAGAAAAAACCATGCTAGTATTTACAGCTTGTGTGATATGGGCTTGTTGTTGAAGCTAATGAGGACTCGTAAGTATTGATTATTGGTTGTTGGAGATCTTTGGTGGTGTCCATGCTTTGCATGGTTTCCCTATCTAGGGTTTTGGAGAGCTCAAAGGATTGGAAAAACTTTGTGATAAAATTGTGGTATGTACATGTACTTTATTCTTATACATATATATGCCACTTTTCAACTGGTCCAATACTTTAGTAATTGTAGATTTGATTTTCAACTTTCAATGTCTTCTTTAATTGGTTGTAAATATGTAATAATCTGATTTTTGTTTAGAAAAGTGCGGCATAAGGGATGAAACTTGTTAGCATATATTTGGTATATTTTCACTTGAGATGCCTAGTGTGTTGGCTTGAATTGGGATGATATATTGTCTGATGTTTGTTGCTATAAGTTACATTTCATATCAGTCCTAAGGATGAAGTTCACAGGGACTAGATCGAAGAATCCTCTAGTGTGAGGTGAAATTCGTGAATTTGCAATAAAATTCAAACACAACATTTTAATAGTACCTAGGGAGGATAAATAATGTAATATTAGGTTCCTAGGGAGGTACCTCAGGGAATAATTAATGTAATGCAACTATAATAATGGAAGAAGGCCCACTTCGTATTTGGAAGGTAATAAATAATCCCACTAGGTAGCTGTTAGAGAGAATAGTATAATAATGAGGGGTAGTTGGCATAGACCCAAACGAATAGTCATAATAAAGTATATATACATAAGTGTCATTGTATTGGATATGTTGAGGATAGTATTGTAGAAAGTATGGCTTGTGATATGGTTTGTTGCGTAATGAGTAATTGATGGTGTTACCCCACCTTAAGGACTCTACATTCTTGTGTTTATTATTACGTGGAAGCATTTTATTATTTCCAATTAAAGGGTTCTTCTTATCTAGTATCTACCAAGGTTCATTATAGGTAAATTCAAACATATGGAAGGAAACCTCATCTTCCACTCATTTGGACGATCCTAGCAAGTGACAATGAGTTGAGCCTTATTATGCCTCATATAGCATGAATTTTGTCTCGATTTGAAGACCCTACCCAAGCAAGTTGTGTTTGGAGGATTTCGCCTTTGATCCAAGGTGTTGGTGCCTTGATGCATGCTATTATGGGGTTATCATTTTTGTTGGCATCATGATTCCATATTTTGGATGCTTGCATGTGGATCTTGATTGAGAATTAGCCTTGACAAGGGTCTTGCATTCATGTTAACTCATTTGTTGACCCCTAGTGCATGCATGGATAGGGAAACCCATACGCTAAGTATTCTCCCTAAATATTATGGATTATTATGCTATTTCAATGATCATTTAGGAAGTGCATCAGTTTGCTTAGCATGTTATGTATTCACATGGGTTCTGACACATGTTAGAGGGGAACACCCATCACCTTAGGTGTTCTTGAGTTTTGAGCATGATTATTTGAGCTTCTATCCCCTTGGAACTTATTTATGTGGCACTTACTATAGGTTGTGCGATCATGTAGTTGAAGGGTTTAGATATGTTTCGGAGGAGTGCCTTACCCTAGAAGTTGGAAACGTTCAAATTGGTTGATTATTTCATAGTGGATATTTGCATGAGGACATCTCCACTCTAAAGTGCTTTCTTTGGGAGCTATGTTGTTGTGTCAAAGATTATTAGATGTTCTCTTGAGGAGCACCTCACTTGTGCGCAATATTTTAGGGCACTGACCATATTTTGAGGTCTCGGTAGTTGGATTTGGTCACATGCATGAGGATATACACATTTGACCATATTTTGAGATCTTAGGAGTTGGATTTGGTCACATACATGAGAATATACACATTTGACCATATTTTAAAGACTTGGTAGTTGGATTTGGTTATATTTAGCATATGGTTTGCCTCTCAAGATTGGCACATTTGTTGACAAGGCATAACCACCTTGCACGCATATCTAGAACACCTCCCTACTTTAAGGATTTGTATGATTAATGTTGGGGAAACTTCACATGTAGTGGCACATTTATCTATAGAACCCCAATCTCCTATAATATTTTGAGCATGTATTAATCATTCTGAGATATTTTACTTACTGACTAAGAAAAACATTCCCCTTTCTATGGAATCATTGGCACATTTATTGATGAAACATAACTCCCCATGTACATAGCACTAGAGCGCCCTCTTTCTTGGCCCATGGTTTTGAGATAACTTATAATTTTGGCATATGGTTTCACACTATGGCACTAGATTTTGGGTTGTTTCATGCTTGTATGAAGAGAGTCCACCTTCCATGCACATTATCCTAGCGTGCACCGCTTATGGTATTATTTGGAGGAGTTAGTTGGTGCATTTGAGAGAGTGTCCTACCATTGAGGAGAAAATTCCTAAATAACTAGGGAAAACTATAAAAGATAGGGATGAGAGATACTGGTCCAAATTCCCTAAGAATATTGAATGATAGTTAAGCAATTAATCAATAAATTAAGACGAAGAAGTACCTGCCTTCAAATGGTCGTCATAAACCTTTCTTCCATGCACAACTCCCAATCTAATTCAATCAAGGAGTCTGCAACCTACACACAAGAGAAACAACACCTTCCTCGAATCTAATGCCCACATAAAAAAATGAACATGTAATAATTCAAATTGAGCATCAACTAACCCTAATCAACGTATCAAGAAGACTAGTCCTTCAAACCAACGCGCATCAAAAGTAGTTAGACATTCAACATCATATTAGGGGGGCGAGTGGGTAAGAGTAGGGATCTCTATTTTATTAAGATCAAACCACAAGTACAATTACCTGATCTCACTACCGCCACCTTCCAAAGCCACCGTCTGGGTCCCTCTAAACCCAAGCTATTGATGCTTCACCTTCTCAATCTTCGATCTTCACCTTGAAGTGACCTTGAACAAGATGGATAAATCAACTATATATATGAACTTCACCACTCAAGAGAGGATAGAACTCAGAAACAAGTTTTTCTAAGGGGAGGGAGAACATAAAAACTCATAATGCTTGAAACAATCCTTCTAGCATAAGGACGATAACAACATGAGTGCCCCTATGTCTCCCATAAAGACTTCATTTATACTTTCTTGACATGGTTGAGATAGTTAAAGGGTGGTTTTGAGTAGTTACAAGTGAGAACCTACCATAACAATTGTTCACATTTGTGAAATTCATGAAATTTATATATTTTTGCATAATTTTCAAGGCATGCACACATTTTCAGAAGGGAAGGAGTGTGCCACGCACCTTGATCCAAGGAAGGGTGCTTGTATTCCTCAAAACTTGATTTTTTGGAGTATCTTGAGTTAAATTGAATTGCAACTGAATTTTGATGTGGGCTTGGGCCCATCGGTCATGGAATACACTGATGTGTCAAATCATGTTATAACACCTACCTACCTTTCCTATTTTGAGGATCGGGATGGTACATATTTATGAAGGATCACTTGGATTGATGGAACACTCTCTAGTTGGAAACATGGCACATTTATTGAAGGTGTCCCACTTATTGCACAGATTTCAAGGCACACCTCTTCTATGAGTAGTTTATATTATTTGGGTTGGTTAAGGGCTTTATTGGATAGTGCCTAGTTATGGGTGATTAACACTTTCCGATTCACAATCTCATGATGGAATGACTCCTTATATTGGAGAGTGCTCTTTTCCTTTTGATTAAATTGGCAAATATACTATTTTGATGGAGAGTGGTTGTTGAGCTGGGTTATTCTTGATAAGTTCTTCATGGAATAAGAGGATTGTTGGAATGTGTAATGACATCTAGTTAGATGCCATGATGTCCAGTGGTCTCATTTATTATTGTACAATCCTACCGAAGGCATTTTGCAGACACAATGAGTCCTACCTAGAAGAAGAAGGCATAATACTTTTCATAACTCTCTATCTTATGAAAAATGAGTTATCCCACATGCATAACAGAGTAAAATTCTCCTACTACTATTCTTTATATAAGAGACGTGGAAAACTATTTATCCCACGTGTATTATGGGATGTGATCTTCCATACCTCTAGCATATATAATAGAGGTGAATGAGACTCATTGGGTACACATTGTTGTGATATTGGAAAGTCATTTGACATGAAGTCAAGATAGAATGTGATGTGATGCTTATGTGGGGGATGCCAAAGATTGTAAGAGTGGAAGTTGCCTAAAGAATAAGAAGATCATCCTTCCATGGATGTTTCCCCATCTTGGGGTTTTACCACATAAAACCGGTTCTCTCTTCTCTCTTTCTTTCCTTGAATATTCTATTGATTATTTGATGATTATGATGATAGGAGATTATACTAGTGAGATTTTGGTTATTGATTTACATGTTGGTAATCTATAATTTGATTTACATGGAATTGGCCAGCTCCTATAAATATTTTTTGCTCCAGCTGGTTGGTTATTGAAAACAAGATACTGACCGGGGAGAACTATGCTAGATTTGGTGGTATGGGCCCTACTTGTTTCCCTCTTTGCTATCGAGCGACAAAATCCGTGGACCACCTGATGGTCACTTGCAACACTACTCGATAGATATGGGAGGAAGTTGGATACATGATTAGAATGACTAGGTGTTGGGATTTTAGTACACTTGATGCTAGTTTGTACCACTGGTTTACGGTGGATGTTCACACATCTCCATTACCTCTCTTTTTCATTTGGGGTATATGGCGATATTGAAATTTTATACTATTTGAAGATGTCCGATTATGTTTTGATCGTGTTTGCAGGTTTATTATTAGTACATATACTGAATTAATCCATGGCAATAAACCTGGTAAAGATCTAGGACCCCCCCCATTCTCTCCATCCAGTGCCCCATTGGATTTTTTCATGGGGCTGCACAAGGGGGGGGGGCATGTGGAGCAGGAATACACCTTCTAATAAGCAAGGATAGATATTTTACTCTTTCATTCGGTTGCAGTGGGGGATCAAAAACCTATGCAGAGATCATATCACTCTGGTGCCTACTCAATTTCGCTATTAGCTGCGGTATTTTATCTATGCAAGTTCGTGGTCACTCCAAATTTTGTAGCGGATTGGATCAATGGTAGAAGACTTCTTCAAGTTCCCATTTTGGAACAATGGAAAGCTTGAATACTTGAACTTCATAACAAATTTTAAATGGCTATTTTCATGCACATATATCATACTTACAATCGTCAAGCTGATCAACTATCAAAGTTGGGTATTGGGTCACAAGAGGGACTAGTTCATTTCAAAGAATACAACAATAACCAGTTAGTGGATAACATTAGAGAAAGTTTGAGGTAAAAAATGGGCCTCAAAACAATAATATTGTACAACAAAAACCACCAATAGGATTGAAGATAATGATGTCAACCATGGGGGATGAATCAACATTTTTGGGGTAAAAAGGTAAAAAAGTGAAAAACTACTTTTTTCAACTCGTATTTTCAACTTATCTCCCTGTATATTCACTCAAATTTCAAGCAGGAGCACTTGTTGGATGGGGAATTCAATTCTGCATCCAACGAGTACCCAAACAACATAATTTTGATGGAAACTGCTCCCCGAAAAACAATGTGATAACCCTGCTCGAAATTTGAGTGTCATCAGCACGTTTTTTCATGAATTTCCTATTTTTCGGGGAACAATGTCCAACAAAAGTATGTCGTGTGTGTACTCGTTGGATACTGAATTAAATTCCCCATCCATCGAGTGCTCCTGCTCGAAATTTGAGAGAATATACAGGAAGATGAGTTGAAAATACGAGTTGAAAATTAGTTTTTCACTTTTTCACTTTTTTACCTTTTTACCCCAAAAATGGTTATTCATACCCCATGGTTGACATGTCATCGTCACATTTTTCATGAATTTACTGTTTTTCAGGGAGCAGGGTCCATCAAAAGTATGTCGTGTGGGTACTCGTTGGATGCATAGTTGAATTCCATATCCAATGAGTGCTCCTACTTGAAATTTTGAGTGAATATACGTGGAGATAAGTTGAAAATACGAGGTGAAAAAATATTTTTCTTTTTTTTTCCCTCCAAAATTCGACAAGGTATGATAATATTATTTTATTATTTCCACTATTATTTTATAATTTTCCTTAGGAGGCCCGTTTTAGACAAAAAAATTTATAATCAGGGCGCATCATGTCTTACTAGTTCAAACATTTTCCACATTTTTTCATACTAGTACTTCCCAGTTTGGTTTGCTGGGGAGTCTTTATCCATATGTATTGCCATTTTCTCTTTATCTATTTGGTGATAACCGAACTAGAATATATGCTTGCATATATTATGCTTTTTTTGTTTTTTTCTAAAGAATTTTGTCATATAATTCATCCTATTTATGGTGGTGATTTTTTATTTTTATGTCATATGAGATGTAAAGGCTATATTTCCAGTACTTCAGTACTGTTGTAATGGACTCTAATGTTGGTTTTGGAACACTATCTGAGGGGATATGCACTATATGTAGTTTCTTTGATTCACATTATGAGTAGTAAGAAACTTTTTTTTCACGTTGAAAAAAATATCTATTGTTGTATGTTAATGCATATTTGGCTTTGCGACTGCTACAATATGGGGATGAGGAAGGATCTATGAATATGAAGCAAAGGTAGGGGGATGCGGGAGCAACCCTTCTTTTCCTTTTTACCCTTTTTTATTGTTTCTTATTGCAGAGATTTAACTTTTTTGAGAAGCATCCACTTGGCATGATGTTTCCACTTGGCCAACTCCATTGATCCATATGGATCTATCGAACATCGATTTGGTCGATTACTCACCAGACCCTTTTGAATACCAACAGGTGTTTGTATCCGATTTTGGGGGGCAAACATATAGTACTATTGGGGGACTTGTAGTCAACATGGTAGAAGAAGAACCATTGCTGCCACCTGAAGGGTTTCAGTTTTCTCTAGATCTAAACAATAACTTGCTTCAGGTTGGGTTTCTAAACAGAGAGGGTCTATAATTTGTAACCTATTTTGCTACGGTTCACCTAATGTCCGAGGGTTATCAAAGGAATTGGGCGGACCTATGCTCTCTTTATTCTTTGACCTTGAAGGCTTTGTTTTTCCTTCCCTCCCTCTAGAGGAACTGCTTATAGACTTCCCAACAACTAAGTCGACCTATCCCCCTTTTAACACTTTTGGTAGGGGTTTTCTACCATCCTTTGACTCCAACTAATTAGAGGTGGGATGATGGTCCTTTGGACACATAGATCCACATCCTCCAGGGTTCGGGCATCCTCCAAACCGTGAAGTTCTATCTCTGGGTTCTGAGGGTTTTATAGATTCTTTAATAAGATCTGTGGATTAGAGTGGGGAGCCTGTGGATTCTTCATCAACAAAAGATGGGGGAGAAGGACAAAGATTTGGAAATGGGTAAAAAAACAATAAGGGTTCGAGCAGTAGAAGTGGACAACAAAATTGAAAAGGAAAATGTATAAGCTCTGTAGGTTCTCCACTTCAGATGGTTTGTGGAGTGGACGTTTCAGTATCCCGGATGACCAATATCGCAGAATTGACAGTGGTAGGAAAAGCTAGAGGTTGATATTTTAGCCTCGCTACATTGGAGGATTGGTGCAAAAACAATTGGTTTGAACTACTAAATTATGCCTCAGAATTTAGGGTTTTATCAAAAGGATGGTTTGCTTTTTTAAGTTCGAAGAAAAGCAGGATGTCGATCGAATTTTATAACAACCCTGGAACATCGACTCCACCCCTATCCTCTTCAAAAATGGATTCTTATGTTTGATGCGAATAGAGAACGTATGGATTTAATTCTTGTCTGGGTAAAAATGTCACGACTTCTAATGGAATTTTAGAACTATGAATCTTTTAGGGATTTCGACAATTCACTAGGGGCATTCATTGATGCAGACATGTCCTTTTTGGAGACTAAGATATGACTGTCGCATGCATCTTAGTCTCTTTAAATATTAGGAAGGGGATCCATGAAGAAATTGAACTTGTTTGGGGTCAGGAGGTTCGTCATCAACTGCTGGACTATGAAGGTATACCTATTCGGTGCCGAAGATGCCATGCATATGGACATATAGCAAGAAATTTCTCCCTTCCTTTCACCCAGCATTCAACGACGCCTAAAAAAAGAACTGTTCGACAGGGCGAACTGATGTGGGAAGGACAATTTGAGAAGGAAAGAAGAAGGGATGGGTCGAGAGGTGATGGTGAAGGTCGGTCCAATACCCCTAATAGAAAAGAACTTCGGGGATTTTCGGGTCTGCGAAAGGAAGGGGAAAGTCGACTTTTGAGTCCAGCGGCTTAGATGGATAGCTAGTACCTAGTCAAAGTCCTCCTATCAACATGGATACACGAATTGAGGATTCTATGGGTAAGAATTCTCCACATAAACCTTGTGTAAATTCACTGTCAAATTCTTTAAATTTGATGGGGAAAGATTGGCTCAACATCGGGACAAAATCAAATGTTAAAGATATGGATTTAATTTCAGCCTTCCCCCATTCCCGAACAACATCTCCTGCTCCTGAGAGGCCTGCATCCCCCTCAAAATTTCCTTCTCCCTCTGTCTCCATCCCTAAGGATTCAGTTGTATCCTCTTCTGTTAGCTTAGGTGAAATCCCTATATGTTTTCATCTTTGATCCAGGGAGGTCCCATAACTCTCTTCTATGGCTCAGGGCCATTCTGGTTGCGGGAAAAACATAACCATAACCACTAAAGGGAGAGGGCGTGGTAGACGTTCACATATTGCTGTGGAAGAAGAGTGTGCTCGTATTGAACAAGATGTTGGAAGACAAAAATCCATTCTTGTGGTACTTATAGCAATGAAAGCCCCAAAAGGGGTTCCCCCATGAAGGTGCTCTCTTTCACCTGCATGGGTTAAGCAAGCTCGTCCAAAAAATCTACCCTCGAACAGTTGGTCATGAAAAACCAACCATATTTGTTCCTTCTACAAGAAAC
Source organism: Larix kaempferi (assembly GCA_027924585.1). Taxonomy (NCBI): domain Eukaryota; kingdom Viridiplantae; phylum Streptophyta; class Pinopsida; order Pinales; family Pinaceae; genus Larix; species Larix kaempferi. Next base: position 25,585,227 of record BSBM01000101.1, on the reverse strand, counting down.
CTTTGGTAATGGAGAGTGTATTACCAATTTGTTGGGGAATATATTCAGAGACCAGGTCTTCTTAGGCTAGGATGCAAAAGGACATTTGGGAGTCTTGGAAACATGATGGAATCTGAGAGCTATAAAAACCTTAAGCTCGTGGGGTTTTGACTCTGGTCTGGAAATATAATCCTATTATGTAGAAATCGGGTTGACTTTCATAGTTATAAACATTATGGGCCTTATGCTGATAGAAAGGAGTACTGGGATCAGATATTCATAAAATCTTTTCTCAGGGATGATAAGGTGATAATTGGTGGAGATCTTAACTTCACACTGGGTGCTCATGAAATATGGGGAAATAGAGTGAGAGTCGACCCTCTTGCTGATTACTTCCTCCAAAATCTTCGTACTGGAAGCCTCCTGGATATTGACCTTGTTAATCTAAACCCCTCCTAGGAAAGTAAGAGAACAGGTGAAAACTGCATTGCAAAGAGATTAGATCGTTTTCCAATCTTAGAAAAGATGTTGGATCAAAGACTGAATATTAGGTAGTGGATAAATGTTGGAGGGGAATAAGTTCATTTCCCTATCTTTCTAGAATTAATTGGGGGGAACCAAAAACCAACAAGTCCATTTAAATTATGTTCAATCTAGCAAAATCCAGTTGGGTGCCATATTCCTCTGATGAAGAAGGGTCGGTGGCACTACATTTTTATCAAAATATAAAGAAATTTAAGCAAGTGGTTCAAGGATGGGAAAATCTAAGAAGACCAATGATGAAAGGGAGTTGTTGCAGATATAAGAAGAGCTTAAGGTTATATATGACTCAGAGGGAGGTGGATATGCTTCCCAGGAATCCAAAGAACAACTAAGAAGGCTAGAGAATGAAAATAAAAGGATTATGGAGGAGCAGGAGGAAATTTGGAGACCAAAGAGTAGAGCCATTTGGCTTGAAAGTGGGGACGAGAACACAAAATTCTTTCAGGATTTTTCGAAAGGGAGGAAAATGAAGGATATGATCTGGGGCCTAAAAGATCATAATAATGAACAAGTATCCTCTTTTGAAGGCTTAGCCAAGTTGGGTAAGTCTAATTTTTAGAACTTGTTTAAGCTTGATGAAAGGGTCACAATTGCAGAAGTAATTCAAATGGCACAAATCTTTCCTGATTTGATTAATCTGGAGGACAACAGAGAGCTAATGGAGGAATTTTCAAAGGATGAAATGAAAGAAGTGTTCCATAGCTTCCAAAAAGACAAAAGTCCAAGACCAGAAGGTTGTATGGTAGAATTATTTCTTTTCCTTTTTGATACTATCAGAACAGACCTTCTTAAGCTAGTAGAAGAATCTAGGTCTGGGGGGTTCATGCATGCACCCTTAAATTCAACTTTCATTGCCCTTATTCCAAAATCGGACAACCCACAGTCTATGGATGGTTTCAGGACAATCTCTCTCTACAATATCACTTATAAAGTGGTGGCGAAAGTTATTGCCAGAAGGATCAAGAAGATTCTTTCAAACACCATTTCTATTGAATAGTTTGGGTTCTTGGAAGGCAGGCATATTCATGAAACAATTGGGGTGGCTCAACAAGGACTACATAGCTTAAAATCTAGGAACTAGAAAGGAGCGATATTGAAGATAGATCTATCAAAATCATATGATAGAGTTAGTTGGATTTAGATTAGACTTCTCCCAAATCACCTTGGTTTTGAAATAAATTTCATTAATTGGGTGATGAGCTGTCTAACAACTATTTCATTTGCAATTCTTATAAATGGATCTGCATCCCCTTTCTTTCACGCAGAAAGAGGGCTTCGTCAAGGATGTCCTCTATCACCACTACTTTTTTTGATAGTGGTATAAGGACTGAGTAGGGCACTAATCAATGCTAAAAGAACAGGCACATTTTATGGTATCCCCATCTCTGCTACCCTAAGGATATATCATCTGTTATTTGTAGATGACGTACTTATTTTTTGTGACGGTATGATTTGGGATGTTGAAAAATTAAAAGAAATCTTGGAACTCTTTGGGAAGGCCACTGGTATGCAACTCATTACCAGAAAATCATCCCTCTCCACGATAAATATGAGTAATGATGAGGTTCACATATACCGCAACCTCTTCCCTTTTGAGCTGAACACTTTTGACGATGATTTCAAATATTTAGGGTTTATTCTTAAACCAAACAACTAAAAAAAGGGAGATTGGTTATGGATTATTACAAAACTGGAGAAAAGACTGATGAATTGGAGTCATAGATGGATCTCAAGAGCAAGCATGATTTTTCTTGTAAAATCGATTCTGGAAGCAATTCCAATCTATTGAATGTCACTGGCCTGGATTCCAAAAGGAATTCTGGAAAAATCCAGGAAGATTTGTTTTAAATTCCTTTGGGCTGGTACTAGTGAAACTTATGTACTCCCCTAGATAATATGGGACCTTATTGCTCAACCAAAAACCCTTGGCGGATGGGGCCTAAAGAATATCTTCAAATTATCAAAAGTCCTTGCTACCAAAGTGGATTGGAGACTCATCTCCACTCAAAGTCTATGGACAAAATTTGTTATTCAGAAGTACATTGCCCCAGAATCGACAATAGATTGGATCTGTAACCCAAACAAAAGAAGGTCATATGTTTCAATAATTTGGAAAGCTCTTCTAAATTCCTTCCATATTATTGAAGAAGGCCTTGCATGGAAAATTGGAAAAGGTTCAAGAGTTTGAATTGGGGAGGAGCCCTGGCTGAGGTGCCAAAATAATCATATTTTTCCACAGCTTGTGGTCCAACACTTAAAATTATAAGGAATTTACCATTTGGACCAAGTTGTTGACTCGAGATCAACAACTTTCTAAAATCGGGGATGGATTGATGCCCAAAGATTTGGTCTTGTTGGGGATTAGGTTGTTACTTGGGGTACATATATAAACGCTCTCAACACCTCTCATATTAGACTAACTGATCATGAATGTGAGCTAATCTGTATTCATGCACCCCATGGAATTTATACTCCAAAATTGGGATATCTTAAACTTATTGCTGATATACATAACATAGATCTACAATGGTGGTGGAAGGGTGTTTGGAAGGCTAAATTTCCTCAAAAGGAATGCATTTTCATGTGGTGTTTGATTTCCAATAAGGTTCCTACTTGGGAAAGAATGGTGAAAATGCATATTGAAGGTCCGGGTTGGTGTACTCTGTGCAAAGCACAAGAGGAAACCATTACTCGCCTTTTTATCAATTTCCCCTTTTCCTCAATGATCTAGAAATAATGCGGTCGTTTGTTGGGTATGGGAGGTACCTAGGTTGGTGCTAGTACCGAGGATGCCTGGAAAACTTGGTTATCAAACTAGATTTTCACAAAAATAAAATCCCTGCCCCTTATTGTCAAATAGGGGTGTGGATAGCCAGAAACCGATATATTTTCCAAGATAAATCCTCTATTGTAGAACAAATTGATTTTCAGTGCCTTGACATTCTCTCGCACTTCCCTCGGGAGTAAGATACTCCAACTATTCGAGTTATTCAAGTAGAATCAGTGAACAAAGAAATTCCATGGGCTTTTTTTGATGGTGCTTCTCAAAATAATCTTTGTGGGGGGGAGGCATTTTATATTTCTGTAATACCTTTTTCTTCAAAATTCAAATAGGGATGGGGACTTGAACCAATAATTATGCAGAAATCATGGCTTTGAAACTCCTTCTATGTTTTGCAAAGGAAAAGGGATGCAACAATATTCAAATATTTGGAGACTTGATGAATGTTATAAATTGGACAAACAAATCACAAAAATGTCACAATATTCTCTTACTTTCTTTGGTTGAGGAAGTTCATTGCCTTGTAGAAAGATTTGATTCATTTTATGCCATCATGTCTACAAGGAAAGGAGTGTTGAAGCCAAGGAAATTTTTAGGAGCAAGATTTCACCAATTGGCTATTTTTTGGATTTTTTTTCAAAAAATAAATTCACTATTTGGTCATTTTTAGTCTCTAATATCACCTATATTTACATAAAATATGTTTTTTTTTATCATAATATTCGCCAAAATTTACAAGTTTTGGTAGTAAATTTTATGTTTCATATTTAATATTTGCCTACCAATCTATATATATGTTTTTTTCAATCCAAAATAATCACCTAGGATTCTATACTGAAGTAGACTTTTTATAATCCTTAAAAAATACCTTGGTTGAAGCTGACAAGATTTCAAAGGAAGGACTACAATTAACTTTTGGTTAGTGGAAGATCACAGAGCCATAGAATGGGAATTTCTCCAATAATACGATCTGCTCCATAATGAAAATGAATTTCTCCAATAATGCTTTCATTGAAGACATGGGAGACATCCAGAATGAAAATGAATCTGCTCCATAAGTTTTGGCAAAACTATTTTCTTCTTTATAAAGGAGCACTTAGTAGATATATATGAAAATTTTTATACACAGCTTAATATGTGACAAAATGTTGTCAAGGATAGATACAGAGGACATATTTATATCTGCATACTTTTTTGTTTCCAGTACAAACCTCTGGGTTTGTAATCTTAGAATACATGGTACACATGTATATGCAAAATGTAGTTTTGTTTATCTCAAATAAAATTACACTTTTTTCCAAGGAAAAAAAGTTAATGCATATTTCTCAATTCTAACATGGTATCAAAGCTAGTCACTGAGCTCTACCTCCAGTGATTTTTTGTTAAATAAATATTCAAGCATCAAATTTCTTCAATTTTTGTTATTGGTCCCTCCTCTTGTAGATCTTCCATCAGATATGGAAGCCATTGAGGTCTGACGCTGAATCTGGGCATTTTTCTTTTACATCTATGAGTTTTTTTTCTAAAAACCATAACCTCAATATTAATTTTTTTAGGATAAGAAAGAGAAATTTTCAGTTTTTTACTAGATTTTTCTTTAGGTTTGAAGTGGAAATTCATAGTATCCTAACTTGTTATAAAAAATCTCCCTTTATTGCAAAAGATCTGGTTGATTTTCTCTGTGTAGATTCTTTTTCACACGTTTCTATCCAGACGCCTTCGTCATCTGTGAGTTTTTAGTTTCGAATATTTTTGCCACACACACGGGTTATAGCCTTGGAAAGCGCACACACATACTTTTCCTTGTCGACAGGCATGTACACATGTGCCTTCACCTACAAGAAATCACATATACCCTTTTCCGAAGCAAAACATTGTTGTATTTTTTGTTGTTTTTTGCTGAGGGTTACTTGATCTATAGGTAGGTGCTTCTGGGTTTTGTCATTGGTGAGTGTTTATCTTAAACTCTTGAATTTATTGCATTAGTTTCTTAGTTTATGTTTTTTAGCATCATGTTTGCAAAGGTTGTTTATACTCCTAAGTTACTTACAACTAACTTTCTTGTTTGAAAGATGATTAACATTTTCAAGAGCACGATTCTCTACAATTTTTTCACGGTGACAACAAGAAGCCAACCAATGCCAAAGACTTAAATGTTTGGTGACAATATTTTTCATCTATATGTGATATCCATTTTTTTGCATCCATAGTTTTGCTCAATATGTATATGTTATTGCATCCTAACCTTTATGTAAAATCAATTTCAAGTTCTTCTATCTTCCATGTCTCATGACCTGATTTTTCCTTTGTCATTGTGGGCTTCTCACGTTGATTTATGCTTTAATATTGAAAGTTATTTTGTGTAGATTAGCTCTCTGTTTGCTTCACTTTCTCCGCATGGGTCTTTGTGAAGAGTTGTGGGACAACTTGGTTCTGCAGATTGTCCGTATCTTGAGATTCTTAGCATATTTATGTTGTCATCTCTAGTCATTCAACATTTATTCTTGACAGTAGCAAGTGTCTTCTCCTTGCACACTATGGAGGATCTGATTACATTTTTTAATGGCTTCCTACATTATTCCACTCTAAAAATTATCCTTGACAGTAACAAAGTTTGAAACTATTTGCCACTTTATCCAGGATGTTTGAAGTTGTTATTAAGGGGGAATGTAATGTAAGAAAATATCATATAATGCCATCTTCTTCTAGTTAAAATTTAATGTAATGAAAGGCCATCTTCTTCCTGTAAATTCATGATGATTGTCTATGGGCCACATTCTTCGATGTATAGGCTATCTAAGGTTTGTATACACACAATGAGGTCTACTACAAGGTGCATCTGTCAACGGTTGTGTTGGTTTCCTACTAGACACATTTCCCTGATTGTATAACCTATCTAAGACATTTATACACACCATGAGGTGTCATGTTGAGTTCATTGTTCAATTTGGTTCAGGTGCAATTTCATGATTTAGTAAGAAGCGGCTGCTATCTTCATCAAATACATGAGGAAAAGTTTGTTCATATTTCATCTTGTTGGGAATTTTGGAAGTTGTCGTAAAGGGGGAATTTTAATGTAATGTCATCTTCCTCCATTTGTGTTCTATCTCCCTAGTCATCATAAAGTGGGAATGTTGGAATGTGCAATGATGTCTAGTATGATATCGTGATGTCTAGTGGTCTCATTTATTGTTGTACAAGCCTAGCTAAGGCATTTTGTAAAAACGATTATGAGTCCTACCTACAAGAAGAAGGCATAAAATACTTCATAGCTCTCTAACTTATGAAAAGAAGTTATCCCACATGCAACGTGCAGTAAATTCTCTCTCTCTTTTTTTTTCTTTCCTCGGAAAAAGTCGTAATTTTATTATCAGAAGATACAAAATTACATTCTGCAGATATATGGAGAGCAAAAGCTGCTCCATACATTGTCGCATATAAGTGGGTACAGTAAATGAGCTCGGGAACAAACCCTCATTGCACAGAAAAATGGAGAATACAGAAAAGAACTAGAAGCTATGAATCCACAGTTCACTTTGTAGCAGACCCTCCACAGAAAGATCCGTCAAAACCGAAACCCTCATCGGAGGAAGCAGAAGATCCATGTCTATGGACAGAGCAGCAGACACGGTAGACCTCCCAAACCGGCAAAAACAGCCAGCAAGCAAACCCCTGATGAAGAAGCAGCCAGACAAACCCCATATTGGACTGGAGCAGTCCGCCGTAGCAAGCCGAGCGTCCCTGAAACCAAGAGCCCCAGACCAAGGGCTCCGCCCCTCAGGAACCACCGGCCTCCAAGAACCCAAACGGCTCCAAGAAGATCTGTAAAATAAGCTTTTCAGCTTAAGTATCATAGCTTTCAGAAAAAAAAAAAGTACCGAAGTACCCCAAGAACACATACAACCTAGAACAGGGCCACCACAAAAACCAGAAAAGAGACCGGCTCGTGTTGAGCTGCAGATAGGTGAAAGAAACCCTAAGAAAAAACTGTAAGATTGCCAAGACGCTGGGGTTTCAGAAGAAAGCGGCATGTTGATCAGGTCGATCCGACGTTCCGACGGCTGCTGATAATTGTCGTCTGCCTCGAGGCGGTCAAAGCTAGCGTTGAGGAAGAATGCTGCCGTGATGATGATGGGGTTGGAGGCAATCAGTGCCCTAGCGACTTAACCTCCCATGATTTTCCCTTCGCTGTCAACGACAATGATGGCGAGTTCTGTGGGAGGCGCAGGTGGGGGGAGGAGGTTGCCCGAGAGGGACAAGATCCCAAAATGACCCTCCAAGAACATCTCCTCGGGAACTCGAAGCTGACAGTCCCGGTGGCGCTAAGAATGCAGACACCACCCTCTCGGGCGTAATTTGCCAGGCTCTTGATCACATTGCACCCATTGGGGATCTCGATTCGGTGCAGTCGGAGAGAATTTGCACTATCCTGAATTATGGTCGTCGACGGTTTCGGCTAATTGACCCCACGGTAGCAGAGCCACCGAATCTGCACGCCAAAGCTCTGCAATCCGCTGCCACGGATCAATGCCCAGCCACCACTGTGCAAGCTCATTCCACATCCGCGGAAGTAGCGACCGTTGCCGCTCAAGAAAGGAGTCTGGTGCCCTTCCGCCGCTCAGCCGCCATGCTACCACGGACATCCAGGCAGAAAAGAACCGCCGCCGCCACCACTAATGCAGGAAGAGCCTTGTTCCAATGGGTCTCAGAGGGGAAAAAGCGGTGGCAGCTGTTAGCACTTAGATTTTATTCTGGTTGTAAGAAAATAAGACCTAAGGTAACCTATTTCAAACCAAGCTTTAGGTAGAAGAACTAGCCATTTTCTCTACCAGAGAGGGCTCTCTCAGGATATATATATGAAGGCTAAAATATATAAAGGTTTCCTTAAAACTTCTCAAAAGATATTTTCTGGTCGAAAAGGTAAACAAGAAACATTGGGCATGGAGTCAAAGCTTTCAAAATGTATAATAAACCAGCAAGAGATTTTCACCATAAATATTTTCACAGAGGCAAGATAGTAATCATGTTACAGTCGATTTGATTTTTCAGGCGGCATAGAAATAAGTAAAGACATTCCATCAACAACAGGTATCTATCCAGGATAAATCTATTGTCAACTTTGGAGAATAAAATGGATATTTAAACGCAAATAAAATGAGGCATAACCAGTATGAATCTCAAGTTATTTCAAATGCTCATTTAAATATAGAAGAAAAACATCATGGGAGATATAACGAAGAAGATAAACATGCACATATAAGGATAAGGAAAATAACAGACTGCAAGACTGATTAACTCATGAATCTCTGTATCAAAGGATAGGTATCATCACTATACTGCCTTTATTTCAAAAATAAACTTCAAAACATACTTGTTTCTCAAAAATTTTCCAACCCTTTCAACAATGACCTCCATTGTCTTTTATACAAAATTTTCAGAAGAAGCTCCACATAACTGCTTCTTCTAACTAATAATTAAAAATATTTAACTAAAAATAACTGTCTTCGAGTAACCCATAACTGTCTTTCAAATAATATTACAAATTTAAAATAAAAAGTCTTTTTGCCACTTGGCAAGACTTTTGGATATCATCATTTTTGCCACATGGCAGGAATTTCAAATGCATTTAAGTATGAACAGAATATCTGGTCTTTCCGTACTTCTCTACATAATTCCACTGGTCAGCCGTGGGTAGGTCATAACTGGTCATTTCTTTCACCAAGACTCGCATCTCGATATGACCTGCATAAGAAATAGGAAGAAGGTTTGCGCAAGTTGAAATCAGCATATTTAAAATTTCAAATTCCCCTGACATTTTCTCCATTAGGATTTTTCCTGTGAGCATGTGATCTATCTGTTGGAATTTTCGGTGATCCATCCTGATATCAAACAGTAATCTTTTATAATCATTCTGAGGAATTAATTCATTATCTTCGTTCCAGAAAGCTGGGAATCCTTTGTTCACTAACTTGTCAAATTGCCTTTTGAACTGGATTACTTCTTTCCTTATTTCTCCTGCTTTGGCCTCGATGTTTTCGATATGGGAGTATTTGCCTAAGATCCTTCTGGCCCAAGTGATGACAGAAATTCTGTTTGTTATACTCATGGCCGTCAGGTCTGCCTCGGATAAACTGTTTAAAAATGTAATTGCTCTCTGGGCGATTTCTTTCGGCTTTCTGTTTAGGCTTTCCCTGACTGCCTGGCAACTGTTTAAGGCATCTTTGGCTACTTTTTCCTTAACTCTTATATAATCCAGATATGGCCTAAGTTTTTCAACTTCTTTAATGATCTGGTCCCATACCATATGTTTACATCCCTGCATAGCAGCTTGTCCTGTTGCATGAGCAGCCAATCCTTTATTATTACTACTCAATTCTTGATTATTTGCCTGCAAAGTTTTTATTTCTTTTTCTTTTGTTTCATTTTCTTCTTTTAATTTCTGTATTTCTGCCTTCAACAATTTGATTTCATTATCTTTTAAACTTATCTGTGACATTGCCTGTAAAATCCCATCTACACCATTCTTATCTTCTTCAGGGCCTGCCTGTACTTGCTGTTGACTGTTCTCTGCTAGTTGTTTTCTCACTGTTGCCAACTGTTCTTCCAAAAGGAACCTTTCTTTTTCCCAGTAGTCCTTTTCGTCAGACAGCTTTAGCAATTTAGCTGTGACATCATTGACTTCGTTAGCTAACTCTTCTTTCTCTTTTTCTAATATAGTCAATTCTGCACCTTGAATGAGTACAGCATCTGGGATTTTCAACTTTCGTCTCAATGTTAAAATCATTTCTTCTTTCTCCTGGAGCAATTTGGTAGCTGCAGCTCCATCTTTATTAGTTAAGTCCATTTGCAGTTTCTTAATTTGATGTTGTCGAGACTTATTCTCTGCCTTTTCTTGCCTCAACTGATTATTTAATTTTTCTACTGAATTCTTTAGTTTGTTTGCTCTCAATGTGGCCCCCAAATAGTCTGAGTATATAACCTCTCCAGCTTGTCTATGTAACAAAATTTTGTCAGGGGCATTTATCTTCGACAAATCTACACTCATCTCTGAGATCTTGTCTTTGGTCACAACTGAAAATTTTAAAGAATTTTCTTTGATGTTCCTGCTGGTGAATAAGCTCACTTCATTGTTTGATATATTTCTGACCTTTGGAAACAATAAACTTGTTTGTTTCGCAGATTCCTGTTTGTTTTTACTATGTTCATTAAATACATCCATGAAATTTTTAGGTCTATTTACATCATCCCCTACAGAGGTCTCTTCAATATTGTATTCCCTCACTGTAACCTCGGGTATTTCATTTTCTGTAGCTTTTGCTTCTTCTGAAATGGTTGTCAATTCCTGTGACTCATCAGTCTTCAATCGTTTTCCTTTTTCTGTCTCTTCATCATCAATAATCATAATGTCCTGTATGGGTCTTTTGGACCCTACTAATGCAGTATTGATTTCGCTTTCTGTTTCTTCCATTGCTTCCTCCAATGACCTTTCTATGTCGGCCTTGTCTGGGATAATTTCTTCTTTGTATTCGAGCCAGTTGGCTCTGTATTCCATCCCTTCAACAGTTTGATGATTCAGAGCCTTAATACGGTGTTCAATTCTTCTTTTGGATATGATATTTAATGGGTCATATTCCAATGCTGCATCTGTCTCGAAATTCATGTCTTTTAACAATTTTTCTATATATACAGCAGCGTTCTTATTCTTTATTGTAAACGGACCTAATGTGAAAGGGTACTTAATGTCCGTTGCTTGTCTGTGGACTAAAAAATTGTTATCTTCTACAATCAATTTCTGTCTCAAAAACTCCAAGGCAAAAATCCTCAAGGTGAGGAATGCTGGTAGCACATAGGGTTTATGCTTGAACCCATACAATCTGACCACTGTACTATCTTTTGATAAAAACCAGTCTCCTGTAGCATACTCTGTATTCAGTTGCATTGATACCTGCATTTCTGGCAATACCCTAGGCAGACTTTTTCCGAAAATCATCTTAAAGATCGTTGAGAGCATGTAATTGATGAAATTGAAAATATTGTTTTCCAGTGGAGTTGCAAAAACGATCTCTGGGAACTGTAATTCTTCTTGGCTGGATACCATAATCATTTTCATTAAAAATGCTTGAAACCTGAAATGTCTGTGTGTGGAAAAATTGACCATCTGGTCATGCATCCTTTCGGCTATGAAAGCTTCAAAATTTAGTCGGGGAATTTGACTTTCGTCAATTCCCGACTGGATTATACTTATTCTGTACAATAAACTCAATTGGAACTCAGTTATATACAAATCCGAATCTAACCCTAAAACTACGGCTAACAGTGTCAAGACCAATTGGGTATTCTCATTAAAAAGGTTGATATCTAAAGGGTAAGGGAGTTCAGAAAGGCTAGTTTCTGGTCTGAGACACGTCGACAGAAACACTTCCCTATCACTCTGAGAGGCATGGTGAAAATTTTCAATAATTGATACCTCAGAAAAAACTTCAGGGTCGAGGGTTTGGGGCAAATCTATTTCTAGGGCTCTAATCACTTCGGCTGGCTCAATTTTGCAGATGGCTCTAGTTTTCTGACTGTTTAAAACAACTTTTTCTTCCCGTGAATAGTTTTCAGCACACCAGGAGATGAATTCTGGGAAAACAGGAAATTGATCAGGGCAAAAAGCTATTAGAGATGACTGGTGAACTCTATGCGGGTCTATACCCTCTTTTAACAGCTCAGATAACTTCACTTTTACATCGGAAACTGGGAACCTAAGAAGGGTATCGAAAACGTCTTCATCTCTGTCTTCTAGGGCATCTTTCGACCTAAAAACGTCTGTATCTTGTACAGTCTCCATCTAAATGCTTCTTTTAAACAAATTTCCGTTTAAAGAGAGTGACAGGTCACCAGACCCTACCTGTAAGTGCTTGCTTTTCGCCTTCTGTCGCAATCGCCGGCTTCCACCAGTCTTCGGAGCTCTCTAGGATAACGACACATACAAAATGCCGTTATGTGGAGCCCTTTCTTTTTATATAAGCCTTTTTAGACTAACCTCCTTGCACCTTTACGAACGTGGGTCATTTTCAACCATTGATCTTTGAACCATCATTTTGAACCGTCAGATCTTGTCCATCTTTATTGCACCGGCGGTATCCGCGATCGAAAAGGTGGTTTCCTTTTCCGGTTTGCTACCCGCGCGGATGCACCATCTGCTGACACCTGTCGAGGCGGTTTATTCTCCGCGACCGCTTTCCTTTATATTCCGTGCGCATGTTCCTGGCCGCGGATGAAATGCTGGCCGTTGATTTGATTGAAACATGTATTGGCCTTCCGATCCATGCAAAGTATAGTGCCACGTGCTACGGTCTTATCAATCCATTCCTTGTTCGCCACCTGTTAGGTCCCACCTTGCCACGTAAGAGATCTTTCCACCTTTCTGTAATGGGTGGTTCCGCGCGGTGTTATGGTGGTTTCCGATACCACTTTCTCCAAGCGCGGATGAATGAATGTGGGACACGTGCCTTGGTGGTATTATGTCCGCTACCACCCTCCATCGTTTGTTGACGATCACTTTGGCGACGCGGGGTTAATATGAACCGTTGATTTGGATCTATGCTATCTCCGCCGACGAAACCTGACCGGGGCTTAACCTTTCCATAAATTTGTTGGCGGACTTTATAAACATGGGTTTTTATAATGTATTTTTTTATATAAAACCTTTATTTCAACCCTTTTAGAGATGATTCTTTCTCTTAGGACCTTTTTCAAAAATTTCAATTTTCCTCAGACCTGGTGTCAACAACTGGCTCCAACTGGGGATGCTATCCTCCCTGCGAGGTAGCAAAGAACATCGTAGACCAAGTGCCTGATCCATTGGGCCAAATTCAAATTTCAATTTTTTTTTTTTTTTTTTTTTGAAATATTTACACTGTACAAGAACTTTCTTTCACTTCCATCTGTTAGGACAAATAATGTTTGAGGTGCCTCCCATTTACTGGCCCCCCAGGATAAAATTCTCCATTGCAATTTTTTAAGATAAAAGCATTTTCTCCTTGGCATCCTGCAATAATATATGGACCTTTCCATAAATGTTCAAACTTTCCATGGTGTTCTTCTTTCCTGGAATCCCATTTCAAAACCAAATCATTTATTTGAAAATCTCTTTCCTTAACTTTTCTGTCAAAAGTCTTTTTCATTTTTTCTTGATGTATTTGGGTCTTGTTATATGCTTTTTCTCTGACTTCATGCAATTCTATCATTTGATTTATTCTTCTTTGCATATGATTTGGTTCTTCATCAACTTCTTGTAACAGTTTCATGACTGGCAATCCTAAAGAGACAGGAAAAACTACTTCTGTACCATATACCAACTGAAAAGGAGAAGTACCAATTGCTCTTTTTGTACTGATTCTGTCTGCCCATAGAGCATATTTCAGTTTGGTGTGCCAAGCCCTCTTATTATCCTCTAACAACTTCTTTATGATTCTCACCAAACTTTTATTTGAAGATTCGGCTAATCCATTTCCTTGTGGATAATAAGCTGTTGAATGATTCAGATGTATATGATATTTATGACAGAAATTTATCATCTTTTTTGATTTGAATGCTGGGGCATTATCTGTCACTATCCTTTTAGGGCAACCAAACCTGGACAAAATATTTTCTTCCAAAAAGTTCATAATCACCGTCTCTGTAGCATTTCTGGTTGGTATGGCCTCAATCCATTTTGTGAAATAATCAGTAGCAGTCAAAATCCACTTGTGTTGTCCTGAAGAATTCGGGTTAATTTCACCAATAAAATCTAACCCCCACTGTTGGAACGGTGCTTCAACTGAAATGGGTTTCAGTGGAAATGGTAATAATTCTCTTTTTCCATCGAAAATTTGACATTCATGACATTTTGTTATTTCTTTATACACATCGGAATACATGCTAGGCCAGTAAAAACCAGCTCTAAGAATTTTGTTCACTGTAGCCTTCCATGAATGATGTCCTCCACACATACCTTTATGAAATTCCACCATAATATGCTGTGCCTCATTCTCTAAAAGACAATTTAGCAATATTCCTCCTGGATCTTTCCAAAACAAATTCCCATCTAATATGCAAAACTTTGCAGCTTTCAGTTTTACTGACCTGGCTCTCGTTTTTTCCATGTCTACGGGTGCTTGGAGATTCTGTAAGACATACACAATATCTGAGTACCAGGGAGATAAAGAGAAATCTTCAATTATTGGTGACTTTGGAACATCTTCGGACGAAGTTTCAGCCATAAAATTTATACTGAGGGAATCCAAATTTGTTTCTGTCATCATCTTAGCTAGACCTTGACCTTTTATTAATTTGGTGGGTTTAATGTCCAGGTCATATTCTAGCAGTACTGCTATCCATTTTGCTCTTTTCCCTTCAGGATCTGGTTGTGTAAGAATGTCTTTTACTGCTGATGATGGAACATGCGCTATTGTATGAGAATGCAAAATATATATTCTGAAATCCTTCAATGCTTTCACCAAAGCATAAGCTTGTTTTTCCATGATGTTGTATTTTAATTCTGCATCTCTCAGAATTTTACTAAAAAATGCAATAGGCTGTTCTATACCCTCTTGATTCTTCTGCAACAGTACTCCAGCCACTGTGTGCTCCGATGCATATGTAAACATAATGAAATCCCTTGTATAATCTGGACTAATTAATACCGGTGCTTCGGTCAATGCTTTTTTGATGTTGTCAAAGGATTTTCTTGCTTCTTCATTCCATTTGATTTCTCTATCTTTTCTCAACATTTCAGTTATATTTCTTAAAATTTCAGCAAAACTGGGGATGAACCTCCTCAACCAATTTACCCTTCCTATGAATGACTGAATCTCTTTCTTACTTCTAGGAATTCCCACCTTTTGTATTGCAGATACTCTCTCTGGATCAATCTTAATTCCTTCTTTGGATATGATGTGTCCCAATAACCTTCCTTCTTCCATGCAAAAATGTGATTTCTTAGGATTTAACGAAATTCCAAACCTTCTACATTTTATGAAAACTCTTTCCAAATGTTTCCAGTGATCAGCGGCGTTCTTTGAATAAACAGTGATATCATCCATGTATACCACCACAATTTTGTCCCTTTCGTCTGCAAATGCAATATCCATAGCTCTCTGAAATGTTGCTCCTGCATTCATTAGACCAAACGGCATTTTGGCGTACATAAACGTTCCCCAAGGTGTAGTAAAAGCAGTTTTTTCTTGATCTTCTGGGTGAACTTTGATTTGATTATAACCTGAAAAACCATCTAGCATGGAAATTCTCTCAGCTCCCACGACTTGTTGTAAAACCTGGTCCATTTTAGGGAGTGGATAATTATCTTTCAACGAAGCTCTGTTCAAGTTTCTAAAATCCACACACAGCCTTATTTCTCCATTCTTTTTCCTCACAGGTACTAAATTTGCTAACCACTTGGAAAACCTCAGAGACACAATTATTTTAGTATCAAACAACTTCCTCACCTCTTTTTCTATCACTGGCAGTAGCTTGGGATTTATTCTTCTCAACTTTTGCTTAAAAGGCTTTTCACCTGGTTTAATTGGAATTGTATGTTGTATAACAGAAATATCATATTCCTTTAAATCCTCATAGCTCCAAGCAAAAACATCTGAAAATCTTTTCATTACTTCCACACTTTTATCTTCTTCTTTTCTTGGTAACTTCTTTGAAAGTTTTACTAATTTGGGATCTTTTTCAGAACCCAGATTATAATCCTTCACATCTTCAGGCTTTGGTTCAATCTTTGGATTTTTTACCACATCATTTTTATCAAATAACTTTTCTAAAGGAATTAAACCTCTAGGGATAACATTATTCTTCAGTTGAATAATATCCTTACCTCCGATCCTTTGTTTGAATTTTTCGGCTTCCTCCGGAGAATCCACTTCATCTGGTCCCATCTCATCACCTTCTGCGTCAATAGATCTGTAGTGGAACTCATCTGTCATTTCCAAAAAGCGTTTGATCTGTTGGTCATCTTCAAAGACCTGCCAATGCTTGACATTGTCTGGAATGGATGGTCTATGTATGACTTCGATATTATATTCCTTTTTAGAAAAGACGGGAGTTTTAAACGCAGCTCCTGCAGTGGCTAAAGAATCTGCTACAGTGTTGCTAACTCGGGGAATTGAGATAACATCATGTTCGTCAAAGAAGTTTTCCAGTAAATCCCACACTTCATTCCTATAGGACCTCATTTTCGGGTGTTTGGTCTGATAAATAGCTTTTACTTGATTTATAACCAATTCAGAATCTCCGAATACTTCAATCTTTTTTGCTTTCAAATCCTTCAACACATTCAATCCCAGAATTAAGGCCTCATACTCTGCAACATTGTTGGTACACTCAAAATTCAATTGGTAAGAAAACATTAGAAAATCTCTGTCAGGAGTAATTATCCATACTCCTGCTCCAGCTCCTTCCCTGCTTCTAGCTCCATCAAAGTGCATGGTCCAAGTACCTTCTTTTCTGATTTTTTCTCTTAACAATTTTTCCTCCTTATTTTCTTTAGGTTCAATTAAATCAATCTTTTCTTTAGATTCAACATCATTGTACAAAATGCAAGACCCCAAATCGGTGTCTAAAGCATAAATGGCATGTTTCTCAGGTTCTTTTAGATCACTTACCAAATAAGAAGCTCTCTTTTCGGTATACAATCTTCTGTGTACCCCCAACACTGGAATAGTAGCGAAAGACATATCCATTTGTAGAGTTCCCTTTAACTTTGAAGCCCACGACCTGGATAATAACATACCAAACTTTGCAGGGATATCAGCAACCACCACGTCCATGAGAATACCTTTGGCTGGTATTTTACTGAGATTGACTGTCAAATCTTTAATCAATCCTAAACATTTAACTTTCCTTGAATCAAAAGAAAATAAGTCATCATATGGTCTTGTGATCTCCAATCCTAGAGAATCTACTACAAGTTTGAGCATCAAATTATGAGAAGCTCCGGAATCCAACATACAGTTATGTACCACTTTATCATGGATATCCAAATTCACATAGAAAGGAGAAACTTCTTCCAAACTATTGTCTTCCATTCTTGATCCTAAATAGATATTAGGATTATCATCATCTAACTCCAAAGTGTCTACTTCCACCCGATTTTCTACCTGCATCATCTTGAAAATTTGCTCCTTGTATTCCTTGTTCTTCAGTATTTCATTAAAGGGTACTGAAATCTTGACTTTTGACATTTCATTCTGTATGTTGAAAGGAACCAAATTTTTATCACTTTCTTTCATTGAATCTTTCTTGATGTCTGGAATTACCTTGGGTACATCTTCATTTTCTTTTCTTTTAGTTTGTGGTTCAGACTGACTTGTAGAAGCTTTATCAGCATTTCTTTTTGACTTGCCTATTGGTTCTTTCCCTTTGTCAATTACAACATCTCGGTTCCTCAGATTCATCTTTCTTTGAAGATCATTTATGGCGTTTTGATAACCAATCTGGTATTGATCACTTCCCATTTCCAAACTACAACATTCTCCTTCTGCCATGAACATATCATGCTCCTGTTTAGTCAAATATACTTCTGGATCAGAACTACCACAATGATGAATATCCCCTTCAGGCATTTCGGCTTCAGCTTCTCCAGCAATATAATTTTCAGGAAAAGGAGGTCGGATCTGATCGTCTTCCGCATTCCTTGGGTTTGGCTGTCCTCTCGGTCTTACAGCTGGAACAAAAGGTCTCCTGAAGTTGGGGTTTCTGATTTGAGGTTCTGCTGGTTCTTTATTTGGAGTTTTATTGTCCACTACTAATCTTTCTAGTAATTTTTCCATAGTTTTCATCATCGCTTCGAACTTTATATCAGTAGAGGAAGAAGAGGCAGAAGAAGAAGCCACATTTTGATTATCTTCTCTAATTTTCTTTCTATCCATATCTCTATGTCTCATTTTTCCAGAAGCCATCATATTAGCCTCAACTTCTACTGCATCTTTCATCATTATTGCCAAAGTAGTAGATCTTCTTTCTCTTAATGTGCATGAAAAATCACCTTCAAAAGCATCAGCATAATGTAACTTGGCTGCTCCTACTGGAGGTTTTATATCTGTAGGGATTGAATTGTAAACTTTCATAAATCTGGCAGAAAACTCTTGAACTGACTCAAACCCTCCCTTTTTCAAATTGTTGTATTGGGTCAATACCTGTGAAGGATTCTTCTGATCTTCCCATCTTTCAATAAAAAGGGTTGTAAAGGCATCATAATTTGCAATAGATCCAGCGGCCAAAGCTCTAAACCATTTTTTCACTTCACCTCTCAAACTTTGAGCAAACAACCTCATTTTAGCATCATCAAAATCTACTTCTTCTAAATCAATAAAATCGCTGAAATTATCAACATGTTGCTGTGCTGTATAATTTCCCTCATTATCAAAAGTAAAGATCCTCTGTGCATAATTTTGAGGCAAATCATGTAAAACTGCTGGCAAAACCAAAGGAGCAAATCTGGCAGCCATGGGTGGTGGGTTATAAGGTGCAACTACAGTCACCTGTTGTCTATTACCCGGTATAGGTATTCTTTGGGCTTTGGATATTTCAGGTGCTTTCCTCTCAGATCTTTGTAAATCTTCCCAAACAGATTTTAAAGAATAGTCCCACAAACTTTGTGGATCAACTTTTGTTTCTCTCAAATCAGAATCTGACTTAGTTCTAAACAAAATCTTTTCACTGGAACCAATACTTTCTTCCTCAAACAAATGTTCTTGCAAAGAAGGAAATATATTTGAAAACTGGGAAATACCTTCTTTCGTCTTGCCTTTGATTTTCTCCGTCTTGAGGAGTTTTTCTGGATTATCTACGCCCGAAAAGAACTGCGAACCGGGATTCCTTCTTGTAGCCACAATGTCTTTCTCAACTTAATCTCAAAACTTCTAAAAACTGTCACAAGTGAAGTCGCCAGGGCAATATCTACAACCAACTTGTTTCAAACTTCCTTGCCCAAGAAATTTGAGCTTTCTTTGTCGTTTCTCCCAGGGAAAATTTCACTTTCGTTCCCCGGCAACGGCGCCAAAATGTTAGCACTTAGATTTTATTCTGGTTGTAAGAAAATAAGACCTAAGGTAACCTATTTCAAACCAAGCTTTAGGTAGAAGAACTAGCCATTTTCTCTACCAGAGAGGGCTCTCTCAGGATATATATATGAAGGCTAAAATATATAAAGGTTTCCTTAAAACTTCTCAAAAGATATTTTCTGGTCGAAAAGGTAAACAAGAAACATTGGGCATGGAGTCAAAGCTTTCAAAATGTATAATAAACCAGCAAGAGATTTTCACCATAAAGATTTTCACAGAGGCAAGATAGTAATCATGTTACAGTCGATTTGATTTTTCAGGCGGCATAGAAAGAAGTAAAGACATTCCATCAACAACAGGTATCTATCCAGGATAAATCTATTGTCAACTTTGGAGAATAAAATGGATATTTAAACGCAAATAAAATGAGGCATAACCAGTATGAATCTCAAGTTATTTCAAATGCTCATTTAAATATAGAAGAAAAACATCATGGGAGATATAACGAAGAAGATAAACATGCACATATAAGGATAAGGAAAATAACAGACTGCAAGACTGATTAACTCATGAATCTCTGTATCAAAGGATAGGTATCATCACTATACTGCCTTTATTTCAAAAATAAACTTCAAAACATACTTGTTTCTCAAAAATTTTCCAACCCTTTCAACAATGACCTCCATTGTCTTTTATACAAAATTTTCAGAAGAAGCTCCACATAACTGCTTCTTCTAACTAATAATTAAAAATATTTAACTAAAAATAACTGTCTTCGAGTAACCCATAACTGTCTTTCAAATAATATTACAAATTTAAAATAAAAAGTCTTTTTGCCACTTGGCAAGACTTTTGGATATCATCATTTTTGCCACATGGCAGGAATTTCAAATGCATTTAAGTATGAACAGAATATCTGGTCTTTCCGTACTTCTCTACATAATTCCACTGGTCAGCCGTGGGTAGGTCATAACTGGTCATTTCTTTCACCAAGACTCGCATCTCGATATGACCTGCATAAGAAATAGGAAGAAGGTTTGCGCAAGTTGAAATCAGCATATTTAAAATTTCAAATTCCCCTGACATTTTCTCCATTAGGATTTTTCCTGTGAGCATGTGATCTATCTGTTGGAATTTTCGGTGATCCATCCTGATATCAAACAGTAATCTTTTATAATCATTCTGAGGAATTAATTCATTATCTTCGTTCCAGAAAGCTGGGAATCCTTTGTTCACTAACTTGTCAAATTGCCTTTTGAACTGGATTACTTCTTTCCTTATTTCTCCTGCTTTGGCCTCGATGTTTTCGATATGGGAGTATTTGCCTAAGATCCTTCTGGCCCAAGTGATGACAGAAATTCTGTTTGTTATACTCATGGCCGTCAGGTCTGCCTCGGATAAACTGTTTAAAAATGTAATTGCTCTCTGGGCGATTTCTTTCGGCTTTCTGTTTAGGCTTTCCCTGACTGCCTGGCAACTGTTTAAGGCATCTTTGGCTACTTTTTCCTTAACTCTTATATAATCCAGATATGGCCTAAGTTTTTCAACTTCTTTAATGATCTGGTCCCATACCATATGTTTACATCCCTGCATAGCAGCTTGTCCTGTTGCATGAGCAGCCAATCCTTTATTATTACTACTCAATTCTTGATTATTTGCCTGCAAAGTTTTTATTTCTTTTTCTTTTGTTTCATTTTCTTCTTTTAATTTCTGTATTTCTGCCTTCAACAATTTGATTTCATTATCTTTTAAACTTATCTGTGACATTGCCTGTAAAATCCCATCTACACCATTCTTATCTTCTTCAGGGCCTGCCTGTACTTGCTGTTGACTGTTCTCTGCTAGTTGTTTTCTCACTGTTGCCAACTGTTCTTCCAAAAGGAACCTTTCTTTTTCCCAGTAGTCCTTTTCGTCAGACAGCTTTAGCAATTTAGCTGTGACATCATTGACTTCGTTAGCTAACTCTTCTTTCTCTTTTTCTAATATAGTCAATTCTGCACCTTGAATGAGTACAGCATCTGGGATTTTCAACTTTCGTCTCAATGTTAAAATCATTTCTTCTTTCTCCTGGAGCAATTTGGTAGCTGCAGCTCCATCTTTATTAGTTAAGTCCATTTGCAGTTTCTTAATTTGATGTTGTCGAGACTTATTCTCTGCCTTTTCTTGCCTCAACTGATTATTTAATTTTTCTACTGAATTCTTTAGTTTGTTTGCTCTCAATGTGGCCCCCAAATAGTCTGAGTATATAACCTCTCCAGCTTGTCTATGTAACAAAATTTTGTCAGGGGCATTTATCTTCGACAAATCTACACTCATCTCTGAGATCTTGTCTTTGGTCACAACTGAAAATTTTAAAGAATTTTCTTTGATGTTCCTGCTGGTGAATAAGCTCACTTCATTGTTTGATATATTTCTGACCTTTGGAAACAATAAACTTGTTTGTTTCGCAGATTCCTGTTTGTTTTTACTATGTTCATTAAATACATCCATGAAATTTTTAGGTCTATTTACATCATCCCCTACAGAGGTCTCTTCAATATTGTATTCCCTCACTGTAACCTCGGGTATTTCATTTTCTGTAGCTTTTGCTTCTTCTGAAATGGTTGTCAATTCCTGTGACTCATCAGTCTTCAATCGTTTTCCTTTTTCTGTCTCTTCATCATCAATAATCATAATGTCCTGTATGGGTCTTTTGGACCCTACTAATGCAGTATTGATTTCGCTTTCTGTTTCTTCCATTGCTTCCTCCAATGACCTTTCTATGTCGGCCTTGTCTGGGATAATTTCTTCTTTGTATTCGAGCCAGTTGGCTCTGTCTTCCATCCCTTCAACAGTTTGATGATTCAGAGCCTTAATACGGTGTTCAATTCTTCTTTTGGATATGATATTTAATGGGTCATATTCCAATGCTGCATCTGTCTCGAAATTCATGTCTTTTAACAATTTTTCTATATATACAGCAGCGTTCTTATTCTTTATTGTAAACGGACCTAATGTGAAAGGGTACTTAATGTCCGTTGCTTGTCTGTGGACTAAAAAATTGTTATCTTCTACAATCAATTTCTGTCTCAAAAACTCCAAGGCAAAAATCCTCAAGGTGAGGAATGCTGGTAGCACATAGGGTTTATGCTTGAACCCATACAATCTGACCACTGTACTATCTTTTGATAAAAACCAGTCTCCTGTAGCATACTCTGTATTCAGTTGCATTGATACCTGCATTTCTGGCAATACCCTAGGCAGACTTTTTCCGAAAATCATCTTAAAGATCGTTGAGAGCATGTAATTGATGAAATTGAAAATATTGTTTTCCAGTGGAGTTGCAAAAACGATCTCTGGGAACTGTAATTCTTCTTGGCTGGATACCATAATCATTTTCATTAAAAATGCTTGAAACCTGAAATGTCTGTGTGTGGAAAAATTGACCATCTGGTCATGCATCCTTTCGGCTATGAAAGCTTCAAAATTTAGTCGGGGAATTTGACTTTCGTCAATTCCCGACTGGATTATACTTATTCTGTACAATAAACTCAATTGGAACTCAGTTATATACAAATCCGAATCTAACCCTAAAACTACGGCTAACAGTGTCAAGACCAATTGGGTATTCTCATTAAAAAGGTTGATATCTAAAGGGTAAGGGAGTTCAGAAAGGCTAGTTTCTGGTCTGAGACACGTCGACAGAAACACTTCCCTATCACTCTGAGAGGCATGGTGAAAATTTTCAATAATTGATACCTCAGAAAAAACTTCAGGGTCGAGGGTTTGGGGCAAATCTATTTCTAGGGCTCTAATCACTTCGGCTGGCTCAATTTTGCAGATGGCTCTAGTTTTCTGACTGTTTAAAACAACTTTTTCTTCCCGTGAATAGTTTTCAGCACACCAGGAGACGAATTCTGGGAAAACAGGAAATTGATCAGGGCAAAAAGCTATTAGAGATGACTGGTGAACTCTATGCGGGTCTATACCCTCTTTTAACAGCTCAGATAACTTCACTTTTACATCGGAAACTGGGAACCTAAGAAGGGTATCGAAAACGTCTTCATCTCTGTCTTCTAGGGCATCTTTCGACCTAAAAACGTCTGTATCTTGTACAGTCTCCATCTAAATGCTTCTTTTAAACAAATTTCCGTTTAAAGAGAGTGACAGGTCACCAGACCCTACCTGTAAGTGCTTGCTTTTCGCCTTCTGTCGCAATCGCCGGCTTCCACCAGTCTTCGGAGCTCTCCAGGATAACGACACATACAAAATGCCGTTATGTGGAGCCCTTTCTTTTTATATAAGCCTTTTTAGACTAACCTCCTTGCACCTTTACGAACGTGGGTCATTTTCAACCATTGATCTTTGAACCATCATTTTGAACCGTCAGATCTTGTCCATCTTTATTGCACCGGCGGTATCCGCGATCGAAAAGGTGGTTTCCTTTTCCGGTTTGCTACCCGCGCGGATGCACCATCTGCTGACACCTGTCGAGGCGGTTTATTCTCCGCGACCGCTTTCCTTTATATTCCGTGCGCATGTTCCTGGCCGCGGATGAAATGTTGGCCGTTGATTTGATTGAAACATGTATTGGCCTTCCGATCCATGCAAAGTATAGTGCCACGTGCTACGGTCTTATCAATCCATTCCTTGTTCGCCACCTGTTAGGTCCCACCTTGCCACGTAAGAGATCTTTCCACCTTTCTGTAATGGGTGGTTCCGCGCGGTGTTATGGTGGTTTCCGATACCACTTTCTCCAAGCGCGGATGAATGAATGTGGGACACGTGCCTTGGTGGTATTATGTCCGCTACCACCCTCCATCGTTTGTTGACGATCACTTTGGCGACGCGGGGTTAATATGAACCGTTGATTTGGATCTATGCTATCTCCGCCGACGAAACCTGACCGGGGCTTAACCTTTCCATAAATTTGTTGGCGGACTTTATAAACATGGGTTTTTATAATGTATTTTTTTATATAAAACCTTTATTTCAACCCTTTTAGAGATGATTCTTTCTCTTAGGACCTTTTTCAAAAATTTCAATTTTCCTCAGACCTGGTGTCAACAGCAGCCATGGAAGGAACCATGGCCGCCGAGATCTTCTCCAGGAGAGTGGCTGCAGTAAATTCTCTTATTATCAATCATTCTTTATATAAGAGAGGTGGAAAAATATTTATCCCACATGTGTTATGGGATATGAACATCCATACCTCTAGCATATAGAATAGAGGTGAAAGAGACCCATTTGTGATATGAGACACATGACAATATTGGAAAGTCAAGATGGACATTAGAGTCATTTTGAGGTCTAAAATGGGCCTCCTAAGGAAAATAATAAAATAATAGTTAAAATAATAAAATAAGAGTTATGAATTTTGGAGGAAAAGAGCTAAAAACTATTTATTTATTTATTTTGTATTTTCAACTTATCTCCCAACGGTTTTACTCAAATTTCGAGCAAGAGCACGTTCTTTTAATGTATTTCTCATTTTTTATGGGGTTGGGTCCATCAAAAGTATGCGGTGTGGGGACTCTTGCTTGAAATTTGATTAAAAACACAGAGAGATAAGTTGAATAAACATATTAAAAAAAGTAGTTTTTTTTTATGACAAATATGCCAACTCAACAGTTATGGTTGACTCATTTTCTTGAAATTATATTGATTCTTGAATTCCAACTCACCAATGGCTCTTTTTCTTATGAGGCCCATTTTAGACCCCAAATTGACTATAATGATGTGATGTGATGCTTATGTGGGGATGCCAAGCATTGTAAGAGTGAAAATTTCATGAGGAATAAGAAGATCATCGTTTCGTGGATGTTTCCCCATTTGGGGTTTTACCATGTAAAATTGGTCCTCTCTTTTCTCTTTTCTTTCTTGCATACTCTACTAATTACTTAATGCTTATGTTGATAGGAGATTAGACTAGTAAGGTTTCAGTTATTTATTTACATGTTAATAACCTACAAGAAAGCACATGTACCCCTTTTCAAAGTGGAAACTTGCTATTAGTTATTTGTTTGATTCTCTTTCTCCACAGGGGTCTTTGTAAAGAGTTATGGGACAACTTGGTTTTGTAGATTGTTCCTATCTTGAGTTTATTAGCATATTGATCTTATCATCTTTTGTCATTCAACATGATTCTTGATAATAGCAGGTGTCTTCTCCTTGCACATTATTGAGGATCTGATTGCAGTTTGTGATGGATTCCTACATTATTCCACTCTTCAACTTATCCTTGACAACAACAAAATTTGAAACTATTTGCCACTTTATCTAGGATATTTAAGTTGTCTTAAGGGGGAATGTAATGTAATAAAATACCATATAATTCCACCTTCTTCTTGTTAAAATGCAATGTAATATAATGCCACCTTCTTCATGTAAAGTCATTATGATTGTCCGCGGGACACATTTTCTAATGCACAGACCATATGAGGTTTTTGTACACACAACGAGGTCTACTGCAAAGTTCTTATAGCTTGGTTGTGAATACTTCCCACTGGCCACTTTGTCCGATGTATAGGCCACATGATAGTTTTGTACACACAATGAGGTCTACTGCAGAGTTCTTTCAACTTGGTTGTGCAGATTATCTGTTGGACACATTTTTCGATGTATAGGCCATCTAAGGTTTTTTATACACACAATGAGGTCTACTGCCGAGTGGATCTTTTAACTTGGTTGTGATGATTGTATGTTGGACACATTTCCCATTGTATAGCCTATATAAGGCATTTATACACACCATGAGGTGTCCTGTTGAGTTCATCATTCAACTTGGTTCAATTGCAATTTCATGATTCAATAAGAAGGATTTGCAATCTTCATCAAATCCATGAGGCAAAGTTATTCTTCACAACTTATTGGGAATTTTTGAAGTTGTCATCAAGGGGGAATGTTAATGTAATTCCATCTTCCTCCATTTGTGTTTTATCTCCCTATTCATCATTATGGGGAAATGTTGGAATGTGTAATGATGTATAGGGAGATGTTGTGATGTCTAGTGGTCTCATTTATTGTTGTACAAGCCTACCTAAGGTATTTTGTAAACACAACGAGTCCGAATTAGAAGAAGCAGGCATGATACTCTTCATAACTCTCTAACTTATGAAAAAGGAGTTATCCCACATGCATCATGGAGTAAAATTATCCTATTACCATTCTTTATATAAGAGAGGTGGAAACTATTTATCCCACATGTATTATGGAATGTGATCTTCCATATATCTAGCATATATAATAGAGGGACTGGTAACATGCTATATAGCGTAGGTTAATGAGGGTGTAGCCGCGTGACCTATCCATTTGACTATTATTGGTCACTTTTGAAGTGATGTTGCATTCTATATGTTTATGATGCCTTACTGCAAGAATCACCAAAATGTCGCATGTGTGCGAGATTTAGGTGTTAAAAAATCCATAGAGAGATTTCTTGAGTCTGCAAACCAAATTCTCTTTGCCTCTTTCTTGATATCCCTTTGCAAACCAAATTCTCTTTGCCTCTTTCTTGATAGCCCTCAAGCTTATCCATATAAATTTCTTTCTTGAGATCACCATGTAGGAAAGAAATTTTTACATCCAGTTGTTCCAACTTTAAATCATGTGTTGCTACAAGTGCAAGTAAAACCCTTATAGTAGTTAGCTTCACAAATGGAGAGAAGATTTCATTAAATTTTATACCTTACTTCTACACATAACCTTTTCCCACCAAGTGGGATTTATAATGTTCCATCAATCCATCATTGTTCTTATTTAATCTATACACTCACTTATTTCCAACAACCTTTGTTCCTAGTGGGAGATACACAAGTTCCCACATTCCATTCATGTGTAGTTATTTAATGTCTTTGTCCATGGATTTCCTCCATTTATGTGCATTCTCGGATTCTCTGCCTTCCTTAAATGAACTAGGTTCGCCATCATTAGTTAACAAAGAAAAAGAAGACTAAAAATTAGGAGAATACCTTTTGGATGTCTCTTAGGATGTGTAGATATTCTAAGTTGTGGCTATTAAACTTGTTATTCTTCATGCTTATTATAAGCTTCATTTTCATCTTCACTCATTTTGACTTCACTAGGCACAATCTCAGGTGTCTACTGTACCTCCTTCCCTGACATGTATTTTTCATTAAAAATAACATCTAGACTAACAATTACCTTATGGTCAGTAGGATCCCATAGTCTATAACCTTTTACTTTTTTTTTTCAATCAGAAAAAACACTATACTTTATTAACAAGTATATGAAAAGATACAAAATAAGGACACCTCCCATCCCGAGAAGAAGGGAAAAGTAAACGACCCTCCAAGTGATGGAAAAAATAACGCTCACCCCCTAAGCCAAGAAACACATGCCCCACATGTACCAGCTTCCCCCAACCAAGAGAAAAGAAACGACAGACTCAAACCAATGAGTCGAATAAAACACTCACAGGAGGGACTTCACCAATAAGCCTAAACAAAAAAGAAATAACTCTATATACCGACAAAAGATCAAAAACAAAGATCAAAACAGCTTGTAGCATCCCACTTCCCGAATGACATCACCAGCCCAATGCTCAAAATGGAGAGTACCATTTACTGAGACAAGAGCACGTTTCGAGAGAGTGTCAACTTGATCATTTTCAGCTCGTTGAATATGCAAAAACTGGACATCAGGAAAATGTGGAAGTAGAGATCTAATCTGACGTAGCCATGGAGAGAGCGCCTATATATTGATATTCCCCACCTGTTTAATCCAATTGATGACCACTTGAGAATCGACAGCTATCTGCCGCAGATCTAAGTTGCGGACATATGCAAAATACAGGATGAGCCAAAGTGCACAAAGTTCCGCTTTTGTATTAGTCCCAGCACCAAAGTTCATCCATAATTTAAAAAAATAACCCTGGTTCAGTGTGATGATCCCTCCCGCACCACAACGTGAACCGGAGCCCTGAAAGGCCCCATCAAAAAGGCCAAAAAAATCCGTCACCAGAATGGGAGGAGCCACAGTAACAAGTGGAATCTTAACCTCATCTTCCGCCATAGTTCCCCCCATCTCTGCCAGAGCTAGTAAGGCCTTCCTCGCCACCCAACTGGGCTGCACATGAATATCCTCAAAAATTGCGAGGTTCCTTGCCTTCCAAATCCCCCAAATGGCATAGCAGAATAATTCAACTGGAAATCTATTGCATTTAAAACAACATAGCAGAACATTGGAGAGGGATCAGACAACCCACGTAGGGAAAGAAATCTCTCATAACCTTTTACTCTATTATCATAATCGAGAAAAACACATTTCCTTGACTTTGGGTCAATCTTGGACCTATTTCGTTTAGGCACATGGGAAAATGCATCACAACCAAAGATACACAAATGAGAACAATCAATCGGCTTACCACACCAAACCTCCTCTAGAATTTGTCCATCCAATGCAGTTGTAGGTGATCTGTTTATAAAATAATCAATTATCTTAATAGCCTCTACCCAAAATCCATTATCCAACCTAGATGTACTAAGCATGCTTCTTTCATGTTCCATGTTTGTGTGATCCATCCGCTCAACAACACCATTTTGTTGTGGAGTATATCGAGCAGTCTTCTAGTGCTTAATTCCTTCCCGAGTACAAAATTTATCAAATTCCTTGGAGAAATACTCTACTCCTTTATATGATCTAAGAAATAAAAAAGACTTTCCCAAAATTTTCTCTATTCGTGCCTTGAACTCCTTAAATTTCTCAAAGGCTTTTGACTTATTTATCAAAAAATACACCCATGCTCTTCTAGAATAATTATCTATAAAAGTTAGAAAATATATAGCACTAATTATAGATAGAGTGGGGACTGGCCCAAATATATCAGAATGAATATGTTGCAAAATATTTTCACTTTTACCATAGCTTGCAGTAAACCAAACTCTCTTCTATATACTGAAAATATAGTCCTCACACAAGTCTAAATTACAAGACTAGAAAGAAAACCTCGGTCATAAAAAAATTTTAAACCTTTTTTACTCATATGTCCAATTTTTTGATGCCACAAAATCATTAGATCCAAAACATTCCATGAGTTTGTTGTTGTTGCATGATTTGAGATTGTATCATCACAGAGATTGTATCATCACACAGACGATACAAGGTCCCACAAGATTGTCATTTTGATACCACTAAGGATCCTTTGGTAATCTTGCAACAATTATCACCAAAGGTAGTATAATATCTCAATTTATCCATCATCTTAATTGAGAGAAAATTCTTTCGTAGATCTGATACATGTCGCACATCACACAGATTCTTCTCTCTCACATCGTTTATCATGATCCTAATATCCCCTCTTCCCACAATTTGTAGAGGATGATCATCACCCAAGTAGACCATCCCACCACTATAGTGATAATATTTGGCAAACCAGTATCTACATGGAGACATGTGGAAAGATACACCTGAGTCCAAAACCTAGGCATACAAAAGAGATTTTATATTGTTGAGACAG
Source organism: Larix kaempferi (assembly GCA_027924585.1). Taxonomy (NCBI): domain Eukaryota; kingdom Viridiplantae; phylum Streptophyta; class Pinopsida; order Pinales; family Pinaceae; genus Larix; species Larix kaempferi. Next base: position 25,555,430 of record BSBM01000101.1, on the reverse strand, counting down.
AAATCCTCACATGCGTCCATTTATTCTGAATCCATTGTGCTAGTCTCAACTAATGGTTGATTTGGGTTTTCATCCTTCTTTTCCTTCTTTAGATGCCAACAATCCTTCCTCAATTGCTCTAGTTCCCATAATTCCATCACTTCCCTTTTAGCTTGCATCCTTTGGACTTATATTTGGGTTGTGATCTATCTTGTTGACCCCTTTGACTAGATCGACCTCTTATAGATAGGGATTCAATGCTAAGGGGTTCCACAGATGATTTTCACCTCAACCGTTGTCCAATCAAAGAAACTACCACATTATCAAAATTCAAAGTTCCTAATGATGAGTTAGTAATGATCATCATCGATTCATCCCAAGTATCTAAGAGGGAACATAGTCAAATGATTGCTTTGTCCTTATCCTTCACCTTTACAACAACCAAGACTAGTTTATTGATTAGGGTATTAAACTCATTCACATGATATGCCACAATTGAACCCTCCATCCTCATATGATAAAGTTGTTGTTCCAGGAAAACCTTTTTTTTGTTGATTCAGTCTCATACAACTTCCCACGTTTCTCCGAAAGGGCTTCCACAATCTTTTCTTCAACAACATTGAACAAGCTAGAGTCCACTAGGCAATGATGAATTATAGAAATTGCCTTCATGTCCAACTTTATCCAATCCTCATTTATCACGCTACTTGGTTTTTTCACAACCCCTTTCAAGTCTAGGGCTTGGGAATTTTGAACCAGCAAATCCTCCACCTTAATCTTCCATATGGAGAAATTATTTCCATCAAAATTTTTATTATCAAATTTGGTTAAACCTCCTATCATTTTTGCAACTCCCACTCATAGAAAACCCTATGCCTGCAAGTTTTCCAGGCTTTGATACCAAATGTTAGAAAATATTAAAAATAAAAGAAAACATGAATAATAATAGAATACGATTTTAATGTGGAAACCATGTTGGGCCTGGCCCAAGTGGGGCAATTTTGAGCAAGGAGGAGTTTTGGAACTGCGGAGCTGAGCGCAGTTCAATTGAAACATTTTTGTATAAGTCTCTGGGATACTGTGAAGTTGCGCACAACACAACGTCGGAAGAGCTGCGAAGATCAGTACTGCAAGGAGGCAGTGCTGCGGTGTGTCTAGTCTACGTGGATCCGGCAAAGCAGAGTGTTGGACAGAAGACGACACAGATTCCGGTTAGACCAGCAGTGGTCTATTTTTGGTAAATATGCTCCAGGAGTACCAAGCGGTGGGTAGGAGCAAAGAGGAAAGAAAGCGATTGGTCGCACATGCGGAAGAACCACTACCTGAACCAGTCGCACGAGACCGTTAGAGGAAGAACGACTCGGTGAAAGCGAGCTGTTGGCATGTGTGCAACAGGAAGGCCAATATCGACGTGGGCATGCGTTAGAGGCAGGCCACGATGGAATATTCGCTACCAGAATCCAGCAAGCTCAATGAGCTGGAAACTGTAATGATTTTGTAAACCTAAGGGTTTTTTCCTGCGGATTGTAAAGACATGACCTACGGGCATGATCTATATATAGGCATATTTTTGTATGGGGAAGGGTTGTCGATTGAAAGGGTTGTTGGGTTATTGAATACTCTCATTTTGTATTGTTCTCATTATTGATTTGAAAAGCATATGTTGAAGAACATTTTGAAAAGGCTCAGCAACTGTGTGCGCAGAGGCCGAGAGAGAGAGAGAGAGAGAGAGAGAGAGAGAGAGAGGGGAGAGAGAGAGAGAATAGAGTCTACAGCTGAGTGCGCAGAAAAAGAACTGTTGTACCCTTCCCAAAGACTAATATAACAACAATTCTTGTGGACGTAGCCTCCATCCGAGGGGTGAACCACGTTAAATACTGTGTAGTTTGATTGTTGTGTTTCTGCATTTGTTTATTTGCCTACTCTGAATGTCTGGATTCTCATTTATAAGCTGTATGTTAATGCTTTTATATGTATTCACCATAGAGGGAATATGGGAATAATATGTTAAGTTTTACATGAATAGATGAATGATGAATGTGCAGTATTCTAAGTTGGTGGAAGTATCAGTTTATTGAATAATCACAAGTGTATGTAACGTTCAGATTGTATAACCCTTCATCGCACAGCACTGGGTGCACACAGCAATGTATGTTTTTTCTACTTGCATTTGTTATAAGGCTAATTAATCTAAGGCAGTAGATGGATGGATACATGTTAGAGTCAAACCCCCATAATGGTTAAGTTTGGAAGAGGAAGCGTATAACTCTGTTGCACCGTCCTATTAATTGTATCCTGCCCGAACCGCGCAACCCTTGGGTGCACTAGTTGCGCAGTGGTTAGTTTGTAGAAGTGCGGACCGCGACGCAGCCTATCATCGTGCAATCCTCAACTTGTAGCACAGGTCTGATAGTGCGCTGCGCAGGAGTCCTATCCGAACAAATCATCACTTCACTGTGGAAACCTGATTCTGCAGTGACCCCATAGCTACACCTCGAGTGAGACCTCAACCTGTTCGCAGGTTGTTTCCGAAAGGGCCGGTGAGAAGGGGTTTTGTTGGTTCCTTGAAATCACTAAAGAACCTGGGTTTACATTGGAAACCTATAGATTAGTACTTAAGCCAACAAATGGTTCCGTTGCCACGTTAAGAATCCGTCATGAGTTGAAGTCATGATGTGCGAAGTAGAAGAAGTTGAGTTGGGCGTCGAATTTTGGTATCTAGACAAGAAAGAAATCTGGGCGTGGTGTGACAAGATAGAGAGAGACTTCGCAAGGAAAGAAAACATAAACCCACATCTCTCTGACATTCAGTGGTTGAATAAATACTTGGGGAAAGATGTGCACAAAGTTTTCTGGGTGTCTTTTGGATGCGAGCTACATGAGTGGTTGTCAAGGCTCGTAGAACACATAAATTGTACCCCGCGAAGCGCACCGACCGAGTGGACACCGGAGCTTATTGAACAGCTCAAAGCACTAGACAGTCCATTCGTATGAGCAGTCGATTTCTGGGTCGACAGTACATTACAAAGTTTTGTGACGCAGTTCGCTGTGGACATGCTAAAGTCCTACAATGCAACAGAAAGAGAGTTTTTCAAAGGAATCCAAGGTAAGTATCTGAATAACCTCAGTTTATATATTAAAATGATTCTTGCTGAGAAAGGTGTTTTTAGAATGCAGTAAAATATTTGCATCTGTCATGGTCGACAATACATATAGTGGTTCCTATGAAGAGATTCATAGCCTGAGAAGTGGAAAGAGATACAAGTTCGTCCCTGAGCAAACTACTAGTGGACCTGGACTCCGTGTAGACATACATTTAGAAGCTGACCCTAATAGCGAAACTGCACTTCTATCTTCCACCTGTTAGCCTAAGACACCGCAAAATCCGCCGGTTGCACATACCGCGCCTCCCTTATCTCAGAACCCATCCGTCCAAAACCCACCGGTTGCGAGTACCGCGCAACCCGCACCCCAGATTATTAGTACTGGTAACACCGCAGGAGCGGGTGCCCAGGCTATTCCGAATCAACCTAGTCAGTATCAAGATGTGACACTTCAGAATGTCTAACCTCATAAGATTATCCCTAGCACCACTTAGAGAACCGCGCCACCTCGAAGGAGGATGGTTGATGACATCAAACTGCCGATATTCAAAGGAACAGGTCTAGAAGACCCTAATTAGCATTGGTTTCTATGTGAAGCTGTATGGAGTGTCAAACAAGTACAAGACGATGTTGTGAAGCAAGCGCAGCTCGTCACAACATTTAGAGACCGAGCCTTGCACTGGATCATGAAATATTTGTAGGGACACCAAAGAACCCTGCAATAAATCAAGGCTGCACTCTTTGCAAAATTTAAGAAGCCGAAGTCAGAGTCATAGTGTATCACAGAGTTGAAAGAGATCAAATAGAAACCTAATGAGACAGTCTGGGAGTTTGATCAGAAATTTAAGACACTACTAGACCAAGTAAGCTTTGATATTGAACCGCGGTAGCATAAGGAGTGGTTTATAGCCGCACTGTTGCCCCATATTAGACAGTCGTTGATGCAGCAGAAAGTGGCTTCGCAGCCAGAAGCATTGGAGATCGCGATGAAGCTGGAAGCTTCACCTATGGGAGAAACTAGAACTAGGATGTTGCAGATACAGAACCAGTTGGCTACCCTAACACTACAATTGCAAGACATAAAGCAAGGAAAGCAAGAGAGAAAGGAAGTCTGATGTACAGGCTGCAAGGGAGAAGCACACACGAAGGATCACTATCCTTTATTCCAGGATTTCCTTAACATGGGTGGACCAAACCCATTGAACCCAAATCCAGGGCCATGGTGTGAAATTTGCAGAACCAGAGGACACCGGCCAGAAGACTGCCATATGATACAGAAATACATGAGAACACCTAAAAACCTCTATTGTAATTTCTGTAAGTCAGTAGGGCACGACGAATCTAATTGCCGCGCATATGAGCTCATGCTAGAAAGAAAAAAATATATTGAGCATATGTATGGAGGAATGTACATAGTCCAAGGAGAGACTCCGTAGAAACAAGAAAATGCATAACAGGATTAGGGAGCATATCGAGGCCGCGGAGGATACCGCGGGAGAGGAAGGAATAATGGCCTAGCGCAGGGGCAAGGCCGAGGCCAGGTAATTTGTTATAATTGCGGCCAAGCAGGCCATGTGTCTCGATATTTTACCAACCCATGCACTACATGTAGCTATTGTAGCTCTTTTGATCATGTTATAGAAGACTACCCAGTGTTGGAGGTAGAAATATAGAAAAGAAAATGGCCAGAGGCCCCGGCCCCAAATATCTAGTTGATTGCAGCAGAAAGGAGACCTGCGGATCAAAGTATTAACATAGTAATGCGTAGTGGTGCTGCGGCAGGGCGAGATAGAGGAGCAGAAGCTTCGACTTCTGGGGGTTTTGATACCAAGCAAACATCCCTTGAGACAATATGGATACATAATGCTATTGGGAAAGCACCTCCCTTCGACTTGAAGAAAAACAAAGAAACCTTTGAAGAAGAGCGGGATATCTTCAAAGAGCCAGTACCATAATCATCGAGAATCCAGTTGCGCAGCGAAATACTGCATATGGAGGATATGCCGGCTACGTACAACAGAACGAGCACTGCATCAGAGACATGCACCTCTGTTGCGCAGTTCCTCAGGAGCTGCATGAAGTTGCTAAAGAGTCCAAATGATATAGCGGAATTGTAGAAGTTGGTAGACTAGTATGAACCGCGTAGCGAGAACGAAACTACTGATAGTGCAGTTCATCATATTAAGAAACATAAGAGAACAGGGAGAGAAATGAGACTCAGTGCACAGATAGGAGATTATGAAATGGATGAGATCATTCTTGATCTGGGATCAGAAGTAAATGTTTTAACAAAACAGACATGGCAGCAGATGGGGAGACCAAAGCTGTTATGGTCACCTATCTAGTTGAGAGTGGACAATCAGGAGAAAGTCATACCCTCTGGACGGTTATCCAACGTGATTGTTGACATCGATGGAGTGCAGAGTCATGCAGATTTCGAGGTTATCGAGCTTTTCGATGATATTCAACCTTTTCCTACGCTGTTAGGAATTGACTGGGCTATCGATAACCTCGCCATAATCAACCTGAAAACAAAGAAGATGATATTTGAAGGAAAGCACCTCAGGATCATCGCACTGTTGGACCTTGCAGATGGAGACAAATACAGCGAGCCAATTCAGGAGGAATCCAGAGCTCAAGATTTGGATCAACTATATCAGATGACCGCGAACCAGGAAGATTATATTAATCCTACTGCAGATGGAACACTCTGTTGGAGATGCGACAACTCTTGCATTTCAGACTATGATGCAGGTCTGGAGAACTGGCAAAGTCGCATGCACGAAGTTTCTGCAAGGAGATGCGCGCAGGTTACAAAGTCACTGCGCTGGATTGGAAAGGAGGTAAGCCCAATCCCTACATATGATGGTTCATCTAATGTTTATTCATTTATCAAAGATTATACTGCATCAATTGTAGATGAGCATCGTTTACCAACATTAGATATGGCACTGTGCAAGACACCTGCAAGATGGTGGGCTGCGCATAAGCAGACATTGACCACATGGTATCAATGCAAAATTAAGATGCAGATCCGGTTTGCTGACAAAATTACCCTATCTTTTGAGAAATACAATGGACAGACAGATCCAAGACACCATACTGAGGTCTGTTCACAAGCATGGCAGGAGAGACCGAAGACAGAATGGGTGCATTTGTTTGTGCACATGCTGGAAGAAGAGATTCTGAAGAAATGGTACTTAGACATGGAGTTGTGCAGAGGAACCACTGATTGGGACATGCTGACTACAAACTTCCAGAAGAGATTTAGTTTTGAAGATGAGAACCCTACCATAAACGATGCGCTGCAGATTATTAAAGAAAGAATATTCAGGCCAGAATGTCCACACATAAATTTGAACCTAGAGGAATTCTTTGGAATGGACAGCGTACCTAAATGCCTACAGACAGATTGGAAGGAGCAGGTAGAACACACCATGGAGTGTTACAACTTAGCTTAAGAGGCTGAAGAAAAAGAAGATAGTGAGGAGGAGGAACCGCACAACATTAAGTTACATGAGTCAGAAGGTACGCGTGAGGTAGAGGGACCTCCACTGGAAATTCCAGACATGAGCGGACTTGTGAAAACAAAGAAAGTAAATATTGGCACCAGCGAAGAGCCAAAGTTCGCGTCTATTGGGGACTACTGGGATGATCAGACTGTGACGGAGATCGCGGATATATTGCAGGAATACCAGGAGTTATTCCCAACAAAATTTACAGAGATGAAGGGAATCTTGGGGGACTTAGGAGTTATGAAAATACCTCTTAAGCCAGGTGCGAATCCTGTTAAGCAAATACCATATCGCTTGAACCTGCGATACAAAGACAGAGTGAGAGCAGATCTGGATAAGATGCTCGATGTAGGGATCATTGAGCCAGTTGAAGAGTCTAAGTGGATAAGCCCTATGGTTGTCCAGGATAAGAAGACAAAAGGTGAGATCAGGATTTGTGTGGATCTCAGAAAGTTGAACGATGCTTCAATTCGTGACCCATTTCCTACACCCTTCACGGATGAAGTGCTTGATAATGTTGGAGGAAATGAGGCCTATTCCTTTACTGATGGTTTTTCGGGATATCACCATATAAGGATTGATCCCACAGACAGACATAAGGCCACTTTTGCCACAGAATGGGGGTCGTTCCATTACACGGTGATGCCATTCGGTTTGAAGAACGCACCTGCCATCTTTTCCAGAGTTGTTGTCTTAGCGTTTAAAGATTTTATGCATAAGTTTTTAGAAGCCTACTTTGATGATTGGACAGTATTCGGGTTGCTAAAGAACCATGGTACAAACCTCAGACTCATGCTAGAAAAGTGTAGACAACACCAGGTCTCTTTGAACTTAAAGAAGTGTGTTTTCTGTGTTCCTTATGGGATTCTATTGGGACACATTGTCTGTAAACAGGGCTTGATGGTTGATCCTGTGAAGATCGCAGTCATTGTAAACTTGCCAACGCCAAATTCAGTCAAGCAGCTGCGCACTACGTTGGGGCATATAGATTATTATAGGAAGTTCATAAAGGGGTATCCACAGATAACCACAGCCATGGAGAAGCTACTAAAGAAATATGCGCCATTCATTTGGAACGCAGAGTGTGAGAAAGGTTTATACACCTTGAAAGAAAAAATGGTCACTGCACTGATCCTAGTTTTTCCAGACTGGGGGAAGCCATTTCATGTACATGTGGATGCGTCATGTATAGCATTGGGAGTTGTCTTAGCACAACCAAGAGAGGGAGGTATTGACCATCCCATTGCATTTTCGAGCAGGAAGCTCTCATCTGTAGAAAAGAATTACACCACTACCGAGAGAGAAGGCCTCACGATGGTCTATGCACTGCAGAAGTTTAGGCACTATTTGCTTGGTGCACACTTCTTGATGTTTACTGACCATTCTGCTTTGAAATACCTGGTCAATAAGCCAGTGTTAGGGGGTGAATTTGCAGATGGTTATTTCTCTTTCAGGAGTATGATTTTGAGATCATGGTCAAGCCAGGAAGATTAAACTTGGGACCTGATCATCTGTCATAGATCGAGTCAGGAGAAGAGCCTACCAATCTTGAAGACAATCTATCAGACGCGCAGTTGTTTTCTATCCAGATAGTTGATGATTACTATAAATACATCATAGACTTTTTGACTACTGGATTAGCACCCATGGAGTTCACTACGCAGCAAAAGAAGCAGTTGGTAGTGCGAGCAGCATATTTCACCATTATCGCAGGTTAGTTATATAAATTGGGACCGGATGAAGTACTGCGCAGATGTGTATTAGAGCATGAGAATCCGTTCATATTGGCAGATGCACACTCAGGAGCAGCAGGACGTCACTATGCAGGGAGAGCCACTGTGCAGAAGATATTGCGTGCAGGGCTATGGTGGCCTATCATTCACAAGGATTCAAAGGAACATTGCCAGAGCTGCAATGTGTGTTAGAGGACAGGAAAGCCATCGCGAAGAGATGAGATGCCATTAAATCCACAGTTGACATTACAAGCATTTGAAAAATGGGAAATTGATTTTGTGGGACCTATAAAACCACCGAGAAAGAGAACTGGTGCGAGGTACATTATTACTGCAACCGATTACCTCACTAGATGGGAAGAAGAAAATCCAGTGAAGGACTGTAGCGCAGGTACTTCCGCACAGTTCATATTTGAATACATCCTTACAAGGTTTGGATGCCCAAAAATTTTGATGAGTGACTAAGGCACTCACTTTTTGAACCGGACCATTGAGGCATTGACAGAAGAATTCTGCATTCATCATCAACAAAGTACGCCTTATCATCCACAGGTGAATGGAACAATTGAAGCATTTAATAAAGTACTGGAGAATGCGCTGACCAAGGTATGCAATGTGAATCGCGATGACTGGGACCTACGCATTCCCGCTGTGTTATGGGCGTATAAAACCACATGTAAGAAGTTGACTGGCCATACACCTTTTAGGATGGCCTATGGGCAGGAAGCCATTATGCCTATGGAGTACATTGTTCCCAGCTTGGGAATAGCTGCGTTTACAGGAATGGAAGATCGTGACGCGCAGGAAAAAAGGCTTCTACACTTGGTTGGTCTATAGGAGGATCGCTTCATCGCAGGATTCCACCAACAAGTGCAGAAAGAAAGAGAAAAAGCATGGCATGATCGCCACATCAAGAACAAGTCTTTCCAGGTATGTGATCTAGTCCTCCTGTACGATAGTAAATTCATGAGATTTCCTGGAAAGTTTAAAATGCATTGGCTTGGTCCATATACTGTTGTGCATGTCACTAATGGTGGCGCAGTTCATCTAGCCACATTAGCAGGAGATAAATTGCCAGGTCTAGTCAATGGAAGCAGACTAAAACCCTATCGGGATAGTCCTACTTCGCAGAATCTGTGATGATCAGAAAGAAGGAAATTTCTAAGTGCCAAGTACAGTTGCAATTGGGCACTGGAAAGGGGGAAGAGTTTGTACGCAGTGTATGATAAGAAACGTGTATGTACCGTGCAGCACTGTTAAGATGTACCGCTGCGCCAAAAAAAAAAATGAAAAAGAAAAGAAAAGAGGAAACACATAGTTGCGAAGCCCAAAAGGCAATTGCAAAGATCAAGTGGACAAGGAAAGATACTAAGTTTAGAAGCAATAAATCAGGCACCACGAAGTAACTGCACAGGAGCAATTCGACGCAACACTCTAGAAAAATAGCTGTTACAATGTCGGTCGGAAAAATAGCCGTTATATAGTGATTTTCCAGCGACCGCTTGGGCATTTAACGCACAGATAGCCGTTCTAAACGAGTTTATGAAGGAAAGGACCAAAGGATCCATCAGATTTGGCCAATAGATACCACCATTAATTCCCATCTAGCCGTTAAGTGGCGCGGAGGAGGTCAGCTGCGCCTATAAGTAATGCTGCATTCAGACTCGCGGGCATTACCCGAACACTTAGAATTTTCTTGCGCACAGTACTGTGTGAGCTATTTTTAGTAAGCTATCTGAAACCCTGTGAACTTTATCCAGTGAATGTCTGAGTGGTCTTCCATAGAAGAATAATTCACGGTTCAGGAGACTGTGAAGGTATTTCAATACAGAGGGATTGAAGGGTTAATGAGAATCCCATCCAAGAAGGGCATCTTAGAACCAGGTCAAGCATCAAGAAGATCACCGTGACACGACCCAAAAATGCAAGACAAAGGAAAATATCCAGTGCAACCAAGATCAAAGGTCCCAAAGATGGCTTCGACAGTGCAGAAGCTGCCACTAGCTGATAAGGAGATACCTTTAACAATGACCCCAGACTATATTTCACTGCGTGCACTGGACACACCGATTTTCAAGTTGATGAAGCACGCCAAATACGACATCCTGCTCTTGCCAATTTCAAAGCATGCTAATGTCAGTAAAAATTTGCTGGGAAAAATTCCGGAATGTAGGTGGGAGGATTATGATCTGCTCCAGATGCAGAAGGAGGAACCCAATGAACCTAGGTTCCCACAGTTCCATCCTGACCAATACATGTGCTGGGAGAAGGATGCAAATGGCAACCTTCACTTGGTCGTGGAGAGCTGGCTATCAGGAGTAGTCATGTCGGGACTGCTCAATTTGCTCACACTCCCGCACTTTGACAGATCACCGGAATTGAATGTGGTGGTGCGGACACTGATGGCACGCATTCACCAGGGATATTTGTGGCTAGAACAAAATGTCAACCTGACCATTGACATTGTCCACCGTGTCACCGGGTTGAGTAAAAGGGGTAAAGACCTAAAGCAATTTTTCCAGGGGAAAAGCAAGGATATAAGGGAAGCCGTGATGAAGATGAAGAAAACCCAAACTATCGTCAAAGGAAAGAGGGGATTTCAGACAGAAGACATAGATGATAAAGCCACGCGGTTTATCACACAACTATTAGCCGGTAAAATTTTGAGAACATGCAGGCCACCAGAAGTACCTGCAGGCGCAGTACTGCTTGGCGTCGCGGTCACAGAGGGAGAGCAGTTCAACTGGTGTCAATACCTACTGAACGAGTTCCTGGAGGAACTTAATGACACGTAAATCAATGGAGGAAATTTCCATTTCACATGGCTCATAGTGTTGATTTCATTTGTCGGGTGGAAGGAGCCGAAGGATTATGTCGGCGTAATCACAGATACCAATGATTGTAGAGGAGCCGCTACTCAAACCTTTGGGAAAATATGAATTCGCAGAGGCAGCACGTGACAACTGAGGTTTTCTACCAGTATTATAACCAGCTGCGCGACGCAATCATAAGCACGCAACGGATAACAAAGCAGGTAACCAGTAAGTACATTCACATTGTTTATTTTTATGCTGACATGCGTAGTATTCATATTTTAGCCAAAGTTCAAGGACCCAACTGGACACTACCATTTCACATCCACTCGGATGCTTTAAACAAAGTCATCGGGGCAGTCCTCGGGCAAGAAGAAGAAAAGAAACCTTATGCAATCTATATTAGCAAAAACTTGGCAGGAGCAGAAATCAATTATACAGTCACAGAAAAATAATTTTTGGTTCTCATACATGCTATAAATAAATTCAGGCATTACATCGTTGGATACCCAGTCTTTGTCCATACCGATCATTCTGCAATCAGGTACCTTGTGAATAAACAAATACTAGTGCTAGAATTATTATATGGTTGCTCCTCTTGCAAGAATTTGACATAACAATCCTGGACAAGCCAGGCAAGCATAATGTGGTAGCTGATTTTCTGTCTAGACTGACACATGGACAGGACAATGAGTTGGTAAGTGATCACTTCCCCAATGAACACCTCTTTGCAATCTCCACACAAAGCCCATGGTTTTTCGATATAGAAAACTACTTGGTATCTGGGAGATTTCCACAACATTATAGCTATAAAGAGAAGTGCAGAATCATAAGGCAAAGTGCAACTTATACTTGGATAAAAGGAATGCTCTTTAAGAAAGGACCAAACTAAATATGAAGGAGATGCATCCGAGAAGATGAAGTCCATGACATACTCCATGCTACTCACAATGAACCTTGTGGAGGCCAGTTTGCAGCAAAAAGGACAACCTACAAAGTACTGCAAAATGGATACTACTGGCCAACGCTACACAAGGACTCCTACGATTATGTATCACATTGTGATGACTGCCAACGAATGGGCAATCCTACACAAAGAGAAGAAATGCCTCTACATCCCCAAATTTATTTGGAAGCATTTGAAAAGTGGGGATTTGACTTTGTTGGTCCATTCAATCCCCCACAAATCAGAAAAACTACATTCTAGTATGCACTGACTACCTTACAAAATGGGCTGAAGTTGCAGCACTTGCAACAACCAATGAAACAACTGTAGCAAAATTCTTCACAGAACAAATCTTCCAAATATTTGGAGTTCCCAGAGAATTAGTTTCTGACCAAGGAAAGTAGTTTACATCAAATCTCATTGAGTACCTACTTAGAAGAAACAAAATTAAACATCGAAGGTCCTCTTCCTACCACCCACAAGCTAATGGTCAAGTTGAAGTTACAAACAAAGAACTTGAAAAGATTCTGACAAAAACAATGTAGTTACATAAAACGGATTGGGAAGACATTTTAAGTGAAGTAGTTTGGGCTTATAACAAAACTTGGAAAACAACCACAGGTTTTACCCCCTATGGGTTGGTATATGGAAAAAAAAGTAATGTTCCCTATTGAATTTGAAATAAAGACATTAAGAATTGCAGCCCAGCTAAACATGCAACTTTTGAAAATCCAAGAAGAGCGTATGCTCCATGGATGAGCATTGCCAACAAGCCCTTGCCCACACTAAATTTATCCAGCAATAGAGAAATAAATGGCATGACAAGAACATCAAACATAATAAATTCACAGAAGGAGATTGGGAACTGCTATATGATTCTCGGTTTCAAATATTTCAAGGCAAACTCACCACAAGATGGCTCAGACCATACGTTATTGATACAATTTATGACAATGGTGCAGTCAGAATCAAGACAATAGATGAGACAGAATTCCCCATGTTGGTGAATGGGCATAGACTCAAATTATATAAGAAACCGCAATCAAGGGAGGAATTCACACAAAACCTCTATCAGAAAAATCTAATGCTGATAGAGGACATACATGACCACTGATTATTTTTGAAAAAAAAGAAAGAAAGAAAAAACAGAAAAAAAAAAAAGAAAAAAGAAAAGAAAAAGAAAACAGAAAAAGAGAAAAAAACATAGAAAATATCATTACAAAATAAACCAATGCTATAGAAATAAAAGGAAGCAGACCGAATTATTATACAACAACAAAAATCAAACCAGCGAGCATAGAAGAAAGGAGGAAAACAATTCAACCGAGCAGAAGGAACCATCAAGCGAGCCAGCCGCCATACACAAGCAAACATCAAGCGAGCCAACACAAAAGTCATGAAGCAAAAATTAATCCAAGCAACAACAAAAAAAATCAAGCGAGGCAGCAAAAGAACATCATAGAAGCGCAACTACAGATATGCCAAATAAAACTACAGATGAAGAAATGACCAACTACGGAACCCTGGGTTCGTGTGAAAACATCCACGTCAACAACAAAGGTACGCTAAGCATAAGAGGTAATCGCTAAATTCTTTGTTTGCATTTTCAATCAAATCATTCTCCCTAGAAAAGGAATAATTCGCAGCTGAGGACAACTTTTCATTAAAATCGGTGGCACGGTTCAGAGTATCCCTATTGGATAATGATGGCTAATCACAAGTAACCATACTGGGTAATGATGGCTGACTACATCCAAGTCATGAAAGGACGACCTCTATATCCCGTCCTATCCTTTGTTATCAAACCACCAGCATGGTGTAAAATGATGGGGAGTGAATACATAAGTAGCGAATGAGACAGAGGGGGATAAGTAAGCAGATCTAACTGGAAGATACGAGCTTTCTTAGAAAAGGAAAGACATAGCAGGAAGGAATCGGGGCTCAACCATCAAACCGACGATCAACTCCAAGCAAGCAAGTAAGTCATTTGGTCTACCACCCCCAAGATTTGTGGTTTTATGTTGTTCATCACTTTCAGAAAATGACAAAGGGGTTTAAGAAAAGTGAACCAGATGACCATTCCTCAATCTATGAAAAACCCAAGGTACTATTGATACTCCACACAGTGGGATGGATTCCATTTATCACTGGGTTAAGAGGCCATGACACTGAAGTATCCCTTGAATTCACCCAAAACCTAAATCATCTAAAGGAAGAGTTGTATGTTACTAGGGTAAAGGGGCTGCACATCCGTCTAAATGAAGAAACAATTGCAGCGTACACAGGCATCCCCATGGGGCTGCATTGGGAGAGAGATGATAGGGAAGCCAATATTAGTGCAAAACTATCTTTCTTTGGGCATGGTGAGCAGTATGAAGAGGACAAGAATGGCGTAAAAAGATATTACATGCCAAGACCGCGGGATGAAGTGGCCGCGGTCATCCTCAAATACATTACCTACACGGGAAGGCTCAGCTATATACCAACCTACCATTTCAGGATACTTGATCTCTTAAGGCACAGGGGGAGATAAAAACCAATAACAATATCAGCATACCCTTGTACCTATTACAATCCCTTTGGGAGATGAGTAGGAAGGTAACTCAAGAAAAAAGGGATGCATTAGCTCATCATGGGTTAATTAAGCTAATTATTTGTGAAGAATTGAAGGCCCAAATCCCTCAACTCTCCTGGGAAGAGTTCGTCCACATCTCCGTCGAAGATGTCCAAAGGATGAGGGGTACGCCAAGCATGGGCGCAACCCCCATCTCAGAACAAAAGGAGGAAAAATCAACCACCCAGTCAGGGGTCAAAAGAAAAATCGATGTAGATATCGATGATAATGAGGTTGTGGCCAAGACATTGGTTAAAATAAAACATTCCAGAGATGCCTCCTAACAAAAACCTACAAGGACATTACGCGGGTTCACGTGGCAGAGCAGAAGACTGAAGCAACAGAAAAAAGCCAAGGAGGATAAGAAAACAAATAAGAAAAAGGAAAAAGAAGAGGAAGACAAAGAATGGACCATATCCCAAGACCAGTCCGATGATGAAACAGAACAGGGGGACTCTTTTATATCGGAAGAAGAAGTTACACCACTCCAGAACCTTGAGAATGATGAAATACAAATTAAGAAGGATGACAAGCTGACTAAGGCACTGTCCGAGTTAGGAAAAGTTAGGGAATAATTGGCAGTGATGAAGATTGAGGCACGGATCCACAAATCCCAGGCCGCAACATCAGCTGCACCTCCATTCATGAATGAGAAAACCAAGATTCTAAAGATGCAACATGCGGGCCAATTAAAGCAAGCAAAACAACAAAACTAGGTACTGCAAGAAAAATTGAACCAAACCCAGGAATTGTTGGCACAAAAGGACCAGCAGATTTCACATCTGGAAACCACCCTGGTCACCATTGCAAAATTATATGAGGATATTGTGGGGACCAGACCTCCATCCCGACTTTATGTGTTATACCTTAAGGAGAAGTGGTGTTGTTTCTAGTTAGACAGATTGAAGAATCACTTAACCTTGGAGATAACCACACCAAATCAATTTGTAGATGCCTCCCTAGAGAGCACAAGATTCGATAAGGACCAGTTGTGTGAGTTCTTTCTTCACAACCTGGTCGTGCCTAATTCACCCAATTGGTCACCCAATCCTTATATGGTAGACTTCCATCTCAGGGCATTGTGTTTGTGGATGAACCACGAGATAGAAAGATCAAAGGATGCTCACCTCTACCAGGTGGAGGAATGGGAGAATGCACTTTGGGTAAGAGCCGAAGCCACACACCCAGAGAGGGTGGTCCAGGATCATCATACCACCACATCGGATGAGGATTTGATCCCCATCCTCCTCAAAAAACAGCAAGAATCCATTGAGCATTTTGATAAGACCATACAAGGCACCCTCGATGAAGTACGTGAGGTCATAAGCGATAGATGGAAGAGGATTTTAGGAGACCTAAAGAAGCGTGAACCTCCCTCGTCCCTCATACTGGAAGTAACGATACATAGGGAAAGGATGTACATGGAAGCCGTGATAAAGAACAAACTCAGGTGGATCGGAATGAAGCCGAGCCCGTTGTTCCTCCCCCCCCTAATAATCAAAGAGGACATTGATGAGGACGAGGAAAGAAGGACTTAGGATAAGGAGTAACAAAGCCCAAGATATCACAGACATGCAGGGGCTCCTAGAGTTGTTTCTTGGGACATCAGAGAAGCCATTGTACCTCAGGATGGGTCACCCAAGGATGGGTAACATCTTCAAGTTCGAGGGAGATGATGAGTCCATGATATAGGTACTCCATAGACTCCTTTATGCCACACATAAGTGAAGAAATGATCAGAAGCACCTCTTTTTGTAGGGAAGAATGCACTTTGGTTGATAATTAAACGAAGTAATTTAGTAATTATCTTTTCTTATGTTTTAGCATTTTTATTTACTAATTATGTGAATAAAGCCATGTGTGGGCATAGCGTAGGAATAACAGGGATAGTGGCAGTGCCGAGCTTTAGATTGAAGACCACGAGGGTCACTAGAGGCGCAACACTCTTATTTTCCCTGATTTGTAGGGGTTAATCCCCTAAATTTTAGTTCGTGGTTTCCAATGAAAAACTAGGGTAGAAGTTGTAATAAATAGAGACACTTGAGTAGCAGGGGGTCTGGGATATATTTTGGAAAAACAATCTTTTAGCATTTTCACAGTTCATACATTTAGTTCTACGGTTTTTACCAGCCATGATGGGATTTATGAATTTATAATGAAGCTCCAGATTTTTTTCTGATTTCGTTTGTTTATAAGCCTCCTTTCCTCCTATGATACATGTTGGGGAGGTCCCCCTCAATACGTAGCTCAGGAGTTCTGCGTTTTTTTTCAGGTATTTTTCATGCATTCAATTATTTATTTCTAGTATAAATTGCATGTAGATTAATTTCAGCATTTCATTCAAACATCAGATTTTGGTTTCAGCATGAGCGTTTCCCTTCTGTAGTTCTTTAGTAGTGTGTATGTAGTTCCGAAACACATTGTCCGTAGTCCTATAGCTATCATCCGCATGAGCGACTTTTCGATCTTCATTTCCACTTTTTATACATCATTTTCAGATAAGATCATATCTATATTTGTTTTACTTTGGAAATGACGATTTTTTATTACACTTAAATGGATCTTTGCTCCCTTAAGATTAAATTCATGTTTCTTAGGTTAACCTTTTACATGCTTTCAATTCATGCTTTAATCAGATAGGATTTACATGCTTTAATCATATAAGATTTACATGCTTTCATTTCTTGCTTTAATAAAATAGGATTTACATGCTTTCATTTCGTGCTTTGATAAAATAGGATTTACATGATTTCATTTCCTGCTTTGACAAAATACAACATCCATCTTTCTTAGGTCATTTCATGCTTTCCAATTTCCATAGAACAATACTTCTTTTTTTCTTAGAGTATCCTTTAGAATACATAGGACACTTAGAACGACACAAATTATCTCATAGTGCACATACAGTGTTGAGTACCTCTCAAGTTTGTACGCTCCCTGGTTGATATTTAAAGTATACTTCTGGTATATATACCTCAAACAAGGTACACATTCCTAGAGTCCACTAGTAATCTAATTTGGGTTAGTGGGTTGGGGTTTATGATTCTATAATATTGTCTTGTAAACACAAAAGAGCAATGGGATAGAGAGTGGAGAAACTCCCAAGAATGTTAGTTTTCTCGGTTTTGGGTTTCCAGAATAAATGTCTTTATAATGTGTGTGTGAGACATTGTTAAGTATTCTGATTTAGATTTTGTTTGGTATTGCTTTTCTTATATAGGTTTATCACAACTTCGTATTGTCTCAATGCTCAATATGTAGACATGAAAAGGGTTGTGGGGTGTTAAGCTCTTGTTTCTCTAGAAAGGAGAAGAGGATGGAGCTTGAACCCTCCAATTTGAAGGGTATTATAGTTTGGTATATAGTGACTCGTGTAAGGCTTATAAGATTGATGTTCCATATCAGTGAATGATAGTAGTAAGTTGATATGTGAAGTTTGATGAGGATGCATAGTCATCTAAGTCCCAGGAACTCCCATTAGTGATTGAGGATGACACAACACTTGCTACCTCAAGTGTTGATCCATGAGTTTCAAGGTGTTCAATTTTAGGTTAGACATGTTCTAATATAGGTAGAGAGATAACCTTACCACACAATACAACTAGGAGACCAAGGTGGATTACACAAACATTGCAGGGGGTAGAGGGGCAAGTTAGTGCTCCAAATAATTCTTTTTGGGTAAGTCACCCTCTTAAGAAATTTCACATTTATATTGTACTAATGTCTTCCATCATTGATGGACAACCTTTCAGTCATGAGGAGGAAACATGCAAACAAGTATGGCATGATGCCATGGTGGAGGAGTGAAACTCCATAATGAAGAATGATAGGAGTACAAATCCATCATGAAGAATGATATGTGGGAGATTGTGTTGAAACTAGAAGGGGAATTGGTGGTTGATTTCATGTGGTTGTACAAAGTGAAGCATGTAGTTGATGGAAACATCGACAAGTACAATGCTTGGTTCATAGCTAGAAGTTTATCCCAAGGAGAGGAAGTTGACTATGAGGAGACCTATGTGTTAACATAATATTTAACACCCTTAAATGTGTGAGCCGAAAGCATGTACCAGGTTTTCTCGCAGCCTGAAGACTGAGACAAAACACTAAAAGAGACAAAGTATCATATCCCAACAACTACTTTCCTAGAAGAAAGGTGCACGTGGTTATTGACAAATCCCAATAAGGGGAAACAATAGTGATTGAAGCTGCCTAAGATGAGCTTAGAATTAAAAAACCACAAGCTTCAAGTGGTCAAAATGTCATGAAATGTGTCTTTTAGTGCAAAAAGCTCAAAATATCATGAAAGTTCTTAAAACTACGGAAAATCAAAGTGTGAAGGAAATGAATGAAAATACTGAATTGGGATTCAATCCCACATTGTACTTTTTCTCCTAAACACCCAAAGACAAAATATATTTAAGAGCTACTTGGTGGAATATTTTGGGAGGAATGATTGAAGAGAAAAGTTATTACAGTGAATTGGTGAGAGACTCTTTTGCTTCACACTTTTGGTGATCAAAGGCTTGGGAAGTGGAGGAGGGAACCTAGAGAAAAGGAGGAGGAAGCATCTCATGATGAGGTTGTAATCTTCCACTCTTCTTTGAATGAATACGAAATGATTCAATGGTCCCCCAAATGATTATGTTTAGCAATTTGATAGATCTAATCCACTTGTTTTTGCCACGTATGTACATGATCTAACACTTATAAGGAGTTTAGAGAATCTCATTGCAAGGTGGAAGGTTGAGTTAGCACAAACAATTAACATGACGGGCATTGGACTAATGCACTATTTTTTTTATATAGTGTGACAGAATATAGGTGATTTTTTCCTTGGGTAGGGGAAATATACAACTTAAATCCTAAAAAAGGTTTCAGATGATGGATTTTAACCTATGACCACTCCTATGATGTTGAAATTGAAGTCGCGGGCTGATTTGGATTCAAATTTGGTATATCATTCATTGTATAGACAGTTGATTGGATCCTATTTGTATCTAGTTAACACGAGACCTCATATATGTTTTGCAATGAACACATTGACCCAATTCATGGCTAAATCCAGCCAGATTCACTAAATGGTTGCAAAATAGGTGCTCTGATATTTGAAGGGCACAATATATTATGGTATAATATATGTAGGATATGGTGAGTCAATGCCGCATCAATTTGTTAATTTTGACTAGGTGAGAGATGCAAGTGAAAAAAAGAGTACTTCAGTCTGTTTCTTCAGTTTGAGTTCAATAGTGACTTATTGCTTCAACAAGAAGAAGGATTCAATGACATTGAGTTCAACAGAGGTAGAGTACATGGTTGTGAGAATTGCTAGTAGTGAATCCGTTTGGATTTACAAGCTTATTACATAATTGATAGGTGAGATAAATAGCCTACTGTGACAAAAAAATTTGTATCATACTCCTTGAGAATCTTGTATTCCATGATTGTTCCAAGCACATTGACATTGAGTACCATTTTCTCACTACAAGGAAAAGGCCATGTAACGGAGGTTATAGTTGAGGTTTTTAGTGTTACAAGATTGGTCAAAATTCTCAACAAAAACCTCCGCTACAACCTCTACAAATGGTATCAGATGTTTTAGCAGAGGCTTTTATGGAAATGTATTATAACTAGAAAAAACTTGGTGGCCAAAGGATTTTGCGGAGGTTTTATTTTCAATGTGCTTTATTGAAGAAAACACACTGGTGCTAACACAAGTAAAACACATTGATGCTTTTGAAACCAATATATGCACTAGTGCACATACACATTTGTGCACTAGTGCTTAAAAATTCATATAGCACCGGTGCACACCAAAATTTTAATCAGAACCGATGCTTTATAACATTATTATATGCACCAATCTTTATACTAAACATAGCACCGACACTTATTAACTATTAAAACACATCGATGCTTTATATTAACTGTAGCACCAGTGCTTACGAACTATTAAAACACATCGGTGCTTTACATTAAATTCCGCACTGGTCCCTACGACCTATTAAAAATCCTCAGTATTTACAAACTATTAAAATGCACTGGTGCAATAACTCAAGGAAAACACACAGGTGCAATAAATAAAGGAAAACACACTCTTAAAGTTGTCTGGGATGATGATTGTTGCTATATTTTTAAAATCAATAGTGTGGTTACTATACAAAAACACATTGGGGAGTGATAATAAAAAATCACCGAGGCTTGCAACGAGTATCCTATTGCATCGATACTATGTTCTTATAAGCGCATCAGTGCAACACTCTCTCAAATGCATTGGTGCTACATTGTCCGAAAAGCATCGGTGCTATTAGTAAGATCAGATGCACCGGTGATTATTTTCTATTTGGTGAACAGTGACTGCTTAACATCACACAGGAATATATATATATATATTCCATTATTCATCATTGATTGAATTCTGTTTATAGTAGTATTCATTTGAATTTTTATTATTGCATTTGTATATGATGTTTGGATTAATTTGTTATATCATACATTTTCACATTTATTGTAATATTTAATCATCCATTTATTTAATTACCAATGTAACATTTCACGACACCGAAGAATGCAATAGAATAAAAAACTTCATTTTATTATATATCAATAAGAGGCCCTTTGTCATGCAAAATGGGACAACATAAAGTCCACAATAATCAAAATGTCAGCATACACATAATTGTTACACTGTATCCCGTTGTCTTTCAATTGGGACACTATGTCCAATACATTATACCAAATGTCTGATTTTCACAGACAATTATTTCAAAATATACAATAGCTTCCATTAACATCCAAAAGAAATGGATCATCATTCTTCGTTTGAACTGTTGTCAGTGCTTGAGCCACTTGCATGACTTGTGTTACTTGGCCGAATGTTTTGTTGACTGCCTAGATCGTTTTCCTCTTCTTCAACTTCCATCTACAAACATAAAAATAAAGTGTAATGAGTGTATCTACATTGCTGGGAATAATGAAAAATAAAATAGATCATACAAATGAATGTAACTTAAAAAAGCGATATACCACAGTAAGAATTAAGTCCTGAATGATACACATTCCTTCAAAACCAGAACTCATATTCAACAAATCTTCTATTGGATGCACTCCATACTTTTGTTTCCTGCAAGTTTTATTCCCTGTACCAAATGATAGATTTAAAATAAATGATTTTTGTTGTTCTATTAATTATAAAATTAGAAAAGTAAAACAACATAGATGCTTACAAATTCCACAATTAATTTTTGATACACCAATATATACTCACAACCTTTACTTAACCCAATGTCAATCAATTCTGCTGATGACTCTTCTTTGTATGTTAACACATTTTTGAAGACATCCAAGGATGGCCGGTGTAAAAAAAATATATATATATAAATATATCAACCAATATTAAATCTTATGCTATTATAAGGAAATCACAACTACTCACAAACTTTGCTATCAACCATTGTTTTCCTTGTCTTCATATCTTATGTGTTGAATGGGTTCCATTTTGTTTTATTTTTCTGCAATAAACCAATTGAAAATTAATATTTAATGCTAAATTAATTAATTAGATGTACATAATAGAAAAATTCAATGATTTCATGCATTTGAAGCATGTTGTTGTTGAGATGGCTCCTCCCGCGATGCAATTATGTCCATTTCCTTAACCATCTCCTTGTACACTTTTTTGGACATCATGACTAGCATATTTCGAATATCGCCTTGTTCATCCTTTGGGATTTTCATAATCTTCCTAAAAATGTAAAATGACATTAAACTATTTTTATGCTGATATGAAAAATAAATATAGCAGAATTAATATTAAAAAATGAATGTTTTGTAGTAGTACATACATATTCTATAAAAACATGTTTATGAATATTAGTTTTTGAATGATTCTTTTTTGTTGTTGTAAGTTTTTTCTAGTGCAAGTCTGACAAGTCTCATTGACTATTGCTCTGGAAACACCTCCTGTAGTTCAGATATAACCTGATTCTTGGACTCATTGGATTGCTTTATGTACTATAAGTGGAATGCACGGCTATACGTTCTTTCCACTATATCCCTCATAGTTTTATAAATTCCCCCCCCTTTCATTAACTTCCAACACCACTCCAATTGAACTAAGCACCAATTCATCATCATTTACATATTCCATAATTTGTTTTTTCTTATGTTGTTGCCAATCCCTGCATAACATTCAATATATGTGAATTAGATTGTTTGAAACACATTACTGAATATTCTTAACTACAGTATTACTCAAAATTCAAGAAAAATAAATATTGATTTCTTTTTTATTCACCTGTCTCATCTCTCTGCAACTTTTCCATCAAGGTTGTATGCTCTTCTACACTTTTATTACAAAGAATCTTATCGAGTTTCCACATTTTTTGGCTTTGCGTGTCACACATTAATCAATACATATTAGTTAAATTTACAAATAATTCAAACAAATTAATTTGATAAAGAAATTACAAAGAACTTGCCTTATTCGCGACTTTGGATGTGCTCTCATCATGTCGACTAGAATTGTTGTTCATTGAACACTTATCATGCATTTTCTGTAAAGAAACAAAATGGACCATTAAATAGAGTAACTATTAAGTATATTATACCAAAAGATTACATATCTTCAAAATAAATAAATAAACAGTCTGCCATTTCATTGTGTTTTAGTATACAAAACAAATTGGTGCTTCTCATACAAGACCGCACCGGTGCGACATACTTGAACGCACCGTTAACCATGACAAAATAAAATAGCCATATACACATTTATCAGTGCGATTGATTTATTATAAAGCACCTAGAATCAAAATGGTGAGCTTTCACAATTAATGCATCGGTGTGTTAGCACAAGTTGAATGCACCGAAAATTGCATAAGTGTTTTTCTAAACAAATTAAAAAAATAACAAGATCAACATTACAAATGTGCTATGACTATAAACAAACTGGTGCATTTAAGAAACTTGAATGCACCGAAAACTACGTAAGCATTTTTAAATTAAAAAAAAAACTTACACGACCGACTGGGTTTTGGATTCGACCCAAGAAGTGGTCCCATCGCACCCAACAACTTACATATAAAACTTCAAACCCATTAAATCTAAAATTCATAAAAAATAAAAGTCCTAATTGTGAAACACTAGAGGGATTTAAACCATAATGTAAAATTTTGCAGCCACATAAAACGAAAGGAAACAACAAGAAAATCTAAATAGGAAAATAAATAAACCATACATTGTGATCGATAGTAATAATTTACATACTTGAAATTTCTACTATGCAGGGTTTTGTTTGATTCAACATACCTTACAAATTTTGATCTTCGGAATAATATGGTTGCTCCAAACTCCTCCCCGATAACTCTCTTTTCCAAAACTCGCCCCTCGAATTTCAACAAAATAATGAAATAGTGATTAGGATTTTTTTAATACCTTATAGAATTAGTTTTTGAAATTGAGATCCCCTCTTCTTTTTCAATTTATGGGAAAATAATTTGTATGACTTTTTATTTTCAATTTTTTGGATATCGTTTCACTATTTATAGAGAGCACTGGTGCGTCATAACATGAAACACACCGTAAATATATATTTTTTTAAAATTTATGGAACAACGGTGCGCCAAAAAGACATGAACGCCCTGGGACACTATATTTTCCACGACGCACTGTATTGGCATATAATAAAAATTAAAAAAACATCATACTATAGTGTGTAAAAAATTACGGCTGCACCGGTGCACCTTTATATATTGAGTGCAGCAGTGTTGACAATATTGAAAGTTGGATAGATAATTATCCGCTATCAAATATAACGAATATTTTCTTTTGCGGGATTTTTTGCGAATGCCCCTAAACAATGTGTATGTGGTTTAGCAGCAACGGTGTTTTTATTTACACAGGACGCACAGATGCAGTTGTTTTTATTATGGCACACCCGTTTAATTAAAAAGTGTTATTGTAAGACTTTATTTTTTATTTATGAATCTCAAAGTAGATCTTATTCCATATTGAGAAAGCTCAAACTTTGAGATTGTGATTCACTCTCAAGATAAACATGGAAGATAATGAGTGGCAGACAGAACCATGGGTCGTGGGTGTTATTTTGTTTTAAAATAAATGGGATGTTATTCCGACTCCCAATGCTGAGAAAATCATTCATAACGGACATAATATTTAATGACAGCCGTCATTTCTAGGATATGGAATTTCTCTTGATTCGTACTCCTTCCAACTGAATGGATTTTTGTGGTAATTTGATATTTCATCATAGTGGTTGAACACACACACACACACACACACACACACACACACGAGAGCTTTGTTGTTCCATAAATATACTTTAGCAACTATGAGGAAATACTTTGAGTTAAACTTTGATATTTCAACATAAACCTAAATACATGTATTGCTAAATTTAAGTTTGTGGTAGTGTCTCTAGACGACACACAATATTAATGATAATAAAGTGTAAAAAATAGAAAAAATATTGTAAAGTAATTCTTCATGTCAAATAATAATAGGCATGGTATTGTGATTCTTGAAAATCAGTCCAAGTAGGGGATATGCTACAAAGTTCCACCCATCATTTCCTTTATATGGCTTGGAGCCTTCTCTTCCTCATGATATTGAAGGTTGTTGAGGGGATTTGTCAGTTTGTTGTTGACACTATGGGTGCCTCTCTTTGTTCTCATTACTCGAAAAACACGATGTTGGGGCCTACCTTCAAAGCTCTAGAAATATAGAAAGCGTGTCAAGAAAATATTAGGTGGCTCCTTACTCATGGTGCATGGAATCCACCCTAGAACTCCAACAACTAATGCAAATGAACCACTTCCATATTAACAATTTGGACATGAATAATAATATTAAAATTCACTATGCCCACGTCAAACTTTTGGACATGAACAATAATATGCAAATGAAAATTTGCACAAATCAAAGAACCTTCATATCGAGAAAAACTTGCAAGGTTAAGTTAATGTTAAATAGTACTTCATACCCCCTTTTTGCTAGTGATTTATTTAATCACGTTTTGTGTCCCTAGTGGCCCTTAATCACAAATCACATTTTTTACTCAACCACCTATGTTGAAACTAGTCCCTTGAGAACATCCAAGAGTCCTTTGATGGCATGTGAAATAAAATGTACAAGAATTTCAAAGAATGGGGACAATTTAGTTAATAGTTAAGGAACACAAATAATTGGAACCAAGTTTGTCAGAGAAGGAAATTGTTTAAACAAAAGACTTTGTATTTATGTTGATACTTTAATAAAGAGAATAGGTTAAGACCACCTTGCAATTGAAGCGTGTATTGTCTAGAAATGTAGGTATTGTGCATTTTTTGTTACACTAACCATGGTTTGAATGTCATTAAAGCCTCAAAATAAGAATGTAGTTAAAGGGAAAATTGAATTTTCCTATTTAGCTTCAACCTCCTCCATTCATCACCACTAAAATGTTGAGAATCAACATAATGGGTTGTATTTTAAAGATGAGGGATGGGAGGGAGGTATTTGTTTCCCTTGATCTGGTTGAGATTTTTAATCCCCACCTTTATATGTTTTTGCAAACCATCAAAAAATGGAATATTTTTGTTGCAAGAGAAGATAGGAATAATATAGACATACAATAACTTATAATAATTATAATAGATTTTAGAGCTATAATTTTATAATATGATAATGGAAACCTTGAATTCGAACTTTTTGTGTAGCTAGGTTCTACCCTAGTTGTCACTAGCTCAACTCTCCTACTCAACATTTCAATCATCCTTCAAAGCTATATTTTAATTTATCCAAGATAGGGACGTGTCTCTATGTAGATGGTTCTTCCCTAATTAGTGTGAAGGTTCCTTCTTCAAGTCTGGATGCTTTTCTTCCTCCTAGGTTTGCATCTCTCTATTGAACATATTGGGCGCCATAGTTCTAGAAGTGGAGGAAGCTATTAGATATAAGAAATATTTTAAGGATACAACTATTTCTCTCCATTGTATTGGCCATGTTCAACAATTTCCTTTCCATCACTTTTTGATTGAAAGGTTTGCTAGTATTATGTAATTTATTTCAAAAAGGAACCTTTGAAGTGCACTAAGTTATACTTATTCTTAATGTTGGTAAAAAATCGATATTGCTATCTATATGAGGATATGTGTAGAAATTAACCTTATAGAGGACTACCATAGGACATGTTGTTAGAAGCCATTGATTATGTGTAAAAGCCTAGGTTATGAGGATATTTCTTTCTAGTGTAGATCTTGTTTTGAAGGAACACCCAAATTTTGTTAGGTCACTCACTAAAGGTGGAACATCCATTAGCGTACTTGGTAGAATTTGAGGTTGTAGTGGAGATTGTTCACTTGGATTTTAAATAAGATGCCCCAATGTAAAACAAGAAAATGATGTATCACTATACATTGAAAAATTGATACCCTCCCCTTCGAAGGGGAGCCAAGTTTTAGAGGAGCAACCTAGAGACATGATAGACCCTTTAGAAATGAAGGATCCCAACTCGATGTTGAAGGAGAAATTAACACTTGAAGCTATCGTAACTAGTGAGGAGAATTCAGTAGGGGACAAATATGTACTCCTATCCACTTGCCATGCACTTTGTTCTGGAAAAATCCCAAGGATTTGATTTAGTGAACAAATAAGAAATTTAAAAAGAATTACAAGGTCAATTACAAGTATATGATGGCAAAACCTATGAAGGGGAAGGATTGACATCAAGGTAATCAAAATAGTGTTTTCAATTTAATGTTTATGCATGTTTCTATATAATTGGTTTGTAAAGATCTACCTTGCTCACGAGGATAAAGAAAACTTCTATATGAAATAAAAAAACACTTGAACCAATCCTATCCTATTTGGGGACGTGGAGAAAGCTTGATTTTAGTAGATCTTTTGAATTTGCTTGGGTCCATTGTATTACAAATTTATGAGTTAAGCCATGACTAAGTTTATTTATCTATATAAATTTTCACTACTTTAAAAAATTATGATAATGGTTGTTGGAAAAAAATGGTAAGTCAATCCAAGTACTATTAAAATTTTTAAGTATAGCTAAGAGTGTAGCTTGCAATTATAAATGTGATTGTGCACAATTTGTAATTGTAATTATAGCTAATATGAAATTATTCAACATAAATAAATAAATAAAATTGCGTCACATACATGAATCACACTCATTGACAAAAACAAAATACACCATACACATCAAGATAAATATTAGAAAATAATTTGATACCCATTGAGTTTATAAAAAAATACGTCCATATATATACACCAACATTGATCCATCTTAAAGGGTATCTACCAAGTTGAGAGGGATCAAATATCTTGAGGTGCAAACCCATTTTTAGAGTTCAAATGTTGAGGAAGGGTTTTAATTTATCTAATTTGTGTAGTTTTATATATGCCATTGTACATGTTTTACATCTAATTTGAGTCGATGAGTTATTTTTTATAATATTGTATTTTTTTTAAAAGGACACATGTCAGCTCCAGGATGAGCACAAAAGAAGTTACACATCCCCCCTATTGGGTTGTAGAATGCGCCTCTTCGACGCAATAACAATAAATTTTTTACAATGTGATCATCAAATCAATGGCCACCACCACCATCACCTAACATCATGTAACATACCATCATCATCATCATGAACGCCTATTAAACATAAACATCATCTAACATAATCATCACACACGTATGAAAAACATCATCTAATGTCTTACACATCTATCATTACCTATCAAACATAAGCACCATCTTACAAGCACATAAAAAATAGCTAACCGAATCTAACATACACATCAAACATCACCTAACATACACATGTAAACATTATCTACCACCATCTAACATATACATTTAACATATTTAAACATCATCTAACACACAAATCTAATAATAACATCTAAGAAAACACAAGCTACATTATCTGATATAACCATCATGCACACATCTAACTAACACCATATAACATACACATCTATCAAGCACACCTAGAAAATATATCTAACCTGACCTAATATACACATCACCATCAACATATAAATAAACATCAACATGAACATCGACATCAACATAAAAAATGCAATATATATATATATATATAATATCAAACTCATAATACATGTCAAATATACATCTCTAGTCCAATAACTGCTATAAGATATCTTGTCCACCTCTGGAACCAAAGGAATCACAACCTTTTCCAAGAGAGCCAAAGGCATCTGCACACCCACCAGCAGAGGCATCAATACCTCTGTCAAGAAAAAAAGTAAACTAGAGAGCAACATAGATATCTCCATCAAGACAAATATCACCTATTGCAACCATCATGTCTAGATATGAGGTGAGTGGAGTAGGATACAGTGGAGTGGATGGTAGGACGAATGGATGGCTCAGAGATGGTGATGGGTCGACTGGGTGTGGAGGAGTAAATAATGGTCAGTCATGATCATGGTGAGGAGAAGGAGGAGGAGTTGGAGCATGAGATGATGACACTCCTCCGTTATGGTGGTGAGGAGGAGGAGGAGGTGGTGGATGAGGACGAAGATCACCATCCTCATCGGATGATGTAGTTTTATCCTCCAACCTCCAAGCATCTAAAAGCATGGATGCGGCAAATACACACTGCATCAACAATCTCATATCATGAGGAAGCATACTCCATAACTTTTCGAGCTAAGGATCTCGCACGATATCCAAGGCTCATACAGGCTGTACTCCCCCCGTCAACCCAACAATGTGGACAACATGTTCGCTGCATCCTATTGAAACTTCTCATGTGGCCTACGTCATAGGCTGTGTCTAGGTAATGAAGGAGCCTCAACATCCTGCATATCCTCATCAGGCTTAACAAGAGGAGGCACCTCCCCATCGAATGTGCCAATATCTGCAAAATATATAGTACACAATAAAGTGCAACTAGATTAATTTCAACATAATACTAATATTACCTCTCATCCAGTAGCTCAACCCGAGTGAAAAATATGTTGGTAAATGATCTCCAATCCAATCCCACGTATAGATATGGAAGAAGGTCCAATGCATGGTCCTCCTCACTGGCTAGCATATCCAACACCTCTGGTGTGATCCTAGATGGGAAATCAAACTGGCCCCTCAATCTAACGATTGGTGCTCAATCAATGAACTTATTGATAGGGATTTATAGGAATTTATTTTTAGCATATGGTTTATTTTAACATATATTATCACATGAGATATTAATCTCATAATCTTATTTGTATGGTATGCTTATTGTCGTTATTATGGTTTTCTTGTACATAACCTTTTAGGTTTTCTGCATGTAAAGGCTATATAAGCCCATGCTTATTTGATAAAATGGTAGTTAGATATTGGTGTAGATCTATGCTCAGAAGTGGTTTCAATTCACATCACTTATTTGTACATAACCCTACATATCATACTTAATAACCATAACACCAAAAACTAGAGATAGTCATATATCCAATGAAGCCACCCAAGAATCTCATTTTTTTTCCATAGAAAAAACTTCGCATTCTATTAATTGAAATGAAACACCGTGTACAGAGGCTTTAAAAGCCATTTCTTCACCTTATATACCTCAGTGAGGCATATAAAAAGTTACAGCATGTATGTAATTAGTCAACATATTAATCCCATAGCTTTAAAAAATAAGATGGCAAATTGTAAACAATCTCCAGTCATCAATAGAAGATCTAAAATTCTATCTCCAGAAGGGTGATCTAACCATCGATAGATAAACTATAGATCATCAAAAAACAAAAATGTTCTAAAAAACTGATATCTTTTTATCACATAAAATGTTCCCTATAGGAGCTTTTGTCGTTGGTATATAACCAACATTAAGTCGGAAAAGGAACTAGATCATATTCTATCAGGTTGTTGTCCTACTCCCATTGATACCATGATCTTCAATCTCGGGAAGACCCAGTTTTGATAGATGGTCAGCTAATGCATTTCTTTCTCTGAGAATATGTTAAAAACTGATGTTCTGGAATCTGTCTAAAAGTATAATTAGCTCTTCATACAAAGCTAAGAGATGTAAACTCTTTGGAGGAGTCCTCTTCCTCATCATTCCACTAGTTGCAAGTCCCCAAACACTTGTAAATTTAGGCTATCGTATTCAAGAGTAGTTAATAAGGTCAACTTCAACGCCATCATTTCAGCAGTGTTGTTTGTATAGTGACCAAGGCCCGCTGCAAATTTATAACAGTGAGAAACAGAAGTATGAACAATCCCACCTGCACCTTCAAGAGCAGGGAAGAATATGTCGATAACTTCAACCTTCACCACTCTTTTGCTAATGACAGCTTTAGACTGAGGGAAGAGTCTAAGGGTGGCTCTTATTTCCATAAAATTCCGAAGCAGTATCAGAGTCTTCAAAGATTGCCCTATTCCGAGCATACCAAACAAACCAGATAATGATGGTTGGGAGAGAAAAATAGTCTGAAAATTTCTTATTATCGGTCCATGTATGCAGTGCATCCTGAATGGGAAGAACGTTCCAAATTAAAAAAATTACAGACACTCGAAACACAAGCCCAGAGCCTTGCAATATAAGGCAATGTATGAATAAGTGCTATAACGTTTCTTCATTGTTGAAGCATAGAGGGCATCTACTTGGGCCTATCCAAATATGTTTGATCATTACATCCCATACTGGAACATATTTGTGTAAAACCAACCATAAAAACAGCTTATCTTCAGTGGACATTTGAGGCTCCAAATCAAGGAGTTGCACCATAAAGGTTATGAGTAGTCCTCCTCATCTCCGATAGCACGATAGCCCAAGCTGGGCAAATATGTACCACCATTGTCGTTTTTAGAGCAGGCCAATTCATCTTCACTATCCATCAAGAAGATATGGGAAGCCTGAAGATCTTTGATGTAACGGTCCCATGAATGGCTGAGCTCAATATCTAGCTCTAGATCCTCAGCTGTCATCCGGAGCTGATTTGAGAGATTGTGATTAACACCCACGCCGATTTGGCTTAAAAATATGAGATCCTTATCATTAAGAAAGTTAAGCATCTGGTAAGGAAGTTTATAAGCAGTTGAGCAGCAAATCCATGGATCTTGCCCAAGACAGATTTTTCTACCATTCCCTACCTTCCATACTAGACCAGAATTGATAACTTCAAAGGCATTTGTGAGAGCCCTCCACATAGAGGAGGAAAACCTTGATGACTTTTCAGGTCTCCTAATCCACTCTTCAATGGTCAATGGATTGATATATTTCATAGTGACCACTTTAGCCCGAAGGACTTCGCCTTTTATGATGCACCAGATGTTTTTAGCCACAAGAGCTTTAGCAAAGCACTACGGAGACTTCAGTCCCCAACCACCGAGGTTCGTGGGCAAGGCTATTTTCTTCCATGATATCCACGCATAAGATCTGTCCTCCAACAACCCTTTCCAAAGGAAATGATAGGACATTTTCCGAATCTGTTCTAAGGATCCAACAGAGATGAAAGCCAAATAAGTCCAGAAAACAGGAAAGCCTTCAAGAATGGATTTTCTAAGAGTCAATCTTCTGCTAGTGGTAAGCCACTTATTGCACCACAAGTTAAGCCTCATTTCAACTTCTATCAGCCAAGCCCAATCTCTTCTCTTGTAATCATTAGGCTTGAGAATGAACCCAAGATAGGTACGACCATCCTAAACATCAACTACATTATAGTCAAATATAGATAGAATCCAATCAAGAGAGCCTTGTGATACTTCATGACCAAAACAGCAAATTTCCTGCCATTAATTAACATGCCTGAGGCTTCTGTAAAAAAGGTGCGTAAGTAAATCACTTCTATTTGGTCATTAACCAAAACAATGTCACTATGGCAGCAAATAGAAATATGTTAGTACTTCAAATATTCTACCTATACCAAGAAATGGTGGTATGTCCAAACCCAAATTTTTTACCAAGACTTTATTCTATGTCATGCATCATTAATTCTCTATTTCTAAATATTCATATAGTTTCACTCCCAATTGTTTTCTAAAATACATCACTTTCACTTCACCATTTTTAATGGCTTCTTTTTGCACCTTCCAGTGCAATTGCTAGTTTTACTTATGTCCATTTTCATCTATATGAATGAAATTAACATGTATATCTTATTTTGCAAGTTTGACGGCTGTGGTGCTGTAACATTCTCCCGCTTATCCTTGCCCCTCAATGTTAAGGAAACCAAGCCTCCTTACCTGTTCTTGTCCCTCGAATATGATGTAAGTAGGGCTTCCCTTACATTGGCTGTGAAAGCATTACAAGTTTAAATGATGATCAGCTCTAGTATTTCTTCATGTGTATATGCAGTAACATTATAGAGATTAGCTGATCAGGCTGTTGAATAATGTCAATCTTTGTACTTTAATAAGATCTTGTCTCTATATCATTTCCACTTTGGTATGCACTTCAGAGCCTTCCATTAGTTTCGGTATTCTTGTGTTCAATCAGAATTGTCTTGAAGCACTTGGCAGTTCCATTAGTTTCAGTATTCTTGTGTTCAATCAGAATTGTCTTGAAGCACTTGGCAGTTCCATTAGTTTCAGTATTCTTGTGTTCAATCAGAATTGTCTTGAAGCACTTGACAGTTGTTACTAGAGAATTCTTCAAAAGGGTGTAAGTATTTATTTGAAAGTTATTGAGTATGAAAAGCTAGTAATCTTTGAAAACCGTGAGTTTTACAACATTGTTGAAATGTGGTTATCAATCATTTATTACATGTCTAAAATATAAGCGATACTACATAATTTTTTCAATGGGATGCACTGAGAGTATAGACACTACAAGGCTTAATTGCAGCATATTTATAAATCCATTTTGATCTTGAGATGTATTCATTTCATGTCCTTTCAGTCAGTTCTTGCATTCTTATATTTAGTTACAAAATTGCACATTCAAATTTAGCCATTTGCACTGAGAGTATTGACACTACAAGGCTTAATTGCAGCCTATTTATAAATCCATTATGATCTTGGGATGTATTCATTTCATGTCTTTCAGTCAGTTATTGCATTCCTGTATTTAGTTACAAAATTGCACATTCTATTTTAGCCATTCTCCAGAACAACTCACATAGGGATGCACCTCGCTAAAATTGTTAACCAGAAAATTCAATGCCCTAATTCCAATTTAAAAGTGAAGTACCCTTCAAATTTCCATTGAGGTAAATTTGCTCCTGTGAATGGAATAAAAGGTGGCATTCACCACTTGTTACAGTCTTTATTCTATAGTAAAAAATATTTTCTGGAACCAGTACAGCTTTTAAGCTCTCTGGGGACAAATTCCTTTCTTGCATTGGTCATAATTAGGCCACCACTAAGCAGATTTCAGTTTACCTGCTGTAAATTACAATGGTTGCCTAACATACGTTTTTGCTGTAGTGCATTTTTGCCTTCTCCAGAGCACATTCTAGCAATCATTATATCGTATTGATTTTAGTTGCCATTGTTTCAATACTGGAATGTATGTCTAATACTGTTTGGCTGTTGTTGTCTGTGACAGATTTAGTTATGTCTAGTTCCATCTCTCTCTAGAACATGGGTGGTAGTTCTCACCATTCATCTCAACCTTCTATTTGCTATTTCAAACGAACTACTATTACTGTCATAACAAACTCCTATTCAAGAATCAAATCTTGAAATTCACAGAGAAGACCCCAATAGAATTCCATCATCTTTAGTAAAATTCACATCTTCGGCCACAATATAGAATTTTTCATGTTTCTAGCCCCTATCAAATAACAAAAGTTCATCTTAAATTTTATCCAAAATGAAGAATAAGCCTCCTTCCAAACAGATTTATCGTCAATGGTTATCAATCTTAAAACAAAGAATCTTAGAATCCTACAATGGCTGAGCTTACACAAGATGATAACACATCTACCCTTGATTATAGACCAATCGAAATAACAACAGATTATCCTCAACCACACAATTAAATTATTTCAATTCTACTTGGTAATAATAGTAATGAATAGAAAAAATGTTTATTGCTGATACGTACAAGGTCCATTTTGACATTGATGATGGAATTTGCAACCATTCATAAGCATATCAATATTTCCAAGAATGCAGAAGCACATATGGATGTGCAGAAGCTGCTAGTTTTCAGTGTTAATGTAGGCATAAATCCCCATGTACATGACCTTTGGCTTTCATACAACAATCAGTTTCAGATGTCTGATGAACAGCATAAATGAACTATTTAACATATAAAGAATACAGGAAGACTTTTTGGAACTTGCAAAGGATTATTTATGTGCAAGAATTTGGTTAAGCAAACTAATCTGAAGCATTTCCTAGAATACCAAGAAAAACAGCATGTAATATCTAGTTCAAAAACAACAATTTCTGCATAAGGTAGCCGTATATTTTTCTAAAATGCACTATTTGCTCAAAAATTTCTTCTCAGCTAAATGATTACAAGAAGACCAGTAAAACACCTGATCTTGTACTCCTATGTTTATCTGAATATCTGTGATGCATGTCCCAAATACAGAATTACTCTTTGTTGGGAAATATAGAATTTGTGCGAAAACAATTATTCAGCCATTATGTCTTCTTCAATCTCACCAGGGACCTCATTAAACATGAATTGCTCCTGATATTCCATAAGGAATTGTGTTGACCTCTTAATATCCACAAATAACTGGTAAACCCTGCTAACATCCTCAAGCTCAACAAGTTTCCCTTTTCGCTTTTGGCAAGCTAGTGCAGCTGCTGTGATTAAGTGAATGGCATAGCGCAATGATGTCTCAACCCCTATTTTTGTTAGAAGTTCCTTGGCATCCTCTGACATTTCAACATCTTCTTCTTCACATCTTATATCAAGAATCTGACGCATCTCATCTTCTGTATATGGCTGTGTCGAAATGATGAGCAGGCGGTCCAAGAGATCGATGGGTATACCATGTGGGGACTTGTAATTTGTTCCACGGATTTTTGTGATGCCACGATTTGTTGCAACAACCAATATCGGTGCCATCTCATTCTCTAGAGCACGATTCAAAAATGAGAAGCATTCAATGTCAAGCATATGGACTTCATCAATAAAAAGCACACCTGGTACAATTTCAGCTTTGCCTTCTTCCCTCCATTCAGCAACTTTACTGTCAATCTGTTCCCTGACTTCAGAACGTATCTCACCAGTATCTCCTGTAAATAGGGCCAGAAAACCTTGGGTCCTGAGAATCAAAGAATGGAAGCATTATTAGATTTGCCATGCACTCAAACAATCCCCACTGTTTCTTGCAATATCAGTTAAGACAGCTCCTTCCATTTTTTACAATTTAATAAAAGCCAAAACTTCAAGGTAAGCACAACATATTCATCCTGCTAGTGCATGTAAGTCATGGAAAAATCTGCACTACTCCCATTGTGGTAGATTTATTAGGTCTGAAATGCACAATAATAAATTGCACTGTTTCCAAGATACATGTTAATGTTGAAGATTGAACCACTAACAAAGGAAACTTCAATATTTAATCTGCCACAGACAGAAAGATCTATT
Source organism: Larix kaempferi (assembly GCA_027924585.1). Lineage (NCBI taxonomy): Eukaryota > Viridiplantae > Streptophyta > Pinopsida > Pinales > Pinaceae > Larix > Larix kaempferi. The sequence continues at coordinate 25,519,205 of BSBM01000101.1, read as the reverse complement.
GTACCTCTAAAGAAAAAGTACCTTTGAACACATGGGAAAGTTTGTTAATAGTAAGATATTGCACTGTGGACTGGTTAATTTATTGTGGCATGTTTTAAAAAGGAGCAAACTAATCTGATAGGACTTGGCGAGAGTGTTAAGAGAAGATTTAAGAAACACGAGCAAACCTATGAACAAATATAGTGACCTAGAATTTTTATAGAAACAACCAACAAAAACACAAAAAGCAAGAAAAAACATGTACACAAGGGTTTCAAACACACCATGTATGCAACAATATGTTCAAACCAAGTTCATAACCTTGGGAATCAGGTTTATTGAATCCCAGTTATCCCAGTTATCATTTACCCTGTAAAATCCATAATTCAATACAGAAACCTTGGCAGGATCTGGACATTAATGTTTACAACATTTCATTATAGGGTTGGGGAGGGGATGGAATCATCTAGGATTTCTGGTGGCGTCGTTATGACTGGGGTTTTGTGTGGGTCTGTGGAGGCTGTGGTTGATGATGGTGGGCGCTCTGCCGTCTTGGAGGAGAACTTGCCTTCTGGGCCCTCCAAGAAGGGTAAGAAGCAGTGCATTCAGGCCAGATGTGAGTCTCTCAGTTGATTTCCCCATTGACTGGGTTTTGGAGGGTGCAGAGCAGATGTGGGATTGTGCCCTTTATGGATACTTCTATGGGAGCGGCTGGCTTGATGAGATCTGGAGAGGGCCCCTATCTGGTAAGGTCAGGATGTCCCCATTGAAAAGGGATTTTTTCTCTTTCATTTTTTGCTTGCTCTGAAGATCATATGGCTGTCCTGTCGGCAGGCCCTTTGTATTTCGGAGATGTGGGTTTGGCCCTTATTTCCTGGTCAGGATATTTTGACTCTTCTTATGCTTTTAGGGATCTTCAGCTTCATTGGGTCCGTTTAGCTGGTTTGCCTCCTCATTTTGCTGTCCAAGGGTTTTGAGGGTCATTGGTGATACTCTAGGTGATTTTAAGAAGGCTTCCAAGGAAACCCTTTCTAGGGAAAGTGTCCCACATATATTAGTCCTTATGCAAACAAATGGAGGTCTTCCAGATAAGATCTCTTTGGTTTGTGCAGGTAAATGTGGTTTCAAAATCTTGATTATGAGAAAATACCTTTATGCTGCAGATTTTGTCATCAAGTTGGTCATATCCTTCGTGACTATCCCAAAAAGTTTCAAGCATATACAAAGAGGACGTATGTGCTTTCACCACCTTCTTCTACAATGACTAAGGCACTTCCAGCAAAGGGTGTGGCTACTTCAGATATAGAGGGGGAGGATCCTTTGCTGTGATCTCCTTCTAAGGTTCCTATTGCTGACTGCAAAGTTTCTACCCTATGTAACTAGACACGGCCTTTACGCCTAAAGTGTACCGTGTCCACGTGACGGACACGAACATGTCCTGACATGGTGTCAAACATGTGTTTTGGATGTGTCCTATTTCAGGACACATCCAAAAAACATGTTCTACACCGTGTCAAGACGTGTCCTGACCTGTGAGAACTGTGTTCCAAAAACAAGACACTTTTACCCTCATTCATTCACATTTTTCAATGAGGCTTGAGCTCTGATAGGGTTTTTTTTTGCAGGTGAAAAGCATTAAAAGGTTTTCCAAGAGATTGCAAGTGACTTGAGGATGGATTTTAGTGGGAGCATTGCAAGTTTTCCAGCATTGATTTTTGTGCCCAACAATGTGTAGAGCCTGTATGGCCTGTAATTTGCTATCCTTGCTCCTCGAAAACAGTGCCCAGATCTACTGTACAGTAAAGGACTGAACTGTATGATCTGTCATCAATAAATGCAGTCTTGAAACCCGTGCCAATCTCTACAAATATTTTTTGTGAATTAAATGCTAAAGTACGGCCTTCAAATCTAATGTACAACCTTCATATTTATTGCTGCACAGTCCTCCATAAATGCTGAAATCTCTTGGAATGCATTCCCACAACTTGCCTTGGGAAATGCACCCTTCCTCTTGCTGCATGTTGCCGCCTGGAATTACACCTGGCAAAACACAGCAAAAATCTTCACGCCGCTCGGTGTGACCTTGGGGACAAGCCAGAGTCAAGTGTTGTCACCTGAAACTCGACTCCTCTGTCTAGACTTACTCCTAGCGAAGCCAAGGGGGGTGGACCCCAAAAAAAGAAAAATCTAAGGTATTTAATCTACAAAACTAAAAAATCTAGGAGGAAGTTTGATTATAAGAACAAAGCAATATAAAATATGATATCATTCATTATCCCACACATCATCATCATCATTGAAACATTTAACATCATAAAATAATCAATAACAAGACCAGTGCTGATAATGGAGTCAAATAAGTGCAGTTGAAATGCTTAAAAGAAAATGACAATGTTTTGCAAGTGTTCATGGTAAATTTTATTATTTTGTGGTAATGAGTTGTTTATTAGGGATGGGGGATTTCCAATATACCGTAAGGTACTGGAAATATGTCCGGAATTTGACACAGGTGGCTCCTCACTTGGAAATGTGGGCTGGATCAGAGTCTATGGGAGGTGTTCAACACTACACCAAACGAGGGTGCAGTCTAACGATATCCCGAGGTCACTACCCAGTGGTTCCCGCTTCTTTTGAGGAATTTCCCCACACAGTATCAATAAGTGTTTACACCGGGTTTTCGTAAGTGGGAGGTTAATTAGGAAGTGTTAGACCAATTACTATTCACTAAGTCCCTTTCTGTTTGATCAACATGTGCAGTCAAAGCTGCAGTGATCCAAAGCATACGGGGACAAAGCCTTGTTGATTTTATGGATTTTTGAACAATGTTTTTCGTTTTTATTTAAACCCCAAGAGTCTCTTTTTTGGCCAGTACTCGAGCAAGCCCTTATCCTGAAACCGTACTTCAAGAAAGCAAGGGGGGTTAATTAAAACTTAAAAAAAAAAAATTGTTAAAAAATGTGAAAAAACTAGGTCCTGAGTGAACTTGTGGCCCGCCAATGGAACAAACCAACAAGGTAAATTTTAATCCTAGTTTGATTTTATTAAGTGCAGAAAAAGGAAATCTAAACTAAAAAATTGCAAACCACGATAATTGAGTCGACACAGTTCCCCCCTGGGGGGATGGGGTGTGGGCACTGGGTAGCCCACTTGCTCTCGTTTAATTTTTCCTTTTACAATGCCAATAGAAGTGCCCCAGTCATTGAAAATTGACTCAAAGGCTTACAAAAATGATAGAACAAGTATCTGGTTGAAGGGTAATGGTTCTTGGGTGCTCCGGATAGCTCAATCTACTAAAAAACAGCCAAAGTTTCCTCCTACCTGTTCATGAAATGTTGCAAAACAACAAGAGAATGTTAGTAACTAATGCCCAAAAACACTTTAAAAGTGTCTTGGGACTTAACCAAAAAAACTAAGTAAAAATGCAAAACATGAACTAAGTGGGACAAGTTGTAAGGCTTGTCTCCTTAGGATCTTTGCATACTCAAAGAACAACAAATTAAAAGCTCTTGAATCAACCAAATAAACTTTTAAACCAATCTAAACATACTACTTGTTCAAGCCTTAAAATATGCAGAAATCAACTGGTAACAAGAAATATGCTTATACTAGATCTAGATTTAAGATTTTTACTTTGAAAATTACTTAAGATCTAAATAAATCAGATCCATTTATGATATTTCAAAAGGAGTAGATCTAAGATAAGCAAACCGAGGTAACCGAGAAAAATTTGAAGTTTTGGTGACGAGAAGAAAGAAGAGGAAAACGCCTTGAACTTAGGCAATGGGGTCCTCAAGAGTGGGGATCAGAGGGACTAGTTCTCCTTGGATCTATCCTGAAGGGAAATGGACGCAAACAAGCTCCACAAACTCTTCAGATTGGCAACCTGTAATCACAAAAAACAACTCACACAAGAAAGATCAAAAGCAACTGGTGTAGACTAATGCAAAGATTTAGATACAAGTATTTAAACAAAAATAACTTTGTAAATCTAGTTTCTCTACAATAACCTTACAGAAAAATAATGGATTAAATCACACTATTTCACCTTACTAAGATATACATCTCCTTCAAAAGCTAGTCTTTGATCAACAAACAAATGCAAATAAAAATGTAAAGACACAGGTTACCTTCTGTAAAAATTAGAACATGATCATCCACACACCATAGAGCCACACACCGATTTGCCTCCAAAGCCTTTTATTCATAAACATAATTCCAAAAAAGATATACAATATTTAGGAGTGGAGGTTCCACCTTCTCATGAAAAACAATGGAGAGGGGACATGCTTCTATAGAGGAGAGGGCGCACTTGTCATGGAGAAGATCAAGCCATAAACCAAGGCTTGATGGAGGGGACTGATTCCTACCTTTTAGCTGCCATAAATCAGCCAAAAGGTAGCCACAAATATAGCTGCAAATTCCTTAATTCGTGCACCCCCCTCTTTGGGAAATGCACCCCCTTTAGTGGGGACTTGATTCCTTATATGTAACTGCCCCAAATCATTCTAAAATCATCTCTTACACCTCCTTACATAATTCTGACCTTATCCACTTCCAAATTCCATAAAATTCGGAATTGGAATTTTCACATTTTTCACTTTTTTGGTATTTTTTCACTTTTTTTACTTTTTTGGGAAAAGTGAAAAATATGAAAATAAAGTGATGAATACTTAGGAAAGTAGGTCTTCGGGTAAAGTGGGTGCTCTGAGCTTGAAAATAAGCACCCCCATGGCAGAAAAGACCCCTGGACCACACTTTTACAACATTTTCAATCTTTTTAATTAAACCATTAAAAAATGGCTTAATTTTACGGGAAAAAATATTTTTTCTCAAAACTTAAAAAAAACCTAGGGGGACCTAGCACATGTCCATACGACTCAAAATTAGTGTCTAGCATGTTCATATACATTGACCCATGGACTTTAATAACCCCCTAACGCCTAACCACCATGCCAGGCATTTCAACTTTGGAGGAGCAGGAGGAAAACTCAAAAATTATGTCATGACTCGAGACTTGCCCCCATGGGCGCACCGAGCAGTAGTGAGACTTATGCTACGTTAACCAGGTGCACAATCCGATGACAACATCTCTCACGATCTAACGGTCATGACTTAATCTCTCATTGAGATGACTTAAATCACTTGAGTCACTCAAACTATATAAAAGTCATTTTTATTCATTAAATAATAAAAGCACCTCACTTAACTTTAAAAAATCACTTTATAAAGTCAAGTCACTAGATAGAGGCATTTGCTCAATCACTTCTATAAGCTAGGCACCATCACTGCAGAAGTACCCCTGAGCCACCTTCATATGTGTGATGTGAGACCTCACTTCTCCATGTAAATTTTTTTTCCTTATTAATAAAATTGTGTGTAGAGCCTGTACTGCCTATATTTTGTTGTCCTTGCTCCTCGAAAACAGTGCCCAAATATGTTGTACAATACAAGATTGAATTGTATAGTCTATCAACAATAAATGCAAATTTGAAATTCGTGCCAATCTTTGGAAATAATTTATGTGCATTAAATGTTGAAGTACATCCTTCAAATATGATGTACGACCTTCATATTTCTTGTTGTATGGTATTCCATAAATGTTGAAATCTCTTGGAATGCATGCCCACAACTTGCCTTGGGAAATGCACCCTTCCCTCCTCTGGTTGCCCTCTTCTCCTTTTAGCTCTCCAAATTTCTTCTCTAATATGCCTCAACTCTCTCTAATCTCTCTTTTTATTCTCCATTAATGAATAACTACCTTAACCATAAATTTCAATGGCCAAGATGAAATCTTGGCTATTGTTGCCAAGGAAAATTAAGGATCCATAATTTTATCAAAGTGTTGAAACCTTGGCGAATCTTACTAATTCTTAAATTTGCAACCATAAAATGTTTGGCGATTTAAAAAAAATAATCAAATTTCAAAAAACAAAATATATAGTTTTGGACAATTTTGGTGATTTTTAGAGTAAAAATCAAACTATCATATGGAATTTGGGTGAATTATCTTTGAGAAAAAGGCAAATTAGCGAATCTTTTTTGGAAAAAAAGATCAAAAAATGGCCCATGTGCTAAATTTCGCCCCTAAAATTTTCCTTGATTGTTGCCGCCTGATACACACCTCAGGTAACGTGGTAGAAATCTTCAAGCAACTGGGTGCATCCTTGGGGGCAAGTCACGAGTCAAACTTGTTGTCACTTAACACTTGACTCCTCTGTCTAGGCCAACTCCTAGCAAAGCCAAGGGGGGCGGTCCCTAAGAAAATAACTAAGGCTAGTTACACTAAGTTACAAAAAAGAAGTAAATCTAGGAGTTTCGAAAATACTGAAGCAAGGAAGCAACCACAGTAGCTTTAGTATAGCAGCATGCAAGATAATCAATTACAACACTAATTTGATTTAAGCAAATGTAATGTAGACCAGTGCCATAATAAGTTAATTAATTGTTGCTAAAGGGAAATGTTTTGTAGTGCTTCTTGACAGTTTTAATTATTACGAATGAGTGGATTAAGCAATGGGTTTATTTTTGGTTTGGCCCACTTCAAATTTTATCCTCACTAGTAAGTGCAGAGCAATTGCCCTATTAATACTAGCCAACAGGGAAAAACGTTCACGCCACAAAAAACAACGCAAATCCCCAATGGGGGATGGAATGTGGGCATTGGGTAGCCCACTTGCTTTTATTATTATTTTTACAATTTTATGGGTGCATGCCTTTCGTCCTTTTTGCGTTCTTTTGCTTTGGATTTACTAACCATTAGTTTAGTTTCAATTTCTTAGTGTAAATTAAATCACATTGTACACACAATCACACTAGATTAGTTTACTTTCAGTACTTTTCATTTTCGCAATAAAGAGTAACTGAATCTCAGCTTTATCTCCCAATATGCTTCGGTGACCATCGCAAGCTTGCATGATCTGTGGTTAGCCATTAAAAAGGGGATATTAGCAACTAGTATTAATAGGAAAATCCACCCAGAATTTTATTGTCATAGTAAGCGGTTCGCATTGAACATACTACGGAATCAGGGGGTTACTTTAAGCAAATTATGTCTCACCCCATTGGACACCTGGTATTGTTGCTTTGAACTTACTAGTGAGGATAAAATCTAAAGTAGTCCAAACCGAAAATAAACCCATTGCTTAATCCATTCATCCATAATAATTAAAGCTGTCAACTCTATCAAAAAGTCGTCGTTATTTTGGAGTAGCAGGCATAGATTGGCGGCGTGCACATTGGTTGCGTGCATTTTGGCTGCTCGACTGGCTGGCATAAGGCTGGTGTTGAAGCACTTAATCTAGGGAAGGCCGCGCAACTTGCATCTCTGTGGCTCACGGTTTGGCTGCTCTGCATCAAGCCCCCTACCGATCAATTGGCTCAGCCCTGGAGTTCAGCAAATGCCGATCAGTGCCCTCTGAAGAACACATTCGTGCCCCCAACTGACCTCACATGCGTTTGAGATTGGTTTAAGGGTTGGTGTGTGTCCATGGGGTCCTGTGATGGCAGACCTCCACCCCTCCCACCTACAACCAGAGCAGAAGCCTCGAAGAAACTGATCAGTGCCTATGGGAAAAAGTCGGGGCTTCTCTCGATCCCCAAGTTTGTTAAGAAACTGGATGAGATACCAACAATAGCACTCCCTCCGGATCAACCAATGAAAGTGGTTGTTTCCCTGGCAGATCGACCTTTGGTGGGATAGTTCTCAGGGCTTTATCCCTCACCACACACGACGGACAACTGGATTCAAAAAAATTGGAGTCCACTAATCTCTGCCAACATAATCTGCTACACAGTAGACAGAGGATTCTTCCGGTTTGAATTTATCTCAAAAGACGACAAGGATTTGATCTTCAGAAGTGGTCCATACTTCATAGGACCGCAAGGACTATATTTAAATCGATGGACACCTGATTTCGATCCTAATCTAGACGTGCCCAAAGCAATCCCTGTATGGGTTCGATTGCCCAGTCTACTGATCCAATGTTGTAACCCTTCGTCTCTAAAATCAATAGGGAATGGATTAGGGAAATGCATAGATCAGGCAGATCCCAAGGGTCAATACTCTTGTGCTCGGATCTGCGTGGAAGTGGACTTAGAAGTTGGTCTACCTGAAGCCGTCAAACTCACCATAGGAGAATGGCATCACTTCCAGAAGTTGGACTACGAACAACTGCCATTTAAATGTAGAAGCTGCCATGAACATGGACACTTCCAAAAGAACTACCCAAAGGCTCAAGCAAATCAACAAGAAAAATAGGCAGAGGAAGGATGGCAACCAACAAAAAGAACGAAGGCAAACCCAAAAAATTATCTCAAAAAAGATGGCAACACCCCTAATCCACCCACACCCAAATATGGAAAGGAACAAGAATCTTCAAAGGGAAAACTACCGATAGGGAACAGTTTTGAAGTACTAGGAAGCCAAGAACGGGAGGCCAGTGTTCTAGACGACTCCTCTGAAAAAAACATAAAGCATGCATAGGTAGAAAATCAAGCAAACAAAGAAATAACGTCCTCTTAGGGAACAAGGCGATAAAGGAGACATCCTTGAACCAGATACAGAGGAAGCAGATACAGAGGAAGAGGAAGGAGAAATAGAAATGTCTCAAAACATCATTCAGCAAGGTACTCGAGGAAGGAAATCGGCAAAGGAAAGAAGAGAATGGGCCACTTACAAAGAGAATCTCCAGGGATCCCAACCAAAATTGGAAAAAATGTTAAACACACGCAGTGCAAGACACCAGGGGCACCCCTCCAAAGGCGCCACTCCCAACCCAAAAAAGTAAGCAATGAAGGTAGTCTCATGGAACTATAGGGGGTTGGGAAGTAGAACAAAGGAAGATTCGATGAAAGACCTCCTTCGATCATCAAGCCCGGACATTCTACTTATCTAGGAGACTAAAATGAAGGAACTAGCCTTCCTCCAAACTAGCGGAAAATTTTGGAAAAATGGACATGGAATTGCGGTCAACGCTAGAGGTGCCTCCAGTGGATTAGGCACACTATGGGACAAAGACAAATTTGAACTTTTGGCCTCTGACATCTGCATTCATTGGATTTACACTAAACTTCTCCACAAGGAGTCAGATCTCCATATCTGCCTGTTCAACATTTATGCCCCGAATCTTATCTCAGAAAAAAAAGACTGTTGGAACCTCATTCAAGACTATCTTAGAACTCACCAATTGGAGAATATCGTCTTAGTTGGAGACCTAAATATCACTCTGTCCCTTGAGGAAAAAAGAGGGGGATCCATAGTAAGAGACCAATTTAGGGAAACGGTGGAAGATCTCATCCACGAATGGAAGCTTGAGGACATTAAGCCCTCCAAAGGTAAATTTACTTGGACGAACAAGAGAAAAGGCCCCCGGCATATCGCTGCCAGATTGGACAGATTTCTTATCCACGGCTCCTTCCTCCTTCTTGGAATGGATATCTACTTTAAAATCCTCCCCTTCAACACTCCTATCTTGCTAGAAGTCTCTAAAAATAAAAATTGGGGCAAATTACGTTCAAGTTCAGCCCGTCTTGGATCCAGAAGGAAGGCTTCAAAGAAATTATTCTCAGAACTTGGACAAGACCAATTACAGGATCGCCCTTCTATGTATGGGAAGAAAAGCTAAGACGCCTCAAAAAAGAAATAAAGAGTAGGGCCAAAAACATTAAACCCCCATCTCATAAGAGGATGGAAGTCCAAATTCAATTGGAAAATCACCAAATTCTGTTGGAAGAAAGTCCGATAACAAGTGAAAATATGGAACATGAATTGGATCTCCAAAGAAAGTTTCACGCTGCATGCAGAGAGGAGGAAGACTATTGGAGGCAGAAGTCTAAAAGCTTATGACTTCAGGCAAGCGATAAGAATACCAGCTACTTTCACAAACAAGCTGAAGCAAGGAAGCAGCACAACATGGTCAAAGAAATTCATAGCCACGACCAAATCATTAACCACTTCACCGAAATCAAACATGTTGCTCACACCCACTTCAAAGAGCTGTATTCAAAAAATAGTCAAGCTCAAGATGAAAGAAGTAAGAAGATTATTGAATTGGTCCCAACCATTGTAACGCAAGATATCAATCAAAAACTTACTACACTGGTAACCATAAAAGAAATCAAGAAAGCGCTGGAAAATATGGAACCAGACAAAGCCCCTGGCCCGGATAGCTTTACTACCAAGTTTACAATAGCCTGCTAGCCAATAATAAAAACATATTTACATAGAATGGTTTTTAAATCTCAAAAATGTCATAAGATCGAGGGAGTACTAACTCTGCATTATTAGCTCTGATTCCTAAAGAAAAAGGAGGCATCTCCTTTGATTGCTACCGGCCTATCTCACTATGTAATATCGGATATAAGCTCATCACTAAAGTTATCGCCAATCGAGTAAAACACATACTTCCTGTCATCATTCCTGAAAACCAAGGGAGGTTTATCAAAGGAAGAAACATTGTTGATAACATCATTCTTGTCCAAGAAGCGATCCACTCAAGTATTCAACGAAGAGAAAAATGTATGATTGTTAAATTAGACTTAGCTAACACATTCGACAGGGTCCGCCATGACTTTTCGTTTCAAGTAATGCTCCAATTAGAATTTGCCTCAAAATTCATCAACTGGGTAAAGGCATGTATTGGCTCCCCTTGGATAGCCCCATCGATCAATGGGTGCGCTGCTGATTTCTTCCAAGCCACCAAGGGGTTGCGCCAAGGTTGCTCGATGTCACCTTTGTTGTACGCCATTCAAGCTTCAGTCCTTAGCTTCCAATTAGAGCATTGTCGAAGCCAAGAAGAGCTACAGGGAAGCAGAATAGCACGTGGATTCAAAGAGATCAACCATGCTCACTTTGCGGATGATACGCTCCTGCTGGGAGGAGCCGGCAATATAAATGCTAGAAGAATCAAAAGGGAGCTCGATTTCTACAAGGAAGCTTCCGAAAGTCAGATAAATTACTAGAAAAGCCAGATATATGGATGGAATTGTACCAATATTGAAATGACTAGCATAACCAGAATTCTGGAAATGGAGGGGAAGGTTCACTAGAACTCTTTTAAATATCTGGGAATCCCCATCTCCAAAGCTAACATAAAATCCGAACAATGGACTCCTCTCCTCAACAAGTTAAAAAACAAAATCAACAACTGGGGAGCAAAGTGGCTCAACAATGCTGGGAAGATGGTCTTGATAAAGTCAGTCCTGATCAACATTCCAATATTTCAAAGCTCAATTCTTCTGGCCCCAATCGAGTTCATCAACAAGATGGAAGCAATCCTTAGAAAGTTCTTATGGAAGGGCGATAAAAACAACGAAAACAAACTGCATTTGGTCAGCTGGGGAAAAGTCACCAGGCCAATTTTAGAGGGTGGCCTCCAAATCAGAGACATAAGAACCCAAAATCTAGCTCTCGGGGCAAAGTTGCTTTGGAAATTGGTAACTGGAAATTTAACATGGAGCAAGCATGCTCTCTGGAAAAAATATTACACGGGAGTGCACATAACCTGCCTTGATAATCCTCCAAAGGTAAAGAAAGGATCTCTGATTTTTAACATCTGCCAGAAAGCTAGTGGTTTCTTCCAGCCTCTCTTAACTTGGATTCCAAATGGCAAAAAAATTCTTATCTAGGAAGACTCTATTATTGGAGGGACTACGTTGGACTCTATTTTAAACAACTCCAGACTCAAAATGCATTACAAATCACTCAATATCACCTCCCTTTGGGATATCTTCGTATGGAATGAGGATAGCTCCAAATCATGGAAGAATTGGAAACTCCCTGACTGCCCAAACCATCTGATCGATGAAGAGAGTATATTGATCTCCTATCTTCAAGGGAAGACCCTTGTTGCAGCTAAGATGAAGGACTCGCGAGGATGGGGATCAACTTCTGGTTTCTACACAACCGCAGAAGGTTACAAGTAGATCAAAGCAATCTCGAATGCCCCCATTAATCCAAAACTCTGGAAAGAAATTTGGAGAGTCAAAAATCTCCCTAAAGTAGATATATTCATTTGGACGTTGGCCCACAAAAGCATTCTATCTAGAGAAAATCTCAAAAAAAGGGGATGGGAAGGACCGACGAGATGCCCTTTCTGTTTGATGTCAGAAGAAACAACTGATCATATATTGATTAATTGTCCCTTTGCAGCAAGGGTCTAGAAACATGCCCTGGGCACTTGGTCGACTTAGAACATTCTCCCAAACATGGCTTCTTTGCTATTGAGTGAGTGGACCTCTTTATACCCCTACTCTCTGAACAAAAAAAAAAGGACCAAGGCTTGCTGCTCAATTTTCCCAAAATTTATACTCTGGGAACTATGGCTGGAAAGAAATGCCCATATTTTCAGAAACAAGTCTTCCCATGTAGCCCATGTGGCTACGAAAGCCCATGCCTTGTTGGGTGAATGTTTAAACTCTCCCACAATCCAAGAGAATAAATGTAAACTGAATGGGGACGAAGTAGCTTGGTTGAACAAATATCTTCCCTCCCCTCATGCTAATATCCCTACTACTACCAGGCTGGAAAAATGGGAAATAAGGATGGATGAGCCAACCTTTAAACTGTGGCAGAAATCACTGAAGGGGCATACCCTATTCTTCGACGGAGCTTCGAGAGGGAATCCAAGGGAGGCTGGAGGAGGAGGGGTGCTGATAGGGCCTAACGATGATATGAAAACCCATTACTCTTGGGGAATTGGTGAAGACACCAATAATATTGCGAAAGCCTTAGCTCTATGGCAAGGATTGTATCAAGCTAAGACAAGGAATATTAGAGAAATTAATGTCTTTGGCGACTCAAGAATGGTCATCCAAGCAATCATCAACAAAAAAAGAGCCAACAATATGAGACTCAAGCACATCCTAGAGAAAATTAAGATCATTATGAAGCTCTTCAATAGAATTGAGTTCTTCCATATTCTGCAAAATCTTAATGGAATTGCGGATATTGCTACTAATGAAGCAATCCCTCTGAGCAAGGGGACCCTTCAAATCAATGGGATTATTAATACTTTCACCATTCCTTAAAAATTACAGTACTCTGGTTTGTAACCATCATGTTGGATATCGTATTATCCTGGAAGAGGCCGATTTGTGGCTGGAACTGAGGCAAATTAACCATTAAGCGAACAACTCTCAGACGCGGACATCTCATGAGTGATTATCCCCACTCGATGGATCTTCCCGGTGTCAATCTAGCAACCAGAATAACTTGCTCTATGTATAGGCAAGACCACGGACCCTCGACTGCTAGATGCTGATGTAAATTAAAATAAAAACTAGTATACTCTAATGGATGAGCTTCTAGGTATTATTGATGTCTCACCTCTTGAGATCAGCGGATTCTAAGCTAGCTGAGATTACAAAACTATGAATGCTACCTAGTTAATTTTGAAACAGATAATTTCGAAACCATTTCAGAATCTGAAGATCATTGAATTGTTACTCAGGATTTTAGTATGTAGCTAAGCTGAGATCGATTCTCATGAACTTAAACCTTAATCCCCTGAGGAAGTTTTGTATTCTTTCCAGTGCTATTGCAACTGGTTTTTTTCTTTTTTAACCAAATCATAACCGTTTTTGTTATAAAAAAATAATTAAATTTGTCAAGAAGCACTACAAAACATTTCCCTTTAGCAGCAATTAATTAACTTACTATGGCATTGGTCTACTTTAAATTTGCTTAAATAAACTGTGTGTTGCGATTGATTATCTTGCATGCTGCTATACTAAATCTACTGGGGTTGCTTCCTTACGTCAATATTTTTGAAACTCCTAGATTTTCTTCTTTTTTATAACTTAGCATAATCAGCCTTAGTTATTTTCTTAGGGAGCACCCCCTTGGCTTCGCTAGGAGTTGGCCTAGACGGAGGTGTTAAAGTTAGTGCAGTTGCGAGACCCATTCTAAGGGAGAATGGTACCCTAGTCAATTAACCAAGGTTCATGGTCAATTAACCAAGCAGAGTAAGTCCCTACAAGGTACCCTAGGGCCCCTAATAGCCTCCTGGGGTTCTTGGTCGAGGAACAAGCAAGTTGAAGCCATGGCAAAGTCCCTAACATGTGTCTAGGGCCCCTATTTGTCTGTAGGATATTCTAGTCTAGGACTAGACAGTTTCTTGGTCACGAGGACCAAGCAGATCCTACAGGTTGAGACAGAGACATCTTGGTCTGGGACCACTCAAAATCTTGGTCAAGGACCAAGCAGGTCCTGCAGGTGGTTGATCAACATTCATTCTGGGACTGAAGCTCAACCTGGGGTTGATGACCATTCTCCGAGAGAATGGTCAACCTGGTCAAGGACCAGGGGGTTGATCAACATGATTCAATTTGGGACCAAAGCTCAGCCTAGGGCTGAGAGCCATTCTTTATGAATGGAGGATCTTGGTCACTTAACCAAGATGATGATGTGTGATGCCCTCCTCTCCTAGGTCTTCGAGATGGTTGAGCTAGGTTGTCTTCTCAAGGGACTGGCCAGCCCTTGATGAAGTCACTAGCACCTGTCCTTAGGAGCAGTCATGAGGACCACAGGATCACATCATCCAATGTGGACCTTCCTTATACAATGATGATGAACTTTCAATTAGTGTATGAAACAATTGTACATTTGAGAGAGAGATGAATGGTTGTAACCCCACCTTGGTTGTTCACTCTTGGTCTTTCCACCTTTATTATTCTTGGTCTTGTGGTTAGAAGGTTTACCACCTTTGTCTTGTTCAACACCTTGTCTTGTGGTTAGAAGGGTTGTCTACCCACCTTGAGTTGCCTTGACTCTTATCACTTTGTTGTTATTGATCTTATGGATAAAGGGGTTGTTTATCCACCTTATTGGTACACCTTTGGTCATATGGTTAAAGAGTCATGTACCATTCCTCGATTCATGGTTTCACATGTACCACTTGATTGGTCCTTGTACTAATGCCCTCCATGACCCTAATGGTGACCCTGATTATTGTTGTCTAAACCCTTATTAGTTGGAAACCCTAACTTAATGAAGATTTAGAAAGAATATTTCTAGAAGCCTATAAGAGGCTATAAATACAACTCTAATTCTTCATTTTTGATATAATCAAGAATAACTCAGCTTTTATTTCTGTTACTGTTCTAGGGTTGATGTCAAGGGTTTGTTGTTGCTGCTAGGGCTGATTATCTAAGCCATCCACCTGCTGAAGCTCACTACTCATCCTTATGACTGATCTGTGACCTCCTTGCTTTGATCTAACTGCTTGTTGACTGCTTGAAGAGGAGGCCTCATACCTTAATGACTGTTTTTGATGCTTCATGATAGGTCGTCTGCCTTTAAGGTCTGAACAGTGGTCTTTGTGGACCAATCTGCTACCCATATTGCCATAGCAAACTTGTTGCTGCTATGTGATTGTGATTTGGGCAGGCCACATCTGTTTTGAGGGTTGTTGGAGAAGTCTGCATCTGATTGAAAGCAGGCCGTATCCTGTTATGGACTGTTAGGTGTGGGTCACAGTCATTGGGCTGCCTATCAAACCCCAACATGGACTTTTGGACAGGTTGAGTAGAGGCTGCAACCTCAAAAGGTTGCTTTCCATCTTAGTATGGGGGCCGTGACCTGTTTGAGTTGTATGAGGTTACTGCTGCCCTAAATGTGAAGACCACTATCCTTTTCCTATTGTTTTAGGGATCCTTATTGACACTTATGAAGGCCTCTACATCTGTGGGTTAATCTAGGGCTGTTGCAAACTATTTGGGGTCAAATCTATTGTGCTACACTTGCTTGTGGTCAGATATATTTGTTTAGGACTGTTGTTGGTCATTTGTGGAAGCATATGCCTATTGAAGCACTTGATTGTGGTCGGATCTATTATGCTACACTTGCTTGCGGTCAGATCTATTTGTTTAGGACTGTTGTTGGTCATCTGTAGAAGCATATTCTTGTTGAAGCACTTGATTATGGTCAGATCTATTATGCTGAGCCTTGCTTGTGGTCAGATCTATTATGCTAAGCCTTGCTTGTGGTCAGATCCATTGTGTCGAGCCTTGCTTGTGGTTGCCACTGTGATTTGACTGTTGATGACCACCACTGTTGTCTCTATGTCCTTATATATTTGACTGTACTACAACTTATTCTCTCTCTCTCTCAGGTTTGTACTAACCCTCAGGTAAGGGTTAGATTGTTCCTATCGATTTGCCCCCAGTACACACTCATGGCTATACCCTCAGGTTTGTACTTAACGCTTGACTCTTGTTAAATTTTGGGTTAGGTTAGGGTTAGAAGTAGAAAAAACAAAATTTCTAATCTAACATTAGAAACAAATAGTACAGCTGTAACAAGGCAAGATAAATTTAAAAACATAATTTTCATCTCTTTCAACTTTAACACTCCAAAGGAGGTCCCTGTGATAAAGTTGAAATCTTCAGCAACATGTAATCAGCAGTAGTAGTATAACTAACTTAAACAAAGTTCTAACAGCAGTAACATATCTATCTCATAATAAAAGGAAAAGTCTGAATCTACGCTGTTGGGAGCGGGGAGCGGGAGCGAAAAGCGAAATTTTCAAAAGCTTCCGTTTTGGGAGTGTTTTTTATATAATATATATTTGAATATATGTTGATGCATATAAATTTAAAAAAAACATGTATTATGCCAAATTAACTATAGAAAACATGAAAACATAGAATCTAAATATTCATATAACCATTTAGTACACATTGATATAACATTAATCATCTAGGAGCTATAACTTATAACATTGTCATTTAATGATCATCATCAAATCATCAATCATCAATCATCAACAACATGAACCTTCAAATTTCAACAAATAATATTTGCCATCAAACTAGGCCATAATGTTTACAAAATAGGCCAAAATAAACATGAAAATGAAATACAAAGTACTATGAATCTATGATACTATCTACTAAGCTTTCCGCTTGCCACGAGAAACTTCCAATTTCTTTTCTCGTGGTCTAGGTGGAATAGGTGCTAGTGGAAGTGATCGTGGAACATGAGAAGAAGATGAATGGCCCCCACGAGCTGAACTTGGACGTTGTGAAGCTAAAGGAAAAACTCCTGCATCTGGAAAGCTGCTTCTGCTTGGGGGTGGCATCTCTGTACGGGTACCTGTAGTCTGAATTGGATCATCATGATCACCCAATAGTTCAGCCTCCAAGCGCTCTAATGCTATGGCTCCATCCTCCACATTAGCCTCCTCTGGATTGTTGTCCCAAGTCACAAATGTTCTATCATTCTTAGCTGCCTCACAATAATGGGACAACAACCTCAAGTTGTAGTGCACATAAACCAAGCTTTCTGCGCGATCTACATTCAAACTGTTTCTCTTTACACGATGGATGAAGTTGTAGGTGGTCCAACACCTCTCTGCAGAAGAGCTATTAACAACCTGTGATAGCACCCTCACCGCCAATTTATGCAAATATGTGGCTCCAGAGCCATGCATGTTCCACCAACGGATAGGATCCAATTTTTCTCGATCTTTGGTTGCATACACGGAACCAAAGGCTCCATGATCACTAATGTATTCGCTCAATTCACTCTGTACTTGAGCACACTCATCCTCATCAAGAACCAACTTGTCTAATGCATGAATATACCCAGCTTGCACCTCTGGATCTGTGTGGGGTTTTTTCCTAACTCCACCCCTAGGTGCAGGTTGGGCCAACCAAATTGGAGAATAGTATTTTGGGGTGAGGACATATGCAAGGGCATGGAGTGGAACATTTAGATTATCCCACCTTTTGACCACATGTTTATGAGTATGGTCATACAAGATTGCATCTCTTTGCTTAACAATGTCTTTGATTTGACCAAGCATGCTATCCATCTGCTCATATACCTCCCCAATCACCGGCTGATCTGTATCTACAAAACGAATCATGTTATAAATTGGCTTGGTGAACTGCAAAACATACCTAACCTGTGACAAAAAATGACCTTCAAGAACGGTGCCCTCCACCTCCTGAAAGTCATGTCTATCAGCTGCGCTTGCACATCTGTCTTTCAATTCTTGTCATGGATCACTTGAGACCATACTAGCCAATGCCTCTCTTACCTTCAAAAGCCTCCTGAAGGTGAGGTAGTAGCTAGCAAATCTAGTCTTTGCAATGTTCAATAGCTCCGACTTAGAATGATTGCGAAAAATGTGGTGGGCCATGCTATGATTGGTAATAAATTTGATCATTTTCTTACCTCTCTTGTACAAGGCACCAATCCATCGATAATTAGGGTCCTTCATCTTAACAATATCATGCATCAAAAGTTTCAATGTGTGAACCAAACACCCTGACCAAAATATGCTGGGATACTTATCCTCAATGATTGCTTCTGCTGCCTTACAATTAGCAACATTATCAGTGATGACTTGAATGACATTGTATGGCCCAATCTCCTGAATGGTTTTAAGTAAAGGTTGTGCAATATTAATACTGGTCTTGTAGCGATCTGAGTAGTCATGGGCTGAAAGGAAGACCGCACCGCTAGCAGAAACACCAAGAATATTTATCAATGGCTTGCCTTTAACATTTGTCCACCCATCAGATACAATGGATACCCCATAGTTGGACCAATCATTTGTGAACTTTCCAAGAGCACCATTGATTTTGGCTCTTTCCTTGTCAAGTCCCGCGGTTCTAGATTTGTCATACCCAGGGCTTCTGTATCCTTGAGGGGCAACATTGATGGCTTGTACCATTTCATGCCAATAGGGTGAGCGATGAACATTGAATGGCACACCACCTGCATAGAGAAACCTATAAACTTTTGAATCCACATCATCTCTACAACCTGTGTCAAGGAAATCGGATAATGTTCTTCGCATAGTCGAGATTCCATGGGGAGATGAGGGTCCCAATCGAGCCGATGATGATCTAGCTCCACTACCAAACATTCTTTGTGAGGATTCAGATTCAACCCTTGATCTCTTGGAGTTGTTTTGAGCGGCCTCTTCTTCCATCTTGTATTTGCTTCTCTCTTTAGCTCCCACTTTGTCACAAGTTTTGACTCCATGAGACTTACCTTCATCGCATGGCATAACCCCACACAAATGCTTTCTCACCCGGGTATATGAACCTGTGTAAGTTTTAGTACAATGGGGGCATATAAACTTTGTGGTTCCACCCCCTCTCCCTCCCCCAAACCTTGTCACATACTTCCACAAAGGTGTTGTGTCTTTTTGTTTTTGCCCCACATCACCCTCTTCCCCTTCCTCCTCTTCTCTTTGGTATGCATCACTCTCTACCTCTTCCCCCTCATCACTACCACCACCATATCTACTTCCCAACGCCATCATCATGAGAAGAAGTGGAATGAAAAACCAAAACCACATACCCATCATGTTTCTTGATTCAAGATGAGAGTCACTTGTAGCCTGCAATAGAATGATGGAGAAGAAGATATTGGAAAGAGTAGGAGAAGAAAACATTGCAAGGTTTACATTTTTTAACATAGCAAAAAAAAATTCAAAAACAAACAAAGATTGAGGTTTTAAAGCCTACCTTTTAGCTCTTCAATGGTGGTTGAATGTCTCTATGGAAGCTTCAATCTCCCTTGCAAGCTCTCCCCTTCAATCTCCCCTTCAATCTCCCACTCAAAGCTCAAAGCTCTCAAACAACTAGCAAACTCACTCAAAGCTCAAAGCTCTTCCCAATCAATGAAATGAGTAATGGAATGAGTCCAAATGGACTCCAACACCCTTTATTGGCCCAAACTAGCCCTAGCCCATCCAAAAGAAACCCAAAAAAAAATGCAAAATCAATTTTTTTTTGGTTGAGTCCGCCAAACTCGTGGGATCGATTTCGGGTTCGATTTTTATGCTCGGAATCAATCCCTAAAAAACCAAGGATCGTTTTTTTCAAGAAGGAAGCGCGAATTACGAAATCGATTCCAGGAGGAATCGATGAGGAATCGTGATTCCGGAATCAATTCCTTTCAGATCGCGAATTGGGATCAATTCGTGGGGGTGCAGAGCGATTCCCAACAGGGTAGGTCTAAATACTTACTTGGTGTGATGGAGCCTTCCTTTTATACTCAGAAAAACTAACTTACCCAAAGGAAATTGAGCTAGTGTGATTATGTGCAATGTGATTTAATTCACACTAAGAAATTGAAACCAAGCTTACTGTTAGTAAATCCAAAGCAAAACAAAGCAAAAAGGGAAAAGGATGTTGCCGCTTGATATGCACCTTGGGTAATGTGGTAGAAATCTTCAAGCCATTGGGTGTGTCCTTGGGGGCAATTCATGAGTGCTCTCAGCTCCTCCAATTCTATTGGCTATCGCCTTTTGTTTCAGCCAAAAGTATATCGTAAGGGATGTTTCCTTTTATTCTTAGGCATAACTTGTTATTAAATGTTTTTACACTCACTTGCACTGGTTCCATTTGTTTTTGGACCTGTTAGTTTTACCTGTTGTTCTGAGGTGATCCCCTTCAGCTGTAGCAGATTCAGCAGATTCAGTTCAGCGATGGAGTGTTGAGCAGAGTTGACTTGCAGCTGTGTGAGTGAGCATTAGAGAGTCTAACGAGGATGTTGTGTAAGGCACATGTATGCACTATATTTACTTGGTAAAGATGCTATGCATTCAGATTAATGCACTATATGTGGATATTTTAGATTCCAAGAGGGTGCAGCGCTCAAAGAGAATGAGGCACATGCATGCAATGCATGCTCACTTACTCTGAGTTCTTATAAAAGTGGCCTTTAGCACTCCCACTAAATATCGCCACCTATGTACTGAGCACTAAGTATCACCACTTTTGGTCATTTGTTGAACATTATTCATAATCGGGAACACTCTTCCCTAGACAGAGCATGTGTTAGAGTTAGTCAAGGGTACACTCCACCGCATCTGCCTACATTCATTGTACTCCTCTTGTCTCTTAAATTATAAAAGAGAGAGAGGCCACTTCACTGTGGGATTAGAAAGTCTGATTTCCAACAAGTGTTAGTTAGTTGCAGATGTAATTTTTTTAGTTAATAGAGAGACATGATTGATTGCTGCAGATTTACCATGCTGTCCTCATTTTCAGAATTATGTGTTTAAGATTTCGCATTCTTTTGGCTTTGATAGGTGAATAATCAAATTTTAATTCCTACATTAGGGTTTTGAATTTAAGAGTGCATATCTGTTTACCATGTGTTAAAAATTTAACATGGTATCAGAGTTGTAGAGCAGAAGTATTCTGATCTGTGTATGGAGTGCATTGTTGCCTATGAGAGGCAGTTGCTGCCAAAGGATTTTGGCGAGTGTGTTGCCCAGAAATCTCCAGGGATAGGAGTGATTTATGCCTAAGATAAGCACCTGGACCTATGAGAAGTTCATGAGTAAAATACCCAACAAACTCCAATGATTGGAGTGTTTGTTTATGATGTGAGAGGAGTGTTTGTTTATGATATGAGAGGGAGATCCACACCCGTGACAGGGTGGCTGATCTTTTTTGACGGTTTATCTATTTGTTTGTGGTGTGTTTCAATGAGTAGAAGGGATGGCCATGATCTTAATTGTATCATAATTAAATCTATTTTGTAAACTTTGTAATAAGCATTTATGATGCATATATGTCATTTGACATGTTCTACTTCTTTATACTATTAGTTTGTTTTTGTTTTGATAGACTTGACTCTTTTAAGTCCTCAAATATTTAAAATTTGGAATCTCGATGTATTTTATGTCATTTAATATTTCTACTTCTTTATACTATTAGAATTTCAGCACGTTTGTATTTCATTTTTTCACTTGGTGTATGTTGTAAACTTGCATTAGTTATCAACTTATCTTGAGACTTAGATCAATATCTTCTGAACTTTCAACTTTCTAAATATAACAACAGATACAATGGTGATAGTCTATAGATGATTTATGGTTTATTGATTATTGTGTTACATTGTTATGCATAAAATTATAAAATTTCAATGATTTATGTTTATATTTTCATATATTCTAATTTAAATTAGTATTTTTGGCAAGGCCCCAACATCCATTACAACGTTCCCTAAAATTTGGTGGTTACTTCTACATATCCCCTGAATGTGTTTCCCCACTCCCATGTCCCTTAAACTTGGTGGAACATTGTTTGCTAGGGATGCCATCCACGAATGTCTGGAAGCATCCCTTGGGTTTCCCCACCAAGTTTTCCTTAGAAAATAAATAAATATCAGAATTTTGATTGTGGGTAATTAAAAATCCTGTAATGTTAGATTTTAAGTAATCTTGTAACAGTTTCTAATCTAATTTTGCAGTTATTCAAAACTCATAACCAGCAGACTATTTTAAAGCTTGTGATTGGCACTCTCCCAGCCCTTTTTGTTTTGCTAGAACAATTTGATTATATATGTGTTTAAAAGTTAATGGGAATGAATGCTGCAATGCAATGCAATCATCCATCATTTCTAGTTTTAGAATGTAAGATCAACAAGCAAAAACATAACGCCCACCCCCCACCCTTCAACAAAACCTGTCGATTTGATGGTCATTGCTGAAGCTTCCATTGAAAACATTTATCCAATAGTTGCATTGAGTTTGAAATCCAACCCAGAAGGAAAATAGAAGAAAAAAAAAGAGTGCAGCATTAAGTACATCAAAACGCAGCATAAAAAAGTTATTGTTACAATCAAGAATTGCTCAGGAATCATAACTACAATTCAGCTTAGATGTTACTCAAAAGCAGTAGGCATGTGCTTGTGAGCTAGCTAAAAGGCTTTTGCATTAACATCACGAATCAAATCTTAAGTTCCATTGAAAGGAAAATTCGACCCTTAAATTTTCTTTTACTAATGTGGAACAGGCTAATATATATCACTATAATACCAAGGATACCAAGCACATACCAGGTACATATCAGAAGTACCCAGTAGGTGTTAATTTTTAGTGAAGCTGCGAGACCCATTCTTAGAGAGAATGGCACCCTAGTCAATTAACTAGGGTTCCTGGCCAAGTTAATCAGGCAAAGTAATGAGTAAGACCCTAGAAGGTACCCTAGGGCCCCCAATTGCCTCATGGGGTTCTTGGTCGAGGACCAAGCAGGTTGATGTCATGACAAAGTCCCTAGCATGTGGCTAGGGCCCCTATTTGTCTCTAGGGTATTTTGGTCTGAGACCAGACAGTTTCTTGGTCACGAGGACCAAGCAGATCCTGCAGGTTAAGAAAGAGACATCCTGGTCTAGGACCAGGCAGATTCTTGGTCAAGAACCAAGTAGGCCCTGCAGATGGTTAATCAACATTCAGTCTGGAACTGAAAGCTCAGCTTGAGGCCGAGGACCATTCTCTGGAAGAATGGAGGACCTGGTCATGGACCAGAGGTTGATCAACATGACTCAGTCTGGGACTGAAGCTCAGCCTTGGGCTGAGAGCCGTTCCTTGAGAATGGAGGCACTTTGTCAGTTACCAAGATTATGATGTGTGATATCCTCTTCTCCGAGGTCTTCGAGATGGTTGAGTTAGATGAATTTCTCAAGGTACTGGCCACCCCTTGATAAAGCCACTCACATTTGACCTTAGGAGCAGTATAGAGGATCACATGATCACATCATCCGTGTGAACCCTTCCTTATACAGTGATGATGAACTTTCAGGTTATATGGAACATTTGTACATTTGGGAGAGAGATGATTGGTTGTACCTTCTCCACCTTGGTTGATTTAGTTTTGATCCTTACACCTTGATTTTATTGGTCTTGGGGTACCTAGTCTTTGACTTGTGGTTATTGGGATCATTTACCCACCTTGAGTTAGTTTTTATTTATACCACCTTGTTAATGTCTTGGTCTTATAGGGTATTATGGGTGATTATCCACTTTTGGAACATACCCTTGGTTATTAGTCTTGTACCCACACCTATGCTATTTATTTGGTACATGACCATAGTTTATAATTATTCTTTTTTGTACATTTTTTTTGTTATCTTTTATTTTATTTTTTTCTTATTTTATATTTTATATTTTTATATTTTATTTTTATCTTTTATTATTTTTATGTTTTATTATTTTGTTATTTTTATCTTTTGATTCTTCCCTAAATTTATGGAGCCCTAATTTAAAGGATTAAATTATTAACCCTTCTAGAAGATCTAAGCTCCTATATATTGAGACCTTTTGTTCCTCATTTAAAATAAGATGACAATTACCTGTTTCTTGTTGGGTTAATCCTTGTTATGTTGATTTGTGAAAATTGGTATGCTTTTTTTTTAAATAAGTCTATTGAAGAAAAAAAATTCACGCAAGCAGGTGAGCTCCCCAAGCTGCGCGCGCGTTTGAGTGTTCGTTTGAGATCTTGATCGCCTCCATTGCCCCAGGAGGGGGTCCCGAGGTCCTCCCTCCTCCATCCTCTGAGATTATGGCATTCAGGAAACTGAGAGCAGCCAGCAGTAAACGCCCAGCGACTAATTCATAGCAGAAATTTGTCAAGAAACTAAATAGTATACCTACAGTTGCCCTTCCTGAAGAGGAATCCTACCGGTCTGCTATGAATCTTCCCAAAAGAGGGCTTATCGGATAGTTTACAGGCCTATGGCCCTCCCCCAAAGCTGTGGAAGCATGGGTGCAGAGGAACTGGAGTCCTCTAATCACGGAAGGCATTCGAAGTCACCTGGTAGGTAAAGGATTTTTTGTGTTCGCTTTTTATTTGGTTGAAGACAGAAATCTTATATTCAGGAATGGTTTGTATTTTATGGGTCCTCAAGGTCTGTATTTAAATAAATGGACTCCTGATTTTGACCCATCTCAATATGTGCCATCGGCTGTCCCTGTATGGGTGCGCCTCCCACACCTGCCTTTGCATTGCTGGAATCCGAAGTCTCTAGAAGCCATTGGCAATACCCTTGGAAATTACATTGACCGAGCTAAGAGAAAAGATCAATATTCTTGTGCAAGAATTTGCGTCGAGGTAGATTTGGAAGTAAGGCTACCGGAAGCCATAAAAATTACGGTGGCTGACTGGTCACACATCCAAGAACTGGATTATGAACAACTACCATTCAAATGTCGGCATTGTCATGGTTAAGGTCATTTTGCAAGGTACTACAAAAAGAAGGCCGAGGAAGATGAAGAGAAATTGAAAGGAGAACAGTGGACTCAGGTTTCGAAAGCAGTTCCATTAAAACAAACCAGCAGATCTAAAGGGAAAGGGGCGCCAATGGGAAACAGAATTTCCACTCGAGGGCAGGTTCATGGAGAAGGGAGTTCAACTCCTTTAACTGTAGATGCTTCTAAAAATCCTTTCGAAACTCTTAGCATTCCTGCTACTGAATTATCAATGGAAGAGGTAGAGTAGCAGAAACAAATTCCAGCAGTGGAGAAAGACACAGTAGAAACAGCCCGGCCCGGCTCTCCTTTAGAAACCTCTTCCTCCCCTTCCTATGTTGAAATGACAAGAAAGAAGCCTCCTGAAAACTTTGGTTCCTCGAAGGATGAGACCTTTGGGAGGTCCACGAAGAGAGCAGGGAGAAAATCTCATAAGGAAGCTAGAGAAGACGAAGTAGAAAGGCAAAAAACACAAGGAAGTCAATCCATCATTGAAATGTCCATTGGGAGAAGTACCAGAAATAGGCCTCCCAAGGGAGGCGCTGCTTACACTACCTCCGGTAAATAATGTGAGTAGTCTCTTGGAATTGTAGAGGCTTGGGGAATCCATTGAAAGTTGACGCAGTTAAAGATCTTATGAAAATTGAATCTCCTGAGATCCTTCTACTCCAAGAGACAAAAATTACAGGGGACACACTTCTTGAAATCAACAAGACAAAATGGAAGAAAAAAGCAAGGAAGGCCATTAGTGCAAGAGGCTCTTCAGGCGGTCTTGCAACTTTGTGGTCAGTGGACATGTTTCAACTAGAGAGCTCCTTCGAGACTCAACATTGGATTGTCACCAAGCTTCGGCACATTCCAAGTAATTTAACCTTTTCTCTTTTCAATCTCTATGTTCCTGTTCTATTCTCTGAAAAGAAAGATTGTTGGCATTCTCTTTCAGAATTTTTAGACTTACATACCCCTACGAATATCATATTAGTTGGAGACCTTAACATAGTGTTTGACCAAAATGAAAAGAGAGGAGGAAATAGCAGCAAGGATCATATGCTTCCCTTAGTGAAGGAAATAATTCAGAACTAGGATCTCCTTGACTTCATGCCTTCGAAAGGTCTGTATACATGGACAAACAATAGAGCAGGAGTTTACCACATTTCAACACGCCTTGACAAGTTTCTTGTTCAGAGTACTCTTCTGATGGGAAAAAGATTAATCTCCTCCAAAATTCTCCCAAAGCTTACCTCAGACCATAAGCCTATTCTCCTAATTTTGGAAGAGGAAGAAAACTTGGGCCCATTACCTTTCGTTTTAGCCCTCTTTGGATAGAGAAAGATGGGTTCATGAAAGTTGTTAAAACAGCTTGGTCCACTCCAGTCACAGGGTCACCAAGCTATGTGTGGGAACAGAAACTTAAGACAACAAAGTATGCTCTAAAAAGTTGGATCAAAAAGCCTCAGAATACCCCCTCCAGCCACAAAAGAGAGACTGTCCAGCTACTTGCAGATCTGCAAATGGAATTGGAAAACATAGTAATCACCACCTCTGAAATAGAAAAGGAACATGCTGCCTAATTCAAATCTTTTTGTTCCTTTCGCCAAGAAGAAGAGTATTGGAGGCTTAAGTCCCGTAGCTTGTGGCTTAAAGCTGGAGACCGAAACTCCTCATTCTTCCATCGGCAATACCGAGCTCGCCTTCTCGAAATCACATTTCAGAAATTACATCTCCAGATGGGACGGTCTACAAAGGTCATGATCAGCTTAAAATTGCAGCAGAAAACCATTTCTAGAATCTTTATCATGAAGATGGAGTTGGCTGTGAGGAGGCCACTTCCGACTTCCTCTCACACATCCCTTCTCTTGTCAGCAGGGAAGAAAATTCTACCCTCATGAAGCCATTTCCTGAAGAAGAAATATGCAAAGTTATCTGGTCTATGGAGCCCGACAAAGCGCCAGGACCAGATGGTTTCTCAATTCATTTTTATAAATCCTGCTGGGTAATAATTAAGAAAGATTTGTTGAGAATGATCAAGTCTTTCCAACAAAAAGCTAAAGTGGGAGGCAGTATCAACTCCACCTTTTTAGCTTTAATTCCTAAAGATGTGAGCTTGGGATCCTTTGAGAGATTCAGGCCAATTTCTCTATGTAATGCCTCATACAAAATTCTTGCCAAGTTAATGGCAAACAAAGTAAAACCGCTTCTACAGAAACTCATCTCTCCGATTCAAGGTGGATTTATAAAAGGAAGACATATCTTGGATAATGTTATTCAAGTTCAAGAAGCCATGCACTCTAGTCATCAACAGAAAGAGCAAGAGATGCTCATTAAGCTCGACATTTATCTTCATTCATTTGGTTTTAGCATTGATTTTGTCAATTTGATAAAGGCTTGTATCGAAAAGACTTGGATAGCACCATTAGTAAATGGAAGACCTACTAATTATTTTCAAGCAACAAGGGGAATAAGGCAAGGCTGCCCTCTCTCCCCCTTCCTGTATATTTTGATGGCAGATTCTTTAAGTAGAAAGCTGATAGAAGCAAAGCAAGCAGGAACAGCTCCAGGAATCAGGGTGATGAAGGGCCTCGATCCTTTAAACCATGCCTTATTTGCTGATGACTCTCTTCTGCTGGGTGGAGCCTCCATAAAGATAGCTAAGGTTTTCAATGAAATCCTCCAAAGTTTCTGCATTATTTCTGGTGCCCTCATCAATAAAAGGAAAAGTGCAAATTATGGATGGAATGTTGAAATACAGCTTATTCAG
Source organism: Larix kaempferi (assembly GCA_027924585.1). Taxonomy (NCBI): domain Eukaryota; kingdom Viridiplantae; phylum Streptophyta; class Pinopsida; order Pinales; family Pinaceae; genus Larix; species Larix kaempferi. Next base: position 25,491,470 of record BSBM01000101.1, on the reverse strand, counting down.
AGAATTGCTAATTTTTTGGGCTTCTCAGGCTATGCCACATGGGAAAAAATAAACTATCTCGGGTTGCCCTTAACCCTGGGATCCAATAAATCTGCGTTGTGGAATGAAGTACTCTGCAAATTGAAGAGGAAAATTGTAGCTTGGGGAGGGCATTGGCTCACTACCACTGGCAAACTTATTTTTATAAAATCAGTGCTTTCAACCTTACCCATCTATCAAGCATCCTTTCTCTTGGCTCCTAAGGCGTTCATGGATCAGGTTTCAATGTTGATTCGAGATTTTCTATGGCGAGGAGGAAAAGGTAATCAGAAGAAGTTTCATCTTGTAAACTAGGACATTGTTAAAATCCAATTTCTGAAGGAGGCTTACAAATCCGCAATCCTGGTTTTAGCTAACTTAGCATTGGGCAGCAAAATACTGTGGAAACTCTATTCAAATGGCAGACATCCAGTTAGCCAACTTTTAAGGAAAAAATATCTCAACGGAGTCTCCTTGAGAAATCTCCAGGTAGGAAATACTCCAAAAGGTACGTTGCTTTGGAATTTATGTCGTCGGGGATTGGACTTCTTCCAAAAACACTTGTGCAGAATACCTGGAAATGGGAATAATACCCTGCTGTGGCATTACTGTATCATGGGACATCCCCCCATCGCAAACGCTGAAGAGCTGAATGGAATCCGGGATTGGCTTTCTCTCCACGCAAATCATAAATTGGCTAACATTTCTATATGGGATGACTCAGGGAACTGGCAGTCGTGGGCCTTTCCTAGCATTCCAAAACACCTTCACGCCCAGCTGAATCTTCTCTTAGCAACTCTAACGGATTTGGCTCCAGTCCATCTGCATGCTTCGGACAAATGGGGATGGGGGAAGACCAGGATTTATTCTGCAACACGGGGATATTCAACTCTTCAAACTCAAAAAGCTACGAATCATCCAACGTCCTTTTGGAAGCAGGTTTGGGACCCTCTTGGCCTTCCCAAGGTAAATTTCTTATTTTGGGTATTAATGCATAAGAAAGTTCTAACCGAAGAAAACCTACTAAAAAAAGGCATTATTGGTCCCCATAGATGTGCAATGTGCAGCAATGATCTCGAAACAATGGAACATCTGTTTGTGGACTGTCCATTCGCCCAGAAAATTTGGAAAATCTTTCTCCATGGTCTCAACGCCACTGCCCCAACTCAGATTACAGTGGTTGCCCTATTCTCAGCCTGGAAGTTGCGTTATTCCCTTGTAATACCTGTCAAGCCTCTTTGGAACCGAATTTGGCAGGCTATCCCCAAATATGTGTGCTGGAAATTATGGTTGGCTAGAAATGATAAGATTTTTAATAGTTCTACATGCTCTCCTTCAAAGGTGGTCATCAACGCTAAAGCTTCCCTTCTTGAAACATTGGCTCACCTAACCTATAAGAAAGATAGTTCTCTTCGTCCAGAAGAAAAGAAATGGCTGGGAACTTTTATGTTCAAGGATAGAAATAAAACTACTGTTTGTCCTTATAACACTACAGGATGGCGATTAAGAGATCCGGATCCAATATTCCAAGCCTGGTGGAGGAAGCAGGGCAAAGTTTCTATCTTCTTTGACGAAGCCTCTAAGGGAAACCCAGGGACTGCTGGAGCAAGTGGAGTATTATACTCCTCGAACGGTTCTAGAAAGGATAGTTTCAACTGGGGACTTGGTCAGAGAACTAATAATCACGCTGAAATCCTTAGGCTGCTAAAAGCTTGCCAGATAACTCGTGAAAATGGCATGCGAGAAATTCAAGTTTTTGGAGACTCGAAAATTTTGATAAAAATTCTAAATACGGAGGATCACTTCAACAATCCTACTCTCAATAAGATTCTGCAAAGGATGCGATATTTGCTGCACTACTTTGTCTCCTCTCATTTTTTCCACATTCTTCGCAGTTCTAATTCGGAAGCAAATCTCAAAGCAAACCTAGGTTGTCTCCTACCCCAAGGAGTCTTCAGTAAAAATGATGAAGCTCCCTCAAAGGTCCCTATTCCCAGAAATAAAGTTCTATTTGGAATTGAAATCTATACTCCGATGAAGTTGGTTTTAGTAACTTTGTAACCCCGGTTGCTTTGGCTTCGGCCCAACCACTTTCAATTCAATACAAATAACTGTTTCAATTAAAAAAAAATAAGATGACAAGATAACTTTTATCTTAGCTTTGTTGCTTGACGTCAAGGGTCTTTTTGGGTTTTATTGTTGCTGTTTACTTAACTGTTGAGGTCACACTTTTGTTGAAGCTCGTCACTCATCTTAGATCTATTTTTAGGGCTAACGTCAAGATTTAATTGAAGTTTTTGGGGTCCATATGTTGCAGAGAGGCCCAATCTGCTGCTGAGAGGACCGATCTGCTGTTGTGGTGTCCATTTGGCCTGAGGAGAAGCCCGATCTGCTCCTTCTATGTTTTACTGAGGCCTAACCTATAGCTTTGTGAACTCGATCTGTTGTTTGTGGTCTGAGTTGTTTTTTAAGGGACCTGATCTACCTTGTTGAGACAGTCGTGTCCTTCATCTGCCTGTTGGTTATCAATTTGAGGAGGTTGTGATGTCTAAGAGTCAGTTCTTTTCTGCTTTGTGAAGGCCGTGAGGCATGGGGATCAGACCTACCTGTTGTGGTGATTGATTTACTAGCTGTGGGTTGTATTTCTGATCATTCTGTTGTTTTGTTTCTTATTGACTGTTCATTTCAGATCTCTACTAAACCCTTATTACTGAGATTTGCCTTGACCTTATTCATATCACTGAGACTTGTTTGTCTGATCTTTTGTGTTGATTGATTGAGGTCATTTTTTGTCATCACCTAGGGTTTAGACCCCTTCTGCTTACATCTACTGGACATAAATTATTTTGGGTCTATATTGTGACTTTCACTATGTTTTTTTTACTGTCATCGACCTTCTTTGTTTGTCTGCACTACAGTCCTCTCATCTCTCTCTCTCTGGTTTGTACTACCCTCTTGTAGGGTCAACTAGTTCCTAGAGTTGACTGGCCTCTCTGAGGCACAGTCTTTTCTGAAAGTAACTCTTCTGAGTATTTTGCTGGAAGGGTTTCACACCCAGGTAAGTATCTTCAACTATATCTCTTTTATTATTATGTGATCAATTTGTTTATTTTATATTACATGTTACTAAAGATTCCTTTAGCACAGTGATCTAACTGGTAGTGTTAAAGGACTAACAATGACTTTAACACAGTGACCTATCTGATAGTGTTAAAGGTATGAAGTTGAAAGAGATGAAAATTATGTTATGTCAGAGATTACTACTGCACTATTTCATATTCAATTTTTATAATTGTTTATTAAAAGTATTTTTGCATTAAAGTGTATTGAACTGTTATTTTTTTGCATATAACCCTAACTTGATGAAAAATCAACAATAGGTTGGGTATGTTAGGGGGTGCAGCAGCAACATAATTGCCCCCTGCAATAGGGTACACCCATAAGTACCCCAAATATTAGGGGACACCCCTAGGTACCCATTTTTTCATGAGGGAATAAAAATAACACTTCAAATCTTTTTTTCCCACTTAAATCTATTTTTTCACTTAGTACTTCTAGGTCTCACCAACATTCCTACATGCTAAAAACCCTAGAAAAACCTATATCAAAACACAATGATCATTTTGAAGAATGATTGTTGTGGGCGTTGGGCAGTGGTTTGAAACTTCGTAGCTGAAAACTCATAACAGCAAAGGATTTGCAACATTTTTTCATTGGGCTCGACACAAAGTGTGTTGGAGAGGCATTTTAAACTTCATTTATTGGAGAGGGTGCCTAAGATATGAGAGAGGCATTCCAATAACGACATGAAAAATACATATGATTAATTAAATATCGAAAGTGCAAATGGCCCGTGACTCCATGAATTATAAATAAGGATTTTGTTACATTTCTTAAAATTTAAAGTATGTGTGGTTCATTATTTGTTATTAATGATTAACCATTGATTAAAGAATTCCTAATATTTTTTAAGCTTATTTTCTATATTTGAGCAAGGTCCCCATTGTCATGCCCCGAAACGTACCCTGTTGTCCCTCAGAATTTGGGGGGTCAATCCAATTGTAGCTCTAATTGTCGAACCAATTGCATCAAAATCATCTTGGAACGCCTTGCTAAAATTTCAAAGCACCAACACCAATTGTTCAATCACTTTCTTCTTCAAGGTCTCACAAGAATTTGTTGGTGTTGTTGCCCATTGGAAAGCTCCCTTCTACATACACTCTATGGGTGGTGCACAAATCCCACTAAAGTTTCTAATAAATTTCCGATTAAAATCTTGCCAACCCATGGAAACTTCATACATCAAATGTACATCTAGGCATAGACCAATCGACAATGGCTTTCACCTTTTCAGGATCCATCTTCAAACCTTCCTTGGAAACCACAAAAGCCAAGTAAAATAGTTCTTCTTGCAAGAAAGTACACTTCTTCAAATTGATTTGCAGTTTCTCCTTATCCAACTTGGACAACACTTGTTTCACATGCTCCAAATGTTCTTCTTTGGACTCGTTAAAAATCAAAATGTCATCAAGATACACAATGACAGCATTCCTTAGAAATGGCTTCAAGACTTCAGTAATCAACCTCATAAATGTACTAAGTGCATTGGTCAATCCAAATGGCATAACCAACCATTCAAACAATCCCTCCTTCGTCTTGAACGTTCTCTTCCACTCATCACCCTCCCTTGTCCAAATATGATGGTATCCACTCTTCAAATCTATCTTTGAAAAGAAGCCCCACTCAAACAATCCATGAGGTCCTCCACTCACGATAAGAGAAATCGATACTTGATAGTAATATTGTTAATGACTCGCAAATTAGTGCATATTTGCCATTCACCACCCTTCAACAATGCCAATATCAAGCACTTCTTGCACTTATCTATTTACTTCTTCACTCTCTACGAGAGCCATTCAGTAAGGAGACTTGTGAGGTAGACATGATCTTGGAACCAAGTCAAGCTAATGTGAAATACTTCGCACAAGGGACATACCCATTGGCATCTCCACTACAACAATCCCTGCAAAATTATTCAATAGATGTTGAATCTCTATCGACATGTCTCTCTTTTCCCCAACTACTTGTACCTTCCTTGGCACTATGACCAAATACAATTTTTCCTTCTTATGTTCCTTCAAAAACTCTTTGGTTGAACATAAACTACAACCACTTCTACTATCACTATCATCCATTGTTTTTGTTTTATCTTCCACCATCGGCTCTAGTATATAACATTGTCCATCCTTGTTAAAGTCATGTGTATTTTCCCTGCCATCATGGACAAACTTCCTACCAAATAGCCATGACCTTCCAAGCAACACATGACATGCTGCCATCTCAACCACATCACAGAATACCTAATCACTAAGGTTCTTGATCTGAAAAATCAAAAAGCATTGCTCCATCATAATGACGTGTTTACACTTTTGTAGCCATGAAAACTGATATGGATTATAATAAGAAATGCACTTCAATTTTAGCTTCTCAATCACCTTTGTGGACACCATATTTTATATACTTCCACTATCTATGATCAAATTGCAAGATTTACCTTGAACCTTGCGATTGGTTTTAAAAACCCTCTTCCTTTGTGCTAGTTACTCAAATCTTCTTCTCGAGCTTAAGCAATACCCTTTTGAACATCAAGTTTTCCCCATATTCATGCTAAAGTAATACAACATTATTTCCCACATTCGATGTCTCATCTACCTACGTGACATGAGTCTTGGCCTCATTCCTTCTTCCCGCATTGTGCTTCTCTAGGCATTCAAATGCCTTGTGATCACATACTTATCCTTGCCTTTGCCAAAACCTTTGCCTCTAATAGCATCATTGTCTCCTTTAGTAACACGATTGCTAGTCGCTTCATCTTCTCTCCCATCACTAGATAGTCCTCCTCTTGTAGCCTTCAGTCTCCCTCTTCCTTTAGGGCCCCTTCCTCTATAGTTCCACTACTACTTCCTATTCAACTTTTCCTCTACTTCCAAATCAATTTGATACACTTCGTCCACAATTTGGAAATAGTGGGTACACATCTTATCCTAGACCTAAAACTTCAATCCATTAACATACCTCACCACCCTCTGGTACTCTAGCACTTTACTTCCTAATCTGAGTGACAATTTGAAGAATTCTTCAATGTACTCGCAAACAAATGTCTCTTTTTGCCTCATTCTGCATTTGTTTGCACAAACTTTGTTTATAATCAACAAGCAAGAATATTTCCTTGATCTTGCTCACCATTTTCTTCCAAGTTTTAATCTTCTTCCAGTGCTTGTCTACTATGTCTTTCTATACAACATCCCACCAAAGTGCAACATGCCCTTTTAGCTTTGTTTTTACAAAATGAACTCTATTAGGGTCTTGAACGTTCTCACACTCAAAGTATCTCTCAAGCTCTCCCATCCAATCAACTATGGCTCTCTGCTTTCAAACTACCATCATAGCAAGAAACTTCCACTTTGGCATTACCTATATCCTTCAAAAAAGAAACAAAGCTTACGATTGGGTCTCTTTCATCAACCTATTGTTCTTTCTCTACCTCATCTTTTGATTCTAAATCTGTTATGAATTCAATACCTTTGGTTCTTTTATTCTCTAACTCTTCAATTCGTCTCCTCTATTACTCCAATTCTCAATTCCTCATGCCTCCTCGAGCTATTCCTCTTCACGAGGGCATCCTTGGGAGTTGTCTTGTAGTCCACAACTAGACTACCATTCGTAGGCCTCTCTCGACACTGCCTCCCACTACACTTCTTCCAACAATCACCAGCTAAAACAACCCTCGCAAGGTTTCTTGCTACCACAATTGCGCAAGAGATAAACTCACGAACACAATTCTCATGGATAAATTAGTTATGATAATTCTACAACTTCTTAACCCAAAGCAAGGAAAATTTTAAGGATCCATAATTTTCTTGAAGTGTAGAAAACTTGGAATCTTACTGATTATCAAATTTTCAACCATAATTTTTTTTAAATATTCAAATTTCTAAGAATTTTATATAGTTTTGGACATTTTTGGTGATTTTTAGAGTAAAAAAAGTTAATCCTGTGAAATTTGGGAAAATCATATTAAAAAAATGGAAAATGGAGAATATTATTTTTAAAAAAACCTCGAAAACTAGCCAATGGGCTGAGTTACACCCCTTAAATTTTCCCTGACCTAGAGCTGAACATAGCTTCGATACCACTTAATGCACGACCAAGGTCTATAGGTTACCAACACAACTACAAACTAGATCAACACTATCAAAGTGAAACAGCTGCAAAACCCATGCACTTAAACATTCACGCAAATGCAAATTCTACAAAACTAATTATAGAGAGAATTAAATGTAAACAATTTGACGAGAGGAAAGAGTCATAATAGAACTCTTTATTGAATAGTCGGTAATGTCAATATGTGGCTTACAATCTGGAGGTTTGTGTCTTTTCAAGATCCATACAATCTCAGAATGGCAAGTTCAACCAGCAATTCTCAATCTTAAACTCTAAACCCTAAATCAGGACTTCCACTCCTCTTTCATTGTAGCATGCTGGAGTTGAACTTCTCTTCAAACATACACATTCAATTTATAATTTCTCTGCAACTATTTATCTCACTTGAGACTCCAACAATCCTTGCAGTGATTTGTATACCCAGCACTGCCTCTACAAGTTCCCATCCTTAGTGTGTGGTCAATTTCTCTTAAAGCTTCCAATATTCATTTACTTATTTTTTTCTCTTAGGTATTTATCTTGATTCCCATAATAATGTGTGAATATTGAAGCTTCACATTTCCTCTCTTGTAGCAATGTTGACTTCCTTATTTCCTCCTACTAAGAAAACCAAGCAAATAATGCAAAATGGAAATAAATATGTGATGTTGATTATGTGAGCCCAAGGAAGCTTCTTATGCCTTCCACCGAGTTCCAATCTAATAGAGGTTTGCACTTTGTTGCAGAATATTTTCCAGATGTATGACCCTCGCCAATGTCCTGTTGGTTCTCTAATTAGGTTGATGGTTTATTATGCCATCCACCAAGGTTCCAATCTAATGGAGGTTTGCACCCTATTGCAGAAACTTAGCCAAATGTATAACCCTTGCCAACAGAGGATTGATTCTCTTGTGAGGATGATAGTTTGTAATGCCGAGCACCAAGGTTCCAATCTAATGGAGGCCTACAACCTGTTGCAAAATCTTAGTCAAATGTATGACCCTTTCCAATGTTGGAAATAATGTAACTTCAGAAGTTATTCTTAATGTACTTTATTATATTATTGTTGTACCTCCTTCAGTAGAAGATATTTATGTATTTGATCATTTAAAGGCCTTGAAAGAATCAATGTAAACCTTGGGTTGGAATTACCCAAAGAAAACATTTATTAAATGTAATTTTATATTCCTCCATGACAAGTCGACCCAATGGATAAACTGCCCCAAACAATGGGCAGAACTGCCCCAGTTAAGTCGACCCAGTTAAGAAAAGTCAGGTCGGCCCAGTTAAGGAAAAAGTCATTTTTTTTACTAGTATAAATACTAAATAGAGAGGTCGCACCTCTCATTTGTTCACTCACTCAACTCAAGCAAGTTCGCTCAAGGAGAAGAAGAAGTTCACTACTGCGGCTAGGAGAAGACTTTTTGGGGTTTCTACACTTGGAGAAGTTTCTCTTTCTCTCTCTTTTATTGATATCTGGATGTACACTGATCTCTGTATTTATCTCTATACGAAGGTTGCTGGGTTTTCTCCCTGTTGGGTTTCCCAAGATAAAACTTTGCATCTATTGTTTATGTGCTTGGTTATTCTTTTAGTGATCATGTTTTATTATCTGCAAATAATTATAATGCTAGAATTGTACAAAATCTAACAGCCATTGGGGTGTTGGTTCTCTATGAGGATGATGGTTTGTTATACCATCCACCAAGGTTCCAATCTAATGGATGTTCCAATCTAAGTGTGAGTCCTGGGAATTTTTGCCATAACAAATACCCTCATATCAAGGCAGCTTAACCAAATGTAAGTATGAATCATGCTTCATTCTGAGCAGTTCTTCATTGATGACTGAGTCCACACAGGTGGACCATTAGTAATTCGTAATATGTAACTGTGAATCATCAGTTACCCAAAAAAGAGCAAACAAAAATATACGTATTGCATTTGCTAACAAAGGTATTGATGAAACATTTTCTCCTACCTTCTTTTTATCTTTGGGTATAAAAGCCATTTCTATTCATAGGCAAAAAAAGCAGTCACGTAATTTGGAATTTTGTTCTTTAATCCGTTTTCAATCATTTGCAGGCATTGTGCTAATCTGGTCGTCTAATGGGATCATGGTTCAGTAGTGAAGGCAATAGCAAGTTAGGACAGCCACCAAGGTGACAGTGGTTCACCTGTAAAGGCAATAGCATGTTAGGCCACCCACCAAGTTTTAATTCCCCAGTGCATGAGTAAGCAATCGGGGCCAAGTGCAGTACTTGGTGATTTTTAAGGAAACGCACCCATGTCATTGCAGCTTAGTCAAACAAAAGAACTTATGATTATATGATTCACCCTTTGAACGTTGTTTCACTTGTGAAAACAGACTGGTTGTGGTGTCTAACGTATTCAGGCCGATTATAATGCTTCTAGTGTTTAAAACCCTTTGAAAAAATAGTCAGTCTCAGGCATTAACACTAATGCTTCTGGAGATAGTCATTTGCGGGCATCCACACAAATACGTTATTTTACTGAATTAACAAACTAGAGCCTAAAACACTCCTTCGCAAACTCCAGCAAAACGAAGCTAAACACTGACCTGCTATTGATAACATCGATCTCATGCAACGTAACGCAATGCACCACCTCTTTGCGTTTCTGCAGCTCTCCGTCCGGACACTGCACGAACTTGGTCTGCGGCCCCATCGCATCATAATCCCTGGACCTCGCAAAAGACCGCCCCAACTTCGTAATCTTCCCAGAAGCTTTATCAATCGCAATCACATCCCCACTCTGGACCTTCTCCTTGCTCAACCCCTCGATCATCTTGCTCCCCAAATCATATACAGTCTCCATCTCTGTCGTCTTCAATGTCAATTTCCCAGTTTTTGACGTGGCACCCGACGTAGTGGGTCGATCTATCTGTATCTCGACAACTTCACCTTCGATAATTTCAGTCTCTTCCTTAATTCTAACCCCTATTGCCTTCCTGAACGCCTGTGTCAAAGCCTCGGTCTTGCTCATGTCTAAAGAAAAAATTTCACTGCCTGCCATCATTGCAAAGGGGGTTTCTTCGCCTAGCGATTTAGCCATGCCCATGGCTATGGCAGTCTTACCTGTCCCTGGCTGACCGGCCAACAAAACCGCGCGGCCTGCTATTTTTCCTTCCTTAATCATTTCCAAAATAACCCCGGCGGCTTTTCTAGCGGATGTCTGCCCTACCATACCCTGTGAAACCTTACGGGCTTCTAATGCGTCATCCAACCCTAAGCCTCTGATATGCGAATGGGCACCTATTCGTTCTATGCGCGTTAAATCCCTGGTCTCCGACAGCTTCAGCTCCGCCATGACTCTTTCTGGAAATATTCACCGCTTGAAACCTGTTTAAGTTTCAAAAGGCTCAAAAAAACACATAAACTACAAGAGGCCGGTGTCGAGTGTTCAAATGTAGACCAAAACCCTCGAGAAAACTGCCAAACCTTCAGACACTGCTGCTCGGGGCCGAAACGGACAGGCAACCTTGAAACGGTTGAAATTTCAGAGAGACTCGGGTAGAGTGTAAGAAAATATTAGAAAATTTCGGGGTATATGGCGAATCCACATATATTTATTTCCACAGGGCGTCCTTGATGAAATTGATTTTAGGGTTTTGCTGGTTCAAAGTGGGCCGGATAACGGATAAAGGCGCTGAGTTTGAATCAATGACAAGATCGGAGTTTTGGCGGGCTTTTTGTTGCGTCTTTTAACCAGCACTAAGGAGGTTTTTCAAACCGTTTTGGTGGAGAGTTGTGGTTTTAAGTTAAAATGTTCCTCCTCTAGTTGGGGCGGGGATGAGGGGTTGGGTTATGGGGATGTATATTTTTATAAATTAATTAGTCCAGAAGGTTTCATGTTATATAAAGGAGAATTTTTATAATAAAAAATTACAATTTAGATTTTTTTAATTTATAAGGGTGTTTTTTTAATTCTAAAGTATGTTAATGCATTATTTTATAAGGAAATTATTTTCCTTGAATAACATATTGGTGATTCATAAGGGGTAGATTTTTGTTCATGTTAAATGCCTTCAAGTCTTGGGTTGTTAACTTGTTTCCTTATATTCGAGGAAGAAGAACTCTTAGCAAATTAGAAGCAATTTTAAGTCTTAATCCAAGACTAAATCATGGTTCCAGCATGTCATTGGTTTCAAGTCTTGATCCAAGACTAAAAGGTGGTTTCAACATGTCATTGACATCATTGAGGCTACCAAGGGAAGGGTCATGTGGTTACCTCAAACCACCTAATCTAAGTTTCATACATGAAGCCAAAATACCATAACCTAATTGTAATTTAACCTCGTGCCCATTAGATGCTATTCAGTATCTTGTTGGACCATGACATTAAATGATATCATCTTCATCGTTGTCATTGTTGTTGTTGTTGTTATTGTTATCATTAAAAGCCTTATTCTAGCTTAACATTGTTGTTTGGGTTGGTCTGGTTTTAGTAGTAGTCTACATGAGCTTCTCACAATGGGTCTAAATTTGATTCTTAATCAATTCCATATGATATATAACCTAAGTGCGCCTAATGGTTAAGAACATGCATTAACTCCTTGGAGGTCATAGGTTCAAATTTGAAGGGAACTAGGTTATGCACACCTCTGTGAACTAAGCAATGGCCTCATACCTCAATTTGGTATTTGGCTAAGTTATTACCTTAAATTGTAATATTATTTTATTATTTATAAATGAAAAGTGTGAGTAACATCAAAGTATGTTAAAAGGCACCTTCCATGGTGAATATTCGAAGAAGTTCCTCTCTAGCTATACAAGTGATGGAAGGAATGCATATACCAAGGATTGATTGAGAGCATGCAATTTGTTTAAGTGTCTTCATTCTGTAATCCCTTTTTTAGTTTGAAGTTCAAACCATTCAAGATATTTGTCAAAACCTACGTGCAATAACATTTGTTAACAAATTTATCAATGCCGCTCCTTTATCATGGATATTTGGAGAAGTGGGCAACGGTTGTCTCAAGGGAGTATTAAATGGCTTATCCAAATGCCTTGAAAAATCTCGTAGCCATTGGAATCCAACGAAACAAAAAATCCATGAAGGACATAGTTAGTTTCTTTCAAGGTTATGGGTCACTCCATAGACCCTCAAAATCCCTGGGGCATGGAGGAACTATGTCTTTGGAACTCTAACTTATAGAACTGTGTCGGACATCGCAATTTGTACGTGAAATTTGCTATAAAAGTGGGTGGTTTTGGATCATTTTTATCCTACTCCTTTAAGGATGCAACTTTTGATAAAGTTAAATTCGAGTTGAAAAGAAGATAATTTTTTGATGTTAAATTTGATCATAGAAAATACTTAGAGAGGGTTTTAATGGGTGGATCGATGAACCCCTTGTTTGATCCATATAATTCAAGTCCTTTATACATCTCTATGTGGATTAGATTGTCTTGTTTTCTTGATGGGTTAAAGGAGCAAATGATTGCTAGCCAACACTAGCTTTCTTTTTGGCAACTTGGGGAAGTTATAGACAAAAACTATTAATAAGCATTTTAGGAGAGTCATAAGGGTCTACATAGACATGGTTATGAAAAATCCTAACCTCAAATGATCATACTCTCCTGGAAGTAGGAATTCATATAAGGAAAGTTGGGGTTGATTATGAATAAATATCATTAAAGTGTGCAATTTGCCACAAAGCTGGGCATTTCAAAATGCCCCCTCCTTCTTTGGGTTTAGTAGACAAGTTGTTGGTGATCGTATTCCTATGCCAAGTGATATAGCTATTATGCAGCATGATTCAGTGGAGTTTACATAGAAGAGTAGAAGAGTTTAAGATAAGGACAATATTTAGGCATGACATGCATGAAACCAAGGGGAAGGTTAGAGTATGGTTGAATCCAAAAGAAGAGATAATCAACATCTTCCATCGAAGGAGATTTTGACTTTTTTGTTGGTACTTGTTAGCACTAGTGGAGTAGAAGTAGACAAAAGTCTTTGGTGGCCTTAATAGTTCTTTGATCCATCTTTCACACTTAGGCCCATAAAATATATAACTTCGGTAAATTATTTACTATAGTAGGAAGAGAGTTAGGTGGTAACATTTCACGTCACAATGCCAATAACTCTTCTTCACTCTCATTTGTCCAACCATGCACCACTTGCAAGGCAAGTTAATACTTTGAAGGATTGTTTTCAAATGACTTAACTCGCAAGTACCATACACCGGATTTAAAGTACCCTCTATCAACTTGTTCCAATCACTGTTGAGACCCTCATTCAACATTCTATCAACTTCAAACCCTTCGTCTGTCATTGTTGCCTCTTCATTTTTGTTTGGTGCATCTTTGTTTCTTATGCTATGCAATTCTATTGTATATGGATAATTATTTTTTCCCTAAGGGCTTATACCACTATGACCACGTCTATCATATGTCAATGAACCATATTTTTTTCACATTTCCACCATAAAAATCATTACATGGATATTTCTCCAAGCTCTTCTCATTGGTTACAATTTCATCATGTACATGGTGTTCATCTGTTGTCAATATTCGACATTAACTTGTCTTCGATGTTCTGCATTAAATTATGAATATGATATTTAACAAACAAATCTCAAATAATTTAGATAGCACAAGGACAAAAAATCTAGGACACTAATAACATGGCCTATAATCATATAACAAGTGCTCTATGTAGAGCCATAAAGTTGGACACTACCTGTAGAGTATTAGATGACGAGATTGTAGTATGATTTACCACTTGAAAACAAATGCACCCCACCCTTTTGAAAACTTTACACAAGGTTGAGAAATTGGATGGAATGTGAGAGCTCAATGAAACGGGAATTAAAGGAAAGGTTGTCCCAAACATTCCACGTACACCACATTCATTTATGCTCTCTACAAGGATAACATAGTAACTGGAAGATATTTGGTGCCAAGTAAAATAAAAAGAGCAAATGTAGATATGAACAAGAATACTTTTTGGCGATGTCATTATTTCTATCATACTTTAGATGATGAAATGAATAGAGAAAATATCAAAGATATCACGATGTGCTAACTTCCCTTTAATTGGTTGGTGACTAATCCATAAAGCCCTACTTTTGTAAGATGTGCTAATTTGTAAGTTTATTGATTATTGAATTGTAATACTTTATATATCGATGCCTAAAGAAGCAAATTGGACTAGTTGATCGAATGATTGATTAGTCTGTGACAACTAATAGGACAATACTATGCTTCAATAATATACTCTCTATACTCAACAACATTAACAATTATTACAAAATTATAGGGTAAATCAAAATATTGTCTATATTCAACAACGTTAAGAACTATTAAGAAATTATAGCGTTATGCATATTGCATTGAATTTAGAGAACTTTCTATACCAAACAATAAACACATCTACATATCAATTTGAGCACCTTGATCATTTATAAGTAGTCAAGGGTATGATTTATAATATTTAATTTGCTTGGTTAATTAATAAGTGCAACCTTGAGCTATAAATATAGATAAATGATGGTGCTAGAATTAAGATGCATACAATGGAAGCTACATATCAGAGTAATCCCAATTAGGAATGAAATTCCAAGGCAAAGTGTGAAGATGGATAATGTGTAGTAGAGGTTCAGTAAAGGAGAAATTTAAAAAAAAAACTTGATTTTCCAAGATTTATTTCTAGACCTCGTCTCGTTATCTTTCATTCTTATTTTCTGCTTAACAAACTCAGAGTATGAGATTGCATAGTTCTCACTATTTTTCTAATAAGCTTAAGTTTGTTGATTGATTTATGTTTATTGTAAAATATATGAATATTAATTTATCATAATGATTTATAAAAAGTTAGCACCAATGAATATAATCACTATTACTAACCTAGTTGATTTGATTGTAATATAAATCAATATTTGTTTTCAGCCATAATATATATATATATGTTAATGTTAATGTTAAAAGTGGATCTTACTAGTGTTTTTAGCTTTTGATTTATTTATTTTTTAATTTCATTGTCATAAAATTTGAACACAAACATGAAACATGTGACTTTGTTTATATATGTGTGTATCCACTTGTGCATACATCATTAAAAGGCATATACATATATTTTGAGCTATGGTCAATTGCATATATTTTTCTAGGATATGTTTTTCCCATCACACTTTCTTTAATAAACTATAATAACTTGGGTACATGTATCTAAGCTATGGTCTAGTGGTAAGCAATTGATCCCTTAATGTAGCAAGACCCATGTTTGATATTTTGTTTCTTCCCGATGGTAGTTTTCCCAAATCTCATAATGGAAAGTACCAAACAAACATTAGTCAAGGACTTTAGTGTATGAACATGTCATTCAAATAAATATGAAGTAAATGCTCAAGGTTCAAGGATATGAAAGGATAAAATGTCAATTAAATGTCAACGATTCACTAGAAATATGAACATGTCATTCAAATAAATATGAAGTAAATGCTCAAGGTTCAGGGATATGAAAGGATAAAATGTCAATTAAATGTCAACGATTCACTAGAAATACTTGAGGTAATATTTTCATATAAAATGTCCATTAAATGTCAACGATTCACTATAAATACTTGAGGTGTTATTTTCATAAGATGTTGAGGTATTTATTGCTATGTTTGAATTGACTCACATATAAAGAAGATTCTTTTAAATATAACTTAAATAAAATTTAAGGTACACAGTAAAATTATTTGTTGATGACATGTTTTATTTCACTGTCACAACTTGATTACTTTGGCTTAAATATTGTCATTCGCCACCAGGGTTATTTAGTGACATCCACTGATAACTTATTTTTCCCTATTAACTTTTAATCATTGCTTCACTATTACTTAGAAAATCTCCATTATGTTCAGTGGAGGAAGTAAGTTGCATGTAGTTAGAAATGTTTTGATACCTTATTGATGTTGCCTTTGAATTATTAATTTATACTTCTTTTGTTTTTACGGGTTTCTTGTTGCCTAATGTACAGGATGGCTTATTTAAAATATATTATGAATCGTGAATCAAAACTACAATTATTGAATGGGAATTACCACATCATGAGTTACCAAGATACAAATTTCCATTGGTTGAATTGATCCACAATTGATCAAGGACATGCGCACCTTGCTCTAGATAAACCACTATCAATGATTGATTTTGGGGTACATGCTCCTCTTATGGATGCTAAAGATCATGGTAAGATGGTTGTGAGTTAGTTTTGAGTTTCTCTATATGTGTGATTACCAAATGAAGAAGCATAAGTGGTAAGTATTTTTTCTTGATGTAGACAAATTGGAATTTAACTTTGTAGATAATCCCTTGCCAACAAGATGAGATCCTCTACTCCCATATAGAACACCACCACCTCCATTTACATCAAAAGAACAATATCATTAATCACTGCCTATGGTACAACCAGATTCAAAGGTAGTGCATTGGGTAAGTGGGAGTAGTGTGAGTTATTTAGGAGCATTTTGGTCAAGTAATTAGTGTGTAAGAGAAAGTCCTTGTGTTCGATAATGATTATGGGAATGAAAATGCATTCAAATAGAGGTCATGCGGCCTTGAAACTCTTCCAAAATGAGGCTTAGCTTTGAAGATACCGGACATGATGGTAAAAATGCAATAAACTCTACTCTATCTCTAGTGAAGGCTTTAACTTCAAAATTTGGTGGGTCATTTCATGATGATTCATTACATGCATTTGTTATAGACTTTGATAACCATAAGTCCACCTCTTGAACTAGTGTATTTGGAAAAGAAAGTTTATAAGCAAAAGTGGATAGTCTGAAAGAAGAGTTGGAGCATGCGCACTTGGAAATGGAAAAAACACATTTAAGTATGAAAATTGGCAACCCATACCTTAAATATGAAACTCTCACCACCCAAAAAATGTTTCATATAATTTAAATCACCTGGCTAATTGTCTCCATTGTACCCCGAATAAAAATGATAACCCTCAATAACCCCAAAAAAGCACTAAAAATCTCTGCATTTAGCTAGCAGGAAGAATATGGGAAAAAATGTTTTATATAATTCAATCCAATTGATCAAATTAAGCAAGATGTTAGATCTCTAGCTCATGACCACTTATAGCTGTGTCACTTAAAATTGCTCAAATTTGCTACTGTTTAACTTATAAAAAATATAATGAATAACTGTTTTTGTCACGTAGTCACAAATTTGTCATTTTGCACTAGTGGGAGCTAGAAGAAGATATTTAAGTACAACCGATATGCATCCTATATAAAAAGATTGTGTTGCTCATGCAAATAGTGTAGGTAAAGGTTCAATGGACCCATTACAATCCTTAATAAGCAACATGGGAACTCGAGAATGCTATGTAGGAAGTGTACTTGCACTTGTTTTGAAATTTTGCTATCAAGTTTAGACATTAGACATAGTATTGATATTGCACCGAGGATGGTGCAAATTCAAGGG
Organism: Larix kaempferi; assembly: GCA_027924585.1. Taxonomy (NCBI): domain Eukaryota; kingdom Viridiplantae; phylum Streptophyta; class Pinopsida; order Pinales; family Pinaceae; genus Larix; species Larix kaempferi. Next base: position 25,473,810 of record BSBM01000101.1, on the reverse strand, counting down.
GGAGGTAAATATAATACCCTAGTTTTTATCCCCAAATTATTAATGTATATGTATATAATGAAATGGCTATAAGAAGGACATATGTGATTTGTAATTTGTACATTGAACTATAAGATAATTACATCACAAGTCGAAGACGAAGAAGGACAAAGAATGGGGGGTCCATGAGTCTACGGGAGGGGAAATAAAAGGGGGCTTTCTTACCCTATCATAAGTTCTTTAACCTTAATATTTCATTGGGTGGAATAAAGATGAAAGAACATTATTTTCTTTCTATCCTAAGTTCCATGATGTCTGCTTTATGATTATTAGTAAACATTGTTATTAGTTACCAAAGTGAGATACATGGACTTCTATCGAAGACACAAGGTATCTCTTTAGCACGCAAATATATTCAATGATTTTTGGGCATGCAAGTGATTATTTTTGTCCAGTCTTCCTTGAGTAATCTAATCTAAGTTTAGGTTACCAAGTATTGCTATCATAAAATTATGAAGAATTACAACCATGAGAGAAACCAAAGCCATGCATAGGAATTCTCCTTGGTGGATCTATAGCCTCATCTTGGTTCAAGGGTGACCTTTGTTACAGAGAGATTAGGTGTAATATGGAGCCTATGGTTGGGTGGAATGCCCTTCTTATGTAGTCATTTGGTGAAGGAATTTTAGAAGATAATTATTCTTCATTTGTCGATGAATGTGCATGTAACGTCCCCTCCCGCGGATCCAACTTCGGCAAGGGAACAAGATGCCAATCTACGGGGCTTTCACAAAAACTCGGCCCATTCATTAAACTCAAAGCCATAAAATTAATGTGTGCAGATGCAAATCAAACATATATGCACAGCGGAATAAGAACATCACCCACACACATCTTTCATATGCATTCAACATATCAATAATAAACATCAAATTAAAACATTTCAGAAGTAAATGCATAGGTAGAAAAACACTTATCTTCATTGTGCAATTGTCCCACACAACTAGCTATGTTGCTGCAACGTTCCACCCAACCATAGGCCAGTTGTGTTCATCAATTCTCTCAACACAACTGCCACCCCCAAGCTGGGCATGATTCTTACAAGGAAAAGGGAACATTCCGGCTCATGCACAACCAAAGCAATAGAAACCGATCTCAACCCCAACCTTCTTTTACACACAGCAACTCAAACTGGGCATGGATGCCCATTTTCGGCAATGGGATTTTACAAATAAGATGGCCATGGACTTTCCCAAATCGTGGGCACACCAAAAACGAAATGGCAATTGGGGAATCAACCCTGGGAGAGCAAAATCGTTTCCAGAAAACGTTTATGGGCATTCAAGGGACAAAAACAGCCTCCATAAACCCCAAAATCGTGGTTCCCTTCCTCCTAGCCATTGTGCAATACGAAAACAAGTTCCCAAGCATGGAAAATGCAGGAAAACGGTGAAAAACGTGATGGGGAAAGCCCAACTAGCTCCAAAAACGTGAGAGAGGCAAAACTGCTTGATGGGTTATGGCTTGGGAGGCAAATTCATGGCTCTTTTCTTGCCAAGGAATCCAAACATGTTTTTCCATGCAGGGTGGTTTCCCATACTCGAATTTTGGACAGCCATACCTCCCCATCCCCCAAGGCATTAACTACTTCACCCAACTCTTGGGAGAAATGAATGATTGGGTACAAAAGTCAACATGGGTAGTTGAGAGTTTGATGGGTTATCTCATTGACACTTGGCTTGACTTGATTGGCTCAAGGGTTTGAATGTTTTGCTTCCCAATTCCTTGTAAAATCATGCCCCCATCTCTTGTTGCATTGCATAGCTAGTTGTGGGTATTTTATTTAAAATGCATATTTACATAATATTCGCAATTCCATTGCGCATGGCTAGTAAGTGAACCATATGCATTGATAAACCGATGGCGGGGCCTTGGACTTGAGCTCCTCACCACGATTTTATAACAATATTACATCATTTACGATTTAAATGCCATGGGGTCAAACTGGGGACATTACAGTGCATAATTGTTGTTGTTCTTGTTATGTATTAGTTTATTTTCTAGTGTGTTTAGTTCATAATGCATATATTAGTATGCATTTATAATTGTGAGTTCATAATTAACTATACTGCTTAATTGTGCTTGCATAACTCTGCATTAGGATGCATGCATTCCATAATTAGTTATTATTGGAGCATTGAGTTTGTAAATGGTAACAGTAAAAATTTGGTGAGGTTTAGGTGGTTATGAAGCACCTTATAACCGAACAAAGCATTGAGGTTACTATATATATTATAGGTGAAGGATCTACTTCATTGATGCACTACAAAAAAACACCTTTGAGCAGAGGCTTCTGTGGAACCTCCCTTCCAAAAAAAATTCCTTGTTTGTTCAAAGCGAAGGTTGCTAGTGGAGGAAAGTGATCGAAGGTTTTAGTGGAGCTCTTTAATCGATGCGCTTGAATAATATAAATCGCATTGGTGCACCCATATGTATAGTGTGTCGATGTGTTTATAACCATGCACCCTAAAGTCATTATAACTAATCCATAGAAAAAATAGGTTTATTTTAATTTTAAACAATCTTTGAGCGATGCGTCGTAAACTTATATGCCTGTCAATGTGTTACATTCTATAATGCACCAAATGAGTTTATACATTTTTCTATGAATTATTGGCTTTTATTTAAAAATGAACAGAAATGTTTCAATGTGCACACATAGAAGGTTCCTTGGTGTTTTCCTGGTACAAGCACACCAATAAACGTTTCCATATTTCTTGATATCACAGATACCGGTGCATCATTAGAAAATAAGCACACCAATGCGTCTATATGTAAGAAGCATCGAACTAGGTTTAAGCATTATGTTTTAAAATATAGGTTTTTAATTTAATAAAAAACCACGTGGTGTGCTTAATAGCATATACATGCACCAATGCACCTAATGGATTACATTGATCCACAAATTTTTAAAAATATAATAGTGTGCTACGAACAATAAATGCATGGGTGCATTTGACTAACGAGCACAAAGATGTTTGGTAAATAAATTAAAGAAATTACCAAATCGTTATTTCAGTTTTACTATTCCTTCAAAGCTTCCAACCATACAAGCACCGGTTCTCACCATCCATGTAAGACCACCCCATTCTCAATGCTATTATGTTTCCAGTTTCCTCAAGTCTTTTGCTACATCAATGGATTTAGTTTGTTGTTGAATTTTGCAAAATTGTACCATATTTTCATTTTTTTATCTACATGGAAACCGTGCCTTTTTGGCAGGGAAGAGACAAAGTAAATTGTTTGTTATCTTCTCACTTACATTTTTAGTAGATTATGTAGAATTTTGATTAAATTTGCCTTTTATTTTTCATCATAAAAAAAATTGCATTGTGCATTCAAGTTGTTTAGCTAGCACCAAACTATGTAGTGCATCCTATAAATTTATAGGACACACCATTAATAGTGTGTTGTTTTACGTTGTTTGCAATAGTAAAATAGCAAAAACATCAAAAAGCTTGCATTTGTTTGGTACTCTTTGTAATATTAACTGTCACTATACTTGATGCTTCTTGATATTACAAACACATTGTTGAGGACTTTTTTAGAAAAATATCTTGGACTTTCCAGTGCTCTTTATAATTATAGATGGCACTATCTTTGGTGTTTCTTGATATTATAAACACATAGGTGAGTGCTTTATATATAATAAAAATATCCCAAACTTGTCAATGATCTAGGAAATGTACAAATACGCTGCTAGTGGTGCCTCCCTATATATCACATGCATTGACAAGTTTTGTTTAAATAAATAATTTTCTCACACTTTTTGGCGCACTTTTAAATGTTTAATAGCACCACGACCAAAGCTCATGGACACCATAAGCACATCGTAAAACACAACAGGTAAATTTGATTCACCCGCTTTGTTCATCTTCTTTGTAATGTTAGGTGGCACCGTTCTCGATTTTTTTCAATATTATAAACACATATTTGAGGGAACATTATATCCAAAAATATCTCAAGTTGTCAGTGCTCTAGGAAATGTATAGATCCACCGTTAGTGGTGCCTCCTTACATATCAAAGCAACGATAGGTTTTGTTTAAATAATTCACTTTCCCTTGCTTTCCAGTGTGCAATATCATATTTGTCGATGCTCTTGTACATCATAAGCACATTGTGGAACACAAATAATTAATATGATTAGGCCTCTCTCTCAGCTCTCTTTATAATATTAGGTGGCAATGTTCTTAGTGCATCTCAATATTATAAATGTATAATTGAGTGCATTCCATCTATAAATAATTTGGCAGGCTTGTCAATACTCTAGGAAATGTACAAAGTCACTATTGGTGGTGCCTCCGTACATGTCAAGTACATGTCAGTCTTTTTTAAAATTTAAAATCCTCTTATATATATTAGGCACTACTACATTTTTTACTTATAGGGGTGACTCTCTTCTGCCCCCAAAAGTGACTGTTGGGGGTGGTTTTGGTTTTAGAGGCGGTCTTGAAAAAACCACCCCCAAAAGCACCGACGCTAAAAGTTTGGGCTTTTAGGGGCGATTCTAAAAGAGATCAAAACTACCCCCAAAAGTGACTTTTTGGGGCGGTTTTGAACCCCCCCGTAGATACCTACGGGGACAGTTTTGAAACCCCCCCCCAAAAGTCACTCTTACAAATCTATGTGGGCAATTTGGACCCCCCCCCAAAGTCGTCGATGCTAAAAAGTCTGGGATTTTATGGGTGGTTCTAAAGAGATCAAAATCACCCCCAAAAATCACTTTTGGGAGCGGTTTTGTGTTGATGTATATGTAACTTTGGAATGTATTTCATATATGTATATTGTATTCCTATAGAGATGTTATTATTCCTCTATACGGAAGTGTCGTCATTTATATTGTAAGTGTCGTAACTTATACTTGATGGGTTATTAGACCACCTTGTTGGGGTCGGCCCTGTATAAGTCATGTGGGTCAAAGGGTTATTAGATCACCCTATTGGGGGTCGGCCATGTGGGTCAAAGGGTTATTAGACCACCCTAGTGGGGGTCGGCCCAGTCAGCATTATGTTATGTGGTTAAGTTCGATCCTACATGATTTATGTAAAAGGAAAGTCAAGTCAAGTATAAATAGAGTGCGGGAGGCACTCTATTTGACAACTCACTTCTCACTCATGCACTCAAGGAGGAGTGGCGCACTTATGGAGGAGGAGGATCTGCTGCTAGGATATGTCTATCTCTTGTTTGGGTTGTATCATTGCTCTATCTATCTCTGAGGAATTTATTGGGGTTTTTCACCTTTATGGTTTTCCCCAAGTAAATCTTTGTGTCTCTTGCGTGCTTGCATTATTGTCTCCATGATTGATATGTTGTAGATATGTTGTACATGTTGTTCTCTCAGTTAAGATCCTAGATCAGATTGAAGTAAATTCTGAAAATTTAACATGGTATCAGAGCTAGCCTGAAAGAAGGCATGATATGGCATGTATGACACTTGTTGCACTTACGATGCTAGGGCTTGATATAGCAAAAACTAGTCATCGTAGCACTTTCGCTATAAATCCGTTTTGGAAAAGTTTTCGGATCTGCAATCTTTACAGGTCGAAGATTAAATCCCCATGTACCTTGTGTCCAAAGGAAAACCTCTAATTCGTTGTACTTTGTGATTTATGATCTGTACAATATAGGGTTTCTGCCTCTTCCAGATCTGAGTCAAAATCAGGTGACCTTGGGAAAAAGGTCATAACTTGGGCTACGAAGCTCCAAATGAAATTTCGTAAAAAGTGACAGGTAGTACACAGACTGTACTATCTCAGGAAAAAATTTCATGGGCCGAAGTTGAACAAGTGACATGTGGCATGCCGTACAAGTTCGCTCTCCTGTATTATCCCATAAACAGGTCACGTTGCGACACTTGGCATAACTCTCTCTCAGAGAGTCCAATTGAGGTAAGACCTGTCAGGATGGAAATATAACAGGGTGAGCTATCTCAGGAAAAGTTTTCAGAGGCTGAAGTTGAAACAATGACACGTGGCACGCCGTACAAGTTCGCTCTCCTGTATTATCCCATAAACAGGTCACGTTGCGACACTTGACATAACTCTCTCTCAGAGAATCCAATTGAGGTCAAAACTGTCAGGATGGAAAGATAACAGGTCGGGATATCTTAGGAAACTTTTTCAGACCCTGTGGATCGAAAAGTTCGGAGGTACACCAGAAACAATCAGGTACATATTTCTGTCAAAACAGAATTATTTTTTAGTACCTTCATTCATGGCTTTCGGAATTTAGGGCTTCGGAGAAAGTTGGAATTTTTGTAATCAGAGACCACGGCTGGATGCTACTCATCAAAATCAAAATTTAGAGACCAAGATCAGAATTTTTGGTTGGGCAGAAGGCCGGGCTTGATCAGACCCTAGTTCGGTACTTTGATCAGAAAAGTGGAAAATTAGGGCTTCTGTAAAAATGGGAATTTTTGAAATCTGTGACCACGGCTGGAAGCTCCTCAGAAAAATAGAAGCTTAGAGCTTTGGATCAAACCTTTTGATTGGGCAGAAGAGTGGGATTCATCAAACCCCAGTTCAGGGTCACATCCAGTGAATCTGGAAGTTTCAAAGGAAAAATTGAGGAGTGAAACTTTGCAGTTTTCAAATTCTCAATATACCAGCTTGATCAGCTCATCAAGGCGCGTATTTCTATCCTTTCGGAAGTTTGAAATTAAAAGTTTGAATTTTTGGGGTTTCTCTAACAAACCCATATCCAGCTCCAGGTCTAGTTCTTGCAAATCAAGTGGATTGGGTTAATCCTAGAAGAAGATGGATTGGTCACCTGCATAACTAAAGAAGTTCCTGTTTCAGAGGGAGATGAGGCTAAGGCCTTACATAAGAATATTACAAGCGATCTCGACAGGTATGACTCATCGAGGTATGTTTTGAGATTTGTTCATGATTAAGTTTATGGTATGTTTGTCTTCATGTTATTACGGTTAGTACAATCTTGATTTTAGACTTGTCGTATCACCTTAATAAAATTATGAATGCATGATAGAAAATATTCATTGATTAGGGTGTTGACACTTATGATTGTACTAATGCATTATGGTGTTGTATGAGGTTTATGTTGTCTACTAACATGAAAGGTACACCAAGAAAGACAAATCATGTTTTGGCTCAAGAACATATGATCATGATGACATGAGGACAAAGATTCATCCATTGTCATGGATCTCATAGAAGATCCATTTACGAGGTATGTATAACTTGGTTTTATAATGGTTAACCTATGAGATATACAGGTTACTAGCACAAGTCATTGAAGAAGAACAAGAAGACATCATGTGAGTATGTTAGATAGCACGCTAATCCAAGTATGTTTTTCCTATATCAAGATAGAATCCTACCTTGTGTTAGGATCTTATACTGTTGTGTTGTTGATAATGATTATTCATGAAGTCATAGGTTTGAATAGTCATGGTTGTATGCATATTATGTTTCTGACCATAATTGATGATATGACTAACCAGAAGAATCATGAAGGTATAGGTTTGAGTAATCACAGGTTTTATGCATATTATATCTCTTATCTTGATTGATGATTTAACTAACCAAAAGAGTCCTATGATCAAATAAGAATATGCATGAGTAAAAGAAGACTCCCCTGAAACCTTGAATTCTAATGTTTATTATCTGTGTTTGAAATGATCCTGACTATACATGCTTGAGATTATTGTGTTTTGATAATATTAAGATTATACTAATGAATGTTTGATTACGTATGAGACCTAGAGGATAACACAATGACGATACTAACAAGCATAGGGATCGAGAATGAATATAAGTTCAAGGACAAGTAATCCAAGAAGAAAAGATCAAGAGGGAGTACACTCCAGTGGTTTCTACAAGGATGCAGATATTCAGGGGGAGTTGACCATCTCTCTACATTACACAACAGAAAGGTGTAGAAGAAGCTACTTCAGATTAGGACTCCAGTAGCTCCTGCAACGAAGCGAAGACTCAGAGGGAGTCCACCCAATGAACAAACAAAGATAAGTATTTGAATTGTCATTTCTTAAATAATACTGTTCAATAATATATATACTGATGTTCCTAGAATTAGGTTGTGTATTATGCATATTAGAATAATTGCATTGATGAACAGTATACTACTAATATGCATGGGTAAGTGGCCTATGGCATTGTACAACATTCCATTGCTACTTATCTAGAATGAAACCTCTTTGCTGACATGTTGGGAGTTGTGCACACTCTTAACAATGTTCTGGTAGAGATTGGAAGGCATCTAGAAAGTTACGGGATATGGATAAATGTTGTATTGAAGCATTGGCTAAGATAATTGCATGACTGTATGACATATTTCTTTATGTGCAAGAATTTGTTCTGAAAATTATGAGATGTTTCTAATCATGCAATTTAACCTGTTTTGTAGGAAAGACCGTATATCTTCACCTACAAAAGGACTACAACATTTGTTCCAGCAACAAAGATATCTATTGAAGATATTGAAGTTTCCAGGATCTGGGATGAAGAAATGGAATGCCATGATCCGTCGATCATGAAGAATGATGTTTGGGATGTAGTCCCAAGACCTGAAGGGAAGTTTGTTATGACTTCCAAATGGATCTATCAAGATCAAGCATGCTACAGATGGCAGCATAGAGAAATATAAAAGTGATGAAATAGAAGATACACCAGATGGATTCAAGACAACTTTCTTGAATGGTGTAATTGAAGAAGAAGTGTATGTGGAGCAGCCACTTGGTTTTGAGACACATGACAAGGAGTCATATATGTGCAAAAACTTGGGTATGATGCACCACTTTCTAGGTATGGAGGTGTGGCAGAGTGCAGATGGAATCTTCCTTGAACAAGGGAAGTATGCAGTAGAGATCCTGAAGAGGTTCGGGATGATGGACTGCATGGCTATGGCATCGAACCTGAAGCTTCTGTGTGATGCTTCATCTGAACCAGTTGATGTCACTATGTATCGTCGGATGATTGGGTCCTTGATGTACCTGACGAACATGAGACCAGATATTTGCTTTGCGGTGAACACATTGAGCCAGTTCCTTACAGATCCGAGGAGTGTTCACCTGGTTGTTGTAAAGCATATTCTGAGGTACCTGAAAGGTACAGTGGATTATGGGCTCAAGTATGAGGTGAATCAAAAGTTTAACCTGCAGGGTTATGTTGATTCAGATTAAGCCGGCAGTACTGCAGATAGGAAGAGCACATGTGAGTGCTGCTTCAGTATGGGATCAGGTGTGATCTCTTGGTTCAGCAGGAAGCAGTCCTGCGTAGTACTGAGTACAGTTGAGGTAGAGTATGTTGTAGCCTGTTCAGCTAGTTGTGAGGCAGTATGGCTACGAAAGCTACTGTCTGAGTTATTTGATCTCCTGTTGGATGCTACTGGTATCTTTTGTGATAACCAGAGTTGTGTGAAGCTGTCCGAGAACCTAGTGTTTCATGACAGGTCGAAACACATAGAGATCAAATATCACTATATCAGGGATATGGTGCAGAGAGGAGCTATGAAGCTCCTGTACATTGCGACAGACGAGCATATTGCAGATGTACTGACGAAGCCACTAGCCAGGGTGAAGTTCGAGTACTTCAGAGAGAGGCTTGGCGTTCTTCAAATCAAGGACACTTCGAGGAAGAAGTGATGGACACATTTGTTGAAGCCATTCCAAGCATGTTGGAAGGAGGATCCTTCACATGGCTGTGGATGTAAGCACTGGATGACGAGCATCAGGATGATGTTCTGGTTTCTGCTTGGATATGATCAGTTGGATCATTTTTATATGTATGTATGCATCATGTTGGATGTTGGATATGATCGGTTGGATCATGTGTATGTATTTTGTATAAGCATCATGTTGGATGCTTGGACCATGTATCTGTATATGTATCAGGTGGATACATTGTATGATCAGGTAGATCATGTATGTTGATGGATACATTGTGTGGATCATGTATCGATGTATCAGGTGGATACACTATGTATATTGATATGTATCGGGTATGATTAGGTAGATCATGTATGTTGATGGATACATTGTGTGGATCATGTATCTATGTATCAGGTGGATACACTATGTATATTGATATGTATCAGGTATGATCAGGTAGATAATGTATGTTGATGGATACATTGTGTGGATAACGTATCTATGTATCAGGTGGATACACTATGTATGATGATATGTATCAGGTAGATACTTGGTGTGCATCAGATGGATGCATTGTATGATCAGGGTGATCGTGGATGACGAGCTTCTCCAGATGACATGGAGCAGGATGTTGCAGTGATGATGATTAGGATGATCATGTGTACATCAGGATGATGTATGGTGAGTATCAGATGATACTTTGTGGCCGTGGATCAGGTTGTGCAGATAAGCATGTAATTTGTGCCCTGGGATATTTGCAGATGGTCTTTCGAGGTTTTGCCTATGGCATGTAATTCGTACCCTGGGACATCTGGAAAATGCTCTTTCGAGGTTTTGCTTGGGAGGACATATAATTTGTGCCCTGGGAGATCTGCATATAGTCTTTCAAGGTTTTGCCTATGGCATGTAATTCGTTGCCCTGGGATATCTGACAGATGCTCTTTCGAGGTTTTGTCCTATGGCATGTAATTTGATCCTAGGAGATCTGGACAGGATGAAAAAGGCCTCAGATGCTTCAGCCAGGTTTTGTGGTGGACCACATGTCATGTGCTCCTAGGAGATCCGACAGGTAGAGTTGTGTGCTTGTAACAACCTGGGATGCTTCAGCCAGGTTTTGTGGTGAGATCACATGTAATGTGCTCCTGGGAGATCCGACAGGTAGAGCTGTGTGCTAGCAACAGCCTGGGATGCTTCAACCAGGTTTTGTGATGGGTCACATGTAATGTGCTCCTGGGAGATCCTACAGGTAGAGCTATGTGCTTGTAATAGCCTGGGATGCTGCAGCCAGGTTTTGTGACGCACGTAATAAGTCCTGAGGATTCCACAGTATGGCCAGTGATGATGAAGACCTGCAGGTGGTGGGCTTACATCCAGTATGAAAAAGGACTGGCTTTGTAGAACTTCCTATGACGAGTAGATTCAGAGATTGATTGAGATAGAAGCAGCAGTGACGATGATGATGACTCGATGACGATTATCCAGTGACGATGATCCAGAGAAGATGACTTGTGCTAGAAGACCTGTGTTGAGAAATACCTTCCTAGTTAAGAGGGAGTGTTGATGTATATGTAACTTCGGAATGTATTTCATATATGTATATTGTATTCCTATAGAGATGTTATTATTCCTCTATACGGAAGTGTCGTCATTTATATTGTAAGTGTCGTAACTTATACTTGATGGGTTATTAGACCACCTTGTTGGGGTCGGCCCTGTATAAGTCATGTGGGTCAAAGGCACCCTATTGGGGGTCGGCCATGTGGGTCAAAGGGTTATTAGACCACCCTAGTGGGGGTCGACCCAGTCAGCATTATGTTATGTGATTAAGTTCGAGCCTACATGATTTATGTAAAAGGAAAGTCAAGTCAAGTATAAATAGAGTGCGGGAGGCACTCTATTTGACAACTCACTTCTCACTCATGCACTCAAGGAGGAGTGGCGCACTTATGGAGGAGGAGGATCTGCTGCTAGGATATGTCTATCTCTTGTTTGGGTTGTATCATTGCTCTATCTATCTCCGAGGAAGTTATTGGGGTTTTTCACCTTTATGGTTTTCCCCAAGTAAATCTTTGTGTCTCTTGCGTGCTTGCATTATTGTCTCCATGATTGATATGTTGTACATGTTGTTCTCTCAGTTCAGATCCTAGATCAGATTGAAGTAAATTCTAAAAATTTAACATTTTGACCCCCCCCGTAGATACCTATGTGGGTGGTATTGACCCCCCCCCCCCCCCGCTTAGATACCTGTGAGGGTGGTTTTGACACCCCCCCCGGGTAGATACCTATGGGGATAGTCTTGAACTCCCCCTAAAAGCTCTCTTACAAATCTACGGGGGCAGTTTGGAACCCTCTCGAGTCACTGATGCTAGAAAATCTGGGATTTTAGTGGCAATTCTGAAAGAGATCAAAACCGCCCCCAAAAGTGACTTTTGGGGGCAGTCCTAAACAACCCCCGTAGGTATTTACGGGGGGGGGGTTCAAAAACACCCCCAAAAGTCTCTCTTACAAACCTACGAGGGCGGTTCTGAACCACCCCCAGCTAAACTCACTCTTACAAACCTATGGGGGCGATTTTGAACCCCCCTCATAGACTCCTACATGGGGAATTTTGGAATCTCCCTCATAGACTCCTACGAGGTCAGTTTAGAACTCCCCTCATAGAGTTCTACGGGGGTAGTTATAAACCCCCCTCATAGACTCATACGGGGGAAGTTATAAACCCCCTTGATAGACACCTATGGGGGTAGTTATAAACCCCCTCATAGCTACCTACAAGGGCAATTATAAACCCCCCTCATAAAAACATACAAAGACGGTTTGAAACCCCCTTCGTAGCCATTAATAAATCATCATAAAAAATATTTTATTAGAAATAACAATATTGCAATATCGACATGAGGGAACAGAGGAATAGAACCACCAACCTCCTACTTATAAGACAGGTGCTCTTCCATTGAGCTAGCACCCTCTGAGAATTGGGGAGAGGAGCAATATTAACATCCAAATTACATAATTTGTAATTCTAAGAAAAAATAATAAGATCCAAAGACAACAATGCTCAAAATCCAATTTATTTTTCCAAAGATGACCATGCTTAAAATCCAATTTATTTTTCCAAACACAATAGTAAGCACAAAAATCTACCTCATTAGAGATTTGGATGAAGAAGTAAAAATCCAACTTAAGTCTGGAATGGTTCAATTTGGAAAACTTGGGTGAAGCTCTTGTGGATACTCCACTTAATAGTATAATTAATTTCCTCCTTTGTGGGGAGAAAGTGAGGCAGGGCATCAAGTGAGATTGAGTAGGGAGAGAGGCAATCAATCAAAATAATACCCATCGGCTTAAAAAGCAACTATGGCTCATAGAGCCAACAATGGATCTGACTTGTTTGGCCAAGGATGGAAGTCTCTCAAAAGAGTAGAGTGCCAAAAAGGCATATCTCTCGCATCTTAAAGGGGAGTCTACCATATGTCATACTCTATGAAGATAGATTATAACTATGAAGGTTGTTTCGAGGTGAAATTGATATGCAAAAAACTATACATGTACAATATACCATTGAATGTTCCTTTGCAATGAATACAACATTGGAGCATGATAGTTTGTGTTATCACCTAGAAATTCCTATGCTAAAAGAATCCAACGGTGTCAAGATAACTTTAGGAAGTAGGTCCACATCATTGTTTTAACATCCTCTTAACCCAGAATTGGTGCATTTCCAAATCAAAGGGGTTATCCCTAAATGACTTAAGGCTCAAGGTATGAATTCACGGGGGGATGCAATACCTCGTGAGGATCTCTTCAGTCTATTTTTTATGGATAGGTCTAGGAATTTTAAAGTCCTATTCATGGCTATGATATCATTGTTAAATGTGGTCCATGGTCTACCTTAATCTATCAATTGGACCATTGATGGATTCCTTTACAAAGAGTGATACTTTCGAGTTATAGTTCTCTGTTGTATTGAGAAGAATGAGGCCATTATTGGTGCTCCCACAAGGCTAAGAAAGTTCTTTAAAACAATTGTTGTGTTTATGATAGAAATTTGTGGTTATAAATGGAAACAATTTTGCACTTAGAATCTATAATTTTCTTGAAACTAGGCTGAGAATCTAAATATGAATGGTGAAATCTGCAAATAATAGATATTCTAACATAATTTCTACTAATATTAAGGCTAAAATTTGACTAAACAAAACTAATTTTGAAAACTTATAGAACTTGGATGTGAAAGTTGAATCAAGATGTTGGAATTTGTTTTTAATTATTTTTTCAAACTCATCTAAAACAAAAAAAAAACTAATGAAAAAGTGCTCAATACTGATTCACCCCCCTCTCAGTATTGTTGAATTTTCCATCAATTGGTAATAGAGTCGGTTCCTTCAGGAAAGTCTAACAATTGGAAGGAAGATCTCTGGGGCACTCATGGATATATATGAAGATCTCATCTCTCCCAATACTGCTCCATTGTTTGATGGTTCATATTATGAGGTTTGGAAATTCAGGGTGAGAATAGTTTTACAAGCACAAGGTTTTGACATCTGGGAATCTATTTTGAAAGGTCACATTGCTCCAAAAAGACCACCAAAAACTACAATCAAGAAGGAGTTAAGAAAGACCAATGCAATGGAAATGGATACCATCTTGCATGGACTATCTAATTTTGTGAAAGATAAAGTTGGAAAGTGTACATCAGCTAAAGAGCTCTGGGACAAGCTACAAAATATCTACACAAAGGGATCTCTCCATCATGAACATGAAGACAATCAAAAGGAAAGTTTAGATTCAAAAAATAAGAACATCCAGAAGCAAATGATGAAGTTATTGAAAACAAGAGCAATGCTTCAAAGATGAAGAAGATTCAGAAACTAAAGGGGTAGTGGATCTTGAAGCATAATTGATTGAAGCTCTAGATGAATTGAGGAAAGAAAGAATGAAGAACAAGATTCTAATGGAACAACTTCATAGGTATCAAGCTAAGAATATATTGTCAATTGAAGAGGCTTACAAGACTGAAGAAACATTGGAAAATCAACTAAAAGAGAAAGGAAGCTTACAACCCCCTGGTTTATCAGCTCTAGTTGAAAGGAGGCTACAACCCCCTCTTTTTCAGCTCCAACTGAAAGGAGGATATAACCCCCCGGTTTATCAACTCCAACTAAAAAGAGGCTACAACCCCCTGGTATACCATAGGATCTAACCTGTAGAGAGAACTCTAATCCTTCATGAGTTCCAACTAGTAGAATTTGGAAAATAAATGACTACGTGACTAAAAAAAATAGTCACGAAAGTGTTTTTAATCTAAATACTACTAAATTTGAGCAACACAACTAAAAATGACTAATTTAGTCATGGGATAAAAATACGACTAAATAATAAGTCAAACAACTAAAAATGCCTAATATAATATATAAAATAATAATATTCCCAAATTTGAAAAACCCAAAACCCAAATTCACACTTTGTTCTTGTTTATTTGTTGCCCGTTTTCATGAAGAAAAGGAGTTATGCATTCACGTGAAAATTCAATAGGCCTATGGAGAAGGTAAGTGTTGCTTTTAAAGGGGAGTATATGAGCTCTGCTGCCTAAGAGGTTGAGCGGAACAGGCTAGTGTTTTTTGAGGGATGCTTGTTTACGTTTGATCTGGAAGACCTACTGAGAGCTTCGGTTGAAGTGATCGAAATGAAAAGTATTTGGTTGGAATACTCCAATTGGGATGCAAGCTAGAACATACATATTCCCCCACTGAATTGGCCCTTATATATTCACAGGTATCCCATGCCAGGGAAGGAGGGAATTGAACAAGGACATTTGTATTCTCATGCGGCCTTCCTATATTCAGAAGACAAAGATCAGGACACCATCGATTGTTTATGTGGGAGTGGTAGGCCAAGTATTCTAGGAAGGAGGGTGTTGTCACCAGGCTTGCTTTCCTCTACCGAATTTTTCAACATTGATATTTTGTTAAAGCTTTGAATGTTTCTATAATATTGATATTAAAAACAACTTCAAGGGAAAGCTTGAGTTATTTATTCTCCAAAAATTGCAATAGTCTACAAGTTTTGCAAGCGTTCATTCCCAAAGGTCATGACATATCATGCAGCAAATGCCCAATGTTTAAGTGTTGCAAGCATTCATTTCTTTATAGTCAACGCATCTTTATGTTGCCTTCATTAGTTTGAAGATACACACCGGGAAAATGGAATTCTGAAGACTTTACTTATTCAACTCAAAAGTGCCAGAATTGCTGCCAAGCGTCAATTGAATGGATGCATGAGTGAAAGTTGGTATTTAAAACCACATTTGGCAAGCTTGAAATTACCAAACCACCGAAACATTGTTGTCACATTCAGTTAGTAAAGCATGCATTACTTTTGATGAGGGTTTCATGTGAAAAGTGCCAGAATTGCTGCCAACGATTTCTTTCTTGTTCGTTCCTTTGAGAAATCTTAAAGCCACCAGTTCAAGATTTAAGGGAAGAATACCCATGGAAATAAGCCAAAAATCCCTTCAAATCATGATAAGAGCGTCCAGGTGTGAGTAGCATTCGCATGGGATCACCAGAAATGCAGAGCTACACGTATTTATCCCACAGGGGTTCTAAATACAAGGATAATACGGTGAAGTTGGAAAACATTCCTGGATTATATCTAGTTTTCAAGCTCCGTGATGGTTGTGAACAATGTGTGGAAAGCATCCAAGGAAACCCATAATAGTAGATTGATAGCTAGCATAATAGCTGACAGAGTATTGAATAGAATGTTACAGATCTGAAGAATAGGAGGCATAAAATCAGAATGTCTGGCAGCATAGGATCATCATCAAGTATTTCTCCCAGATATTCATCAGTCAACAACTCTATTAATTCGATATTTTTGCAATTGTTCAAGATTTGTATTTATTTTTAGATTTTGGTTATGATTTGTTTCCTAAAACAGGTGATAGAGCATGTCTTGGGCTCAAAAATCATTTCTAGATTTTATGGCAGTGGTGGAGTATATATCCCAAATTTTATGGCAAGGATCGACAGGCAAAATATTAGTTCCATATTTTCAGGTTGTTAGTAAGCATATGACAGTCAAATATTTGGTAAAAGGACACTTGGTATTAATAGCTGGCAGTTGAGTTATTTTCTCCAGATTTCCTGCCAGGGAGCTCGAGATTGTCTTTATTTTAAATTTGTAAGAGATCATCTTTTAGAAAGGATCATCGATCCTTGAATTTTGTAATGTAATATTATAAATAGGCATATTAGAGATTGCAATAGGAGGGAGGTCCCAGCTAAGGGCTCGAGAGCAGAGGAGAGAGAGTTCTTCCTTTCAGGAGAACGCAGGGGACTGTAGGTTGGCAGTTGTGGGAGTAATGCTTGATCATTTGTAAGCACATCTGTGTAGCATGAGCATTTTGCAGCTTCAGTAACAGGTTCTAGTTTTGAATAAAACATGATGATGATTTGCCCTTGTGTTTTATAAATTGTCTTTCTGATAATTCTGTTATGTATATGGTCATTCATATTCCATTGCAATAACTCTCATCGTGTGAAGACAGTTATCTTTTATTTTTATAAACATTAACAGTTTCACTTCATGTTTTAAGATCATAGTGCCTAGATATTGAACTTTGTGATTGACTCCATGTTATACAACATCTGTTGAATTCTCTTGCTGCTCTGATTCATACTAGCCTGTCACTTTAAATGCTTTGATCTTCTGATAAACACCTGTATTTACCAATCTGTGATATATACCAGCTCTGTTTATTGTAAATTGTGTGATGTTTTGATTTCATACCAGAACTGTGTAATTTGTATAAACTAGTAATACTAGCCTAGTGCCTTCTAGTACTGTGAGGTTCCATTAGCCCTGGTTTGATACCAGCTTGTGTTTTTAATTTGATTTCATTTGATTTTTTAACAAAGATTTCCTTAAGCTTGAATCCCGTAGTCTAGGTTCAACTTTAGGGATAACAGAGGGCAATCAACTGATCTGGAAATTTGAGTGATCTAGCCTCCTGGGTGCTTGCTGGAAGGGGGCCAGGGTTATCGATACAACTATTTGACTGCTTTCCCACCATTCTAGAAAGTAGGAAGAATGGTATTGACGGATAGGGTAAACCTCTTTAGGTATTGAACTGGGGAGGCACCAAGCAAGGATGAGAAGCTCCTCATCTATGCACTAGTAGAATTTGGAAGTAGTAATCGACGCAGGTTCATTTTGAATGTAACTTCAAAATATGCAGTGATTGTTACATTGATGCAACAAACATTGGGAGGAAATGTTCTGGATGCAAGGATCCTTACGAATGTGGCGATTTAGATGATCCCCATGTAGCTTCTAAGAGTCCTTTGTCTCTTCCTACTCCTAATGGAGAACCCAAGTTGGAGAGGAGGTTGTCATTGATGAAATCAAGCAATGCCAAGTCCATCCTTTTCAGTATCCAAACTACAAAATTTGATCACAATCATTGGCTTTTTGAGACAAATGGAACTTACGGATATGGTAATGCTTTTTGGCCTAAGGAGGAGTCCTTTTTCGGAAGACGGAGACATAATGGCTGGGAATATCTCTCATCTGAATGATAAGTATTGGAAGCCTCTTACTCGCAATATTCAAATCGTTGTTGGCATTCTCAACCCTTACAGGTACCATTTCTACCATCTCATTTGAATACATTGATAAAGATTTATTTTCTCATGTGTGGTTATGAGTAGGATTTTATTTTGTCTGGGTTGGATAATATTATTGTTGTTGTAATTCACTTGATGAATGAGTCTCTTACTCTTGTCTTGTACTTTCCTTTTTCATTGAGAACCTTTTTTATGTTAGCCTAGTAAAATTATGACAAGTAAGAAAATGCAATTACTTATTGTGGCAAGATTGATTGCTTTGGTACTCTTCCTCACTTGGTGAATCAAGAATCCCAATGTTGATGCAATGTGGTTATGGGGAATGTCAATAGCATGTGAGCTCTGGTTTTCCTTCTCATGGTTGTTGGATCAGTTATCTAAATTATGCCCATTAATAATGATATTGATCTCAATGTTCTCAAGGAGAAATTTGAGCGGTTAGGCCCTAATAATCCAATAGGAAAATCTGATTTGCCAGGAATCGATGTGTTTGTTTCTACTGCCAATCTAGAGAAGGAGCAACCACTAGTAATTGCTAATACTATCCTAAATTATGCCCATTAATAATGATATTGATCTCAATGTTCTCAAGGAGAAATTTGAGCAGTTAGGCCCTAATAATCCAATAGGAAAATCTGATTTGCCAGGAATTGATGTGTTTGTTTCTACTGCCAATCTAGAGAAGGAGCAACCACTAGTAATTGCTAATACTATCCTATCAATCCTTGTTGCTGATCATATAATGGAGAAGCTTGCATGCCATGTATTAGTTGATGGAGGTGCTCTTCTCACATTTGTAGCCATGGAAGAAGCAACAAGCTTTGCAGACCTTTGGGTTCATTTATGTCGCAAGCATAACATTAAACCCCACAATCATGAGAGTTACTTCAACATCAAGGGAGATCCCACCAAGAACAAACTGCGACAGGAATTTGTCAAGGATCACATAAAGACTAAGAGGGAGTATGATGAGTTCAAGGTGCCAATCAATGGGCTATCAAATTCAATTAGGCACAGGTCAGATGCTTATCATGCTTGAGAGGAAATAAAAGTTGTGAAGCTTGAAAGGAAAAATGAAGCTGACCTTAGATAATCTGTAAAAGTTCCTAAAGCTACATGGATGGCTGATAGTACTCATTGGCCAGGGACATGTAAAGTTACTAGTAAGGAACATTCAAGAGGACACCATGTTGGAACCATTCAGGTATGAATTTTTATCATCTTTCACAATGTTGTATCGGTAAATTAGATATTTTTGAATTTTCAATGCTCATATTAAGATATTCTTCTTTAGTTTTATCGGAAGGTCATGATCATTGATAAACAATTCATAGATAATGATAATAATAGTAGTCTAATTTAAGGTCACAGCCTAGCCAGACATCAAATTGACATATAAGGCTCCCTTATTTATGGGACCCCTTAAGTGTTTTGAAAGTGATCAAAAGCAATCTAGCTCTCTACTCGTGGTGCTAATGCTTCTCCTATGCAATTTGTAGGTTATGCTTAGACCTCCTAGCGATGAATCGCTTATTGCCAGTGTGGATGATAAAGTTATTGACTTTAGTGACGCAGATACCCATTTTTCTATGCTAGTGTATGTATCACACGAGAAACGACCAGGGTATGATCACAAAAAGAAGGTAGGTGCAATGAATGCCCTTGTTCGGGATTCTACAATCATGTCTAATGACCCATTTATTCCAAACCTTGACTGTGACCACTAAATTTACAATTCACAAGCATTGAGGGAGGGAATGTGCTTTATTATTGACCGTGGAGGAGATGGTATCTTTTATGTTCAGTTCCATCAAAAAATTGAGGGAATTGATCCTAATGATCGCTATGCCAACCACAATATAGTCCTTTTTTATGTAAATATGAGAGATCTTGATGGCTTGTAGGGCCCTGTATATGTTGGAACATGATGTGTGTCTGAATGGATTGCTCTATATGGGTTTGATACTCCTAGAGGAAAGGATAATAGGTGCTACTATGGCAGAGCTACAAGGGTGAATCCTAGGAATGGAGATGCAATTGGTTTGTCGATGGGAAACGATGATGATGAGGGCATGGGTTTATCCCTTCTTCCCAAGTCCTTCGGTAACTCCAATCTTCTGGATGAATCCATCCCATTCGCAGAGTTTCAGGACTGGTCTCTAGCATATCACCCTGGGGTGAAGAATGGGCACCCACCTGGTGCCTTCATCCTTCCTCGTGAACCTTCGATGCTTCCATTGTTGCAGAGGCTATAAGTGTGATATCATGCTAGCATGAGGACAAAACAGAGCGGGGATAGAGAGTAGGCTAGATTTATGGTTTAGTCATAGAGGATGTGCCCATTGGATACCACATGCACAACATGGAATGGAAGTCTGTATATTGTGTGACCACGAGGGATGCTTTCAAAGGGACAACTCTAATAAACTTAACAAACAAATTACACCAAGTCCTGAGATGGGCAACTGGTTTGTGGAATTTTTTTTCTCTTGTAACAATGCAATATTTGTATCCTCATGAATGAAACTTCTACAGTGAGTATCTTATATGAACGTAGGGATCTATCCATTCACATATGTGTTCATCATAGTGTATTGCTTCATTCCAGTACTTTCCCTTTTCTATGGACAATTCATTGTGTAGACTCTCTCGATATCTTTTATGGTATACCTTCTTATTATTACCATAACACTTGCTCTCCTAGCCATTATGGAGGTCAAGTAGTCAAGTATCGAATTGGGAGAATGGTGGATAAATGAGCAATTTTGGTTGATATGAGGCACCACACATTTAGTTGTTTTCATACAAGGAATGCTCAAGGTTGTTGCGGGAATAGTATTATCCTTCGTCCTGACGTCCAAGTCTGGAGGAGATGATGTGGGCGATGGATTTGCCGATATTTATATAGTGAAGTGGACCTCACTTACGATCCCCCAATCACCATCATGATGGTTAACCTTGTAGGAATATATGTTGGATTTTCACAAATAGTTTACAGTGAGATTCCGCAACAGAGCAAACTTCTTGGTGGAGTTTTCTTCAGCTTATGGGTGTTGGCTCATCTCTAATCATTCACCAAAGGGATCATGGGAAGAAGGGGAAGTATTCTCAAGGAAGGCTTTACTATACCCGACCAGGACCCATCCATGGTATATTCTCTTCTTTCTCCATTATTGTATTTATCTTCAAAGATTGGGTGGTAGCAGAAAGTTTTTACGAAGAATAACTAGGTAATTCAATTGCCTATATTCTATGTTTATGGAGATCATCATGAAATGAAGCATACTTAATGTGCAATAGATCATTGTATCCTTTTATCTGCTTTTACTTTTTATTTTTTTTTCAATAAAACATAAAAACTAAAAGCAAAAATATCCTTCTTAGCAAACAATGCAACATCCATATCATCCCTATATCACCTAGAAGTTAATAACTGTAGTTAATAATTGGCCAAATGCGGGCATATTTTTTCCTCATGAAAATAAATTGCAATGACATGGATTGATTTCAAGAATATATTTGTTGTCATATTCATACATTCAAATATATCTTTGTCCCTGTTGTACTGCTACAGTCAAATGTACCTTTATCTCCATTGTATTGCTATGACCAGAGACCTCTTTACCTAATTATCATATCTACATACCTTGCAAGAAATGGCAGGTTACATGTTCCACTATGATTGTCTGCAAAACAAGATTATACAACTTTGCTCAATAAAATTGGGAGTGTATTCACAAAATATACAGATATAAAAACAAGCATTTTACTTGACAAAATAAATCGCAAAATACTTATCCTTTTATGTACACCAAGACAATGAAATGTAGGGTTTTTGCGGTTTTCTTAGACTTCATCTGTAAGAGAGCTTCTATTTCATCACTCTTGTAGTTTTTTTTTTTAACAGAAACATGGGAATTTAGATATATATATATATATAAAAGGCTATGCACAGCCATTCATTACAAAATTTGAGCCA
This sequence comes from Larix kaempferi, assembly GCA_027924585.1. Taxonomy (NCBI): domain Eukaryota; kingdom Viridiplantae; phylum Streptophyta; class Pinopsida; order Pinales; family Pinaceae; genus Larix; species Larix kaempferi. The sequence goes on along the minus strand of BSBM01000101.1, from coordinate 25,451,533 downwards.
TGATTCTGCTTCAAAAAGAGGTAAAATGCAGATTTTACAAGGGATTTGACTCTTAGATTCTTTGCTCCTAATTTTCCTGGAATTTCTAGTCATTTTACTGGGATATACCCTTACAAACTGTTTGCATAGCAAAAGACAAAAAAACATTTAGAAGTAGATGTTCTTTGAAAAACCTGCAGAGAGAGCAAATTCCAAAATTTCTGAGGAGAGAGTCTATCTGTAGTTCTGCTGCAAGAAAGAGGCACCTTCCAACATTCCCTGGTTGACAGACGGTGCTTCCTGAACCTGGCTGGTTTTACTGATGAAGGCAGAGAGATCCTCCTTAATGCTGTCAACCTTTCCCAGAAGTTCAATGGTATTTCTTTCAATGTCGTCCAGGCGGGACTCTACATAGGAGAGACGAGAATGAATATATTTAAATTCCATGTTCTGCTCTTTATTCTGGTCCGCAATGGAGCAAACCGCCGAATACGTCCTGCTTAGATAAACCTCGACTTCCGAGGTAACCTGGCTGAGAGTGGCAATGGCTTGCCTGATCCCGTCCATTATGCTGAGATGAAAACTGCTATCGCGAGGGTCCTCTTCAGACTGCCGAGGGTCGAAATCAGAGACAGAGAGGCTAAGCTGCTGTAGTCCAGGGCCGAGCGAAAGGAAATTAGTTTGCTCCATGTCGCGAAGAGACTTCCTATGACCGCCTTGCAGCAATAAATGCTGAAGCGTGAGAGCTCTGAGATTTGATGAGTAGCCACATGGCTTATGACAAGCCATTTGTTGGGAAGCGCGTGCATGTAAGTCCAGTTGCCCACTATGGGAGGAAAGCCTCCATTCCAAGCAATTCGAAGTTGATTTCATTGTGGGGTTGATGATGTCTATGTCTAGGTTCTTAGGGGATGAACTTATATCCCAAGACATTGTTTTGTAGAAGCTGGCCTTTCCCCAATGTAGCTCCAATATTGGCGAGCCTATCTGCAGATGAGTTGAGACTTCTGAGAACATGGAAAAATAGAGTATCGATTGGGAGAGGAAGAGTTTCGATCCTTTTTCGAAGATTTTGGCTCTTTGCTCCTTTCAAAGTGCTATTTTTCATACTCTGGATTACATGCCTGGAATCTCCAATTACTTGTAACTTTGCCATGTTTAGGGAGGAGGCTAACTCAAGTGAATAATGCATCGCCAACCATTCTGCTTCGTTGTTAGTTCTTGTGCCTAATCCCCAGGAAAAGTCAGCAACTTTTCTTCCTCCGGGATCGAAAATAATCCCCCCCACACCTGCCTCCCCGGTTCATCACTCTTGTAGCTTACATGAGGTGTTTTATATCATAAACACGGGTTTTCAAGCTTTGAGTAGAATCCCCAAGGTTGGGTTTAGCCCACAGACTGAAGCAGATTGCAAAGGGAAAATGATCAAAGCAATCCCTCCTCAATATCGTTGGTATCTTAAATTTCATTCTCCTTCAGACTTTGAAGGATTATATTCAATTCTTAGAGTTTGCATTCAATGTTCAAGCATTTGGTGGATATCCTACATTTGTTGGCAAAAGTCTCTATAGGTTTTCATGTAGATAGCTTCAAAATCCTTTCTTAAATTCCATGCACCAAAAGTAGAAGAAATTAGTTATTGAAGATTTATATTTTCTGCAATGTCCTGCACCTTGCACAAGGTCTTCACCCAAGGCTTAAAAATAATGACTGAGTTAAATACATGCAATTTCAACTTCATCCTAAAGTAAATTAAATTTTGGATGACTCAATGTTTATAATATATATATATGTAAACTATTTTGTATTTGCATTTTGATTTTGTTACTGTCGTATTCACTTGTTATATCACAACATTGTACTAATTATGGATCACACTGCCTATTTGGTAGATAAAAAGGTATAGAAACCCATCTAGATTCTTGAAGAAGGCCAGCTATTCATTTCCTGATGAAGCTCAATATTATGTAAAAGCTTCTTGATAATAGTTCAACACATGTCAATTCTAAAGCCATCCCTTTAATATCCATAATTATTATCACAACATTGCAGTAATCATGGATCAGAATGCCTGCTTTAAAAATGCTTAATAGCATGTGCTTGTGATTGGTACAAAAAGTACAGAACCCCACCTATAATCTTGTAGAACCCTAGACATTCATTTTTCTAAAGATGCTCAATAATATGTAAAATCATCTTGATAATAGCTTAGTGTGCCTCCATACTAAAGCTTGGTTTCTGAGGTAGGCCGACTATTTTCCATGTCATCCCTTTAACATCCATAATGTATCAGTTATGTTCATTGAAATAAACCCAATCAGCTTAGTACTGTTGTATAGTGTTACCTTGGATTCAATACACTAACTAATATCGAAATTTCAAATCACATCTAAATTATTTTAAATTGCTAAGCACATATGGACTAAAGTAGTCAACATCAGAGGGATGAACGTAGTTTTCTCCTCATGATATAAATTTTAAAATTGATTGTTAATTGGGTCTAGTTGAGTGGATGTGAGATGGTGTTATCCTCCCCACCCAGGTTCTATTCCTGTAAGTTACATGTTGAGCTCATAATGAGTAAATTGTTGTAACGGCTTCGAGCCCTATTGTTGACTTGGCTTTGTGCCTTAAAGAATCTAGGGTTTACCTAGAGTACCATCCCCAATATGAGGGGGGAATTCACCTCGGGATAATTATCTATAATAATAAATTTTAAAATTGATTAGAGGATAGAAATTATAATTAATGTCCACAATGAAAAAACACTTAAAAAAAGCTGAAAATACACCAACTAGAAACACAACAAATGGTAATATATGGAGTTGATGACTTCAAATGGTGGCAAATCCCCAAGCTCATGTGCTGACATGATCGGTGAATTGACATTGACATTGGTGGATGACAATATATTCATCATTCATGACTGTTGAGCTGACTTCTGATGGGATTGACATGGAAGAGGTTGACAGTCAACAACTAATATGATTCATTTGGGAAACTCATTTATGGTCATCATTCGTTGGCCTGGTATGACCAACGTTATCAAAGTTGGACTTAGACACAACTTGCTTACGTATACAGGGTTCATTAAACAAGCATAAAAATGCTCATGAAATCCTAAGATGCTTTACAAAATATTTCAAGGTGTTTATAATTTGGCATGTTTGTGTTTTGTGACTAGGGTAATATTCACAAAGGAAGGCATTATGCAAAGTGAGCTTTGCAACGTGGGTTTTACTAGCAATATATTTTATTCTGAAATTCATTGTTGGAAAGCAATGACAACTAGAATTGCAGAGATGAAATTCTTGTTGGGGAAGCAATTCATAAGGAGGTAGGCTAATTTTTTTTCCAGATATGCAGTAAAGAACTCCATATGCAAAGCATGAAGCTAGATCCAAATTCATATAAGAAACTTCAAGCAAGGCTCAAAAGAAACTCTTACTATTGCAATTCCAACTCAGTTTAGAGACAAAAATGTAGTATTGCTCACCTAGCTGTCAAAAAATGCCTTATTCCAGGATAGTTTGAAACCATTTGGAACATTTAATGTTCACAAATTTAATATTTTTTGGCATCCTGTAGCAAGAAAACCGTTTTATAAAGGCTTCAAATTGTTTTTTCCATAAAAATATTTTGGTATTTCTATATTTGGGAAGCGAAAATATGCTCAGTTTGAAAGTTTTATAATTTGAAAATGAGATGAAGGGTCTTTTAAAATAAGCAAAGGTTTTCACCTACGCAAAGATATATAGTATGCATGTCAGGTAGAAAAAATGTCTCTTTTTATGAGGAATAATATGCATGCTTGTGAATCATGTTTTACCTGCATGTATGTCTTGCACTTATAGGATTAGGTTAGCATTGTATTTTTTTCTATGTAATCTTCATTTTATATTTAGTTGAAACAATATTTTTCTAGCGGACAAATGCATTGTTCTTATTTTTCTGCCAAACATGAAAATCGCTGCAGGAAAGATTCGGTACAACTTAGGTTTTCAATTGCAAGCCCTGGTTCCATACAAATTTCAGATTAAATCTTTACAAAGTGAGGCAATATTCGTCTGAGACATCCATTCTTGGTTGTTTTACAAGATTATTTAGCATATAACCTAGATGGAATTTTTTTTGTTTTAGTGCATTTAGAGGGAAAACATAGCAGAGCTGGTAATCACAACAAGAGTCAAGGGTCAAGTCTGAATGCATTCACAATAAATTGAATAATCTATGACATGTAAGATTGGATGGGGCATCAAATGTGCTTCTTGAGATGGTTACAAAATGCTTAATCCCTTTAGAGACGTCCTATTATACTGATGTGAACTCTAGTGTCAAATTTTGCAAAGGTATATTTATTTTGATTTCATATGGTTCAATCATGTATTTATCTATGACAACTATTTCAAATCCATGATGCTTGCTATAGACTATAGTAGTCCTTAAAAGAGTTAGACACACTACTTGCCATAGAGTGTTTAGTATAAGATAAGAGAGAAAATCGGGTAAGTTGAATCATAATCGGTTGCAAGTCTTGCATGCTTAGGTGCTACAACATCTAGTCTTATGGAGTAGAATGTGATTTTGAAAACAAAATTGACAATTTTTTCGTAGCTGCTCATTTTGCATGCGATAACCTCTAGCTTGTATGAAACTGTTTGTTAAATTTTCAGAATTTACTTCAATCTGATCTAGGATCTTAATTGAGAGAACAACATGTACAACAAATCTACAACATATCAATCATGGACACAATAATGCAAGCACACAAGAGACACAGAGTTTACTTGGGGAAAACCATAAAGGTGAAAAACCCCAATAACTTCCTCAGAGATAGATAGAGCAATGATATAACCCAAGCATAAGAGATAGACATCTCCTAGCAACAACTTCTCCTCCTCCACAAGTGCGCCACTCTCTCGAGAGTGTGAGAGAGAATAGAATGTGTAAAATGAGAGAGACACACTCTCTATTTATACACTAACTTGACTTGACCTTTACTCAACTAGGTCGGCCTCAACTTAACCACTTAACATAATGTTGACTAAGCCGACACCCAATAGGGTGGTCTAATAACCATTTGACCCACATGGCCGACCCCCAATAGGGTGGTCTAATAACCCTTTGGCCCACATGACTTATACAGGGCCGACCCCAACAAGGTGGTCTAATAACCCATCAAGTATAAGTTACGACACTTACAATATAAATGACGACACTTCCATATAGAGGAATAATAACATCTCTATAGGAATACAAACACTTCCGTATAGAGGAATAATAACGTCTCTATAGGAATACAATATACATATATGTGAAATACATTCCGAAGTTACATATACATATACATCCTATTTTTGCACCCAAGTGTTAGCAGAATTTTGAGAAGAACCATCAAAAGTAGGAAGTGACATTTTTCCAATAGCACTATTCAATTATTTGTTTTGGAATGGACTCCTATTGTCTCCCTTCCTTTTAATCTTTTGCATAGCATCAATGTAGTCATTGAGTGGTACACCTCTTTTACACTCTTCATTCAAATCATTCCAATCATTTACTAGTTTCTTGTAATCCAATTCAAGATTGGGCTATTCTTTGGGTGTGAGAAATTTAGGTGCAGTATGCCTTTGTGTGCTTCGAAATTCATCAGGTCTATTATGAGGTCCTGTACTTGAGAAAATATGCTCATTCCCTTTCATCTTTTCCCTTGAGTGTGAACCAATATTATCTCCTATCATCCCTTTGCCTGAAAGTTGGCTACCCAACAATTCGAAACCTTTCATCATTTGTTTATTCATATCTAGCATAACCATGGTAATTCCTTCAAAACATGGTTTTAAGGCTTCAATAAATTCCTCCTTATGTCTTAATTTTTCCTCCTCCTCTCTACCCATTGTTTTAGAAAAAAACTCTTTTTCTGCTACTATCTCTTCTTCACCCAAAACTTCTTAAACTACTGATTCAAAGGGTGGTGGTTTATTTGTTTGGATTCTTGTTAATAGAATCAGGTTCCAAGACCATGCTCTGATACCACTTGTAATGACCATTTTTCAAAATTTTATTAAAATGCCAATTTTTCCACTTTTTCCCCAATTTCGACCTTTGACTAGTTTTACTGTTTTGACCTCCAAATCAACCCAAATGCTCCCAAATCTTCTGTAGGAGTGTATGAATGGTATTTAGACTTGAATATTAGGTTCAGGGATGTTTTATGGCCCTCCAAATACTACTTCAAACTTGATTTGTATTCTGATCAATATATGTAATTTTGACTAGTAATTTGTGCATCAAATCCCCCGCGGGGTAACACTGCAAATGGCCTTCCAAATGCCTCCAAACTCCCATGAATTTATGAACAGAGGTATGTAATGTGTTAATTATGTGATTAAGGTCTCATATGCACCATTAATTATTTTTACTAATGTTCTAACTCTCTCACATTCAACAGTAAAAACCCCCAATTCGACCCTTGGGGAAATGGCACTATTTCACCTCTCAATACAAACAAACTGAGTAAAAATGCTTCAAATGCTCAAGTACAGTACATGAAACTTGTAGAATATATCCATGGCAGTATATGAATCACAAATATATCAGATAATCATCCATCCATTCGAAATAATCAACCTTATAGTGTCATACATCAAAGCATTGGGGAAATGGACATTGTTTGCTCATTAATCAATAATTTTGCATACAATCAATGGGTATTTCGACTTGAGAGTTTTTGAATATGAATAACAGAGGATATGAAGCTATTAAAATCAGAAAAATATCATATGAAGCTCTCCTAATGAGTGCAATATCTCACCCAAAGCGCAATCCCTCAAGGAGCTCGAATATGCCTTCAAAATTGGAAATGGTGGAGAGAAAGTGCTGCACTAAACCAAACTATGAAACTTCTTGTAGCTGATACCTGCAAATAAAAATCCATTAAAGCACCATGAAAGACCTGATTGGCCTCTCCAAACACCAACTTGGATGGGAATCTTTCACCCTCGAAATTGGCTAAAGCAAGAAACTAGTCATCCACTAGTTCTCTCTCAAATCATCAAAAGCCGTTCTCATACTTGATTTCTACATTTTATAACCAAAATTAGCCTTCAAGGGGTCGAAATCCTCTCAATAGATTCAATAAATTTCCATTTAGAAAATATTCCTCATTTGCCACTTGTCTCCTAGTTCCAACCTTCCATCTTCTCCCAAATTCAAATTTGAGTCTCTTTAGCTTCCCCCAACTCCATGAGTGCTTTCCTTGAGCCTATTTTTGGGGCTGACATGTCATAATGGTCAGGTGTAAGAAGTCAGGTTTGAATTTTGTCATAATTGTCATAGATGCTTCATTATTGTTGTCATAAAACTAGGGAATCTAGCCCAAGTGTCCACTAGTCTCCAATTTGACTCTTCCTCTCCCATGGAGGTTACTATTCCATCCCATTTCGACCTAAGATGATCAATACCATGTGTTATGACTTACCAAATCACCCAAGAGTGTTCACCTTCCCATGAATTCGAATTGGCAAGAGAGAGATGCCACGTGTCATTGAAAATCAAGCTAGTGTGGGTCCCACCACCTCCATATGTCTCCAAAACCGCTTGCCACTTAGAATTTCTCTTGAATTTATTTATTCACCATATTTATTAAATGCTTGAACCCTTCTAATGTCTAAATATCATTTATTAGCTTCCTTATTACCATCCCACATGTGCCCATCCAACCTAGGAAACTAGTAGGATTGATGGGATTGTCTTACTATGCACTTATTTGAATGGGGACATTACATCATCACTGCTGTTGCTATCTCAATCAATCTCTGAATCTACTCGTCATAGGAAGTTCTACAGAGCCAGTCCTTTTTCATACTAGATGTAGGCCCACCACCTACAGGTCTTCATCATCACTGGCCATACTGTGGAATCCTCAGGACTTATTATGTGCGTCACAAAACCTGGTTGCAGCATCCCAGGCTATTACGAGCACACAAATCTACCTGTTGGATCTCCCAGGAGCACATTACATGTGACCCATCACAAAACCTGGCTGAAGCATCCCAGGCTGTTACGAGCACATAACTCTACCTGTCAGATCTCCCAGGAGCACATTACATGTGATCTCACCACAAAACCTGGCTGAAGCATCCCAGGCTGTTACGAGCACACAGCTCTACCTGTCGGATCTCCCAGGAGCACATTACATGTGATCTCACCACAAAACCTAGCTGAAGCATCTGAGGCCTTTTTCATCCTGTCCAGATCTCCCAGGAGAAAATTACATGTGGTCATGGCAAAACCTGGCTGAAGCATCTGAGGCCTTTTTCATCCTGTCCAGATCTCCCAGGAGCAAATTACATGCCATAGGACAAAACCTTGCAAGAGCATCTCAGGATGTTACGGGTACACAACTCCGACCTGAAAATCTCCCAGGGCACAAATTACATGTCCTCCCAGAGCAATGTCTCGAAAGATCATCCCAGGCTGTTACAGGTACACAACTCCGACCTATAGGATCTCCCAGACATGCTCATCTACACAACCTGATCCATGGCCACAAAGTATCATCCTGATACTCACCATACATCATCCTGATCATCATCGCTGCATCGTCCTGATGCATGTCATCTGGAGAAGCTCGTCATCCACGATCATCCTGATCATACAATGCATCCACCTGATGCATACCAAGTATCTACCTGATACATATCATCATATACAATGTATCTACCTGATACATACATAGATACATGATCCACACAATGTATCCATCAACATACATGATCTACCTGATCATACCTGATACATATACAGATACATGGTCCAAGCATCCAACATGATGCGTACATACATAAATGTAAATGATCCAACCGATCATATCCAACATCCAACATGATGCGTACATACATAAATGTAAATGATCCAACTGATCATACAGAGCAGAAACTATAACATCATCCTGATGCTCATCATCCAACGCTTACATCCACAACCATGTGAAGGATCCTCCTTCCAGCATGCTTGGAATGGCTTCAACAAATGTCTTCATCACTTCTTCCTCAAAGTGTCGTCGATCTGAAGAACACCAAGCCTCTCTTTGAAGTACTCGAACTTCACTCTGGCTAGTGGCTTCGTCAGCACATTTGCAATCTGCTCATCCGTCGCAACATACAGGAGCTTCACTGCTCCTCTCTGCACCATATCCCTGATATAGTGGTATTTGATCTCTATGTGTTTCGACCTGTCGTGGAACACCAAGTTCTCAGATAGCTTCACACAACTCTGGTTGTCACAAAAGATACCAGTAGTCTCCAGCAGGAGATCAAATAACTCTGATAGTAGCTTCCGAAGCCATACTGCCTCACAACTAGCTGAACATGCTGCAACATACTCTGCCTCAACTGTACTCAGTGCTACGCAGGATTGATTCCTGCTAAACCAAGAGATCACACCTGATCCCATACTGAAGCAGCACCCAGATGTGCTCTTCCTATCTACAGCACTGCCTGCCCAATCTGAATCAACATAACCCTGTAGGTTAAACTTTTGATTCGCTTCAGACCTGAGCCCATAATCAACTATACCCTTTAGGTACCTCAGAATATGCTTTACAGCAACTAGGTGAACACTCCTCGGATCCGTCAGGAATTGGTTCAATGTGTTCACTGCAAAGCAAATATCTGGTCTCGTGTTCATCAGGTACATCAAGGCCCCAATCATCTGACGATACATAGAGACATCAACCGGTTCAGATGAAGCATCACACAGAAGCTATAGGTTTGATGCCATGGGTGTGGCCATGGCCTTGAGTCCATCATCCCGAACCTCTTCAGGATCTATACTGCATACTTCCCTTGTCCAAGGAAGATTCCATCTACACTTTGCCACACCTCCATACCTAGAAAATAGTGCATCATCCACAAGTTCTTCATCTCGAACTCGGCAGCAAGCTTCCACTGCGTGTCGGCAATCAATAAATAGGTCATCCATATACAAAAGTAGTATCACTGGATTGCCTTCCTCAACCTTGTAGTAAAGGTTGGAATCCACTTTACTCTTGGTAAAGCCCAAACTGGATAGAAAGCTGTCTATCCTACCATACCAAGTTTTGCACATATATGACTCCCTGTCATGTGTCTCAGAACCAAGTGGCTGCTCCACATACACTTCTTCTTCAACTACACCATTCAAGAAAGCTTTCTTGAAATCCATCTGGTGCATCTTCCATTTCATCATTGCAGCCAGGGCAAGTACGAATCTAATGGAAGTGTATCTGGCTATAGGAGCAAAAGTCTCTATGCTACCACCTGCAGCATGCTTGATCTTGTAGATCCTCTTGGAAGTCACTACAGACTCTCCTTCAGGTCTTGGGACTGCATCCCAAACATCTTCATGATCGACTGGTACTCCTCGATCATGGTATTCTTCCCAGATCCTGGGAACTTCAATATCTTCAATATTTTCAATAGACAACTTTGTTGCTGAACAAATGTTGTAGTCCTTCTTTTGTAGGTGATGATATACGATCTTTCCTACACAACAAGTTAAATTGCATGATTAGAAAACATCTCGTAGTTTTCAGAACAAATTCTTACCCATAAAGAAATATGTCATACAGTCATGCAATTATCTTAGCCAATGCTTCAATACAACATTTATCCATATCCCGTAACTTTCTAGATGCCTTCCAATCTCTACCAGAACATTGTTAAGAGTGTGCACAACTCCCAACATGTCAGCAAAGAGGTTTCATTCTAGATAAGTAGCAATGGAATGTTGTACAGTGCCATAGGCCACTTACCCATGTATATTAGTAGTATCATCAATGCAACTATTCTAATATGCATAATACACAACTTAATTCTAGGAACATCAGTATATACATTATTGAACAATATTATTTAAACAATAAAATATGCAAGTAATGACAATTCAAATACTTATCTTTGTTTGTTTGTTGGGTTGACTCCCTCTCAGTCTTTGCTTCTTTTCTGCAACTCCATTCTGATGTGGATTGTGAGAAGTGGTCAACTCCCTCTGAATATCTGCATCCTTGCAGAAACTACTGAAGTGTGCTCCTTCTTGATCTTTGCTTCCTTGTAGGAACAACTAGAGTGTCCTCCCTCTTGATCTTTGCTTCCTGTATTTCCTGTCCTTGAACTTATATCCATCCTTAATCACTATGCATGCTTATTAGTATCATCATTGTGTTATCATTGAGGTCTCATACATAATCATACATTCATTAGTATATTCTTAATACTATCAAAACACAATAATCTTAAGCATGTATAGTCATGATAATTTCAAACAGAAATAATAAGCATTTCAAGGTTTATATAGGACTCTTATGGTTAGTCATATCATAAATTAAAGTAAGAAACATAACATGCCTAAACCTGTGATTACTCAAACCTATACCTTCATGATTCTTCTGGTTAGTCATATCATCAATTATGGTAAGAAGCATAATATGCACACAACCATGACTATTCAAACCTATGACTTCATGAATAATAATTATCAACAACACAACAGTATAAGATCCTATCATAAGGTAGGATTCTAGCTTGATATAGGAAAAACATACCTGGATTAGCATGTTAGCTAGTTATGTCTAACATACCCGCATAATGTCTTCTGGTTCTCTTCAATGACTTGTGCTAGTAACCTGCATGTCTCATAAGTTATCCATTGTAGAACCAAGTTATACATACCTCGTAAGTAGATTTTCTAAGTGATCCATGACAATGGACGAATCTTTGTCAGCACGATCATATGTTCTTGAACTAGAACATGATTTGTCTTTCTTGGTGTACCTTTCATGTTAGCGGACAACATAAACCTCATACAACACCATAATGCATTAGTACAATCATAAGTGTCAACACCCTAATGCATGCATTCATAATTTTGTTAAGGTGATATGACAAGTCTAAAATCAAGATTGTTCTAACCGTAATAACATGAAGACAAACATATCATAAACTTAATCATGAAAAAATCTCGAGACATACCTGGATGAGTCATACCTGTTGAGATTGCTTGTAATCTTCTTATGTAAGGCCTTAGCCTCATCTCCCTCTGAAACAGGAACTTCTTCACTTATGCAGGTGACCAATCCATCCTCTTCTAGGATTAAACCAATGCACTTGATTTGCATCAACTGGATTTGTAGTTGTATTGGGGTTTGTCAGAGAAACCCCAAAAAATTCAAACTTCCGAAAGGATAGAAATATGCACCTTGATGAGCTGATCAAGCTGGTATATTCAGAATTTGAAAACTGCAAAGTTTCACTCCTCAATTTTTCCTTTGAAACTTTCGGATTCACTGGATGTGACCCTGAACTTGGGTTTGATGAAGCCCACTATTCTGCCCAATCAAAAGGTTTGATCCAAACCTCTAAGCTTCTATTTTTTTTTAGGAGCTTCCAGCCGTGGCCACAGATTTCAAAAATTCCCATTTTTACAGAAGCCCTAATTTCCACTTTTCTGATCAAAGTCCCAAACTAGGGTCTGATCAAGCCTGGCCTTCTTCCCAACCAAAAATTCTGATCTTGGTCTCTAAATTTCGATTTTGATGAGTAGCATTCAACCGTGATATTTGATTACAAGAATTCCAACTTTCTCCGAAACCCTAAATTCCGGAAGCCATGAATGAAGGTGCTAAAAAATAATTCTGTTTTGACAAAAATGTGTACCTGATTGTTTCTAGTGTAACTCCTCACTTTTTGATCCACAGGGTCTGAAAACTTTTTTTGTGGTAGCATGACCTGTCATCTTTCCATTCCGACAGGTCTGAACTCAATTGGATTTTATGAGAGAGAGTTATGCCAAGTGTCGCAACGTGACCTGTTTATGGGATAATACAGGAGAGCGAACTTGTACGACATTCCACGTGTCACTGGTTCAACTTCGGCCTCTGAAATTTTTTCCTGAGATAGTACAATCTATGTACTACCTATCACTTTTTACTAAATTTCATTTGGAGATTCCTATCCCAAGTTATGACCTTTTTTCCAAGGTCACCTGTTTTTGACTCAGATCTGGAAGAGGCAGAAACCCTATATTGTACATATCATAAATCACAAAGTACAACGAATTAGAGGTTTTCCTTTGGACACAAGGTACATGGGGATCTGATTTTCTAACTGTAAAAGTTTCAGATCCGAAAACTTTGCCAAAATGGATTTATAGCGAAAGTGCTATGATTACTGGTTTTTGCTATATCAAGCCCTGGCATCGTAAGTGCAACAAGTGTCATACATGCCATATCATGCCTTCTTTCAGGCTAGCTCTGATACCATGTTAAATTTTCAGAATTTACTTCAATCTGATCTAGGATCTTAACTGAGAGAACAACATGTACATCAAATCTATAGCATATCAATCATGGACACAATAATGCAACCACACAAGAGACACAGAGTTTACTTGGGGAAAACCATAAAGGTGAAAAACCCCAATAACTTCATCAGAGATAGATAGAGCAATGATACAACCCAAGCATAAGAGATGGACATCTCCTAGAAGCAGCTTCTCGTCCTCCACAAGTGTGCCACTCTCCCGAGAGTGTGAGAGAGAATAGAATGTGTAAAATGAGAGAGACACACTCTCTATTTATACACTAACTTGACTTGACCTTTACTCAACTAGGTTGGCCTCAACTTAACCACTTAACATAATGCTGACTGGGTCGACACCCAATAGGGTGGTCTAATAACCCTTTGACGCACATGGCCGACCCCCAATAGGGTGGTCTAATAACCCTTCGACCCACATGACTTATACAGGGCAAAACCCAACAAGGTGGTCTAATAACCCATCAAGTATAAGTTACGACACTTACAATATAAATGATGACACTTCCATATAGAGGAATAATAACATCTCTATAGGAATACAAACACTTCCGTATAGAGGAATAATAACGTTTCTATAGGAATACAAACACTTCCGTATAGAGGAATAATAACGTTTCTATAGGAATACAATATACATATATGTGAAATACATTCCGAAGTTACATATACATCAACACTGTTGTCACGATGGAGACAATTAGGGTGCAACACATCTAAGTATATCTAATAATAGAATGTGATTTCTTCATTTTTTCATTAATGCCAACTTGAAATAATGTTGATCTCTCAGCATGATTTTTTTAGAACTCACAAGAGGAAAGCATTATTTTCTAGCAGGGGCACTAGTTTTTCAGTTGATGCGTGTACACACTATACTTAATTCTATGAATGTTGTATATTTTGTTTTGAAAACATATTTAAAAATGCAAATTAAAGAAGATGGAGTAGAATATTAGTATGCTCTCAGTGGCATGGAATTCCCTCATTGTCTAAAGAACATTGTGGTTGGTTTGAAGGACAAATTTCAGAGTCTTCTCAAATTGGCCTATTCTACACCTTTTGAAGATCTCAGATAAGCAAGATTTTGAATTATTTGATGTTATTGATTTTATCATTGGGATTATTTACCTTATCTTGTTGACTTGAGTTTTTAATGTTTGGTGTTTGACTTGCCAATATCCAAACGCTGGCACTACACCAAGGATCCCAGCATGTCCAAGTTTAAATTTGCGTCATTATCATGGAAATGCATCATCCCAACCACTAGAGTCACAACCCAATGGGTGATTTCTTGCTCTTTAACAAATCCATGTTTCCTTTATTGGAATCACATCAGATGAAATTTTTGTTAAATATGTTTTTTGCTAGACATTATCTTGGACACCTTGGAAAATTTTGAATCAATTTTGCTAGTTCCAAGTTTAGGTGAAGGCATGATCTCCTCTCACATAGTAGGATTTCCAGTCTATAATACTATATATTTTAGTTTTATAATCAGGACTTTGCATGGTTCACATATCAGAATCATAGATAGGTATGAGTAAACTAGGTTTTTAAGGTTTTCTCTGCTCTAAAGCAATCTTAATGGTGGGGCAGGTTTTCATGGTCTGGAAGTATTTTGGTTTTAAATTTATGTAAATTCCTATGTGGATGACGTTATCACTATACATTGAAGAAAATACTCTTGATTTGGCCCATTCTCATTTAATAAAATATTCAACTTATGGTCTGATGGAGTATCCAAAGGTATGGCTTTCATATTCTTTCTGTGGTCAATTAGGTATTTGCCTCATGGTTTAGCCTGGATTTGTCTCATAAAAATGTTTTCTTTTGTATTTTGCAGATACAATAGATACAAGGAGCTGAATTTTGCAATGAGGTACGATTGTATAACATTGTCTTTTATGGAGATGATAGATACCGTTATAGTTTTACTCTAGTTACTTTAACATTGATATATATAACAAATTTGTTAACATAAAATCTTGGTTGCAGGGCTTTCGGGTTTGAGATGACAAAGGAGGTAAACTATCTATTAATTACCATTTTAAGATTTTCCTTCTTAGTGGAGTTACCAATTTTTGAGGTTTCTATCTTGTAATAACACCATTGATGCTTGTTGGAACTTTAAACCTTGGAAAAGGAATTGAAACGGAGCTTTGCAGGCAGAATGGTGCAATACAAATCTCATGGTCGTCGTAGTGAATGCTTATTTAGTAGTACTTTCAGTTATATTTTGTGATGGTAAATTTTTAAAGAGGATTATAATGGAATGATTGTAACAAAGTATCCACAGGGCTAATAGGCAGTGAAAGCATTAAAGAGCAGCAAAGCATAGATCAACAACAAAAAGGTTTTCAGGTACTCAAATTCATGACTTTCTTAAAATGGTGCATGCTTGAAGCAAACCAAAGATCAATGGGACAAAATATAACTGAGAGTATAATAAAGAATGAAAATGGTGGATGGGAATGTTTGATGTACAAATCCGTTTCAAACTGTTAAAACAATGCCATTCTATTTTATGCAAAATTTGTAGAGAAATACATTCACAGCCTACTCAATAGAGTTAGTGTGTTACTGGCATATAAATATTTTATGAAGACAAAAAAGAGAAAGAGGAGACTGTTAAAAAAACCTGCAGATGAAGGGTGAAAAGGAAAAGAGTCATATCTAGAATCATTGATATCACAAGAATATAACATGCAATACCCTACAAGTTCTTCACGGTTTAGCTTGGATAGGTCAATTAGGTATTTTCCCATCTTATATTATCTATGCTAAATTGAAAATTTGAACATATTTGAAATCTTAGCTTTATATTAATATCATGATTTGTAACACTGAATTATTTTGGTGATTTACCAGGATTCTTCACTGAAAGACTTTCAGGGGTATGAAAACCTACAACAAAATAACGAGGATGAGGTATATCTACATTAAGTTGGAGCTTTGAGTATTTGTTTTTGTCTGTTTAATTGCATTATAATTAAACATAAATTCAAATTATTTCTACAAGTCCATCACACAATTTTAAACTAACACTTCCCAAGCTACCAGGACAGAAAACTTCAGGGTTCCATCAGAATTGAATAAGCAAGCTTTCTCAAAAGAATGTCCCTAAATTCTTAGGACAAACATCAAACTTTCTTTATTTTAGAATCACCTAGGTAACAAGAATATCTTTTTTGCATTTTCTCTATATCATATGATGTTAATCATTCATGGTTAATAAGGGTGCAATTGCAGAGTTTACCTGCTTGGGGAGAAGGGTGTTTTGGTGTTTTAACTCATGCACTCCATTGTATTGTTCATAATGCCCTTCTTAAGCCTAGAAAATAGTTTTCTTGCTTGTTTGTAGTAGCCTGGTAGGTAAGCTAGTAGTGTTGTTGCTTTGTTACGTTTTTGTTTGGTTGTGCTTCCTCCATTACTTATTCTTGTACAATGTTATAAACATCTAAAGTCATTCACCAAAAGGTGTAACATAGAAATTGATATGATGAAACAAAGCATGATTTTTGATTGACTATAAATGCATGAATGGAGGAGAAAGAGGTGGAGATTGTGAAAGAATTTTCATAAGATAATTGAAAAAATCATCAAAGTTGTTGAGTTCTCTTGAATCAAACCCTTCCCATCCAAGCCATTCTGCACTAGTATCAGAAAGAGGAGATTGGTCTGCCACTTTTGATTTTCTAGGCCACTTTTGACTTTCTATTGCTTGTCCTGACTCCTACCCGGTGCTTTTAGAGAGACAACAGAAAGGACAACAACAATAGTGTGCTACCTTTTTTTTATTTGCATTTCCTTTGTTGATGAATTGTTATTATTGAAAAAGAGCTTTACTAGACTTTTTTGCTTGCCATTGTAATATTTGGAAAAGTCATTATGTTAATGTCTTACATCACTAATGTATAATTATATAATGTATTCTATTTAAGGGTGCTAGCTCAATGGAAGAGCACCTGCCTTACAAGCAGGAGGTTGGTGGCTCGATTCCTCCGTTCCCTATCTACAAAAATTAATTACTAATTAAATGACCAGTTAACAACAATCAATGACTAAATAAATGACCAGTTAATTGCACTTAATGACTAACTAAATGACCAGTTAACTGCAATCAATGACTAAATGAATGACCAATTAACATCAATGAATGACTAAATAAATGACCAATTAACAACAATCAATGACTAAACAAATGACCAGTTAACAACAATCAATGACTAAAACAATGACTAAATAGACGACCAAACTTCATGTGGGGGGCAGCTCAAGTGGTAAATTGTAATCGATTGTAAATGGAAGGTCATGTGTTTGAATCCCCCCAAACTTACCTGTGCGCGATGGTTCGGGCCCTGTGGATGCACCTAGGGGTATAGTGGTAGCGATATTGGATCCCTACACCCCGTGTCACGCGAGTACCAACCCAAACCCAGTTGTTGATTCCCTTAGCAATTGTTGGTAGGCGGTTTGGTAAGGTAACATCGTAGCATCTTTGATGCTGCGACAAGTCAGAGGATATCGCGGAAGGTGGCGAGCTAGGCGTAAAGAAGATTATTTTATGCATTTTTTGGGTCAATTGTACCGCAGTTTGCAGGTTTTGGGTCATTTGGACCATATGTGATGTAATTTTGGGTTAATTGTACTGCAGAATGCAGGTTTTTGGGTCATTTGGACCGTGTCAGTTAGATGTTGGGTCATTGTCCAAAGTTTCGGTTAGGAAGTTGTTAGTAAGTGGACAAGCATTGTAAAGGCAGAAACCTATATATAGACATAAGTTTTAAGTGTTGAATCATCTTAGTACGGATCCTTAGATGTTAGATGTGTGCGTCTTTGAGTCTGTATCTGAGATCAAGAGATATTGGTGAGATCTGATTTTGCGGAGATATTGTATCAGGGTTTTGCTGAAGTAATATGACATGACATAACTATTTGGTGAAATTCCCTGTGTATCTTTTATGATAATGCATGTTGCGATTCATGAATGATCCTATGTTTTCTTGCAGTAATTAATGCTTTACTGTTATACTTGTCGCGATGAATGTTTCTCTTGAATAATGCTATGAATACAATGTTGCTGAAGTTAAATGCATAGATCTATCTTTGAATGTTGCGATAAGTTAAGTGATTGTCTTCGCAACCATCCTCCTTCATTCGGCGGAAACATGGTTCCGTCGACTCTCCCTTGAACATCTCGGGTGAGACCTCATCTGCTCCGCAGGTGTTGCTGGACAGGGTAAAACCTGTCTGGGCCGGTGCTCAGGGAGATCGCGGTGGGTCTGTGTCGACAGCGATGGGAACCCTTGTCGACTGGGTTTGAGTCAACAACAATCTCTCTCTCTCTCTCTCTCTATCCACACACACACACACACACACACACACACACACACACACACACGACCAAACTGACCAATAAATGACTAAAAAAATTTATTCACTTATTTAGTCGCGTTATAAGTGACTGGCAATACATGACTATTAGTCACGTGACTAAACTTAGTCATTTATATGCAAATTTTAGTCATATATCTCACTTTTTCTACTAGTGCTAGCACCACCTTGCCACCATGGTTCTCCAACACCAATTGGAAGGAAGCACCAAATCCCTGAGATCACATACACCAACCTAAACGAGACTTCGATCTCTTGTCCTTGCTCTGTCCTGCCACCCTGATATGAATAAGAATGTCAACCTATCTCTGTCATTATCTCTATCAACCTATACCTGTATCACTGTCTCTGTCAACCTGTATCATTATCTATGTCAACCTGTATCATTGTATATGTCAACATGTACTTGTATCATTGTCTCTGTCATCTTGTATCATTGTATATGTCAACATGTACTTGTATCATTGTCTCTGTCAACCTGAACCTGTCATTGTATTTACATTGTTACTGTCTTCACACTGCGCTTGTCACAGCCATTGTCACTATCATTGTCACAATCACTATCACTATCACAGTCTCTATCATTGTCACTGTCACTGTCATTGTCACAATCACTATCATTGTCTCTATCACTGTCACTATCATTATCACTGGAACTATCACTATCTCTATTACAGTCACTATCACAATCACTTTCATTGTGTCAACCTGTACATGCCTCAAATATTTCCTCCAAATATGCAAGCATCTTCTTCGATGATACCCTTCAAATATGCAACAAAATCCTTCATGAAGAAGCCAAAACATATCTGCAATATAACCTTTAAATTTACAACAAACTTGCCCTTTAAATCTACAATAGCACCTTCAAGGATAGGACCAAAAAGATGCCTCTAAAGACTATAATAAAATCCCAAAAAAATCACCCATAGACTTCATTTGTTTGCTTCTTCAAACCCTTAATATCGTCATCACCTTCAAACCCTAGGTAATTCCAAGAGAGGAACCCTAGGTCATGCCGATAACATCATCATAATGCTTGCCAATATCACCATAGTCTATGCTAAGATAATAACCATATTCACAATTATTTATGCTAAGATCAAAGCCATAATATATGCAAACATCACAATGATCTATGCCAAGATCATCACCATAATCACCATGATCTATGCCAATATAATCACCATATTCACAATGATTTATGCCAATACCATCTTCATAATATATGCAAACATCACGATGATCTATGCCAAGATCGTCACCATAATCACCATGCTCTATGCCAAATTCATCGCCATGATTTTTGCCAATATCATCACCATAATCTATGCAACCATCATCATAATATATGCATGTTCACGATAATCAATGCAAGATCACCACTATCTATGTAAGATCATCACCATAATGCAATTTATTCAACAAGATTCACAAAGAAAAAAGCTCTAAGACATATATAAGATTCATACCATAGCCAAGATAACATGATGGACCCTAGTCCGTGAGTAGCATGTACCTCCACAAGAGAGACCCATATGCAAGAACCATAAATTTTCCAAGATGAAACCCTAATCCATAACAACCATATATTGTCAAGAGAGAAACCATGATCCATGAGAAAAAGATGCTCCACCAAGGTCTTCACCAAAGAACAAAAGATGATGCAAAAACCTTCCACACTTGCTCCTCCACAAGATTTCACATTTTTTTCTTAGAGTTGTGAAATAGAGAAGAGAGACATGATTAAATGATGAAATTACAAGATTCATCTCCTATTTATACCTTCGAAGATTCCTTGTAGCTTATTTTAGGCCAACGTTTAACTTATCCTTAAATTTAGGATTTCCTTATTTTAAGGGGTACTTGAATGTTAGATTCTCCTTAAATCCATATTTCAAGGGTTACTTAACTTCTCCTTAAATCTTGGACTTCCATATTTAAAGGGTTACTTCAAAAATTAACTTCTCCTTAAAACTTGGACTTCCATATTTCAAGGGTTACTTCAAAGTGTCTGTTAGCACTAAATCTACCGTGTCAACAATTTTGAACTTTCGTCGGTTTTGCACGAATTTTACCAAGTTTCCCATAGCCTCAAATTTGCAATTTGGTGAGTCTTGCATATATGCTTATTCTTCTGGTGAGTCAAAGACTAACCTGTCTTTTCTTTGTTGAAAATTCCAAACCGATCCTTTACCTAGAGCCCAAAATATTAAAAATTATTGTTTCAAAATCATTTTATGTTCAATGATTTTACTCCATGTCTTTATTTTATTATAGAGTTTTGGGTAAAAATAAAATTCTTGGGTTTTATTACACAATCTCCAATTCTATTTCAAGATAAAGTCCCAGGTCGAATCTAAACTACAAGCTATGACCGAGACCGAAATAAAGTATCTAAACCAAGTGCCAAGACAAGTTTTCAAGCACGTCAACTCCAAGTCAAAGCTCCACCAAACATCACTCAAAGAAATCAATCGTCAATCACTCACCACCAAGTGTTTAGGAACACCACTTAACATGCAACACCTATGTGTCATAACAAACGTCTAGTTGGTCAAGTGTTCGAAGATGTTGTTATGATGGAGGGCACATAAACAATACAATTGAGCGCTCTTGACATATTGTAATGAAGACTGTAAACAAATACGATATCTCAGATGACAAAAGAGAAGCGGATTCTCGAAGTCAATCAATCAATGTAATCACCTGGTAGTGAGATTGTAGAAATGGTCACGGTTTCTATTCTATCGAAGTTATCTTCTTCCGATTCTGGTCGTAGTTTTGTTGCTATCATATATAAGTCCCAGGAGCTACTTTCTAGCATGAAGAAAATAGTCCAGGAGGAGAAGTAGCATCAATAGCTTTTCATCGTTTTATATCTACAAACCAAAGATGCATCTAATTGTTACCCTAGTTGAGTGAACCAACTGTTTTTTCTTCTAGATTTATTCTCTAACCAATAATCTTGGTTTGCAATATCTCTAGATATGGTTCTCTTTTGGTTTCACTCTCCTACTGCCATTGATTGTCTTTCGACATGATTTCAATACTTTAGAGTGGTGGCATGGTTCACATTTACAAGATGGATTTTTGTGCAATGATGACTCTTTTTGTTATTCCTCAAACAAGCGTATCATTTTTTTGGCCTTCATATGGGTTACCACGAGATTAATATGAGGATGCACATGAACAAAAATGGAAACAAAATAGTCTTTATGAGTTTCGATTGGCAATTGCATCATCAACCAGCTCAACCATTCATATTTGATTCAATGAATGCAAATATATACAAACTACATTTTGATACTATGTAATTTGGGAAAAACAACAACATCGCTCATTATGATATATAGGATTTTGTATCATTTGTTTAACATTGATGTTTCTGGAGACTGTGTAATATCACAATTCAAATAATTGCATAGCAGGACAATCCCATCAATCCTACCAGTTCCCTAGGTTGAATGGGTACATTTGGAATTATAATAAGGGAGCAAATGAATAATTTTTATACATTATAATAGTTCAAGTATTTAATCAAGAGGTTGAATAAATAAATTCAAGAGAAACTCTAGGTGGCAAATGGTTTTGAAGACATATGGAGAATGTGGGACCCACACTAGCTTGATTTCTCACTGCCACATGGCACATCTCTTTTGCCATTTCGAATCCATGAGAAGGAAAACATTATTGGGTGAGTTGGTAATTCATACACATGGCATTGAGCATATTAGGCCAAATTGGGATGGAATGGTAACCTCCATGGAAGAGGAAGAGTCAAATTGGAAGCCTGTGGACACTTGGGCTAGATTCCCTAGCCCTTATGACAACAATGATGAAGCATCTATGACATCTATGAAAAAATTAAGATCTGAATTCTGACATCTGATCATTATGACATGTCAGCCCCAAAAATAGGCTCCAAGAAGGCACTTATGGGAGTTCGAGAAGCCAAAGAGGTCCCTACTCGAATTGGGAGAAGATGGAAGGTTGGGAACTAGGGAGACAAGTGGCAAATGTGGAATATTTCCTAAGTGGAAATATCTATAAGCTAATGGGAGGAATTCAAACCATAGGAGGATAAGGTTGGTTATAAAATGCAGAAATCAATCATGAGAATGGCTTTTGATCATTTGAGAAAAATTGCATTTGTGAAGAGAGAGCTAGTGGATCACTGATTAGTTTCTTGCCTTATCCAATTTTGATGGTGAAAGATTCCCATCCAAGTTGGTGTTTGGAGAGGCCACTCAGGTATTTCATGGAGCTTTAATGGAGTTTGTATTTGTAGGTGTAAGCTACAAGGTAGCTCGTGGTTTCTTCTAATGCATCACTTTCCCTCAACCATTTCCAGTTTTGATGGCATATTCTTGCTCCTTGAGGGAGGGCGTTTTTGGTGAGATCTTGTACTCTTTGGGAGAGATTATCATGATCCATTTCTAATTGTAATAATCTTAATATACTCTGTTATTCATCTTCAGAAATTCTCAGGTCGAAATACCAAGTGGTTGTATGTAAAAATGATGATTAATGAGCAAACCATGACCATTTCCCCACTACATTGATGTATGCCATTGTAATGTTGATGATTTCGAATGAAAGAATGTTTATATGATAATTAATATTAATGGATAGCCATTGATGAGTGTTACAATTTTCATGTTCAGCACTTAAGTATTTGAAGTCATTTTGCTCAGTTTATTTGCATTGGGAAGAGATTTGGTGCCATTTCCCCAAGGGTCGAACTAGGGATTTTTGTTGTTGTTTGGGAGAAGGTTAGAACATATTTAATAAATTATTAATGGTGCATATGAGACCTTATTAATGTACCTTGGACATACCCTACCTCTGTTCTGAATTTCGAATGGGTTTGGAGGCATTTGGAGAGCCATTTTCAGCATACCCTGGGGGGATTTGATTCCCAAATTGCTAGTTAAATTCCATATTTTGCCCAGAATCTTAAACAAGTTTGAAGAAGTATTTGGAGGATCATAAATTATCCCTGAAACTCATATTCAAGTCTTAATATCAGTCATACACCCTCACAGAAGATTTGGGAGCATTTGGATCAATTTGGAGACCTAGACATCAAAAC
Source organism: Larix kaempferi (assembly GCA_027924585.1). NCBI lineage: Eukaryota > Viridiplantae > Streptophyta > Pinopsida > Pinales > Pinaceae > Larix > Larix kaempferi. The sequence goes on along the minus strand of BSBM01000101.1, from coordinate 25,427,710 downwards.
TAGTCAAAGGTCGAAATTGGGGAAAAAGTGAAAATTGGGCATTTTAATAAAAATTAAAAAAGAGAAATTAAAAGTGGTATTAGAGCATGGTCTTGGAACTTGATGGTCTTAACAAGAAGTCAAAGAAATAGACTACCACCCTTAGAACCAGAAGTTGAAGGTGTTGTTGTTGAAGAAGAAACAGTAGGAGAAGAAGAGTATTTTGTAAAAACCATGGGTAGAGAGGAGGATGAAACAACATAATGTAAGGGGTAATTTATTTCAAACCTAAGACCTTTCTTTGAAGACATGAACAAAAAATATGATGAAAGGATTCAAATTAATGGCTAGTCAAATGACTAGTCAAATATCAGGCCTTAAAGGAGGAATAGGAGGCAGCATCAGTTCTCATGGTGAGGAAAAGAAGCCTATGGGAGAGCATATTTTCTCAAGCACAGGACCCCATAGTAGAATAAATTAATTTCAGAGCACACCAAGGCCCACTGCACCTAAATTTCTTATACCCAAATACGAGCCTGACATTCAAGTGGATCTTAGTACAATAACAAACGAATGGAATGATTTGAGTGAAGATTGTAAGAGAAGTCTACCATTTGATCAGTACTTTACTGCTGTAAATAAATTAAAAAGGAAGGAGAACAATAAGGCTCTAACCCAAAACAAAGAATTAAATTGTGCTATTGGTAAAATGCCACTTCCTACTTTTGATGGTTCCTCTCAAAATTTTGCTAATACTTGGGTGCAAAAACTAGATGTATATTTTCAGTTGAATCCTATGGTGGAGGAGGATGCATTAAAAATTGCCATTTTTCACTTGGAAGGAGATGCCAATGAATGGTGGTTTCATGGCCTGAAAACCTTGGGTCGTGATCAAGTTAAAACATATGGGGAATTTGTTGACAGGGTACTAGAGAGATTTGAACAAAAAGATCCAGAATTGCCTTTTAAGGAACTAGCTCAATTGAAGCAAACTGGGACCCCTACTGATTATATGATGGACTTTCAAAAATTATCAGTAAAGGTGGCTGATGAGTCTATGGGGAGGTTGGTATTGCTGTTCATTGAAGGTTTGGATTAACCCTAAAAAGGTTTGGTCAAATCATACAAGCCAACTACATTAAAAGGTGCAATGAGCTTGACTAGGGATCTCCAAAATGTGCTTCCTAGAACAAGATTTCCTCCCAAGCCTAAATTCAAATTTGAAAAGAAACCTTGGCTAAGAGATGCTTATGATAAGAAAACTTGGCAAAGAGATTCATTTGAAAAGAATAAAAAAGAAGGACTAAACAGGGATGAACTTCGAAAAAAGAAATTGTGCTTCACATGCTTTCAACCATGGACACCGGGGCACAGATGTACTAAAGGAAAGGCTCAATACATAGAAGTATTTTCTGATAATGATGAATATTATGGGGGCATGGATGAATATGGACATATTTCAGATCAAGAGGAGGCATATGAGACAATAGTAGAAGAGGAAAGACAAGAAGAAAATCATCCTTCACCGGACAAAGCAAGAATGGCAGTACTTTCAGCAGTACCTTGCTATCATACTATCCGATGCAAGGGTTTGGTACTAGGACAAAGAGCTTCAGTTTTGGTAGATGGGGGAGCCACACATAACTTCATTGATGCAGAGATGGTGGAGAAAATGAAGATACCTATTGAACCATTCGATGGATTCATAGTTGTCATTCCCGGTCACAACACAATGTAGTGCAAAACATGGGTTCCAAAGCTGCAAGTCACCATAGGTAACTATACTTTTGTTGATAGTTTTTATGTGGTTGATGTTGCTGATACTAATGTGGTTTTGGGAGTGAAATGGCTATATTCTATAGGATATCATATAGTAAATGTAATGTCCCCTCTATCGTACCATCGTGATAGAGAGGATCATAGTGCTCAATCCGGGCAATTAGCCCCCAAACGTTAGAATTAAAGATCATTGGTGCAAGATCTGTATCTGTGCATACTATGGAAAAACGATGGTAATCAAATAAATGCTACTGATCTCTAACACACATTCAAGATTCTGTGGCAGCCATGAAATAAAAGATCTGTGCAGAAATATACAAGATCATATGGAAATGCCTAAACTTTTAAAAACACAGCAGAAGCAAATTCGTTTAATACATCCACATACATTCATAACATTCATCAAATGATAAATTGCAAAGATAAAACACAAGAATACTTATCTTATGCGAAGGTAGTTCCACACAACTGGCTATGCAACTGCAACGTTCCACCCAACCGTAGGCCAGTGTGCTCCTCAATCTCTCAGCACCACTGCCACCCCCGAGCTGGGCATGATCTCACAAGGAACCAGGGAACAGCAGACTCACACATAGCCAAGCATGCACCAGGATGAGCCAAGCCAATCTACAATTGGGTTTATCAGGCTGCTAGGACATGGAAGGGAAGAATTGCTAAGCTAGTGAGCTCCAGCACAGAGCCAGGGATAACCTTTGCAAGATCTATCTAGCTTGGTACCCACAATACCTACACACCCAGCACAAGGAAGTATTCTTTTCACTGCTGTGCAGTCCCTCAAGCCATACCTTCCCTATCTAGTGCTCTCAGGGTATGCATAGAAGAGTAACCAAAGCCCTCTTGATCTTTTTGAGAGGTTGTCTCCCCCACTAGGTTTATCAAGCCACTTCTATCCACTACCACTCCAACACTTCAGCTCACCGGCTCAAACCAAGAACAAGGATGCACATAACAGCAGAACCCAATTATGGGGCAAGATAAAACGTTTTTACAGAGAGAGGCATGAGATGGGGTTTCAGCTGACTCAGGAAAACGTGGGAACCCACAAAAACGAAATGGGAAGTTGGGAAACAACCCAGGGAAGCCAAATCCGTTTTTAGAAAAACGTCATTGGACATTCAGGGGCAAAAACGACTTCTATATAGTCCCCCAAAACGTGGCCCTTCTCTCCCAGGCTGCTATCTATACAAAACGAACTTCCAGGCATGGAAAATGCAGGATTTTTGCTGAAAAACGTGAAGGGAAAGACCCAGATAGCTCCTACTACGTGAATGAATGAAGACTGCCCATTCCCCATGGCTTTGGGCACCATTTCGTGGGTGGTTTCTTTCCCCACAAGCAAAAACACGATTTTCCAAGTTGATGGCTTGCCCATGCACGAAAATGGCTTGCCCATACTCTTTCATTCCCAAGGCATTAACTGCCTTAACCAATTTCTTGGAAAAATTAAATGATTGGGTACATGAGACAAAATGGGTAGTTGGTGGTTTATGGGTTTCCCCATTGACACATGGATTAATACCCTTGGCTCAAGGTTTGAATAATTTCCCTCCCTTTTCCTTGTAGAGTCATGCCCCATCTCTTTTGTTGCATTGCATAGCCGCTTGTGGGTTTTTCCATTAAAATTTGTATTTACATGGTGTCTTATTTACATTGTGCCCATCTCGCACAAGAACCATGGGCATCTATTTTTAATTGCCGATACATGAAACGTTAAATCAATGGTGGGGCCTTGGCCTTGAGCTCCTCACCATGATTAAATTACAATATTTACATCATTTACGGTTTAATACAAAGGGGGTCAAAATGGGGACATTACAGTAAATGATCAAATTACTAAAATGAAATTCCAAGATTCAAAAGGAGTACTAAGGGTTGTGAGAGGGAAACACACTTATCCAAATCAAGTAGTGACTTGCAATAGTAGGAGATCTATATTGAGGCATGGGGACATAGGATGGGCTGCTAAATGTAATTTACATCTCCCAATCCAAACATAAAGGTTTTTGAACACCCAAAAGATATAGAGAGACTCTTGCAAAAATATGAAAAAGGTTTTAGAGATCTTCCACATGGTAGACCACCAGATAGGGGGGTTGAGCACAACATTGTTTTGGAGGAGGGTACTTCAACCATTCAGATACCACCTTATAGAAATCCTAAAAAGTTCAGAGATGAGATTGAAAAATCCATCCAAGAACTCCTAGAGTTGGGACTCATTAGACCAAGCTCTAGTCCTTATGCTTCTTCAATAGTGCTAGTGAAAAAAAAGATGGAACATTGAGAATGTGCATAGAATTTAGAGCCTTGAACAAAAAGACTATCAAGAATAGGTATCCTATTCCTAGGATTGATGAGCTCATGGATGAGCTACATGGGGCCAAATACTTCTCCAAAATTGACCTTAGATCAAGATATCATCAAATTCGAATGAAAGATGAAGATGTGCAAAAGACTGCTTTTCGATGTCATTATGGCCACTTTGAATTTCTTGTCATGCCTTTTGGGTTAACTAATGCTCCAACCACATTTCAAGCATGCATGAATAGGATATTTTGCAAGCAACTAAGAAGGTTTGTTTTGGTTTTCTTTGATGACATTCTCATTTACAATAAAACATGGGAAGAGCATTTGTTGCAATTAGAGACTGTGTTAAAATTTTTGCAAGAAGAGTCCTTATTTGCTAAGCTATCAAAATGTGAATTTGGGATGAAAGAACTACTGTATCTTGGGCACATTATTGGGAAAGAAGGAGTGAAGGTACACATGGAAAAAATCAGGGCTATCTTAGAATGGCTATCACCAAAAAATATTACAGAATTAAGAGGCTTCATTGGGATATGCACCTATTACAGAAAAATTGTGAAAGGGTTCTCCAAGTTGACTTCTCCACTCACTGATTTGACTAAGAATGATACTTTCAAGTGGGATGAAGAGGCTGAAAAGGCCTTCCAAAAAATGAAAGAGGTAATGAGTAATTGTCCCATACTTGCACTTCCTGATTTTACTAAACCTTTTGTTGTGGAATGTGATGCTTCAGGTGGAGGAATAGGGGCTGTCCTAAAGCAAGTCCAACACCCCATAGCCTTTGAGAGCAGAAAGTTGCAGCCTCATGAAAAAATTTACTCCTTATATGACAAAGAAATGATGGCCATTATGCATGCATTGGCAAAATTCAGACAATACTTGGTGGGCAGCAAGTTTGTGGTGAAAACTGACCACAATAGTCTAAGACACTTTCTCACCCAAAAAGATCTAAATAAAATGCAACAAAAGTGGGTAATAAATATTCAAGCTTATGATTTTGACATTGAATATGTCAAAGGAAAGAATAATATAGTAGCAGATGCTTTATCTAGAAGACCTTCTTTTTCTCTCATGGACATTGCTAAGGATTGGAAAAACATGCTACTAGTTGAATATGCCAAAGACAAATTTGCTTGTGATGTGTTGGATGGAATCAAAGGGGATGATAACTACAGGATTTTGGATGGGTTGATATATTATAAGGGCATAATTTATTTGGTTCAAGATTCAAAACTCAAGTACAAAATTTTGCAAGAAGCACATGATTCCCCACTAGCTGGCCATTCGTGGATCTTCAAAACTTATAGGTAATTGAGGCAAATATTTTTTTTGGAAGGGGATGAAGGAAGAGGTTAAAAAATATGTGAATGAATGTAAAGTATGTCAGCAAAACAAATCACAACTTACATGCCCAGCTGGCCTATTGCAACCATTGCCTTTTCCGGAGCAAAAATGGGACAGTATCTCAATGGACTTCATCACCGGTTTCCCCAAATATTTGGGTAAGGATTGCATATATGTTTTAGAGGATAGGTTGAAAAAATTTGCTCATTTATTTGTTGTTACATAATCTTTTAGTGCTGCACAAGTGGCTGATATTTTTTTCAAAGAAATCTTCAGATTGCATGGACTCCCCAAGAGCATTGTTAGTGATAGAGATAGTAGATTCATGGGTGCTTTTTGGAAAGAAGATTTTAGATTGGTGGGAACTCAATTGACTCCAAGTACCATCTATTATCCAAAAACTGATGGAAAAACAGAGAGGGTGAATCAATGGTTGGAAGGGTACCTAAGAAACTATGTGGGATATCAGCAAAAAGCATGGGCAAAATGGCTACACTTGGGTGAGTTTTGCTACAACACCACTTATCATATGTCAATAGGGATGTCTCCTTTCAAAGCATTATATGGTTATGATGCACTTACATTTGCTGAAATTATATTTGGTGATAGTGGAGCCCCAAAGGATAAAGATTGGGTGGAAGAGAGCAACGAAATTTTAAAGCTTTTGAAAGACAATTTGCAGGTTGCTCAAAATAAGCAAAAACAATATGCTGATAGACATAGAGAAGAAAGGACCTTTCAGGTTAATGATTTAGTATATTTGAGGTTGCAGCCATATAAACAAACATCTCTAAAAAATAATGGAGCATAAAAGCTAAAACCAAGGTACTATGGGCCATACAAGGTAGTTCGGAAGGTTGGAGAAGTAGCATATGAATTAGAACTTCCGGAAGGGAGTAAAATCCATAATGTATTTCATGTTTCTTGTCTCAAGAAGGCTCTTGGTCAGCACATTATCACTTCAGAAATACTTCCTCCTTTGGATGATGAAGGTCAACTCACACTTGTTCCGGAAATTTTTTTGAAGACATGGGAAAGGAGGTTGAGGAGTAGAATTATAAAAAAATATTTAGTGCAATGGAAGGACTTACCAAATGAAGATGCCACATGGGTAGAGGAGAAGATTTTGTAGCATCCAAATCTGAAATTGCTTGAGGACAAGCAATCTTGGGTGGGGAGGATTGTAATGTCCCCATTCAAATAATTGCATAGCAGGACAATCCCATCAATCCTACCAGTTCCCTGGGTTGAATGAGTACATTTGGAATTATAATAAGGGAGAAAATGAATAATGTTTATACATTATAATAGTTCAAGTATTTAATAAAGAGGTTGAATAATAAATTCAAGAGAAACTCTAGGTGGCAAATGATTTTGAAGACATATGGAGAATGTGGGACTCACACTAGCTTGATTTCTCACTGCCACATGGCACATCTCTCTTTCCATTTCGAATCCATGAGAAGGAAAACATTATTGGGTGAGTTGGTAAGTCATACACATGGCATTGAGAATCTTAGGTCGAATTGGGATGGACTGGTAACCTCCATGGAAGAGGAAGAGTCAAATTGGAAGCTTGTGGACACTTGGGCTAGATTCCCTAGCCCCTATGACAACAATGATGAAGAATCTATGACATCTATGACAAAATTCAGATCTGACTTCTGACATCTGACCATTATGACATGTCAGCCCCAAAAATAGGCTCCAAGAAGGCACTCATGGAAGTTGGAGAATCCACAGAGGTGCCTACTCGAATTGGGAGAAGATGGAAGGTTGGGATCTAGGGAGACAAGTGGCAAATGTGGAATATTTCCTAAGTGGAAATATATAGAAGATAATGGGAGGAATTCGAACCATAGGAGGCTAAGGTTGGTTATAAAATGCAGAAATAAAGCATGAGAATGGATTTTGATGATTTGAGAAAAATTGCATTTGTGAAAAGAGAGCTAGTGGATGACTAGTTTCTTGCCTTATCCAATTTTGAGGGTGAAAGATTCCCATCCAAGTTGGTGTTTGGAGAGGCCACTCAGGTCCTTCATGTAGATTTAATGGAGTTTGTATTTGCAGGTGTAAGCTACAGGGCAGCTCGTGGTTTCTTCTAGTGCAACACTTTCCCTCAACCATTTCTAGTTTTGATGGCATATTCTTGCTCCTTGAGGGAGGGCGTTTTTGATGAGATATTGTACTCTTTGGAAGAGATTTTGATGATCCATTTCTGATTGTAATAAGCTTAATATACTATGTTCTTCATCTTCATAAAGTATCAGGTCGAAATACCAAGTGGTTGTATGTAAAAATGATGATTAATGAGCAAACCATGACCATTTCCCCACTACATTGATGTATGCCATTGTAATGTTGATGATTTCAAATGAAAGAATGTTTATATGATATATTTATGATGAATGGAAAGCCATTGATGAGTTTTACAAGTTTCAAGTTCAGAACTTAAGTATTTGAAGTCATTTTGCTCAGTTTATTTGCATTGGGAAGAGATTTGGTGCCATTTCCCCAAGGGTCGAATTAGGGATTTTTGTTGTTGTTTGGGAGAAGGTTAGAATAGATTTAATAACTGATTAATGGTGCATATGAGACCTTATTAATGTCCCTCAGACATCCCATACCTTTGTTCTGAATTTCGAATGGGTTGGAGGCATTTGGAGAGCCATTTTCAGTACTTACCTTGGGGGATTTGATTCCCAAATTGCTAGTTAAATTCCATACTTTGTCCAAAATCTTAAACAAGTTTGAAGAAGTATTTGGAGGGTCATAAATAATCCCTGAACCTCATATTCAAGTATTAATATCATTCATACACCTTCACAGAAGATTTGGGAGCATTTGGAGACCTAGACATCAAAACTAGTGAAAGGTCAAAATTGGGGAAAAAGTGAAAAATTGGGCATTTTAATAAAAATTTAAAAAAGGGATATTATAGACTGCTTGAGGGTGAACATATGGGATTAGAACGCATGATGGTCTGTTCTTGGAGCACAACATTTGGATGTGGCAATTACTGTAGTAACCTTCTTATATCAGGGAATCACCATTGTTAAAAGCCTTGCCATAAGATATCTCTTTCCAAAAGGAACGTGTAAATGTATCTCAGTTTAGTGGCAGAGCATAAGCAAACAGAGGATCGCTCGATGCGAATCACATTTAACTCAACATTTCTAGGCCAACAAATTAAGACATAAATCGTTTCTAGATTTAATGGCAAAAATTAAGTATCATATCAAGGTTTGGAGGGGTCGATCCATCTTTCCAGATCCACATTTGAAGTGAGTAGTTCCAGATTTGGTGGAGGAGAATTAGTAATTAAAGTACTTCATAAAAAGGTTCAAGATCAACATCAGTTCCATATTTTTAGATTAGTAGTCTCCACATCAACCAGATTATATCCAGATTCTTGCAACAGACCACCAGATTATTTGTATTTTCTATTTTTAGAATTAGAGATAGAATTTGTTCCTATGAATTGGCTAGGAGACCAAATAATGTAATTTCTATAAAAGACAAAATTAACAATGAAGGGGGTATCTTCCTCTTAGAAGGAAGTATGGGTTCGAGTGTTTCAAATACAAAGTGTCAATGTAAGAATGGAAATTGTATTGAAAGAACTACAGTAAGTGCAACTTGACATGCTCAAAGAACTATCACTTTGGATGGTTAAACTACCCTCTTATAGAATTTTGTTATTTCTTCTTATTCTGAGTATAAAGATTATTTTTACACTTTATTGATTGTCATTCATGTTTCAAATCAGATGGCAATAAAGCTTTTGTTGTTTATCGCCCGTGACATGTAATTTGTATTCTAATAATCTACTTTGATTCAAGATGTTATTTTGAGTTTGAGTTTCTTCCCAATGAATATATGAGTTGAGCAGATTTCCACTTATGTATTCATATTTGTATCATGTTTCTTCTACTTTATAACTGTCTATTAAGTGTCTAGCCTTCATGGTGCATGCCTTTGACCTATGAATGTTTCCCATTTAATTAAATACAACTTGTAATTCCATCCTACATGCTCAATATGCTTGACCTACTCTACCCGCTCCATCAATCTGAATCATTACAACAATTGAGGTGCCCTAGCTTTGTGCCACAACAGTTTGGTGCAAACTTTGGGGATAACAAGGTCAGTCCCCACTTTATGGTTTCATTAAGGAACTATAACTTGTTGTCTTGCTCACTTCATGATTTCATCAAAGGGTCTTCTTCACATCATTATTCCTATGAGGACACATCATTATTCCTTTCGGGTTTTCTTTCCTCTTTATGTCTACCCATGATTAATTTTGGGGTCATGTGGACCCAACACCATTATTTTAGGGGATTCTTCACACTTCTCACCAACATTGCTTTGGAATAAATTTAGGGGCTTTTTTAAGGACTTTCTCCTTTTGTGTGCAACTCAAAATGTCTCCCGTGAGGGCCATGCTTAACATCTACTCCATAAGGGAACCGCTTTGGAGTTATATACACTTATGTCAAGGCTCCTTCAAGGATTTTAGGACAATTTCATGTGGACAGATCCTTATTATTTTTAGGGGCTTCCTTGTTGCTTTGAGGGGCTTCTTCACTTGACTTCATGGCTTCGACTTCTAGGCTTCTTCTTGCTTGGATTTTGACATCAATGAAAAATTTATACAACAAAAACATATCCAACTCTTGAACAACATGGAGCAAGCCCAAAGGGGTTGGGTCCAATGGTGAGGAATGAGGAGTTTCTCACCATTGACCAATCTTCAACACAAATTAGGATCCATTACAACCCCTTGAAAGTGCTATTGTTGGAACACACAATGATACTCACATCCAAACAATATTCATGCCTTGCAAATTTTCATGGGAGAGTCAGCTTACTTGAAAACGTTTTTTGCATCAATTTTCCATGTCATCCACCCACTTAATGCAATTAATTGTGACCAAGACCAATTCAATTAATAAGTTGTGCAACCAAAAAAAATTCAAGAGAACAAGCATTACGTAATTACAACTCTTAAACTCACCCAACATAATCATCGAGCCTTCAAGATTGGAGTGGATGCCACTCGACATCTAATAGGCATAGTTTTGATGCAACAACAAAGACCCATTTTATACCACTTTGAGACCTTTTCAAGAATTTTTCTGAATTATTAGGTGTATTACTGTGAGATATATGCACTAATTCAAGCAGTGAAGCATTCATGGCATTATTAGGTCTAAAAAAAAGACATTCACAACTACCATAGTTTTGAAAATTAATGAACAACAATTGAATACAACAAATAACAGGCTTGGGCACTCTTATAGTCTCCTCTAGCTAATATGGGCAACTTTAGAGCAATAATAAAGCATGGAAAGGCTTATTCCTCCAATATGGGTTAACAAACAACCCTAAAGGGTAGTTCTGCATATTTTATGGAACACTTGATACCTTGGAAAACAATTATGGGCATCATAAACCAGATATGGGCAATGAACAACAACAAGAGTGACTTGTGCTAGTGAGTTTGTGCTTAGGTTAGACCTTAAAAAGGAATAAAGACTCAGTTCCTGGGTATTTTTCCAATTGAGCTTTTAATTGGCGTTTCCTAATCTCATCCTTGACACCAATGTTTTGATCATTCTATTATAGATATTGGCACACCATAGGGCAAAATGTTGTTTCCAACACTGCCTTGTCAAAATAAGACTCATTACTCCCCGCCAACATATCAAATGCACATTTAAAAAATGTTTAAAAAATGCATTACCAAGATGAAACAAGAACAATACCTACAGAATGTCTACTAAGTTAATCATTGGATTAATTAGTTGATATTTGAGAACATCAAACTTTTCCAGTGTTAATTTGTTTAGTGTCCTGCACATTAAAATACTCATTAGGCTAATGTTAAGTAATTTTTCAACCATATACTATAATCAAGATTCATAAAGATCATGAATTAAGTGTTTTACCCCTTCACAGTTTTTAAACCTTTATCCTTTTATGACAAGGTTCCCCTCCTCACTGACCAAGGAAGAAAAAACTTCACTAGAGTCACAACAGACCTAGCCTATATCAATAGCATTTTGGTGGAAACATTAGAAAAAATCATGTGCATATGAAAAACCTGAAAATGGATCCAAATTTCTTAGGATCAAAACTAGAAGTTTATAATCCTATTACATAGAAGTGTTGATGCCAAAGTCTTTCCCCACTGTAAAAAAATATACTAAACAATTTTTGAAATAAGCATTGTAATATGCTCCTTAAAAAATGCATCTAGCTACTAAATTTTTCTTTGAGATGTGGCCATCTCAAGTAATTTGCATATACCAAAGAAATTGATTTTCTAAATAGTAAAACTACAAGAGAGGCACGTGGCAATGAGAAATCATATCGTTAGTGCCGAAAAACTATTGCAAATTGAAGAAAATGAATACATTATATCAAATAGAAAAACTTCATCCGAGACAATCATAAATGCAAGAACAATTACTACACCCCATTGATTTTGAATTCCAAGAGAGAAATACAATTATTGGAATTGCATTGTTTTGGAAACTAAATTACTACGCTATAGGATTCACCCAAACTCAACAAGTTTTACCAAAGTGAAGCTGACAAACTCATTTCAACTCACCAATCATGTCAACACTGAGCAAACCTTAACTGAGTTGAGAATATTAAGAAAATGTTTCAAGCATTCTATTCCAACACAATATAAATGCATAAAACAATGAAGCACGATAACTAATCATAACATAGGTTCCTACATTTCAGAGAGCTTAGGAATTAGGAACATTGCCAGCTAGTCCCAGACAAGGTTTGAGAACATTCCCAGTTTGTCAAGGAGCACCTTGACAGGGATTGGAACTTTAGGAAATTCCCGTCCTATCAAGGTATAGGGGAAGACCAAGATGTTTCCAATGTGTTAAGGAGCGTCCAGACAACCCTTGATAGGGAGTGGAATCCCAGAAATTCCATGGCCCATTGGTTCCTATACAAGCACTTAAACAATCATATAAAAAACTCGTTTATGTGCTTAGTCAACCAAGTGTGGGACCAAAAGGGCCTAGATTGGCAAGACATAAAATTTTAAAAACACCAAAATATCAAAAAGCCCATGATACTCTTTACAAAATGTCTCACATCAATAAAACCTTGTTGCAATTAGTTACAAGAGTTGACAATGTACCAAAAATACAACATAGTAACAAAATAAATCTCTAACTCAGTCACAACCATTGGCCTTCAAAGTAAGTTAAAAAAAAAGTACCCCCAAGGCTAATGAAACATTATATTTTGAAAACTGTGAGTTCAGTTTCTCCTAGCAAGCATACTGATAACCATAGTCCTGTTGTTTTGACATTGTTGGACCATATTCTCTGCTTTCACAAAGTGTTTCCCAAGGCCTTTCCTCGGGAGAAGGGGTAGGTAGTGGTGACTGACCTTGCCAATCACGGGTACCAGGATTTGAATTTCGAACATCAGATGGTGCCTGTACCTACACAAATGTATCATGTAATAGACAAAAATAAAAATCTAACGAGGCATTAGAAAGTTATACTATGATATAAGAAAATAACAACAAATTAGAGCAATCTTAACGAATTCCTTAAAAAAGTAAAACGTTTAGATCATCAATCGAAAGTATAATTGACTAGAAGACAAACATTCTTAATCATAACCTTTAGTTTGTTAATAAAGATATAAAATTGATCACACGACACCTAAAACAATATGTATAGTTAGTCAATATAAATCAGAGCCACAGGAGTTCCAAATAATAAAATCATCACACTTACATTAATATCACCATGACCCCAGCTTGAGTCATTAGTGACAAGTTACGATTCTATCTCATGTCTAGCCTTGTGAATCTCATCAGGTATGTTCACAGATGCCTACATATTCAACAAAATAAATTAATGGTTACTGTTAACATGCCAATGCCAAGTAATCTTTACGATCATGATAATATCTCAAAAATAGTTAATTCATATAATGTTACTAATGAAAAAAAATATTAAAAAATACATCACCATGAAAATAGATACTTGCCATCAAGGTATTAAAAACCAAAATCATTAAGTATTAATATAAATTGTCCCAGTAAATAAATAAAACCAGGAAGAATAAGGCCAAGTACTTGTACCGATAGTACATACTACCGTTCTTTGACAACATGAATTCAATCTTCACTGTTGCTATAAAATTGCATGGCCAAGAAGAAACACATAACGATGAGCATGCTATCATATTGGAAACCTTGGTCCAACAAAAGAGGCAAATCCATGCATTAGAAGCTAAATGCAACCTGCTTCACAAATTGTTCACAAATCTAAATAGGGGATCACAGTGTTTCATCCAATCTAAGAATGTCATTGGGATAAGGTTTTGGGAAGTTCTAGGAGGAAAAAAATGTCCACCAAATGCCTGTAGGTGTGGACATGGAGAACCTGGAATCCCAACTCTTTATCGCTAACAAGATGAAGCACACAACAACCATGTCTTTTACTAAAGCTCTGTTTCCTTTAAGTTTTACAAAGTCAAGTTGATATTAGGTGTCCCTTTCAGGAAATATACAATTAGATTTATTTTGATATCCTCTGCAAAGGATGGTACTATTTGTGAATCAAGCTTTCAAGTTTTTGGTCAAGTGTTGAACAATATACTATGTGCTATACCTCTTTTTTATGTTATTATATAGGAAATATCCAAGTAGATTTATTTTGATATCCTCTGCAAAGGATGGTATTATTTGTGAATCAAGCTTTCAAGTTTTTGGTCAAGTGTTGAACAATATACTATGTGCTATACCTCTTTTCTATGTTATTATATTGACCAACATGGCTACAATACTTCTCTAATACAAAATATAACTATTTTTTTTATTTAAAAAAAAAGAAAAAATAATACATCCCATACATACTATTGAATCAAGCTATGATACATAAGTCCAAACTTAAAAGTTAAAACTTGATATTGAGATTTTAATTATGTGAGTAATGAATCATACCTCCTGAAGTTACAACTAATGCGCATGTGTATATGAATTGCGCTCATGATTCTCAAACCTCGAATCCATTGTCTATAACATACATGAATACACTTAAATGCAAGCTTGAGTAAAAAAATAGATACAATTATCATGCCAACTGGAACCAAGAACAAACTTCCAAAATTCTTCATTCATTCTGCCTACTTTATACAATGAAAGGAAAAGCTTGTTTTAGATTGTGATAATGGAAACAAGAATTATAAATCTTGTCATTCTTTAATCTCTTATAAACATTGAAAAAGTTAAAAGGCATCACTTAGGAGTGACTTGCAAATGTTTTTCCACTATCCACTATATACAAAAACAAATGAAGTTGTGGGATCTAAGTCCTTCCCCAATGCAGACCCCAAGTCCATTCAAATATCTTTAAACACTCAACACCTGTAAATTTTTAATAGGGTCAAGGCCTATAGTGATTTGAAGGGGGAAACCATGGCTTGGATTGAGTCCTGGATTTGAAATTTGGATTGATTTGGAGATTGGAGGGAGGAGCATGGCTTGAGTCAGTCCCATTCTAATTTTATTATGTATGTGATAAAGAAACCCTGAAGGAGACTTGGATTTCTTTGCCTGGAGAGCTTGTATGATGCATGCTTGATGAGAGAAAAAAAGTGGACTTGTTGGTGTCGGTGTTGACTTGTATCACTGTTTAGGGAATTCTATTGATGGTGGATGCCCTAGCTAAGGTTTGGAGAGAATTTGAGAGTCCCAGTTTGTGATAAGCTTGAAGGACTATGTTGTATCAGCTCGTGATAAGATGCTGGCATGTACTTGTATCTTCACTCTTATTTATATATAGAGTAATATTTGTTTTCCGTACTTTGTGTACTTGCAGATCGTATTTTTAGCTTATAATCACATCATGGACGAGTAATTTATAGGGTTGTTTAATATGCAAATTTATCATGAAAAAGTAGTTGATTTTGGTTGGGTAATTTAACAAACATTAAATCTATTTGAGTAGACTTATGGCTGTAATAAATCTGTTGTAACTAAGTAATTTCAAATTTGATCATTAGATTAACTGCCCGTGGTTACTAGCTATGCCGGAATTAACTATTTTTCCTTCAATGAATGTGCAATAATATCTGTACACAAAATAGATAAGTACAATTGTTAAAATGAAGAAATCGACATGTTATAATCAATGAAACAACAATAAGATATGTAATTGACAAATCCATCATGGGATAACCTATATATATGTATTAGAGAATGATACCAATTTTCATTAGTTTCCTTTCCACTGCATAGACCTACATAAATCATGACATAATTACAATTTTATATGACTGAATGATAATTACATAAATAAACAGGCCTATCAACATGTATGGGAATTTAAAAAGACTACAGGGGAATACCTGAGTGTGCTTCTCTTGGTTTCAAGAATAACTTATTCTCTATTAAACAGGGACAACCACGTGAAGGTAGAAGCTCATCTCCCCCCCCCTCACATCACTCTCAATTCCCCACACCCAATATATCTACTGGGAAATAATTGAAAATGATATAACATTGTAAAACATATAAGATTCATGCATAAAAAGTAGCAAAAAAAAATTACATGCATGAAAGCTAAATGTAAGTAAAATTCTAAGATATAAATTTTCATAGATACAAATTAAAAGAGATCTGGATAAATAAATCATGAATGGTACTTATTTATCAACATCCAACCATGCGCCTTCACAATCTTGTTGAACATAATCCATGCCACCATCACCTATAGCTTCATCATCTTTGCAATTTGTCCCTTCAAAGTCTACAATGATTGATAGATATACATAGTCCACTTCATATCTGTTACTATTTCTCGGTCCCTTTGGAGGGCATGTCAAAACTACATACCAATCATTCTCTACATGATCTTGTACACAAAATGCTTGTTTTACTTGTGATCCTAAAATATATGGATCACCTTGCACTATGTCCTTACTTAAGCATCTCTATGGTGAAACCAATTTCATCAAATTTCATTCCATTCTTCTTGTGTACATTTATCCAATCACATTTGAACAATGGATACTGCACATAATAGTAGTCCAATATGATTATTTATCGGATCACTCCAAATGATGTTGTCATGTGATGTATACGATTTTTGTCCTTTGCACTTGATCTCATTAATGTTTGTGCACCTATGCACACACCACTATTTTGGGTGGCCCTAAGATTCTCGATGCTTTTAATAAGAAATCTACACCCATTGATTAAGTAGCCCCCATACTTGGTTGCATATTTATGTTGAACTTTGGTTGTCATTGATGTCAAAGAGGATTCAGTATCCTTGTGCTATTTTGAATAAATATATGAAAGCCAGTCAGAAGAATGAAGAAGTATATGAAATCCAGTTTGAAGAAGTACATACGAAGTACATCCAGTTTGAAGAACTACATAAGAAGTACACCTAGTTTGAAGAAGCACATAAGGTACATGGGCAAGTCACAAATCCACCTAGTCATGCTACTTCAAAGGTAAATGCCAAATAGATGGTCGGACAAGTTTCAGGAGTGCGCAAGAGGTTTGGAAACAAGAAGCAGTTGGACATGTAAGCAAGTCCCATAAGTGCGCAAGACTCACCAATTAGAAGAAATATTCAAGTTGTTGTAGCAACAAGAGTCCTGGAAGAAAGTGGTGGTCAGACAAGTCGAGTGTGCAAGACCCACAAGCGATGATACTTCAAGGGCACAAGACCACACACGAAGTGATTCCAAAGTGCACAAGACCCACTATGGAAAGGACCAAGTATGTGCAAGACCCACAAGGCATGATACCTGAGTGGCACAAAACATGACAAGTGATGGAAGCGTGAAATAAGCTGGACCGAGAAGCAAGGAAGAAGGGATGCTATGACCAACTTGTGGACATACTATCTGCGTAGGAGAAGTAACTATAAATAAGAAGCCAAGTTGGAGAGATGAAGTAAGCTTGAAGATGCGAAAGTTGTAGTACTTTGATTAGGCAAGATTCTAATTTTGGGGTATCAATGGCTCGTGGAACTAGAACAACATTATCTAGTAGAAGATCCAGATGCACAAAATGCATCACAACAGATGATGCACAAAAGATGAAGTGATTTATCTAAGACAGATGCACAAAGATTGACATGAAGCACATCAAGTGATATAGTATGCGTGAAGACAGAGATGCAACACAACAAAATATGCACAGTATGATGAGGTTAATTTGAGACATGTGCGATGAAGAGAAAGACAGTATCGCAGACAGTACGTAGTAAATCATAGATGATTTAAGACAGATCCGAGAAGACAAAAGTGTAGTGCAACAGTAGATGTGCAATAAGATGAAGTTAATTTGAGACATGTGCGAAGAACATAAAGGCAGTATTGGACATGATACGTATAAGGTCACAGATTATCTAAGATATATGCTCCAAGACAGAAGTGTAGCATAACAAAAGGTGCACATATCGATATGATATAGATGTGCTAAGTCAGAACAATAACACATTAGAGGATGCGTAGTACTAGTTGAGTTTGTAGATGAACATAAATCGAACGGTATGTTGAATCAGAGAGCATATTGCATAATGTGATGAAGTATGAGATCAAGTATGTAATATTGATGCAATGAAGTAAAGTACATGATACAGTTCAACGATTGCAAGATCTCAATATAAAGAAGGTGCGCACAACGGAATGAACTGCAATTTATCTGAAGATTGCATGGATCAGTAAAACAACAAAGAATTATCTTATGTAGTCATATAAGGGCAGTAGGATAGGGAAAGGAACAGGGGGTCGATGCCTCCTTCCAGTTGAAGCTGGTAAATCAGGGATTTGGTGCTTCCTTCAAGTCGTATGCTGTAAAACCAGGGGGTTGGTGCCTCCTTCCAGTTGGTGCTAGAGAACTTCGGAAGTTGGTGCTTCCATGAATGTAATAATTTAATATAAGAGAGAATTCCGTGGTTTTATCCTATTTGGGCTTCCACATAAAAATCTGCGTGTTCTGTGTATTGTACATGTGAATTTGAATGTTTTTATTTATGGTGAATGCATAATTAAGTTCCATATTCAAATAGATAAGAAGTAAAAATTGTTCATAATTGCGCTAATACCGATTCGCCCCCCCTCTCAGTATTAATAAGATTCCAACAATTGGTATCAGAGCGAGTGTATTCAACAACAACCTAACATCTGGAAGATATATCCTTGCGCAAATATGGACAAGCAGGAAGGAATCTCCACCGAAAGAGCACTAAGATTTGATGGCACCAACTATACCTTTTGGAGGATAAGAGTGGAAGTATATCTGCAATCCCTCGGGGCTGATGTCTGGCAGTCTATTGAGAATGGTTAAAATGTCCCTGTAACCACACTAGTTGATCCATTTTAGAAAAGATAGTATGAATGCAATGCAAGAGCAAAAAATGCACTGTTATGTGGGTTAACAGACATTGAATTTACTGAAGTCATGCACTGTGCTTTAGCAAAGGATGTATGGGATAAGTTGAAAAGTATCTATGAAGGATATGAGAAAGTAAAGAAGGCGATGCTGCAGATTTAATCTGGACTATATGAGTCTTTGAGAATGAAATAGTAAGAAAATATTGCCTCATACTTCCTTCGAGTTGATGAGTTAGTTAATTCCATTAAAAGTCTTGGAGTCACACTAACTGAAGAATCAATTGTGCATAAAATACTAAGAAATCTGCCTCCAAGATTTGACTCAAAGGTGTTAATGTTAGAAGACAGAACCAATCTTGCAGATTTAACAAAGGTTGAGCTTCTTGGATCTTGACTGCGTATTAAATGAGAACTGAAAGGGAAAATCCCACAAAAAAGGGAGCAACTTTTAAATCTACTAGGAAAGTAAAACATCAGCATGACAAAGGCTCTTGTGAAAGAGGGCATGGCAAGCATAACGGGAAGTTATCCTTCAAATGCTTTAAATGTGGAAGAGTAGGCCACTTCACCTCAAAGTGACCATATAAAGAAGATAGAGATAGTGACAACGAAGAAGAGCCTAATTACAATGAACGAAGGTTGGTGCACACACATGCCATATCTGAGAACAAGAAGAAAGTTCCAAAACAAAAGAAGAGTTTGTACTCCAAGGAAGATAGCAGTTCATCCGAAGAAAGTGAATGTGATGACAGTCCAAAAGAAGTACTTTTCATGGCCTTCTTGGAAGATGAAAGTAGTGAAGAAAATAAAAAGTGTTGTCCCTCCATCAAGAAAGACACATCGAATGCGCATAGTCAATTAGGAACACTGGATAAGTATTTATTAAGTGGAACCTTTAATACACCTCCAAAACCTGTCGCATAAATTAAGACAGATAATCAATATAAAGAAGAAGAAGTTGCAGAGGTTGACTGGGAAGGTGAACTGGTTAGTGCCTTGTATAAATTAAATAAGTCAAGAAGGAAGAACAAACTCTTGTGGGACCAACTGTCAAAATATGAAGAACAAGACAAGAAAGCCAAGGTGATTCAAGAGTCTCTTGAAAGATAGGTTAGTGAAAAGGAAATGAATTTTGAGAAACAACTAAATTGCACAGTAGTCAAAGTCAGAAAGCTTGAAGAGGAGAAATTAGTATTGAAGACATCACTAGAAGAGTCAGAGCAGGTAAATGATCAACTAACAAGTCAACTCGAAGAAAATAATAGAGAGACCTCCTATTTAGAAGAAAAATTGGACGAGATAAAAGGGAAAGGTCACATCATTGATACTTCGAACCACACACATTCAGGAAGTGACAAAACATGTCTTGAAGAAGAAATGAAGAAAAAATTCAAAGACATCACACCAATCCTGAATAATATTTTGAACGATCAAAGATCACCCGCAGACAAGTAAGGACTTGGCCATGACAAAACAATTGAGAAGGTCCGCGACAACAAATACATTGTAAATCAAATGAAGCCATTCAGGCACAATAATTCCTGCAGTAATTATAAAACTTTCCGTTACACTACCAAAAGAAGGATAAATAAATTGAAGTGCGCAAGGTGCAATTACAAAGGTCATATTGCGAAATATTGTCAAACTGTAAGATGTTACACATGTGATGGTTTTGGGCACAAGGCTCAATATTGTCGAAGGACAGTACATCAGACATATAGAAATACTCTACATAACATCAACCACGACACAAGGACCAAAAGTGAATATAGTTAGGCGTAGTATCAAAATGGATGTGCACATATGAAAAAGGGGTAAAGAAAGCTACTCAAACAAATGACCCAGGCTCGTCGCAAGTAGCTAGTGATCGCTGCCCATCTTGTTGATCTCTGAAAGGATAAGTAGTATCCTTGAATTTAACATGATATTCATTAGGAATTCAAGGAATGCATTAGTAAGTGTTGCAGTTAGAAAACATTTGAAGTTTGTAGTTGCTCTATTATTATATTGCAAAGGGAATGCACATATATTCCATTATTTGCAAAGATGTGTTGATTTGTTGCATAAAAGAGCTCATACATGTATAAAGAAGAGTATAGATAAGTATTGCTGATGAACAATCATGAGGTCCCTGTACATACATAAACGAAGTTTGTGTTATATTCAAAATTTGCCTTTGCAAGATTACATGAAGACCTCTGTCGCAGAAAACAAAGTTGAAGTACAAAGAGGTAGCATACAAAGGCCTAACTACAATTGAAGTACAAAAACAATGATGGAATCCGTGTTGAACAAAACTAAGAGTCACAAAATTGATTCAGAGCCGAAGATCAAGGTCCAATTCTGCATCATGACCAGTTGGCTGTTGAGATAGACGAAGCTCAAGATCCATCGGAGCTTGTTCGATGAATTCAGTGGATTGTAGCAATGGACAAAGCTGCAGAGATGAAGATGATTCATTGACAGTGGAACGTTCCATCCGAATTAAGTTCAACAAGTCAAGTATTTGTTGTTGTTGCCACTCCAAGAAGTCAACTCTCTTGTTTATATTGGATAACCCCTCAACATTGTTGTGATTGACCTGCAATTGCATGTACCAATTCATGAAATCAGATTCTTGAAATTGTGCTTTCCAAACTCCCATGTCCACTCTTAGTTGTGCAAATTCTACCTGCTGCGACTGAATTGCTGAGCGAAGACTGTCAAATGAGTTGTTGAATATTTGGAAGAATGTAGACATGATGAATGAATATGAGAAACTCAGAGGCTGCGATACTCAATACAAACTTGACGGTGAATGAACCATGATGATGAACCATGCAAAACATAGCTCATTTATAGAATTGGAAGGTGGTTCTCTGCGCACACGAAAATAAATTGAAGAGACGTTGAGATTAATGGCATTCATGTTCATGCGATTCGAAGTTGACTATGTGTTTGTTTCCACATGCCCACTTTGAGTTGTACATAGAGCAAGTGAAGAAGCCCTTAAAGTGACGATGATGTGTCCACATAACCATGATGATGTGAAGGCTAAAGAAGCACCCTTGATGAAGACATGAAGTGTTCAAGAAGACAAGTCAAATCCCATTGAAGAAGTAAAGCAAGAGGCCATTAAGACAAATCCACGGGAAGTCTCATGAGAATGATGCTAAATAGAAAATGGTACTTTTACCCCATAAATGAAACCCAAATGAAAGAACAAGTTCCATAATCATATAACTTATTCCAAGATCTTTCCGGTGATAGGTGGTACTATTCCTAACTCCCCATGGTTGAGGAGAAGTAAATTTTTCTTTGTACTGCGCTAGAATTTGGTTAGGGCCAACCTAACATGAGGCCATAATTTGGTTAGGGCTGACATAACCTTAAGTGAACGAAAAAAGTGACTTAGACTCGTATAAATAAAGGTTGGAACATTTTCATTTCTCATCTTATAATTGCACATCTTTTTTTGTGTATAAGTGAATCCAAGGTACAAGAGGAGCATCTTGTGAAGAAGTTGAAGGATGAGTTAGGGTTTCTCTCTTGTTACTTTGTCTTGGAAAAGGTATGTATTAGGGTTTCTTTTTTGGTGAAGATCTTGCACATGGATTAGGGTTTCTCTTAGCAAGGTTATTAGCATGGACTAGGGTTTATCGTTGAATATATTTGTGTATGGATTAGGGTTCTTATGGAACAATCTAGGGATCCTCTCTTGAAATGACATAGGGTTTGATGTTAAGGGATTAATGAAGCAAACAAATGAATTATATGGATGATTTATTTATGAAGGCTTTACTGTAGATTTGAAGCGGTAGTTGGATGTAGATTTGAAGGTTATATTGCATACAT
This sequence comes from Larix kaempferi, assembly GCA_027924585.1. NCBI lineage: Eukaryota > Viridiplantae > Streptophyta > Pinopsida > Pinales > Pinaceae > Larix > Larix kaempferi. The sequence goes on along the minus strand of BSBM01000101.1, from coordinate 25,405,036 downwards.
GTTTTGGGCTAGTTTGTTGTAGATTTGAAGGTTATATTGCTGACATGTTTTGGTCTAGTTTGCTGCATATATGAAGGTTGACAGTGACAATGTGAAGACAATGATAGTGACATTGTGAAGACAGTGACAGTGACAGTGACAGGTTGATACTCATATTCATATCAGGGTGGCATGATTGGGACAAGGAAAGGAGAATGTAGTCTCTTTCATGTGGGTGCCTGAGAAGTGTGAATTGGTGCTCACAAGGGGGTGAGAGTCTCCTTCTATCTGACTCTAAAGAAATCAGGGAGTTGCCGGATATAAAATTGAATGTACTCTTCATAAACATAAGAATAACAATATGTAGTTTTCTCCCATTTAGGTTTACACGTAAAATATTTGTGCACTGTGTATGATTTTATTTTTTGATGATAATGTACTATAGTTAATGATGTATATGGTAATTTAAATTTGTTGCAGTTTAATGTTTGAAGTAAAGATTGGTAAAAGTGCCCAATATCGATTCACCCATGCAGACATGTTTTGGGATAGTTTGTTTCAGATCTAAAAGTTGAAAGTGACAGTGATAGTGACAATGTGAAGACAGTGATAGTGACGGTGGCAGGTTGATACTCATATTCATATCAGGGTGGTAGGATTGGGACAAGGAAAGGATATTGTAGTCTCTTTAATGTTGGTGCCTGGGAAGTGTGAGTCACAAGGGGGTCAAAGCCTCCTTCTAGCTGGTGCTAAATAAATCAGGAAGTTGTTGGATATAAAATTGAATGTACTCTTCATAAACATAAGGATAACATTCTATAGTTTTCTCCCAATTAGGTTTACACGTAAAATATTTGTGCACTATGTATGATTTTATTTGTTGATGATAATGTTTGATAATGTTTGATAATGTACTCTAGTCAATTACGATATGGTAATTTAAAGTTGCTGTAGTTTAGTGTTTGAAGTAAAAGTTGGAAAAAGTGTCCAATATTGATTCACCCCCTCTCTTAGTATTGATGAATATTCCAACATAACATTAATGGTGCCAATACAATGCTCAAACCTTAAAAATATCTAAAATGAATTATTTAAGTGCTTAGTGAATACAAATATTTAAATTATGTAAAAGAATAAAGTAACCAAAGTGTTTAGTGAATACAAATATTTAAATTAAATTGTATGAAAGAAAAAAATAATCAAGTAATATTTAAAATTTTAAAAATATCAACAATTTAAATCTATAATAAAAAAAAAATATTTAAAACATATTTAGAGTAGTGACACAAAATGATTAATGAAAATAACACTAATTAATTTTAATGAGTGAAAATACAATATACAATAAAACTTAAAAGTCAACAATAGTAATACTTAAAATGTTAATGTAATTGTAACTTCGGAAGATATTCACTTGTATTTTATATTGTTGTTATTATTGTATTTTATTTGTTCCTCCGATGGAGATGTTTATTCCTTCGGTCAGAGATGTCATTATTACATTTGGTCATGTAAAGTCATTGAGGTAAATCCTCCATTGTAAGTCGGGGCAATAGATCCCCCTAGAGTCAGTTAGATTAGGGTTATTGAGTCCCCTAGAGAAGTCGTCCCAGTCAGGTATAACTGGGGCCGACCTAGCAAGTGAAAAGGTCAAGTGAAAGATAAAGTATAAATAGAGAGTGGAGCTCTCTCATTTGTACAACACACTCACTCACAAGTTCGCATTATTGAGAGAGAGGAAAAGTTCGCATAGGAGGAAAATAAGAGGAGCTGCAGAAGACCATCTTTGTTTTGGGGTTTTACTTTTGTGATATTGTATTGGTGACGATTCTATCTCTGAGGAAGTTGTGGGGTTTTCTCCTTTATGGTTTGCCCGAGGAAAATATTTGTGTCTATTGTGTTATTATGTGCATGTTATTATTTCAGCTAAGATCCTAGATAATATTGATTAAAAGTAGAAAAACTAACATGGTATCGAAGCTAACTTGAAAAGAAGACACTGTGTAGTTGTGGAAGTTAGGGCTTCTTAATTTTTGGAATTATCTCCACAGATCATCAACGAAAAGAGGTTAGGACAACTCACCTAAGGACGGTACATCTTTTTGTTGAAGCAGAATTAGATTATGAGAATTTTCATTTTTTTGGCTCGTCACTACTACCGGAGGAAAACTAGGGCATCATATATTTTGGGTTTCTGATCTCAGATTTGGAGAAGTGAGTACATTGGGAAACTCACCTTAAGGAGGCACATCTATCTGTCCAATCAGAAGTTCCAAATTCCAAGTTTGGAAAAATAGGTTTTCTCTGACAAACCCTAGGCCAGCCAGCTCCAGAACCAGTTTTTGGCATCTTAAAGTGGTAATACCTAAAAGATTTGCTATTTCCATTTGAATTTCTCATTAAATATGTCTCACCACACCAAGATTGAGGATAATCTTGAAGGAGTTGATAAATTCTTAGCATGGATGTATAGGATTGCACTTGTCCTTGAAGAGAATGAATTGCACAAATATGTAAATGAAGAGGTTCCAGCACCAGAGGGAGATGAGGATAAAGCCTTACATAAGAACTTGGTTAAGGCTAAGAGAATCATTGCAGATTCCATTAAGAATCATCTCATCCCACATGTGTCATCATTGAAGGCACCTAAGGAGATTTTTGATGCTTTGACAGAGCTATTTGAAGGAAAGAACATAAATCAGAAGATGACCTTGAGGAACCAGCTCAAGAATTTGAAGATTCAAAATGAAGAGACCATGCAGTCCTATTTTACAAAGGTCTCACATATCAATGAGCAACTTGAAGCTGTTGGAGAAAAGGTAGAAGAAGGAGAAATTGTGATGACCACCTTGAATGGTCTCCCAAGATCACGAGACTCATTCATTCAAGGGATTTGTGCTAGAAAGAAGTTAATCACATTCAGTAGGCTGTGGGAAGAATTCTCACAAGAAGAAGCTCGACTTGTGGCTCAAGAAGAAAATATGGTAGCAAAGGACGATCAAGCTCTCACAATACACTCTAGGAGGAATAATAACAAGAGGGAGCACCATCACAGTAAGAGGGAGAAACACCACCACCAAAGTCAGAGGGATAAATTTAGAATATCCAAGAGAGATCTATCTAATATTAGATGCTATACTTGTGATGAGAAGGGACACTACTCCAGGAATTGCCCCAGAAATAAAATTATCTCCCACAACAAGAGTAACAACAAGAAAAGGCACCATGCTCACACCGCAGAAGATGACGAACCTGCAAGGAAAAGAAACAGAGAAGAAGAAAGGGATGATTATTCAAGTCATGAATAATATGTAATGTAATGAAGGTAAGCAGTTACAAGGGCTCATTCAGAAGGTTCCAACTCGTAAGGGGAATTTAGAGATGACTTTCAGTATTACATGAAAGGTGTAGGAAAATCTCCTACAAATTTGGACTCCAGAAACCAAATAAAGATCAATGCTCTATGGAAGCCTCTCATCCATTTCAGCACTAGTTAGGATATAGAAGAAAGGACACTTGCTCAACAAGACCTCAGAATCAGATGATGAAGAGGGAGCACACTGTTAGAGACTCCAGAAGTTCCTGCAAGGAAGCAAAGATCAAGAGGGATTCCACCCAACAACCAAAGAAAGATAAGTATTTGAATTGTCATTTCTTGCATATCTAATTATTAAATGATATTGTTCAGTTGTGTACATACTTATGTTCCTATATTTAGGATGTGTATTATGCATATTAGGATATTTGCATTAATGAAAAATACACTACTAATATGCATGTGATGGGTAAGTGGCCTATGGTACTGTACAACATTCCATTTATACTTATCTAGAATGAAATTTTTTTGCTGACATGTTGGGAGTACTGCACACTCTTAACAATGTTCTGGTAGAGATGGAAGGCATCTAGAAAGTTACGGGATATGGATGAATGTTGTATTGAAGCATTGGCTAAGATAATTACATGACTGTATGACCTATGTCTGTATGCCTAAGAATTTGTTCTGAAAAACTATGAGACATTTCTAATCATGCAATTGAATTTAACTTGTAGGAAATATCGTGTACAATCACCTACAAGAGAAGGACGACGACATTTGTGATGAAGACTCGGTATATAAAGAAAACTACCTATTGAAGATATTGAAGAACCTGAAGTTCCCAGGATTCAAGATTTAGTGATGGAAGAGGCAGTTCCAGAAGATAATGAAGATCCCGATATGGAAGAACCAAAAAGAACCTATAGATCCACCTCGTGAGAAGAAATCCCACAAGAGGAAAGTAACATGGGTATGAGAAGCAATGAGGAAGCTGCTGAGAAGAAAGAATGGAAGGATGCCATGATAGAGGAATACCAGTCGATTATTAAGAATGATGTCTGGGAGGTAGTTTCGAGACCACAAGGGAAGTCTGTAGTGACTTTGAAGTGGATCTACAAGATGAAGCATGCTGCATATGACATCATTGAGAAACACAAGGTGAGGTTTGTGGCACGTGGATTCTGCCAGAAGGAAGGCATAGACTATGAGGAGACATTTGCACCTGTAGCCAGATACACTTCCATCAGATCAGTACTTGCATTGGCTGTAGTGATGAAATGGAAGGTACACCAGATGGATGTCAAGACAGTGTTCTTGAATGGTGTAGTATAAGAGGAAGTGTACGTGGAACATCCACTTGGATTTGAGACACATGACATGCAGACTCATGTGTGCAAATTGATGAAGGCCTTGTATGGATTGAAGCAGGCACCCAAGACGTGGTACGACAGGATGGATAGTTTTTTGATGAGCTTGGGATTTACCAAGAGTAAAGTAGATTCCAACCTTTACTACAAGGTTGATGTGGGAAATCCAGTGATACTTCTACTCTATGTAGGTGACCTGTTTGCAACAGGGGAGGATGAGCTCATTGCAGATACTAAGAGGAAGCTTGCCGCAGAGTTCGAGATGAAGGACATGGGTATGATGCATTATTTTTTAGGCATGGAGGTGTGGCATAGTGTGGATGGAATATTCCTTGGACAAGGGAAGTATGCAGTGGATATTTTGAAGAGGTTCGAAATGATGGACTACAAGGCTATAACCACAACCATGGCATCGAACTTGAAGCTACTATGTGATGCTTCATCAAATTCAGTTGATGCCACGATGTGTCGTTAGATGATGGGTTCATTGATGTACTCGACGAACACGAGACCAGACATATGCTTTGCTATGAACACATTGTTTCAGTTCCTGACGGATCCAAGACATGTTCAACTGATTGTTGCAAAGCATGTATTGAGGTACCTGAAGGGTACAGTTGACTATGGGCTCAAGTATGACACGAATCAGAAGATTAACCTGCAGGGTTATGTTGTTTCGGATTGGACAGGCAGTGCCGATGATAGGAAGAGCACTTCGGGATGATGCTTCAATACGGGATCTGGTATGATATCCTATTTTAGCAGGAAGCAGTCGCGCGTGGCACTAAGTACAGCCGAAGCAGAGTATGTTGCAGATTGTTCGGCTAGTTGTGAGGAAGTATGGATTAGGAACCTATTGTCTAATTTGTTTGATATCCAGTTAGAGACGACTTGTATATTATGTGACAACAAGAGTTGTGTGAAGTTGTTCGAGAACTCGGTGTTCCATGACAAGTCAAAACATATTGAGATCAAGTACCACTATATAAGGGATATGGTGCAGAGAGGAGCAGTGAAGCTCCAGTATATTGAGATGGAAGAGCATATAACCGATGTGTTGACCAAGCCGCTAGCCAGATTGAACTTCAAGTACTTTAGAGAGAAGCTTGGTGTTCTCCAGATTGAGGTTCCTTCCAAGAGGAGGTGATGAGTCGAGAAGACGTCGATGCACATGGGCCATTCTCGCATGGTGGTAGGAAATTCCTCCCATGTTGGTAGATGTAAAGGCTGAGCCATTCTTGGATGGTGGTAGGAAAGTCCTCCCATGTTTTTAGATGTAAGGGTTGGGTATCGCATGGTGGTAGGTTTGTCCCTCCAATGTTGGTAGAAGGAGTCTTGCATGGTGGTAGGTTCGTGCCTCCCATGTTGGTATACAAGGTCTCGTATGGAGGTAGGTTTGTGCTTCCCATACTGGAGACATCCATCGGTCAGAAGACACTGTGTGTGAGCCTAGGAAAGATCTTGCATGCTGGTGAGTTTGTCCACCCATGCTTGTAGACGTGGGTTGACCGTTGTGGGACATGTGATGTGCATCTAGGCTGTGCTCCATGTGATGATGAGATGATCTGAAGATGATGAGGCGACAGTAGGAGATGCAAGAGACAGTGGCAATGTAATGACTGGTCCTGGGTTTTACCTGCTTGATGGCTTGCTCGCAAATATGATGAAGACCTACATGAGGGATAGTCCTACATCCATCACGAAAAAGGGATGGCTCTATAAAACTTCCTATGACGATTATATTTGAGAGATCTCACAAATCAATGATCGACATGATGAGGATTGCAACAGTGACGATGATGATCCAGTGTTGATGATGATGTTCCATCATTGATGATGATCCAACGACGAAGACTTGTGTGCATATGTGTTGATGACTGTGTCAAGAGAATACCTTCCTAGTTAAGAGGGAGTGTTAATGTAATTGTAACTTCGAAAGATATTCACTTGTATTTATATTGTCGTTATTATTGTATTTTATTTGTACCTCCGACGGAGATGTTTATTCCTCCGGTCGGATATGTAATTATTACATTTGGCCATGTAAAGTCATTGTGGTAAATCCTCCATTGTAAGTCGAGGCAATAGATCCCCCTAGAGTCAGTTAGATTAGGGTTATTGATTCCCCTAGAGAAGTCAGCCCCATCAGGTATAACTGGGGCCAACCTAGCTAGTGAAAAGGTCAAGTGAAAGATAAAGTATAAATAGAGAGTTGAGCTCTCTCATTTGTACAACACACTCACTCACAAGTTCGCATTAGTGAGAGAGAGGACAAGTTCGCATAGGAGGAAAAGAAGAGGAGTTGCAGAAGACCATCTCTATTTTGGGGTTTTGCTTTTTTGATATTGTATTGGTGACGATTCTATCTCTGAGGAAGTTGCGGGGTTTTCTCCTTTATGGTTTCCCTGAGGAAAATATTTGTGTATATTGTGTTATGTTGTGCATGTTATTATTTCAGTTAAGATCCTAGATAATATTGATTAAAAGTAGAAAAATTAACATGGTATCAGAGCTAACCTAAAAAGAAGACACTGTGCAACTGTAGAAGCTAGGGCTTCTTAATTCACATGTATGTGTCCTTCCCCTTATTCTATGGGAATATGTTTGCAAAATAATTGGCATGTTCTGATCAAAGGAAGAATGATTCATTTGTGGAAGATGGTTCTATGCCTTTCTGTTTGAAACCAAAGAAGATAGGGATCCCATGTTCTAGGGAGGCCCTTATTTCTTCAGAAACCGTGGCATGTACTTAAACCGAAGGACCCATGACTTTAATATAGAGCTATACATGCCATCTATAGTCCCTTTATGGGTTCATCTTCCCCACCTTCCCCTTCATTGCTGGGGAGAGGACTGTCTAGTGAGTATTGGAAATAAGCTGGGAAAATACCTAGACAACGATGAACCAAAGTCAAGCAGATTCTCTTGTGCAAGAATATGTGTCGAGGTGGATCTAGAAAAATAGATTCAAGAATCCATTGTCCTCAATCTAGATAATAGGAATCATGTTAATAAGTTAGACTATGAACACCTGCCATTTAAATTCAAATCTTGTCATGAATATGGACACTTTTTTAAAGGATACAAAAATAATCCCAAACAATCTAAAGTGGAGCTAAATAATGAAACCAAATGGAAAATAGTGAAGTAGAAAATGGGAAACATATAAGAAAATCAACCCAAACAATAGAAATATATTCAACGACAACAAGGCCCTTTGCAACATTCCCTTCTTTTCCCTCGCCTATGCCTCCTACTAAATTTGAGACCATTCCTAAATATTCAATCCTAAATAATACTCTGCAGATAAAAGGAATGACCTCAAACCACTTTGACATTCTCTCCCAAAATGAATCCACTGAAGAAGTCCCAATTGTTCTAGATCCCCCATCCCAAGTGCATGCCCCCCTCTTGTCTTTCATTGAAGTTGTATCCCCTTCAGTAACACCCCCAGGATTAGCTCCCCCTCGAGAGTCTTACTATATAAATAAAAAATCGACACAGTCGACTCATTGGCAAAGGCCCTAGTTTCCCAAGCAATAGTAAATGACATCCTAACCATGAAACAATCGTAGCAACTATAATGTGACCAAGAAGAGGATATAGAAGAGGAATTTCATATTAAAAAACCAGGTAGGAAAATAGGAAAAGAAGTAAGAGAAGAAGCATCCCAAAAAGGCAAAGTGATGGGAAGGAAAGACACCATTAAGCAATCCTTGTCTTCTACAAAAAATAATTTATCAAAAATCATTGGTGGAATCCAGTGAGCAAGTGGGGAAAAACCCAACAGTGGTAAATAACGAAAGTGGTCTCCTAGAAGTGTAGAGGACTAGGTAGAAATTTTAAAATAAAAGCAATGAAGGATTTAACAAAACTAGAAAATCCCTTGATTCTGCTTGTCCAAGAGATGAAATTCACATATTAGGAAATGATAAAAGCATGAAAGAAAATTTGGAACAAAAGAAAGCTGGTCACAATCAGATCTAGAGGGGCTTCTATAGGCATAACCACTCTCTAGGATGATCAAGTGTTGGAAAAAAAAAGGTATCCCAACATTGCATTTTACAAAACTGGTAAACAAGAAAAATGGGAAAGTCTATAAAACCTTCAACATTTATTCTCCACAACATTACACAAAGAAACAAAGGTGTTGGGACACTTTGAAGGAAATGAAAGAAGAGTTGGATGTAAATGGAAGCATAATAGAAGGGAACCTCAATGTTACCCTCTCTTAGAGAGAAAAAAGAGGAGGAAGTGTTGTCAAGGACCCCTTCAAGGAGAAGGTAGAAGATCTTCTTGCAAACTAGGACCTATTTGATGTTATCCCTAAAAAAGGGAAATTCACTTGGTCTAATAGAATGCTAGGGAAAAATCACATCATATCCAGATTGGACATATTCATGATCTCAAGATCCTTTATGGAGGAAGAGTTGCACATCTCCTCATCCATTATTACATTAGCCTCCTCAAATCACAAACCTATCCTTCTAACTATGGTTGATATGGACCAGCATAGATCCATCTTAAAGCCGTATCTATCAAGCACCGAGAGGGATCTAATTTCTTGAGGTGTATTTCTTTCTTTAAATATAAACTCAAGAAATTTTATCTCTCTTCATTGATAGATCCGGGTTTTAGTATCGATTTTTTAATTACTTTTCATAATATTTTATTTTATGAGCCAACATGGTTTTTTTTAAATACTTTCCATAATTTTTTATTTTATGAGTGGACATGAATTTTTTTGATTGTTTTGTTAGGAACAAACGTTACAACATCTCCCCCATACTAGGCTGTAGAGCACCGAGACTCGGTGCAATAACTATAGTCCCCTCCCTTTCAAGTTCAACCCTCTCTGGCTACAAACCCCAGAAGCAGTTGAAAGAATCAAAGAAATCTCATCACAACGTGTAGGTCATCCAAGCTATATCCTTGAATCATTAGTTCCCATTTTCCTAGGAATCATTCTTTCCTTCTGATTTAGAAGAGTGCTGTATCAGTTTGAACTTGACCTCATGGGCGTTCGCATATAAGTGAAATCATGGAAGACTGTTGGTGACCTCATGGGCGTTCACTAGTATTCCTATATTTAAAAGATCACCATTTCGATCATCAAAACTAGGATCATATTTATAAGGATGAACATTTCTCATTTTTGTAGAAGTTAAAAACCATTTTAGTTTATACAAATACAAAAATTCTGATCTTTGTTAAGCCTATTGACCCTTAATTGCACTTTAATGGTTGTTTTGAGCCAGTTGTATTACCCTATTTGCAAAGCTACTCATAGCGGTTCAACTTTTTGATTATTCTCAATCTCCGCTCTCGATGATTTTCTTTTCACGATCTACCTTGGCGATTAATTTTGTAT